>CM038669.1:344664445-345319445 GCA_021605145.1 Aegilops bicornis
TTCGTAGGATTGGAAGGGTGCTGACCACCGCAGGTTGCACACATGCTGAGAAGGTGTGCTTTGCCGCACATCAATTGGATGGACCCGCAGCCTCATGGTGGGAGAATTACACAACCACTTTCCCTATAGCCAATGTCACTTGGGATCAATTTCAGCAAGCTTTTCGCACCGCACATGTCTCAGCTGAAGCTATGAGCATGAAGAAGCGTTAGTTTCACAACTTACGCCAGGGAAATCATATTGTGGGGCAGTACGTGGAGGAGTTCAGTAAGTTAGCTCACTATGCCCCGGATGATGTGGCCATAGATGTCGCGAAGCAGGAGAAGTTTATGGAAGGGCTGAATGATGAACTAACAATGCAGTTGATGGTAGCAACATTTGCTAACTACCAGGAGTTGGTAGACAGGGCTCTTATGATTTAAGGGAAGCAGCAGCAGATAGAGAGCCGCAAAAGGAAATATGGACAAGGGAAGTATAATTCTGGAGCATCGCAGAAGCCTCATTTTACCCCTAACCTGGGAGGATTTACCCATAACCATGGAGGCCACACTCACAATGGAGGAAGTTCCCATAACCACAGTGGTCCCGAGAATGGAAATGGGAATGGATCAAGCAGCAACCAGAACCGTTCCAACCCTGCAACACCCGCTTAGAAGGATCTGAGTCATGTCACCTGTTACAAGTGCGGGAAGACTGGGCATTAGGCCAACGATTGTTCTGAGTTGAAGAATGGCAATGGGAATGGAAGCTCTGGGAAGAAGACCAATCCCTTCACCAGAGGTCAGGTGAACCACATCAACGTGGAGGAGGTTGAAGATCAGCCTGACGAAGTGATTGGTAAAATTTTGGTGAAGTCATTTACCGCTTTTGTTCTTTTTGATACTGGTGCATCGCATTCATACATATCAAGGGGATTTGTGGACAAGTTTAAGTTGCCAACCTTAGCCCTTAAGTCACCCATGTTAGTAAGCTCGCCAGGAGCAGAGTATATGGCTGACCGATGGTGTGATCGGTTACCCTTAACCATTGGTAGCCATGTTTTCCCCTCATACCTAATAATTTTGGAGTAACAAGGATTGGATATAATACTAGGCATGGATTGGCTATCGAAGTATGGAGCAAAAATTGACCGTGCTAGTAAGTCAATTCTGCTCACCACCCCGGAGGGAAAAAAGATCAAGTATGTATCCAGGCATGCACCAAGAAGGACCTAAGTAAATTCCCTCTCAGGAGTTGTTCTGGAGGAAGTGCCTGTACTGAAGGATTACCCAGATGTATTTCTAGAGGAACTACCAGGCATGCCGCCGTATCGAGACATTGAATTTTTGATAGAGCTGTTGCCAGGCACCGGACCGATATCAAAGAGAACATACCAGATGCCCGCAAATGATATGGAGGAAATTAAGAAGCAGATTAGGGAGTTATTGGAGAAAGGTTACATTCAACGAAGTTCATCACCATGGGGAGCCCAGTGCTCTTGGTTGAGAAGAAGGATGGATCTTTGAAAATGGTTGTTGATTATCGTGCATTGAATGAATTGACGATCAAGAACAAGTACCCACTACCGATGATCAATGATTTGTTTGACCAGCTGCAAGGAGCTAAAGTATTCTCCAAGATCGATCTGCGATCAGGATACCACTAGCTGAAGATCCGAGAACAGGATATACCTAAGACATCTTTTACCACAAGGTAAAGGCTATATGAGTACACGGTTATGTCTTTTGGATTGACTAATGCCCCTGCCTATTTCATGAGCATGATGAATAAGGTGTTCATGGAGTTCTTGGATAGATTTGTTGTGGTGTTCATTGATTATATTTTGGTATACTCGAAGAATGAAGAGGACGACAAGGAGCACTTGCGTTTAGTTCCCGAGAAGCTCAGGGAACATCAGCTATATGCCAAGTTCAGCAAATGTGAGTTTTGGTTGAAGGAAGTTAGATTCCTTGGACATGTTGTGTGATCTCTTTCAGTGGTAAACTAGCAGATGTAGGTGATGTAGGTGGTACGGTTTACCCGTCGAAAGAGTTAATGCTTCTGAAAGACTGTGTCTTGGCCATCCGTTTCTCAAACACCATGTAGTGAGAGAAATCCAACGGAGGAGATCGAGTCTTGTGGGGAAAAGTGCGCAAACCTCTGCAGAGCATACAAACTAATCATGGTTAGCCGTGTCCCTGGTGATGGACATCTTGAGTATCTGGTTCTTGAAGCATTGATGTGATCGCAACACTCTTAATTAATTTTGTTGGGTTGGTAATTACTTAATTGGGATTGAGATGGGGTTACCATTCTCAATGTTTTCAACCAACTTCGTAGTTAAATAAAATATATTCCTTTGTTGTAGGGAAAAATTGGCTTTTCGCAAAAACATGATAACCATAGAGCCTCCACCGGCCATCACTACTAGGGAAAACCTTATACAAAGAGGTGTAGCAGTAGCGTTGGGAAAAATACGGCGCTATTGCTACTTATTAGTAGCGCTTGTTACAAAAGCACGCTACAACCATTGTGGTAGCAGTAGCGCGTCTGCGCGGAAAAGCGCTACTACTATAATTCCCTCGCTAGTGCCGGTAGAGCGCTACTGCTATAAGCGCTACTGCTAGGAATAGTAGTAGCGGTTCTTCCATAAGCACACTACCGCTAAAAACTTTGTAGTAGCGCGTTTATGCTGTAGAGCGCTACTGCTATGAAAAAGAAAATAAATAGCAAAATAAGTAGAAAAGTAAATGAAAATTAAAGAAATAGAAAAAGGAGAAATGAAAAAATGTCAAGAAAACAAAAGAAAAAGAAAAATAAAACAGAAAGGAATAGTTCTAGCGCGTTTCGCTGGAAAACGCTATAGCTAACTTAGCTATGGCACATTTCGGCAAAACGTGCTACTGCTAGTTTGACTTTACCCCCGGCCGCGCGGGCTCAAAATTTCACTAAGTCCTTCCCCTCCACTGCCCCCTTTCCCGCAACTGCTCCATCGTCGCCGTCGCCCTGCCTCCTTCGACCACACCGCCGCCGCCCCAGGCCGTCGTCGACCATACCGCCTCCGCCCGAGGCCGTCGTCGACCTCACTGTCGCCTGCCTCGAGCTCATCGCCGCCGCCCTCGACCTCACCGCCGCCGTCTGAGCGTGCCCAGGACCTCCGCCGCCCGAGCCAGAGCCTGCCCTCGCCGGCGACCGTAAGGCTCTGCCTCTCCTCTCCCCTACCCTCCTCTCTCTCTATCTGCTAGGGCAATTCATATATATGTTGATGTTGTGTTGATGTTCATATGAACCCTAGATTTGTTTAGGGCAGTAGGCATTGTTTAGCATTTAGGAAAAATGATTAGCACTTTTTTTAGGAAATTAGCTAGGGCAAATATTTATGAAAATGCCTAGATAGTAATTCCATTTAGCTTTAAATTAATAGAGGATATGTAAATAGTAGTAGCATTTAGATTTAAATTAATAGAGGCTATAAACAAAAATCACTTAGCTATAAAAAATTATTAGGACTATGGACCTGAATATGTTCCAAATTTCATTCAAATGAAATTTGAATTATTTGCACTATGGACCTGAATATTTTTGAAGAAATTGGGTGTAGGTACTAAGGTCTTGCTGTGGAAATTTTGGTGAGGTCAGAAGGGTTAGAGAAAATGGAGTTCCTAGACTTTTAACTTTAGCCAAAAAACAAAAGTATTTTGCTATAAATAAAAAACAGTAGCCATGGCATTTAGCTATAAACAAAAAACAGAATTGTTTTTCTTTTCAAAAACTTGGTTAAACTAATTGTTGCTATGTAAACAAAAAACAAGATTGTTGTTATATGATATATGTCATTAATGTTCATTTTCATATTCCGTTATTGTTGATTATATCTTTTCATTGAAGTGGCCATGTTATATGCAAATTCCTCAATAGTGTTTGCTCATGTTATAACTTTTCATTGAAGTGGTTCGATTGTGCCCAAGTGGCTTTGTTGTTTCCAGGGAATGATGCCGAGTGGCCTATGTTTTGCCGGAATGTTGATTCATTTACGTTCCGGCAAATTTCAGGTTCTCGATTTGTCCACTTTTTAGCAAAGGTCATGCCGAAATTTTCCATGAATTTCGGCATGACTTGTGCTACGAACTAGGACATATCGAGTGCCCGGGATTTGCCGCACTGGGAAGGAGTCAAGGTTCCTGCAAAACATAGGCCTTTTTATGTCATTATTCATTTTATTAGGTCTAAAATTAATTGACTAGATTTAATCGTAGGAAACATGGCTAGCAACGATGAAGGACAGGGTTCTGGTGATTGCGACGATGTCTACCTGGTGGCAGACAAATTTTTGAGCCTTGCCGACGATCAACAGATGTTGTTGCTGGGCCTACCGTTCGCATCGGCGACTGAGACCGACATGCAGACCGGTGCTAAGACTGAGACCGGCGCTGAGACTGAGACAGGCATCGAGGACGGCGCTGAGACTAGCGGAGCCGGTATAGAACCGAAAGCAAAGAGTCAACGGCTTGCTAACAAGATGGGGACTACCAGACTGTAGGGATGGCAATGGGTACCCATTACCCGCGTACCCGGCGGGTAAAAACTCTATTAGGGCAAGGGTATGGCATAAAAAATTACCCATGAGTATATAAATAGGAAAATATTAAACCCATCAGGTATAGTGGGTACGGGTATGGGATATCATAACCCATACCCGTGTACCCATAGACCCATTAAAAATATGTTAAGTGGGCCTTCACTATTCATTTATCTAATTTAATTTGACACAAAATGAGTCTAATCCCCTAGCCAGTAGCCATTTACTAAAAGGAAACATGTAATGGCAGAACGAATCCCATAAATCTCTCCTTCTCTCCTAGATTACCGTGATTAGGTGATGGTCAATAATGAATAAGTGATCACATCCCATATTTAGATAGATATCCTCCTCATATCCTCGTCTCATATCGTCTCCTCACCACCTCGTCCATTGCTAGTCGCTGCCTCCAGCTGCTCACCGCCTCGCCGTTGCTAGCACCTCCAATCACTCGGACGCCATGGACCTTGCGGATGAGGAACACGGCTTGCGTGAGGACGGCAACCAGGAGAAGCAGATGCAGCTCACACTCATGCGGATTTAGTCTGAGGGCGGCGACCACCACGGCTCCACGACGGCCAGGAGCATGGCACGATAACCCCGATCTCGTCGATGGATGGAGAATTGATCTTGTAGTTTTTTTATATGGATGAGGTGATGCATTCGTGCATATAAGCATTGATTTCTGCTTATACATGATGTATACAGTACAAGGTTGGAAAAAGCGGTAGGCGTAAGCGAGGCGGTTGGCCTTTGCCTAGTGCCTAGGCGGTGCCTAAGCGTCCTAGGCGCGGCCTAGGCGGTAATATAGTTTTTACTTGTAGTGTATTTGTGATTATTATATGGATGTTGATATTAGTTTAGGGCATATAAATAAGTTAATTACCGTCTACTGCCATTGGAATATAACCCGTTTGGCATATTAGTGCAATATGTGGTATGATTTCTTGTTTGGGTAGGCAATTCCTTGCTTGCCCTGCCTAGATTTCCATTTATACCCTAGGCGAGGCGTTTGGTCATTGCCTAGCGCCTAGGCGTGCCTAAGCGCCTCCTAGGCACTGCCTTTTCCAACAGAGATACAGTATATAGCAATCATGATGAATATGATTTTTCTATATATAGAGGACATTCGATATGTAGAGATGTTATATAAGTACCAAGATTTCAGTACGTAGTGTATGATGTATATATGAGCATCGTAATTTCAGTGCTCATTAAGAATCAAGTATTATATTCAGTAGACAATATATATGAATTTGATGTCTATTTTGTTATTTATGCTCCTTTTGCAGTAGTACAAGTTCAGCAGCCAAGTACATGTTGCTTGTGAATATGCCAATGATACATCTGCCCCAATGGATGAAGCTGGAGATCATGTTGTTCTTTCTGATGATTAAGATGTATAGGAGGAGGTGGAAGAGGTCAGGAAAGTGCGTAAACAGAAGATATTTTCTAAAGTTTGGCTGGACTGATGTCTTCTTCATTGTGCAGACAAAGATCTTGTTGTTTTTTGTCGCTAATTTCTTTATCCTAACAATCTTTCTGAGTTTCTTGATTTGATTGATATTCATGGACAACTCATTTCCCCATATGCAAAAAGGGTCGAACAATGGGTCAAAACCTCTGACAGCAGGACCTACATGTGCAAGACCAAATTGTTAAAAACCTAAATATTAGAATGGTTCATGCAATTGCACAATAATGTACTATTAGACAACGGACAATGCACGTGCTAACCTTGATTGTAAACCATAGTGCTTCCCATTGTTTTCCTGCAACACATATAAGGTAGTTAGTCATCAGGTTAAGTAAGGGTTCGCATGCTATCAGTAAAATATGTTGATGAAAAATAAGCACATTGCAGATTTGTCAGATTAATTCAAGCCACATGGAAAACCCATTTATCCAAATCAAGCATGATTAAGAACTAGGAAATATAGCACTTGTATATGTTTCTCATGTATTAAGTGCGGCCAAATTTGATTTATTCCGCACATGCACAACAATACAAAATTCTACCCACGACAATTGGACATCGCAGTGTAGAACTGAACCAAGCAGTTAGCTAAACACCACAACAAATGAACCAAACATTAACTGAGCACCACATTGCACAATATAACATACTCCTAATAGAAGATCAGACAGTTAACCAAACCAAGCATGGTTAACAACTTTGAAATATAGCAATTGTATTTGTTTCTCATGTATTTAGTACAGCCAAATTCTTTTTATTCCTCACATGGTATGCAATAACAGAATGCAGCCACAACAATTGAACATCGCATTGCTGAATTGAACCAAGAAGTTAACTAAACACCACAACAAATGAACCAAACGTTAACGGATCACCACATTGCACAATATAACATACTTGTAAAAGAAGATCAGAAAGTTAACCAAACCAAGCATGCTTAACAACTTGGAAATATTGCATCCTGAAGAATTGAACATCACATTTGCAGAATTGAACCAAGCAGTTAACTGAACACCACATTGCATGACATATAGAAGATATACACTATAGCAGAAGATTGCATGGTAAAAGTAGATAGCACAATTCACTACAATTTGTTAAGGAAAGGCAGTAGCTAGCAAACTGAACATGGGTCCTTATAGTGAGCTAATAAGACAAGCTACTCCTCATTGTCGGAGATATCGATGATGATTGGCTCCTTGGACATGGAAGAGGGAGAGGCCTCCGCATCGTGGGTGCCCTTGTTGTAGTGGTGAGTTGCCTGAGCCGCTCCGGGCACCAACCTGCTGGCTCTCGAGATGAGGTAAGGACGTGCACACTGAGAAAACACCTCGTAGTCTTCGTCGAAGGTACCGACGGTGGCTTCGAGAAAACGCCACGAACTGTCCTTTAAAGCAGCCAACCGTGTCGCGGCATCGGCACGCGAGGTGTCAACAGTGGCCTCGATGGCGTGGTGCTCCTCCAAGATCTGGGGGTCGGCACGAATGGCAGCCACTGCAACCTCATCCGCGCGTGGGGCCGTGATTTGCTTCTCCACTCCCAAATGCTCCTTGAGATCCTGGCTATACTGGGTGCACCACGGCTTAGGGTGGCGCTTATTTGGTGGAGGGGTCGGTGATTTGGGTGGAAGGTGTCGCGCCTTCGCCGGCGATCGGGGCATGTGGGATGTGGAAGGAGGAGGAGGATGGGCGTCGGGTGTGGATTACCTGCCTGGATAGGCGAGGCCGAGCGGCGTGAAGGGAGATCGCCGGCGAGGAGGCGGCACTACAAGCAAGGAGTGAAGGTTTCAACTTGGAAAGGAAGGCGGAAAGGGGGGAAATGTGGCTTTTGGTAAGGGGGAGGGGTGCGGAGGTAGATATTTCCGCAAAAGCCGAAATTTGGAATCGTTTCAGCCAAATAACTGGCGCGCAAAGTGTCATAAGACACGGTCCCTTATTCAGAACTGTGTACGATATGTGAACATCACAAACGATTTAGATAGCTTAACCCGTGTGTGTTGAGTTTGAATGTGAATTTTTTTGTTCGAATTTCCCTGGTTACAGTGGTCATCCACATCATTACATAATTTGGGTACACAAAGGAGACTAACTTCTTAATCGAGCAAGTTTAGCAATTAAACAAAGCTAGCTGACCTAAACATTACTCTAACAAATTGAAGACCAGCGCTCTTAATTAAACAAAACAAAGAGTACTACTATGGCTGGGCTCGTCGATCTCCGCCACCGCCTCCATGTCCAGCTCGCGCTCGACGGTCTCCTGGGGAAGGGGCTCCATGGCATCAATTGCACCATACACGGCAAGCATCTCGCCATCCGCATCCGCCATATCTTTTGCATAGGCCGCCATGAGCAGGGCGTGGGCGGCCGCGATCTGGGCTCTGGCGGGCTGCGTCGTGGCAAGGTATGCCACGCAGGAATGGACAGCTGCTCGAACTCTCTCAGAGATTGCCAGCTCTTCGATCGTGGGTTGCCGACCATTGTCGGAGAAGCTTTGTTCGATTTGTGCGGTGACCGCCATGAGCTGGGCGTCAACGGCCTCGACATGGTAGTGGGCGGCCTCCATCAGGGCTAAGGACATCGTTGTGGAACGGACAGCTGCTGTGCCGCTCTCGCCAGTTGCTATCCCCGAGGCAGATGCTGCTGCCGCCGCCTGAGAAGCAACAGCGGCCGTTTGGGCTGCCTTGGTCGCCCGGACGCAGACTGCGGTCGCCTTCACGAAGCTTGTTAGCACGCGCCTGGCGGCTGCGGCCGCGCTATCGCCGGAGTGGGCTGCCGAAGTTGCCCTCACAACGTGGGTCCACGTCCCCATCTTTCACCAGCGACGAATGAACAGTGAAATGATATTTCGGGAGTGAGCTAGTGTGCTTGACACGCCGGCTGTGGACTATTGCCGACGCACCTTCTCGCGTAAGCCATAGGCGTACTATACACCGACGTTGCTCCAAGATATTTTGTGTTGCATCTCACATGGTTGGTCATAATAAACTGTGTGCGATCTATTTGATTTATCATCTTGATTTGAATTACTTAATGGGGTCACAACTACAAAGGATGGTATTTGAATTGTTAGAACTTTTATCTGCAGTGTACATGCAACTATAGGTGTGTCGTCAAAAAAATTGGAATTATTCAGGGTTTGTTTGGACGTTTTATACATTAACTTGGTTTTCCAAGCATTTTATGCGCATAATTCTAATTTGAACTACATGCACAAGCTCCAGTGCATATAAACTGGTTGAAAAAACAAATATGTGTCCTTGGTTGCATGCTTAGGTCCCATGAAAGAAATTGGAATGAATGTCACACACCCTGCCACCTTCACTCGGCCGCAAACATTGAGATACATGCCTTTTAATTTCTAGTAAATCCAAAACTCGTCTGAAATACATGAACCTGGCATGCTATCATGGGGCGGCATCAACATGATGTGGTAAATTTTTTGTCCCATTTGGGGCAGGTTTGGGTATAAGCTTCTCACAACAAGCGTGATGGTTTCGGTAGGGAACGTGCCACCTTTGGGGATGAAACAATATCCGTTGCCTCTTATTGCTTTCAAAAAATTTCAAGTGTCAACATATAATGACAGGAGTGTTGTGTTCAATTTTGGAATTTTCGGGGTTCGTTTGGATATTTTTATACATTAACTACGTTTTCCAGGCATTTTATGCGCATAATTCTACTTTGAACTACATGCACATGCTCCAGTGCATATAAAGTGGTTGAAAAATCGAATAAGTGTCCTTAGGCCCCCTGCAAGAAATGGGAACGAATATCACACACCCTTCCACCGTCACTGGGCCGCAAACATTGAGATACCTGGTTTTTAAATTCTAGTAAATCCAAAACTTATTTGAAATTCATGATACTTGGCATGCTATCATGGAGCAGCATCACCATGTTGTGGTAATTTTTTTGTCCCATTTGGGGCAGGTTTGGGTATAAGCTTCTCACAAACCAGAGCTACTAACAACAAGTGGGATGGTTTTGGTACGGAACGTGCCACCTTTGGGAGCAAAACGATATCCGTTAACTCTTATTGCTTTCAAAAAATTTCGAGTGTCAACACAGAACAACAGGAGTGTTGTCTTCAATTTTGGAATTTTTGGGGTTCGTTTGGACATTTTTATACATGAACTGGGTTTTCCAGCCATTTTATGCGCATAATTCAAGAACTACATGCACATTCTCCAGTGCATATAAACTGGTTGAAAATCAAATATGTTTCCTTGGTGCATGCTTAGGTCCCATGCAAGAAATGGGAATTAATGACACACACCCTACCACCATCACTCGGCCGCAAACATTGAGATACCTGGTTTTTAAATTCTAGTAAATCCAAAACTCGTCTGAAATTCATGAAACCTGGCATGCTATCATGGAGCTGCATCAACATGCCGTGGTAAAATATTTTTCCCATTGGGGGAAGGTTTGGGTATAAGCTTCTCACAAACCCGAGCTTCTCACAACAAGCGTGATGGTTTCGGTAGGGAACGTGCCACCTTTGGGGACGAAATGATATCTGTTGCTTCTTATTGCTTTCAAAAATTTCGAGTGTTAACACAGAACAACAGGAGTGTTGTGTTCAATTTTGGAATTTTTCAGGGTTCGTTTGGACATTTTCATACATTAACTGGGTTTTCCAGGCATGTTATGCACATATTTCAAATTTGAACTACATGCACATTCTCCACTGCATATAAACTGGTTGAAAAATCAAATATGAGTCCTTGGTTGCATGCTTAGGTCCCATGCAAGAAATGGGAATGAATTTCAAACACCCTGCCACCGTCACTCGGCTGCAAACATTGAGATACATGGCTTTTAATTTCTAGTTAATCCAAAACTGGTCTGAAATTCATAAAACTTGGCATGCTATAATGGAGCGGCATCAACATGCCGTGGTAAAACTTTTGTCCCATTTGGGGCAGGCTTGGGTATACGCTTCTCACAAACCAGAGCTTCTCACAACAAGCATGATGGTTTCGGTAGGGAATGTCCCACCTTTGGGGACGAAACAATATCCATTGCCTCTTATTGCTTTCAAATTTTTTCTTTTGTCAACATAAAACAACAGGAGTGTTGTGTCAATTTTTGTGATTTTTTGGTGTTTGTTTGGACATTTTTATGCATTAACTGATTTTTCAATGCATTTATGTGCATAATTCAAATTTGAACTACATGCACATGCTCCAGTGCATATAAATTGGTCAAAAATTAAAATCTATGTGCTTATGTGCATGCTTAGGTCCCATGCAAGATATGGGAATGAATTTCAAACACCGGGGCATCGTTGATTGCCGGCAAAACATTCAGATACATGGCTTTTAATTTCTAGTAAATCCAAAACTCTTCTAAAATTCATGAAACTTGGCATGCTATCATGGAGCGGCATCAACATGCCGTGGTAAATTTTTTGTCCCATCTGGGGGATGTTTTGGCATATGCTTCTCACAAACCAGAGCTTCTCACAACAAGCATGATGGTTTCGGTAGCAAACGTGCCACCTTTGGGGACGAAACGATATATGTTGCCTCTTATTGCTTTCAAAAAATTTCAAGTGTCGACATAGAACAACAGCAGTGTTGTGTCCAATTTTGGAATTTTCGGGGTTCGTTTGCATATTTTTATACATTAACTAGGTTCTCCAGGCATTTTATGCGCATAATTCTAATTTGAAGTACATGCACATGCTCCAGTGCATATACACTAGTTGAAAAATCAAATATGTGTCCTTGGTTGCATGCTTAGGTCCCATGCAAGAAATGGGAATGAATGTCACACACCCTGCCACCTTCACTGGGCCGCAAACATTGAGATACCTGGTTTTTAAATTCAAGTAAATCCAAAACTTATCTGAAATTCATGATACTTGGCATGCTATTATGGAGCGGCATCAACATGCTGTGGTAAATTTTTTGTCCCATTTGGGGCAGGTTTGGGTATAAGCTTCTCACAAACCAGAGCTTCTCACAACAAGCGGGATGGTTTCGGTAGGGAACGTGCCACCTTTGGGGACGAAACAATATCCATTAACTCTTATTGCTTTCAAAAAATTTCGAGTGTCAACACAGAACAACATGAGTGTTGTGATCAATTTTGGAATTTTTGGTGTTCGTTTGGACATTTCTTTACATTAACTGGGTTTTCCAGGCATTTTATGCGCATAATTCAAGAACTACATGCACATTCTTCAGTGCATATAAACTTGTTGAAAAATCAAATATGTGTCCTTGGTGCATGCTTAGGTCCCATGCAAGAAATGGGAATGAATGACACACACCCTGCCACCATCACTCGGCCGCAAACATTAAGATACCTGGTTTTTAAATTCTAGTAAATCCAAAACTCGTCTGAAATTCATGAAACCTGAAATGCTATCATGGAGCGGCATCAACATGTCGTGGTAAATTTTTTGTCCCATTTGGGGCAGGTTTGGGTATAAGCTTCTCACAAACCCGAGCTTCTCACAACAAGCGTGATGATTTCGGTAGGGAACGTGCCACCTTTGGGGACGAAACGATATCCATTGCCTCTTATTGCTTTCAAAACATTTCGAGTGTCAACACAAAACAACAGGAGTGTTGTGTTCAATTCTGGAATATTTCAGTGTTCGTTTGGACATTTTTATACGTTAACTGGGTTTTCCAGGCATTTTATGCGCATAATTCAAATTTGAACTACATGCACATTCTCCAGTGCATATAAACTGGTTGAAAAATCAAATATGAGTCCTTGGTTGCATGCTTAGGCCCCATGCAAGAAATGGGAATGAATCTCAAACACCCTGCCACCGTCACTCGGCCGCAAACACTGAGATACATGGCTTTTAATAACTAGTAAATCCAAAACTGGTCTGAAATTCATGAAACTTGGCATGCTATCATGGAGCGGCATCAACATGTCGTGGTAAAACTTTTGTCCCATTTGGGGCAGGTTTGGTATATGCTTCTCACAAACCAGAGCTTGTCACAACAAGCATGATGGATTCGGTAGGGAACGACCCACCTTTGGGGACGAAACGATATCCATTGCCTCTTATTGCTTTCAAATTTTTTCTCATGTCAACATAAAACAATAGGAGTGTTGTGTCAATTTTTGTGATTTTTCGGGGTTCGTTTGGACATTTTTATGCATTAACTGAGTTTTCAATGCATTTATGTGCATAATTCAAATTTGAACTACATGCACAAGCTCCAGTGCATATAAATTGGTTGAAAAATCAAATCGGTGTCCTTATGTGCATGCTTAGGTCCCATGCAAGAAATGGGAATGAATTTCAAACACCGGGGCACCGTTGATTGCCGATGAAACATTGAGATACATGGCTTTTAATTTCTAGTAAATCCAAAACTCATCTAAAATTCATGAAACTTGGCATGCTATCATGGAGTGGCATCAACATGCCGTGGTAAAATTTTTGTCCCATTTGGGGGAGGTTTAGGTATATGCTTCTCACAAACAAGAGTTTCTCACAACAAGCATGATGGTTTCGGTAGGGCCGTCCCACCTTTAGGGACAAAACAATATCCATTGCCTCTTATTGCTTCCAAAGAATTTCTCGTGTCAACATAGAACAACAGGAGTGTTGTGTCAAGTTTTGTGATTTTTCGGGGTTCGTTTGGACATTGTTGTGCATTAACTGAGTTTTCAATGCATTTATCTGCATAATTGAAATTTGAACTACATGCACATGCTCCAATGCATATAAATTGGTTGAAAAATCAAATATGTGTCCTTTATGAGCATGCTTAGGTCCCATGCAAGAAATGGGAATGAAGTCCAAACACCAGGGCACCTTTGATTGCCAGAACATTGAGATGCCTTGTTTTTGAATTATAGTAAATCCAAAACTCATCCGGTGCGCAGGTTCACCAGGAAGCGTGCGAGATGTTCAACGCATGATTTGTGCATCTCTTCACGCAAACGGTTCAGTGAAGCAGTAATGCGGTAGAAAATAAACCAAAAAATATACATGCTGCCACACGCCCTGTGTGCCGTGCGAGCAGGCGTGAGTTGACGGGACGCATGCGAGCAGTCCATCGAGCAGGCATACCGGGAGGCGTGCGTGCAGGTGTGTGTATTGACGGGAGGCGTCACGGTAGCTGTGTGAAATGATGGTAGGAATGGCGAGACGTCCGCCGCGCAGGCTCACCGGGAGGCGAGACAACTTTTTACCGCGGCCCGCCTCGCTCCCACTGCTTCGTATTAATTGCATCCCCGAGCCGCCGGCCATAATAGGCGGCCGCACCCCCGGTCCACATTGGTCACCGACATCTAGACTCGGGAGTGTATAACGATGCCGCCGAAGCGCGCCATCGGAGGGAGTGGCGACACCGGGGCTGGTGAAGCACCGACACAACGCGTCAAGCTGGCCACAGAGGTTTCTATCGCCGCCGACGAGGTCTCGCATGGGCAGCAGCACGACCTTGAATTTGTCGGTGCCGTCGTGCCCCCCCCCCCCAGCCGGAACCGGAGGTCAACAGCAACTCCAGCAACAACTGCAACTCCGACGGAAAACCGGTTAGTCACCTACATATATGTTTGTGCCTTTTTTTCTTCCTGATCTTCATAATTGATTTTGAATGTCCTACATGTTATGCCATTTTTTCTTTCTGATTGGAATGTACACAGATGAGGCTCCGACCAGCGCTGCCGCCGGATGTAGATCTTGGACCCGGCTGTGCGGCCAGAAGCGCTCCCTGGACCTGAGGAACCAGTAGAATCTCCGGCGGACCGCATCAGCGATCTCTCGGACGGAATCCTTGGGTAGATCATCTCCCTTCTCCCCACCAAAGATGGCTGCCGCACACAAGTCCTCGCATCTCGGTGGCACACTCTGTGGTGCACCGCACCTCTTAATCTCGACTGTCGTTAGCTATCTGTCAATGATGATTCTGAACTACCCAAATCCATCATATCCTCCCACAGGGGCTCCATTCAATGCATCTACATCCCGGCATGCTACCTGCTTGACATACCCTGCACGGTGGCCGCCTAGCTGACATCCCGTCAATTCGATAAACTCCAGCAGCTTGAGTTCTACCATTACAGCGATAGGTTACCACCAAGAGCTGCATCTGTGCCCTCACCACCGATGCCCATCTCATGGTTTTCGTCCTCTCTCCACACCGCCACCTTGACCCGGTGCCATCTAGCAGACTATTTGGTACAAATGCTTCGAATGCCCGTGCTGAGAAAACTTGCGCTTGTGTTGGTTGATCTATCTGTGGCCTCACTTCATAGCATCATCCACTCTAGCTGCCCTGCACTGCAGCGTTTGGTGCTTGTTTTTGGAATAGGAATCCATATCCCTTGTCTCAAAATAAGTCGTCTCACCTTGTAAGCATTGGAATCCATTTTGAAGGAGAGGAGATCATCATCGAAGATGTCCCTTCACTTCAAAGGTTGCTCCTTAATTGTTGTTATAAACCTTCACAAATAATTGTGGTCTTTGTGCCTAAACTGGAGACCTTGGGTGCAATTAGTGATCGGTTTGAATGGTTCAAGATGGTGTTTTCCTCCACACCTATTGAGGTACTGTATATTATCCACGTACACTTTTGTAATTTGCATTTTTCATTTGTGCGCACAAGTTAAGTATCATCTTGGAGTACACTTTCAGTGCTACTATTATGTTCCATGCTCAATGAAGTGCTTGTCCATCCTATCAGTGGTGGTGGATTCTGTCAAGACCTTATATATCACTATGTGGTGTTGTGATCTCAACATCATTATTGCCTTCCTGCAATTCTTTTCATGTCTGGAGAATTTGTATATGAAGGTGATGATTTCACACACATTGAAAGCCCATATATAATGTACTATAATTAATCGTTCAGCTATCACTCTTTCAACATAATCTTTTTTAGACATTAACTGTTTTCAATCTGCATCTCTATTTAGTCACTACCACATGGAGAAAAAGGGATAACCAATCGATGGTTCAAGAAGCACCGAGATTTTTTCAAATCTCACGACATTCGTTTGAAGACAGTAACACTGGAAGGATATGCATCCAACAATGCGAACACTAGCTTTGTCACATTCATCATGTTAAATTCGAGGGCACTATTGTTCGTGAGGATTAACTTTTTCAACAAGAAATTTCTTACGGTTGCAGGTTTTGAACAACACAAAAAGGAGTTTCATGTAGACCTAAGGGCTTCTGATCGTGCTGGGCTTCTATTTACAACAGCTTGTCATCATGCACCAGTAGAATTTTTGGCCCTTGATCTTGATTTTATGGATCAGACCAATCCATTTGATTGTGACCGCCGAATACTTTGGTTGAGTTAGATGTCATTGTCCTGTTCAATCTAGATTTTGTCTAAACCTGATGAGCAATTAATCCTCGTGCTTTTGTACTGTTTGTTAGATGGAGTTAGATATTGTTGCCCTTTTCAACTCAGCTTTGACCCATATTTTCTTTCATACTGGGCAATGTCTTGCCATTTCTTTAATTTATACATAAATATTATAAGCATTCACAACATAGGCAAAGAACATCACTCTCACGGGATCCTTGAGATCTTTCTTCATTACAGAACCGCAAGTTTTTAGTGCCCACCAGCACCCACAAACTTATTTTCAGCTTGGACACCAAGGGTTGTAATTCTTAATAAGAAAAGATGCATGGTGGTCACATATTTGGATTTATCATTTGGGACCCACGAGGAAAAACCTATCCAGGGCGGTGCCGACTCGACAGTAAACATTGAGAAACCTGGTTTTAAAATGACTGTAAATCCAAAACTCGCCTCAAAATCATGGAACTTGTCATGGTGCTATGTCATAGCACCAACATGTTGTGGTAAAAGATAGTCCAATTTGGGACAAGTTTTGGTACAATCTTCTTACAAATCGGAGCTTCTCACAAAAAGGTGCATGGTTCCGAGAGAGACCTTGTCACCTATGTGTGTGAAACGACATACGATGTCTCTTCCCGCCTTGATTTATTTTACAAAGGCAACATGCAACTATATATAGTAGTGTCGTCCTAAAAATATAAAATTAATCATGGTTCGTTTTGCCTTTTTATGCATTATTTGAGTTTCGTAGGCATTTTGGAATGTACTTTCGTGTGTGCAAAGCTCATGTGTGTACTAGCCACATATGTAATTCGATGTTCAATCTGTTTGTGGAATCAAGTCCTTATACATGTTATTCTTCTGTAGACAGAGCAAATCACACGGCTTATTAGCAGCACGCGTTTATGTTATTATTGGTCTTCGCACACATTTCTGATTAAGGACCTGTTTGCCGTGTATCACACACATCTTGTTCAGTTGAACCGTTTCCATTGTGCTGCCTGATCACACACAGTTCATCCTAGTGAACCATATGTTGTATATCGCACACACCTTCATCTGGCTGCTCATTTCTTTTCTTCCTCATCATCGCAAATAGTAAATTGAACTGAACCATATGCCCTGCATCGCACACACAACTAAAATCTGAACCATGTTTGATGCATCCTCCATCGCAAATGTTTTGCACCTTTTTTGACGGTTTTTTACACCACTGATTGCGATTATTGCATCGCACACAGTTTCATCGAAGGGTCTCTGATCGTAGTGTCGCGTTAGCAGCATCCTGCAATAGTGACCGTTTGACGTTCTAGTAAAAAATGTAAAATTGCGCACTACAGCCAAAGTTTGTGTTTTGCACCGCACAAACCAACAAGCAATGTAAACATCCTAAAGGCAAACCTTGGAACATTATTTTTATAATACAATGGAATTGTACAAGGGGATAATTATTTTTGTGAGAATCTTCATGAAAAATTCTACATTGTTTCCATGAGCATGAACACAAGTGTTCAAGGTCGACCATCACTTCTCCAATGCATAACTTCCAATCGCTTCTCCTTTGTGAAAAAGTTTTTAAGTTCCTCTCTATATTTTTTGTTTTAAACTTTATAAAAGCACTCAGCAGAAATAAATGACTCTCTAAAACTTCCGGGTTGTCTCCCTGGCAGCGGCTTTCTCTAAAGCCATTAAGCTAGGCTAAACTGCTCAAGTAATGGATCACCCGGATCCCAAGGTATATCAAAGACAATTTGAATCAACAATGATTTAGCATTTAGTAGCGAGCACAAAGCAACATATATCATGCAATGACGAAGTCTAAATCTCTTCCTATGCATCGGCATCTCATACAAGAACAATTCATGCACATCAAGTAAAGGCCAATACATAGCATAAGCAGTTTCTTGCAATTTTATCGTGTTGGAAACATAGAGAGGTGGAGATATAGTTCCTCTCTCATAATAATTGCAAGTATGAGCAGCAAGCACATGCATATTATACTCATCAAAATCATCGTGTGCAGCGGTGAAAGGGAACCCATCAATATAATCCTTAAAAGTGCAAACTTCTTTGATATAGTGTAGTTTGGAGAATTCAAAAAGATAATAGGACTATCATGTGTGGGTGCAATAGCAACAATTTCATGTTTAACATAGCATACGGGTGATATAGGGCCAGCCACTTGGCTCAGGCATACGGGTGATATAGCATCTGTTAATACACAGAACACAAGTTTTACATGAGGGGTTCCCCCTCCCAAAATGCTCTCACAACCGTCAGGTCAAAACCTGAGCTCTATTTGTGCAGGGTAGGGAAACAGGAACGATGCGCAGTCAGTCGGATAAATCCCCCAATGCATCCTCAGGGGCACCTCCTGAACTGTTGCTGGCCTCGCTGGCCTCGCCATCACTCTCTGTGTTGTCACCAGCGGCGTCAGGGCCGTTCACCACGCCGCCTTCATCAGCAGCAACGATCACGCCATCGTTATCTGAAGCGAAGGCCCTGACGAGGGCGTCCACGTTGTCCTCCACCCAGTGCGCCAGGTCACCTCGGACGGCCTGGGGCACTGGGGCGATGGCGGCGTCGAAGTCGAAGTGGGGTCCATATTCCGGAGATGGCTGAAGACGCGAGAAAAGACGCGCCCGAGCAGGGCGCGTCTCCTCTCTTCCACCAACCTGTTGGCTCTGACCGACCGCGCCTCCAGCTGCGTCACCACGTTGGTGAAGAACTAAAGGTTGCCGGCGTAGTTAACTGCGTGCGGCTCGCCAACAGCCGCCTCGCACATGTTACCCAAGGCTGCATTGGCTCTCTCCCGGAGGTAGTTAACTCCTCCTGCGCCACCTCAAGGGCGGCCCGAGAAGCATCGGCCCGCCGCGTCACTTCCTCCTGCTTGGACCTGAAGGCAGCGGTCCTACCTTCAGCCTCAGCTTGGATCAACCCCAACCTCTCCTCGAACTCGCGCTCAAGGTTCAAGCGCGCCGTCGCCACCCGACGTCCGACCTCCTCCAGGACACGGGCTTCCCGCGCAGCGACATCATCCTCCACCTGCGTCACCAAGCGCTCCCTTGTTTCCAGGCGCTCATACTCGCGCGCGCGCTCGGCGGCTTCCAGCGTCAGCACCTCCTCACGCTTCTGGAGCTCTGCTAGGTCGCCTGAGGCCACCTTCATCGACGCAAGGGCCGTCTCACGTAGCTCCACCTGCTCCTCCAGTGAGTGGCATCGGGCCAGGAGTTCCCGCGCCCGCTCCTCTGCCGCCTCTCGTCGCCGGTCAGCTTCCCGAGCCTCCTCGACGGCCCGAGAACGGGCCTCCTGAGAGGCCGCCAGCGATGCCTTGGCCTCCCCATTGTCAATATCACGCTGATGGTGCGCCAAGAAGCGGCGGCCGCCTTGACTCGCGCCTCTCCGCGGCGCAGGCCCTCGGCCTCAAGGCGCGCGTCTTCATCAGCGAGCTCTTCACCAAGCAGGCTCACCGCGTCAGCCGCCCTCCGAAGAAACCCTTGGCGAAGAGCGCGATGCTCCCTGGCGCGCTCAAGTATGTCTTCCACATCATCATCCGCCCCAGGCGAGCGTCGGGAGCCACGAATCAGCACTCCCCCTCCGGGCAGGGGGTTGGGGGCTGGCGCCCTCGCCACGGCCGGGCACGCCTCGCCAGAAGCCTGGCCAGGAGCCAGCCCATCCCCTAAAAAAGAGCGCAGGGAATGCCTCAGCCAATTACGGTCGACGACCAGACGAGAAGGCCACGGCAGGCTGGCTATGCCACGAGAAGGCTCGCGAAGGAGGGTCACGAGGCGCGCGGGGCCGCGATGCGCCTCAGGATGGTTCGTCTCTCCGACCGGCCTCACCACAAGGGCTCTGCTGCTTGGAGTGCTCAAAGACGGTGGAGAGGGCGGAGCCAAGGGGGATGGCTCCTCAGCCATCTCCGTGAGCTCGGCGGGAAGGGCCCCGTAGAGCAAGGATCAGTAAAAGCAACAGAAGGTTCGGGAGCTATAAAAGGGGAAGGATTACTCATCGGTGGCGAAGTACTTCCTATGCTTCAGCAAGCGACAAGGGTAATCGTCACCCAAGGCCTCCCTTCTCTTCCGGAGAGCCTCAAAGTCCACGCGGAAGCTACCCAAGAGTTGAGCGCAGGGGTCAGCCTACGACGAGGAAGGAGCGTCAAGGTAACCCGCGTCGGGGGCGTCTACCTGATGCACGCCGCCGGTCACCTCACCAAGAAGAGTAACTGGGGCCCCAGGGGCCTCAGCCGCAGGCACTGCGGGCAGCTGCTCGCCACCCCCAGCCGCGGCAGCCTGGGCCTCAGGAGCTGCTCCCTCAAGAGCGCCGCCTGGCGCCGTCACCCCGGCGGAGGCCCCCTCGGCCTCCGGCGGCCCATGCCTCCCTGCTCCGCCACTTGAGGAAGGGCCGCCGTGGCCGACAGAAAGAGCGGCCACCACCACTGGGTTCTCGCGAGGCCCTCGGAGGCCAGCGGGGCGCAGCCCCCATTCGTCGAAGGCGGGCATCTGATTTACAAAGTCGCCCCTGTTCGGGCAGAGGTACAGCAAGGCCCCCCCTTGCCGGATGCTGCCGGGGGTGGGGTCCCTAGTCAAGACCAAGAGCAGCTTCCTCAGCGCTTCAGGCGTCAGGTCCTCTTCCTGGAGCCTCATACGGTCTTCATGCCCGCTGAAGGCCCACATCCGGCGAGAGTGATGTTGGAGAGGGGCAACACGGCACAGCAGGAACTCCTTCACCACCTTGGACGCCGTCACGCCGAGCTCCCTTAAGAACGCAAAGCGGCGCCAGACGAAGACGAGCCGGGAACTCGTGAGCGTCTCCTGGTCCCAGCCTGAATTGGGGACAGCAGGTGAAGATGGCTCCGACAGCAGGGGCTGGGCACCCCTACATCAACGTACAACCACCGCTTGTGGAACCCAGGCGCGGGCAGAGGAAGGCTGAAGTCGATCCCTGAGGCCACTATTTCAGGTGCAGCAATGAAGCTCACACACCCCGAACATTGGGTGGGGTCAACAAGGCACAGGGAGAAGAAGTGGCGCAGCAAGGCAACTGAGGGAAGGATGCTCATCATTGCCTCGCAAACAAAGGCGAAGACCGCAAGAAGAGTGATGGATTCGGGACCTAAATGCATCATATGGATCTGATAGTGGGAGAGCACATCATTGAAGAAATCGGAAAAGGGGGGAACCAGCCCCGCCCACAGGGTATCGGCGAAATACCGGCCCTCGGTGATTATCCTGTCGATGGAGAAGTGGGACGCGGGCCGGGCCGTCGTCCGCCCGCATTCGTTGAAGATGGTGGCCAAAGCCGAGCTGACCTTGCCCATGCCCTCTCGATTGAGTATGATCGACCGATCGACGGCGGGGGCCGCCGACGACGGCGAGTGAGGCGGAGGCATAGGCTTCTTCCCTCTTCCCTTCTTCGTTGGAGCCATGGCAACGGAAGGGGGGGGGGAAGGTTCGAGATTGGATTGGGAGCAGAAGCTGGAGTTCGAGAAGAGGAACAGTGTGGGACGGTCGAGCCGCGAAAAGGGGAGCGGCTGTGTGCGGCTACGAGTCCGCCTAGCATGGCACAAAATAAGGAGGCATGGGGAACAAAGTGCACCATCGTCCAATCAACCGCCACGCGGTGCCCAAGGCCGCAGGCTGTTAGGGCCCGTGGCGCTTCGCACTTGCCCCTTCGCCTCTCTGCTCGGCCAAGCTCGGGCGCGCCATGGGCCCGGGGGCTACTGTCGGCGTTCTGGGAACGAGGGTCCCCAGACTTGCCTGCCTGCGGCCTGCGGCGTGGCCCAAAAGGGGGCCCATCACGGCCCATATTCATCAACACAAGCTCAAGACCCTCGCGAGGGGCCAAGCCTCGCGGGGCGGACGACAGGAAGCTTCTTCAGGCACGGCCTCATCAGGCTGGCTCATGAGGAGGCGGAGAGATCAAGGTGGGGTACCTCACGAGGTGCCCATGACGCAAGCCATGACGACCAAGGGCCCCAGTGAGCGCCAGCCAGAAGGTCCTCCTTTCCTCTTTGGTGCAAAGGGAGCAAGCGCATGCGAGAGCATCAAGCAAAGGCGTCCATTTTGGTGCAACAAGACCAAGACCAGCCCAACGGCAGGAAGGAAGTCATTGTGGAGCCCAAGCCGGCGTCACCACCAGAGCCTTTGACAGGCGAGGACCAACTTTAGTCAGGATAGGTGTACCCGATGTTCCCCTTCGAAATCGCCAATTGTTGGCGCCCTTCCCGCTCAATATTTATGAAGAGGCCCAGGGCCTCTGTCTATAAATAGGACTAGCCTCCCATAGGGTAGAGGCAGCTTGATCTCGAATCTAGAGAGAGAGAGAGAGAGAGAGAGAGAGAGAGAGAGAGAGACTGAACTCCTCCAAGCAGTTCATCGCCCCGGCCAAGAACAGACCCTCGCAAGGCTGTTCTTCCTTGTATTGTTCATCACCATCAGCCCAAGAGGCAATCCACCACACCACAAACTAGAGTAGGGTATTACACCACAATGGTGGCCCGAACTAGTATAAACATTGTGTCTCTTGTGTTGTTCCTTTCATAGTTTAGATCTTAGCGAGGCGGCGGGGTGCAGGTAGGTAGAGGGCGAGATCTCCGCGCGCACCCCAGTGTTCCAACCTCAAGGGTCTGCCGGAACCCGAAATTCGACAGAAGGGTTGTTTGGTTCTAGGCCTAGGAGTGCCACACTTTGCCATACAATGTTGCCAAACTTGCCAAATGGTTAGTTCTTCAAAACGATAGCCACAAGTTGGCACGCCTAAGAGAATCTTGCAAACTTTTTGAGTGTATGTGATGTGGGACCAGGGTGTGGCTTGCCTAAGATGTGGCTTGAACCAAACACACACCTAACCTTAGGTGTGGCAACCTTTGGCAAACGTAGTCTCAAAGCAAGAGTTTTACCTTAATGTTCTGATGATGTCTAGATATACATAGAAGAGCAGCAAGAACACGAACAACCCAGCAGCAGTTAACTACAGTTAATAAACCCCCTCCGCCCCATAATATAAGATGTTTATTCATCCACACCGTGAGTATATTGGATGTTATAAGATCTTATATAATGGGACGGAGGGAGAGTTGTACTACATCATTGTGCAATTGAAGTTTAGCTTCTAATGTTAAGTTGGTGCTTTTAGGTACATGTCATCGGTAAAGATTCGTGCTTTGACCCTTTCAGTGTATGCAGCAACGAGATATTGATGAACCAGCATCAAGTGAGGAAACTGATCAAGATTATTAGTAAAATGGGTCAAAAGATGGCAATTAAACTATTTGTTTACACTTCATCCAAGACAATAGTGAACTGCAGCATGGTAAGTAAAAACTCTATAGCCTTATATTTAGTGCCCATAATGAGTTGTGTTAGATGACAATGTCTGAATATTTTTCCTTTAAAGTGGTTCTCGAAGCAGTTTACTCAAGATTACCTCTCAAACTACAGATTGGCGGGCATGCAAAGGTTAAAGTATTTCTACCAGAACACAATGACAATCCAGATGCCCTTATGAGTCATGAAGACAGCGAAGGATGGGCAGTCGACCATCACAAGGGGTTGGACTGAGTTGTTTGTGCCTTCTACATGGAGGAGAGCACTATACAGGCATTCCGCTTCACCTTGTTTAGCAACAGGAATGTCTTTTGCATCTTTATTTACCGTGTTTAATAGTACAAGTATGTAACCATGGTTCATCATTCTTTATTTGGTGGTTATGTATTTCTTGAACATGTGTATCTATGAATTGAATAATGCATTGGTTTATTTAACCTGATGGATGTGAATAAAGTTATAGCCAACTTTCAATTAAAATTCGGTACAATTTTAAATAGCAGCAATTTAATTAGGGTCGAAATATGCTCTGCAGGTCGTTACGGCGCACACGGTCTGTAAAGCACAAACATGTGTGATATACATATACTTCTGACATGGTTAGCAGAGAGGAAACATGTGTGACCATGCACATAGTCGTCGTTTGTGAAGCGTGTGTGATGTCAGACAATATCACAAATGGTGCGAGAAACTAAATGTTTGTGATAGTCGCCTTATCGTACACGGTTTACAATCATGAACTATTTCGGATGTAATAGGCATCGTACGTGTTGCACCACATAATAGCGTGTGCGATACTTATCATGTACAAAACTGGTACGAGGGTCCAACGTTTTGTAATCCTATCCGACACACGTACGATGATTAGGTAATCTTCTTAATTACAAATCGCATATTGTTCGGGAGAAGTGAATGTATGTGATAGTCTCCTGATCGCACACGCTTGGCAATCATGAACTGTTTGTGATGGAGTGCGCATTGTAAACGTTGCACCACATAATAGCGTGTGCAATGGTAATGCCAACACACACACGAGTAGCAAGGATGGAGCAGTTGGGATATTCGATATAACACAAATAGTTGTGTGAAGAATCACGTTGGGGATAGATGCGGGCACATCATATGCTTTGTTATGGAAAACCTATTGATGACCCACAAGTATAGGGGATCTATCGTAGTCCTTTCGATAACTAAGAGTGTCGAACCCAACGAGGAGCAGAAGGAAATGACGAGCGGTTTTCAGCAAGGTATTCTCTGCAGAAATCTTGAAATAAGTGGTAACAGATAGTTTTGTGATAAGATAATTTGTAACGAGCAACAAGTAACAAAAGTAAATAAAGTGCAGCAAGGTGGCCCAATCCTTTTGTACCAAAGGACAAGCCTGGACAAACTCTTATATAAGGAAAAGCGCTCCCGAGGACACATGGGAATATCGTCAAGCTAGTTTTCACCACGCTCATATGATTCGCGTTCGGTACTTTGATTATTTGATATGTGGGTGGACCGGTGCTTGGGTGTTGTTCTTACTTGAACAAGCATCCCACTTATGATTAACCTCTATTGCAGGCATCCGCAACTAGAACAAAAGTATTAAGGTAAACCTAACCATAGCATGAAACATGTGGATCCAAATCTGCCCCTTACGAAGCAACACATAAACTAGGGTTTAAGCTTCTGTCACTCTAGCAACCCATCATCTACTTATTACTTCCCAATGCCTTCCTCTAGGCCCAAATAATGGTGAAGTGTTATGTAGTCGACGTTCACATTACACCACTAGAGGCTAGACAACATACATCTCATCAAAATATCGAATCTAATACCAAATTCACATGACTACTAATAGCAAGACTTCTCCCTGTGTCCTCAAGAATAAACGTAACTACTCACAAAGCATATTCTTGTTCATAATCGTAGGGGTAATAATATGCATATAGGATCTGAACATATGATCTTCCACCAAATAAACCAACTCGCATCAACTACACGGAGTAATCAACACTACTAGCAACCTACTAGTACCAATCCCGGCTTGGAGACAAGAATTGGATACAAGAGATGAACTAGGGTTTTGAGATGAGATGGTGCTGGTGAAGATGTTGATGGAGATTGCCCTCTCCCGATGAGAGGAGCGTTGGTGATGACGATGGTGATGATTTCCCCCTCCCGGAGGGAAGTGTCCCCGACAGAACAGCTCTGCCGGAGCCCTAGATTGGTTCCGCCAAGGTTCCGCCTCGTGGCGGCGGAGTTTCGTCCCGAAAGGTTGCTTATGATTTTTTCCTCGACGAAAGACCTCATATAGCAGAAGATGGGCATCGGAGAGCCACTAGGGGGCCCACGAGGTAGGGTCATACCGGGGGTAGGGCACGCCCCCCACCCTCGTGGACAGGTGGGCCCCCCTCTGGTGAACTTCTTCCGCTGGATATTTTTTATTATTTCCAAAAATAACTTTCGTGGAGTTTCAGGACTTTTGGAGTTGTTCAGAATAGGTCTCTAATATTTGCTCCTTTTCCAAATTCGTAATTCCAAAGCATTCTCCCTCCTTATGTAAAAGGCATAACTATTGTGACATAACGTGTAATAACAGCCCATAATGCAATAAATGTAGATATAAAAGCATGATGCAAAATGGACGTATCACCTAGGCATTCCTACTCCGTATCCCTGACGGTTTCTGGGTCATCTAGGAAGGACGCCCCATCGCCTACACTAGCAAGGCAACGGTTTAAAATGCCATCGTGGAAAGGGGTTAAAAACCGTTTGTATAGCAGCTCACTATACCAGTGACTATTGGATGTCCATCCAACGACTGATGTCCTTCTTCAATCTCTGATCTTCCTGCTCCAGCCGCCTAAACCAGCGTCAGCCTGCCTACTCCCTCCTCTTGTGGTCGGCTCTGATGCCGCGAAGGCTTCACCAGCCCACCCTACCCCCTCCGCTAGCCTTGCCATCCCTCTACACCTTCACCTCCTATTATTCTCTGGTGATGGCAGCCTCACGCCGCAGCCGCACCAGTCAACCGTCATACTCCCCTCAGCGTGGGCATCCACTGTTGTGTCTTTGTGGCTCTGAGTGGTTCCATTCCTAGGACTCACCGTCGTCCATCGCGTTGGTGCTCTAGGCATGGAGTGCTTAACGTGGTCAACATTCAACAAACAACAACCATTGGAATAGGGATATACATGGAGAGGCTGATAGTAGGGACCCCCATGGTCCATGGCGCACGCAAGCAACTGCTCCTTATTACGTGAAAAATGGTTCCTCCCCCTGACATTTGGGGCCCACCGGATTCGGAGGTTGACCTGCGGGCCTACTAAGTTGACGCGTACGTAGGTCTTTGTCAACTTAGTGAACAAATGATTCTAGCAGTAGTGACCGTTGGATGTTAATCGAATGGCACTGCTGCTTCTTCAACATCTTGTCTTCTTGCACCAGTCGCCCAAACCAGTGCCAGCTGGACCGCCTGCTCCTGCCTCCAGTGGTTGGTTGTGGGCCTCACCGACCCACCTTACTCCCACCCTAGCCAGGTCTTCCCTCCACTCACCCACACCCCATGTTATTCTCCGGCGACGGCAGCCTCAAACCGCAGCCGAACTAGTCAACCCTTGTACTCCCCTCCGTATGGCGTATTCCCTGGCTCCGGGTCATTCCCTTCCTAGGTCGCACCGTCATCCAGCACCTTGGTGCTCTCGGACAGTACGGCATCGTCAACGCGGTGAATGAACGATGGCTATCTGAAGAGGACTGTACGTGGAGAGGCTGACAGCTGGTTCCATGGCCACACGCAAGGAAGTGCCTCCTTATTACGCGCAAAATAATGATTCCTCCACCTGACAGCTCGGACCCGCCGGAAGGGCCTCTGTATTTCATGAAAAAAGTTCCTCCCTAACAATTGGGACCCACCGACTTTATCTTCGCATGCAAGGAAGTGCCTCCTTATTATGTGCAAAAAAAGTTGATGACCCCTACCAGCTAGGACCCACCAGGTTGTAGCATACGTAGCATTATCCATCTGGTAGCGAGCGTGTACGTACATAGCGGTTGGTCGGTCTCTTGCAGCGATGCAGCACGCTGAGTAAGGAACGGCACGTGTCCTAGTAGAACTGCCGATGTAGCATGTCAAGCAATCCCGTCTATATCATGTACATGTACGTACAAACATGCTCCAAGAACGTAAATACGGTTATATATATATATACATACTGGCGGGCCCTCGAACTTGTACATCAACGGCGTCCTTTTCATCGGCAGCCAACCATCTAGGACGGAATGGAGGAAACAACATCGTGTTCATTGGGAGGCAACCGACTGGGTTGGAGTACTTCTTGTTCATCAGGAGCCAACCAGCTTGGACTGAATAGCCGAAATGAGGTCTGGTGTACCACAAAACAGAGGAAACGGCCTTAATGCGAAAGAACGTCACTTTATATTGCCACTTGTGATATGAACCTTTATTATGTAGTCTGTCGCTTTTATTACTTCCACATCACAAGATCGTATAAAGATTATTTCTCCCACACCAATCAATCATACATATTTAGAGCAATTTTTATTGCTTTGCACCGATGACAACTTACTTGAAGGATCTTACTCAATCCATAGGTAGGTATGGTGGACTCTCATGGCAAAACTGGTTTAAGGGTTTTGGAAGCACAAGTAGTATCTCTACTTGGTGCTGAGAATTTGGCTAGCATGAGGGGGAAAGGCAAGCTCAACATGTTGGATGATCCATGACAACATACTTTATCTCAGATATAAGAAAACATAACTCATTACGTTGTCTTCCTTGTCCAACATCAACTCTTTAACATGTCATATTTTAATGAGTGCTCCCAATCATAAAAGATGTCAATGATAATATATCTATATGTGAAACCTCTCTTTCCTTATTACTTCCTATTAATTGCAACGATGACCAAAGCTATGTATACCAACTCCCAACAACTTTTAATCATCATACTCTTTCTATGTGAAGTCATTACTCTCAATAAGATCAATATGAACTCTTTGTTTCCTTTTATTCTTTTATTCTTTTCTTTTATTCACTCAAGATCATAGCAAAAACAATCAAGCCCTTGACTCAACACTAATCTTTATTATATAGCTCACGGACTCGATTGCATAGAGAGATCATAAAGCAAAAACTCAAAACTAGATCATGCCATAAACTTTATTCTACTAGATCAAGATACTACTAATAGGATCGAACTAACAAAAATGGTAAAGATAGGAGATGTGGTTGTGATACGATACCGGGGCACCTCCCCAAGCCAAGGGGAGTGCCCATACCCATGTGATTATGTCTCCTTTGTTGGTGAAGAAGGTGGGGGTGTTGTCGATGATGCGGGCTTGTCGTCCATCTTCCAAGGCATAGGCTCACCATCATAGAAGGATGATTGAGTCTCCGGGATCCTCAAATCTGCAGCCAAACTCATCCTTTTGAATCTATATTCATCCTCACAGTTTTGGTTTTGCAGGTCATAGATTTGGGCTTGAAGGTGTTCGATCTTCTCATGAAGCTTGAAGATGGCCTCCCCGATATTGTCATCATCCTGCTTGCGGTTGCTAGTGAACTTCGCGATCATCATGTGGTTGGAGTCCACCATCCCTTGGCACTTGAAAACTTGTTGCTCCACTGCTTCGAGCCTTATCTCCATGCTTCCAGTCCCCTTCGGTCCCTCGGCATCGCGGATGTGCAGCAACCCATCACGCATCTCAATGGTTTGAGGGTGTCGCAGCACCTCTGCGAGCTAAGGGTTGATGGCCTTCTCAAAGAACTTTTCCTTGGAGGCACTTGGGGACGTCATTGATAATCTAGAACTGTCAAAAAAACAGCTCGAAACAAGAACAGAGGATAATTGCGTGATACAGGAGTCAAAAACCTTCGGGAGAATATATAATGAATTTTTACCAACCAAAATACGTATCATGCAAGAAAACGGAGTCCGGAAGGCACTCGAGGTGCCCATGAGGTAGGGGGGCACGCCCAGGGAGTAGGGCGCGCTCTCCACCCTCGTGGGGCCCTCGTGTCCTTCCCGGACTGCTACTTATTTTTCTATTTTTCTAAATATTCCAAAATGGAGAAATATTTCCTTAAAAATTGTTTTGGAGTCGGTTTACTTACCGTACCACATACCTATTCCTTTTTGGAGTCTGAAACGTTCTGGAAAGTGTCTCTTATGTATTCCTCCGGAGTTACGGTTTCAATAATATTGGTTTCAACATTTATGGGATTACCTGAGATATAATGTTTAATTCTTTGACGGTTTACCACCTTCGGATTTGTGCCTTCGAAATTGTTAATTTTTATGGCACCAGAACGATAGACCTCCTCGATAACGTAGGGGCCTTCCCATTTAGAGTGAAGTTTTCCTTCACAAAATCTTAAACGAGAGTTGTATAGCAATACATAATCACCTACATTAAACTCACGCTTTTGTATCCTTTTGTCATGCCATCTTTTAACTTTTTCTTTAAACAACTTGGCATTTTCATAGGCTTGGGTTCTCCATTCATCAAGTGAGCTAATATCAAATAACCTCTTCTCACCCCAAGTAAGTTTGAAATCATAGTTAAGCTCTTTAATAGCCCAATATGCCTTATGTTCTCGTTCGAGAGGTAAGTGACATGCTTTTCCATAAACCATTTTATATGGAGACATACCTATAGGATTTTTATATGCAGTTCTATAGGCCCATAATGCATCATCAAGTTTCTTGGACCAATTCTTTCTAGACCTATTAATGCCTTTTTGCAAAATTAATTTGAGCTCTCTATTACTCAATTCTACTTGACCACTAGACTTTGGGTGATAAGGAGATGCAATTCTATGATTAACATCATACTTAGCAAGCATTTTACGGAAAGCGCCATGAATAAAATGTGAAACGCCATTAGTCATTAAATATCTAGGGACTCCAAACCTCGGAAAAATAACTTCCTTAAGCATTTTAATAGAAATGTTATGATCAGCACTACTAGTTGGAATAGCTTCTACCCACTTAGTAACGTAATCAACATCAATTAAAATATGTGTATATCCATTAGAGGCAGGAAAAGGTCCCATATAATCAAAGCCCCAAACATCAAATGGTTCAATAACGAGTGAATAATTCATAGGCATTTCTTGATGTCTACTAATATTACCAATTCTTTGACATTCAACACAAGATAAGAAAACTTACGGGCATCCTTGAAGAGAGTGGGCCAATAAAACCCGGATTGCAATACCATATGTGCAGTTCTATCTCCCGCGTGGTGTCCTCCATAAGCTTTGGAGTGGCACTTCTTAGGATTTGTTCCTGTTCATGCTCAGGTACACAACGTCTAATAACACCATCTACTCCTTCTTTATAAAGATGCGGGTTATCCCAAAAGTAATGTCTCAAATCATAGAAAACTTTTTCTTTTGCTGGTATGAATTTGGCAACAATATAATTAGCATAATCATCATACCATGGAGTACTACGAGAAGTACTTATAACATTTAATTGTTCATCAGGAAAGCTATGATCAATAGGTAGTGGCTCATCAAGAACATTTTCTAACCTAGACAAGTTGTCAGCAACGGGGTTCTCAGCCCCTTTTCTATCAACAATTGCAAATCAAATTCTTGCAGCAAGAGAACCCATCTAATGAGTCTAGGTTTAGCATATTTCTTTTCCATAAGGTATTTAATAGCAGCATGATCAGTGTGAATAGTTACTTTAGAATCAACAATATAAGGTCTGAACTTATGACAAGCAAATACAACTTCTAAGAATTCCTTTTCAGTAGTAGCATAATTTCTTTGAGCATTGTCTAAAGTCTTACTAGCATAATGGATAGCATTTAATTTCTTATCAACTCTTTGCCCTAGAACAGCACCTACAGCATAATCACTAGCATCACACATAATTTCAAAGGGTAAATTCCAATCAGGTGGTTGAACAATAGGTGCAGAGATCAATGATTTCTGAAGTATTTCAAATGCTTCTACACAATCAATATCAAAGACAAATAGTATATCTTTTTGTAATAAATTAGTCAGAGACCGAGAAACTTTTGAGAAGTCCTTAATGAACCTCCTATAAAATCCGGCGTGACCAAGGAAACTTCTTATACCTTTGATGTCCTTGGGACATGGCGTCTTTTCAATAGCATCAACCTTGGCTTTATCAACTTCAATACCTCTTTCGGAAACTTTATGCCCCAAGACAATACCTTCATTAACCATAAAGTGGCACTTTTCCGAATTCAAGACAAGATTAGTTTCTTCACATCTCTCAAAACTTCGATCAAGATTGCTCAAGCAATCATCAAAAGAAGATCCATAGGCGGAAAAGTCGTCCATGAAAACCTCACAAATATTTTCACAAAAGTCGAGAATATAGCCATCATGCAACTTTGAAAGGTAGCAGTGCATTACATAAACCAAAAGGCATACGCCTATAAGAAAAAAGTACCAAAAGGGCATGTAAAAGTAGTCTTTGATTGATCTTTAGCTGACACAGGTATTTGAGAGAAACCAGAATAACCATCTAGAAAGCAATAATGTGTATGTTTGCATAATCTTTCTAGCATTTGATTGATAAAAGGTAAGGGGTAATGATCTTTCTTAGTAGCCTTATTTAATTTGAGGAAATCAATTACCATCCTATAACCTGTAATAATTATTTGCGGAATCAATTCATCTTTATCATTAGGAACAACAGTAATACCTCCCCTCTTAGGGACACAATGAACAGGACTTACCCATTGACTATCAGCAACGTGATAAATTATACCTGCCTCCAGAAGTTTTAGTATTTCTTTTCTCACTACTTCTTTCATTTTAGGATTCAAATGTCATTGATGATCACGAACTAGTTTAGCATCTTCCTCCAAATTTATTTTATGTTGACATAGAGTGTGACTAATGCCCTTAAGATCATCAAGAGTATATCCAATAGCAGCACGGTGCTTCTTCAGAGTTTTCAATAATCTCTCTTCTTCATGCTCTGAAAGGTTAGGACTAATAATAACAGGATATATCTTCTTTTCATCAAGATAAGCATATTTAAGATTATGAGGCAACAGTTTAAGCTCAAACACGGGATCACCCTTGGGTGGAGGAGGATCCCCTAAGATTTCAACAGGCAAATTGTGTTTCAGAATAGGTTCCTGTTTAAAGAATACTTCATCTATTTCCCTTCTTTCATTCATAAACATATCATTTTCATGGTCTAGCAAATATTGTTCTAAAGGGTCACTAGGAGGTACGGCAATAGAAGCAAGACCAATAATTTCATCCTTACTAGGCAATTCTTCTTCACGGTGTTGTCTACTAAACTTAGAGAAATTAAACTCATGAGACATATCACCCAAACCAATAGTAACAAAATTCTTTTCGCAGTCTATCTTAGCATTAACAGTGTCTACCAAAAGGGTCTACCAAAAAGGGTCTTCAAAAAGGGTCTTCAAAAAGGGTCTACCAAAAGGGTCTTTAAAGAATACTTCTAGAGAAATGAAACTCATGAGACATATCACCCAAACATATCATTTTCGCAGTCTTCAAAAAGGGTCTACCAAATATAATGGGACAAAAGCTATCTTGTGGGGAGCTAAGAACAAGAAAATCAGCAGGATATTTAGTTTTCCTACACAAGATTTCAACATCTCTAACAATTCCCATTGCTGATATAGTATCTCTATTGGCAAGTTTAATTGTAACATCAATATCTTCTAACTCAAAGCAGTGCAATTTCATACTTAATTTCTTTATATAAGTCATAAGGTATAACACTAGCACTAGCACCCATATCGCATAAGCCATGATAACAATGATCTCCTATTTTAACAGAAATAACAGGCACGCCTACCACAGGTCTATGTTTATCTTTAGCACAAGGTTTGGCAATTCTAGCAGGTTCACCGCAGAATTGAATAACATGCACATCAATATTATCAGCCAAGAGATCTTTAACAATAGCAATATTAGGTTCAACCTTAACTTGCTCAGGAGGTGTATAAGTTCTAATATTACTTTTACGAAAAATAGTTGAAGCTTCAGCATGATCCTTTATTCTAACAGGAAAGGGTGGTTTCTCAACATAAGAAGTAGGAACAACAGGATCATTATAAGTGATAGTCTTTTCTTCAACTTTAGTAGGTGCAGCTACTTTTACTTCTATGGGAGGATGATATTTAAACCACTTCTCCTTGGGGAGATCAACATAAGTAGCAAAAGATTTACAGAAAGAAGCTACTATCTCAGACTCAAGTCCATATTTAGTGCTAAATTTACGGAAAACATCGGTATCCATAAAAGATTTAACACAATCAAACTTAGGTGTCATACCTGACTCCTTACCTACGTCGAGATCCCAATCTTCAGAGTTGCGTTTAATTCTATCCAATAAATTCCATCTGAATTCAATAGTCTTCATCATAAAAGAGCCAGCAGAAGAAGTGTCGAGCATGGTTTGATTATTATAAGAAAGCCGAGCATAAAAACTTTGAAGAATTATTTCTCTTGGGAGCTCATGATTGGGACATGAATATAACATTGATTTAAGCCTCCCCCAAGCTTGAGCGATGCTTTCTCCTTCGCGAGGCCAAAAATTATATATATAATTGCGATCAGGATGAACAAGATGCATAGGATAATACTTTTGATGAAATTCTAGCTTCATTCGTTTATAGTTCCATGACTTCGTACCATCACAAAGCCTATAGCATGTCGATGCATCTCCCTTCAAAGATAAAGGGATGACCTTCTTCTTAACAACATCATCGGGTATACCTGCAAGCTTAAATAATCCACAAACTTCATCCACATAGAGTAGATGTTCATCAGGATGCTTTGTTCCATCTCCTGTAAAAGCATTAGCTAGCAGTTTTTCCATCATACCCGAAGGAACTTCAAAAGGAATATTTTCATTTTCAGTAGGTTCAGTAGGTTGAGGAGCAACTCTTTGCTCTACTGGTCGGGGTGAAGATACCCCGAACAAGCCCCTCAGAGGGCTACTTTCCATAGTAACAAGTGAAGGTAAATTTCAGCACACTATATAAAATTTTCCTTACCAAATTCCACCTACCAAAGGCGCTTCACTCCCTGGCAACGGCGCCAGAAAAGAGTCTTGATGACCCACAAGTATAGGGGATCTATCATAGTCCTTTAGATAAGTAAGAGTGTCGAACCCAACGAGGAGCAGAAGGAAATGACAAGCGGTTTTCAGCGAGGTATTCTCTACAAGTACTGAAATAAGTGGTAACAGATAGTTTTGTGATAAGATAATTTGCAACGAGCAACAAGTAACAAAAGTAAATAAAGTGCATACTACTAGGAAAAGTATATAAAGTGTCCATCCCATCTATAGCCCTTTTCCTAGTAGTGGCAGCAAGGTGGCACAATCCTTTTGTAGCAAAGGACAAGCCTGGACAAACTCTTAAATAAGGAAAAGCGCTCCCGAGGACACATGGGAATATCGTCAAGCTAGTTTTCATCACGTTCATATGATACGCGTTCGGTACTTTGATTATTTGATATGTGGGTGGACCGGTGCTTGGGTGTTGTTCTTACTTGAACAAGCATCCCACTTATGATTAACCTCTATTGCAAGCGTCCGCAACTAGAACAAAAGTATTAAGGTAAACCTAACCATAGCATGAAACATGTGGATCCAAATCAGCCCCTTACGAAGCAACACATAAACTAGGGTTTAAGCTTCATCACTCTAGCAACCCATCATCTACTTATTACTTCCCAATGCCTTCCTCTAGGCCCAAATAATGGTGAAGTGTTATGTAGTCGACGTTCACATAACTCCACTAGAGAATAGACAACATACATCTCATCAAAATATCGGACGAATACCAAATTCACATGACTACTAATAGCAAGAATTCTCTCGTGTCCTTAGAAACAAACGTAACTACTCACAAAGCATATTCATGTTCATAATCAGAGGGGTAATAATATGCATATAGGATCTGAACGTATGATCTTCCACCAAATAAACCAACTAGCATCAACTACAAGGAATAATCAACACTACTAGCAACCTACTAGTACCAATCCCGGACTTGGAGACAAGAATTGGATACAAGAGATGAACTAGGGGTTTTGAGATGAGATGGTGCTGGTGAAGATGTTGATGGAGATTGCCCTCTCCCGATGAGAGGAGCGTTGGTGATGACGACGGCGATGATTTCCCCCTCCCGGAGGGAAGTGTCACCGGCATAACAGCTCTGCCGGAGCCCTAGATTGGTTCCGCCAAGGTTCCGCCTCGTGGCGGCGGAGTTTCGTCCCGAAAGGTTGCTTATGATTTTTCCTTGACGAAAGACCTCATATAGCAGAAGATGGGCATCGAAGAGCCAACAAGGGGCCCACGAGGTAGGGGGCACGCCCCCACCCTCGTGGACAGGTGGGCCCCCCTCTGGTGAACTTCTTCCGCTGGATATTTTTTATTATTTCCAAAAATGACATTCGTGGAGTTTCAGGACTTTTGGAGTTGTTCAGAATAGGTCTCTAATATTTGCTCCTTTTCTAGCCCAGAATTCCAAATTACGCATTCTCCCTCCTTATGTAAACCTTGTAAAATAAGAGAGAACAGGCATAAGTATTGTGACATAACGTGTAATAACAACCCATAATGCAATAAATGTCGATATAAAAGTATGATGCAAAATGGACGTATCACCTATGCATTCCTACTCCATATCCCTGACGGTTTCTGGGTCGTGTGGGAAGGACCCCCCATCGCGTACACTAGCAAGGCAACGGTTTAAAATGCCATCGTGGAAAGGGGTTAAAAACCATTTGTATAGCAGCTCGCTATACCAGTGACTGTTGGATGTCCATCCAACGACTGATGTGCTTCTTCAATCTCTAATCTGCCTGCTCCAGCCGCCTAAACCAGCGTCAGCCGGACTGCCTGCTCCCTCCTGTTGTGGTCGGCTCTGATGCCGCGAAGGCTTCACCAGCCCACCCTACCCCCTCCGCTGGCCTTGCCATCCCTCTACCCACCTTCACCTCCTGTTATTCTCTGGTGATGGTAGCCTCACGCCGCAGCCGAACCAGTCAACCGTCATACTCCCCTCAGCGTGGGCATCCACTGTTGTGTCTTTGTCGGCTCTGAGTCGTTCCGTTCCTAGGACTCAACGTCGTCCATCGCGTTGGTGCTCTAGGCGTGGCGTGCTTAACGTGGTCAACATTCAACAAACAACAACCATTGGAATAGGGATATACGTGGAGAGGCTGATAGTAGGGACCCCCATGGTCCATGGTGCACGCAAGCAACTGCTCCTTATTACACGAAAAAATGGTTCCTCCCCCTGACATTTGGGGCCCACCGGATTCGGAGGCTGACCTACGGGCCTATTAAGTTGACGCGTACGTAGGGCTCTATCAACTTAGTCAAAAAATGATTCTAGCACTAGTGACCGTTGGATGTTAATCGAATGGCACTGCTGCTTCTTCAATCTCTGATCTTCTTGCACCAGTCGCCCAAACCCAAAGGCTGGACCGCTTTGCTCCTGCCTCCAAGGTTGGTTGTCTTTGCCGCCAGCCTCACCGACCCACCCTACTCCCACCCTAGCAAGGTCTACCCTCCACTCACCCACACCCCATGTTATTCTCCAGCGACGGCAGCCTCAAACCGCAGCCGAACTAGTCAACCCTTGTACTCCCCTCCGTATGGCGTATTCCCTGGCTCCGGGTCATTCCCTTCCTAGGTCGCACCGTCATCCAAAGACCTTGGTGCTCTCGGGCCAAGACGGGCGTCGTCAACGCAGTCAACGAACGATGGCTATCAGAAGAGGACTGTACGTGGAGAGGCTGACAGCTGGTTCCATGGCCGCACACAAGGAAGTGCCTCCTTATTACGCGCAAAATAATGATTCATCCACCTGACAGCTCGGACCCGCCAGAAGGGCCTCTGTATTTCGTGAAAAAAGTTCCTCCCTAACAATTGGGACCCACCGACTTTATCTTGCATGCAAGGAAGTGCCTCCTTATTATGTGCAAAAAAAGTTGATGACCCCTACCAGCTGGGACCCACCGGGTTGTAGCATACGTAGCATTATCCGTCTGGTCGTGAGCGTCTACATATATAGCGGTTGGTCGGTCTCTCTGAAGCGATGCAACACGGCTGAGTAAGGAACGGCACGTGTCCTAGTAGAACTGCCGATGTAGCATGTCACGCAGTCCCGTCTATAGCATGTACATGTACGTACAGACACGCTCCAAGAACGTAAATACGGTTATATATACATACATACCTGCGAGCCCTCGAACTTGTACATCGACGGCGTCCTTTTCATCGACAGCCAACCATCTAGGTCGGAATGGAGGAAACAACATCGTGTTCATTGGGAGGCAACCGACTGGGTCGGAATACTTCTTGTTCATCAGGAGCCAACCGGCTTGGACTGAATAGCCGAAATGAGGTCTGGTGTAATACAAAACAGAGGAAATGGCCTTCTGTTGGACCGTATGGTCGAAATGGGGTCCTGTTCGTCGGGAAGGGTTCGGCGTACCGCAGAACGAAGGAAACGGACTTCCGTTCGAGTGCCTACGGTCGAAACGGGGTCCTGTTGATCGGGAGGGGTGTGGATTACCGCAAAACGGAGGAAATGGACACATGTTGGAGTGCCTACGGTCGAAACAGGGTCCTGTTCATCGGGAGGGGTTTGGCGTACCGCAAAACGAGACTCCACGGGCTACTATTCATCCACCGTCTACTGCCTGGCTCCATACTCCATAGGATACTCTTCATCCGCCATCGACTTCCTCCAGCCTCCACTGCTAATGTTCGTCCACCGCGGCATCCTCCTGCCTCCACCAGCTACTGTTCATCCATGGGCTACTGTTCATCCAACCTCCACCGGCTACTGTTCAATGATACGTCCATTTTGCATCTTGTTTCCATACTGTTATTTATGATATTTTTATGCATAATAATGCTTTATGAAGTAATTCTAATGCTTTTTCTCTCGTAATATGCAAGGTTCACACAAGATGGAGAATATCGTCAGCTGGAATTCTGGACCTGGAAAAGCTACATCAAGCCACCTATTCTGCACAACTCTAAATGAGCTGAAACTTCACGGAGAATTTTTATGGCATATTTAAGAATTATTGGAGCACATAACTACCAGAGGGGGCCCAACAGATGGGCATAACTCACCTGGGCGCACCAGGGCACCCAGGCATGCCCTGGTGGGTTGTGCTCTCGTCGGCCCACCTACGGTGCCCCTCTTTTCTTATATAAGTCATTTTGACCTAGAAAAAATAATGGGAGGACTTTCGGGACTAAGCATCACGTCTCGAGGCGGACCTTGGGCAAAGCACTTTTGCCCTCCGGTGGAGCGATTTCATCGGGGGAACTCCCCCCCTGGAGGGGGAAATCATCGTCATCATCATCACCAACAACTCTCCCGTCTTGGGGAGGGCAATCTCCATCAACATCTTCAACATCACCATCTCCTCTCAAACCCTAGTTCACCCTTGTGTTCAGTCTTTGTACCGAAACCTTAGATTGGTGCATGTGGGTGACTAGTAGTGTTGATTACATCTTGTAGTTGATTACTATATGGTTTATTTGGTGGAAGATTATATGTTCAGATCCATTATTCTAATTAATACCCCTCTGACCTTGAGCATGATTGTCATTTGTGAGTAGTTACTTTTGTTCTTGAGGTCACGGGAGAAATTTTGTTGCATGCATGTAATCATGTGAATTTAATATGTGTTCGATATTTTGATGGTATGTATGTTGTGACTCCCTTAGTGGTGTCATGTGAACATCGAATACATGGCACTTCACCTTATTAGGGCCTAAGGGAATGCATTGTGGACTATTTATTAGATGATGGGTTGCAAGAGTGATAGAAGCTTAAACCCTAGGTTATGCGCTACTTCGGAAGGGGCCGATTTGTATCGAAAAGTTTAATGCTATGGTTAGAATTTATCTTAATATTTTTCTCATAGTTGCGGATGCTTGCGGGTGGGTTAATCATAAGTAGGAGGTTTGTTCAAGTAAGAACAGCACCTAAGCAGCGGTCCACCCACATATCAAATTATCAAAGTACCGAACACGAACCAAACCAACATGATGAAAGAACACTTTGCTTATTATAAGAGAATATTTTTGCCCTTCCTTTGCCTTAAAAGGATTGGACTACCTTGCTGCATATTATTTGTCATTACCGTTACTTGCTCGTTACAAATTATCTTGCTATCAAACTACTCGTTACTTATAATTTTAGTGCTTCCAGAGAATACCTTGCAGAAAACCACTTGTCATTTCCTTCTGCTCCTCGTTGGGTTCGACACTCTTACTTATCGAAAGGAATGCGATTGATCCCTTATACTTGTCGGTCATCAAGGCTCTTTTCTGGCGCCGTTGCTGGGGAGTGAAGCGCTCTTGGTAAGTGGAAATCAATAAGGAAAAATTATTACTACGTGCTGAAGTTTATTGTCACTTGTTACTATGGAGAACCATCCTTTGAGGGTTTTTTTCTGGGAATCTTCACCTCGACCAGAACACAATTAGTTGCCCCTCAACCTACTGCACCTACTGAAAATATAGGTTATTATATTCCTTCGTGTATGATAGAACAACTTCTAGCTAATCCTTATGCAGGGGATGGAACCGAGCATCCTGATGTGCACTTGATATATGTAGATGAAATTTGTGGATTATTTAAGCTTGTAGGTTTACCCAGAGATGAAGCTAAGAAGAAGGTTTTCCCTTTATATTTGAAGGGAAAAGCATTGGCATGGTATAGGCTACACGATGATATTGGATCTTGGAATTGGAATCGATTGAAATTGGCATTTCATCAAAAAAATTATCCTATGCATCTAGTTCATCGTGATCGGAATTATATATATAATTTTTTGCCTCGTGAAGGAGAAAGTATCGCTCTAGCTTGGGGGAGGCTTAAGTCAATGTTATATTCATGCCCCAATCATGAGCTCTCAAGAGAGATTATCATTCAGAATTTTTATGCTCGGCTTTCTCGTGATGATCAATCCATGCTCGGTACTTCTTGTACTGGTTTTTTTATGAAGAAAACTATTGAATTCAGGTGGGATCTTTTAGAGAGAATTAAACACAACTCTGAAGATTGGGAACTCGACAAAGGTAAAGAGTCAGGTATTAAGCTTAAGTTTGACTGTGTTAAATCTTTTATGAATACCGATGCTTTTCAAAAGTTTAGAACTAAATATCAACTTGACTTGTTCCTCAAAAAAAATATCAACTTGACTTTTAGGTAGTAGCCACTTTTTGTGAATCATTTTCTACTCATGTTGATCTCCCTAAGGAGAAGTGGTTTAAATATCATCCACCTATTAAAGAAGGAATTAAAGAACCGGTAATATCTAATGATGAAACTATCATTTATAATGTTGACCCAGTTGTTCCCACTGCTTATATTGAAAACCCACCTTGCCCTGTTAGGATAAAGGAACATGCTAAGGTTTAAATCATGGTCAATGAAAGTAATATTAGAGCACCTAAACCTGCTGAGCAAATCAAAGTAGAACCTAGTGTTGCTATGGTTAAAGATCTCCTGGTAGAAAATATTGATGGGCATGTTATTTACTTCTGTGATGAAGCTGCTAGAATTGCCAAACCCGATGAAAAACATACACATAGACCTATTGTTGGCATGCCTGTTGTCTCAGTTAAAATAGGAGATCACTCATGGTTTATGTGATTTAGGTCCTAGTGTGAATGCTATTCCTTTTACTTTATACCATGAAATTATGAATCATATTGCACCCACGGAAATAGAAGACATAGACGTTACTATTAAACTTGCTAATAGATACACCATCACACCACTTGGGATTGTTAGAGATGTTGATGTCTTGTGTGGGAAAATAAAATATCCTACTGATTTTCTAGTTCTTGGTTCCCTGCAAGATGACTTTTGTCCCATTATCTTTGGTAGACCTTTCTTGACACCGTTAATGCTAAAATAGATTGTAAGAAACAAACCGTCGGTGTTAGTTTTGGTGATGAGTGTCGGTGTCAAAACCGGCGGATCTCGGGTAGGGGGTCCCGAACTGTGCTTCTAGGCGGATGGTAACAGGAGACAAGGGACACGATGTTTTTACCCAGGTTCGGGCCCTCTCGATGGAGGTAATACCCTCCTCCTGCTTGATTAATATTGATGATATGGGTAGTACAAGAGTAGATCTACCACGAGATCGGAGAGGCTAAACTCTAGAAGCTAGCCTATGGTATGATTGTTGTTCGTCTCACCGGACTAAAACCCTTCGGTTTATATAGACACCGAATAGGGTTAGGGTTACACAGAGTCGGTTACAATGGTAGGAGATCTACATATCCATATCGCCAAGCTTGCCTTCCATGCCAAAGAAAGTCCCATCCGGACACGGGACGAAGTCTTCAATCTTGTATCTTCATAGTCCAGGAGTCCGGCCAACGATTATAGTTCGGCTATCCGGACACCCCCTAATCCAGGACTCCCTCAATGAGTCTCATGATTTTAATTTTTTTCAAGTCTAATAGACAATCTCACAAGAAAGAATTGCCTAGTAAGGATGAAATAATTGGTCTTCCTTCTATTGATGTGCCTCCTACTGATCCACTAGAACAATATTTGCTAGACCATGAAAATCATATGCATATGCATGAAAGTAATGAGATGGATAAATTTTTCTTTGAACAACAACCTCTGCCTTGACATAATTTGCACATTGAAACTCTAGGAGGTCCTCCTCCACCTAAAGGTGATCCTGTGTTTGAATTGAAACAATTGCCAGAGCCTTTGAAATATGCTTATGTTGATGATAAAAAGATATATCCTGTTATTATTAATGCTAACCTTTTAGAACATGAAGAAGAAAGATTATTAAATTTTTTGAAGAAGCACTGAGATGCTATTGGATATACTCTTGATGATCTTAAGGGCATTAGTCCCACTCTTTCTCAGCACAAGATTAATATGGAAACTGATGCTAAACCCGTTGTTGATCACCAACGACGTTTAAATCCTAAAATGAAAGAAGTGGTAAGAACTGAAATACTGAAGCTTCTCGAAGCAGGTATAATCTATCCCATAGCTAATAGTAGATGGGTAAGTCCTGTTCATTGTGTCCCTAAGAAGGGAGGTATTATTGGCATTCCTAATGATAAAAACGAACTTATTCCACAAAGAATTGTCACTAGCTATAGAATGGTAATTGATTTTAGAAAATTAACTAAAGCAACTAGAAAAGATCATTACCCTCTGCCTTTCATTGATCAAATGCTAGAAAGGTTATCTAAGCACACACACACTTTTGTTTTCTCGATGGATATTCTGGTTTTTCTCAAATACCTGTTTCACAACCTGATCAAGAGAAAACCACCTTTACTTGCCCTTTCAGAACTTATGCTTATAAACGTATGCCTTTTGGATTATACAATGGAACTTCTACTTTTCAAAGATGTATGACTGCTATATTATCTGATTTTTTTGAAAAGATTGTAGAGGTTTTCATGGATGATTTTTCCTTTTACAGAACTATTTTTAATGATTGCGTAAGCAATCTTGATCGAGTTTTGCAGAGATGCGAGCAAACTAATCTTGTCTTCAATTGGGAGAAGTGCCACTTTATGGTCAGTGAAGGTATTGTCCTGGGACGTCAAATTTCTGAACGAGGTATTGAGGTGGATGAAGCTAAAGTAGATACATCCATTTTGCATCATGTTTCCCTACTGTTATATTTGATATTTTTATGCATAATAATGCTTTATGGAGTAATTCTAATGCCTTTTCTCTCATAATGAGCAAGGTTCACACAAAGAGGGAGAATATCAGTAACTGGAATTCTGGACCTTAAAAAGCTAGGTGATGACCCACAAGTATAGGGGATCTATCGTAGTCCTTTCGTTAAGTAAGACTGTCGAACCCAACGAGGAGCAGAAGGAAATGACAAGCGGTTTTCAGTAAGGTATTCTCTGCAAGCACTGAAATTATCAGTAACAGATAGTTTTGTGATAAGGTAATTTGTAACGGGTACCAAGTAACAAAAGTAAACAAGGTGCAGCAAGGTGGCCCAATCCTTTTTGTTGCAAAGGACAAGCCGGGAATAACTCTTATATAAAGGAAAACGCTCCCGAGGACACATGGGAATTATCGTCAAGCTAGTTTTCATCATGCTCATATGATTCACGTTCGTTACTTTGATAATTTGATATGTGGGTGGACCGGTCTTGGTTACTGCCCTTCCTTGTACAAGCATGCCACTTATGATTAACCCCCCTCGCAATCATTCGCAACTACAAAAGAAGTATTAAGGTAAACCTAACCATAGCGTGAAACATGTGGATCCAAGTCAGCCCCTTACAAAGCAACACATAAACTAGGGTTTAAGCTTCTGTTACTCTAGCAACCCATCATGTACTTATTACTTCCCAATGCCTTCACCTAGGCCCAAACAATGGTGAAGTGTCATGTAGTCGACGTTCACATAACACCACTAGAGGAAAGACAACATACATCTCATCAAAATATCGAACGAATACCAAATTCACATGACTACTTATAGCAAGACTTCTCCCATGTCCTCGGGAACAAATGTAGCAGCTATCAAATCATATTTATGTTCATAATCAGAGTGGTATTAATATGCATAAATGATCTGAACATATGATCTTCCACCAAATAAACCAACTAGCATCAACTACAAGGAGTAATCAACACTACTAGCAACCCACAGGCACCAATCTGAGGTTTTGAGACAAAGATCGGATACAAGAGATGAACTAGGGTTTGAGAGGAGATGGTGCTGGTGAAGATGTTGATGGAGATTGACCCCTCCCGCTGAGAGGATCGATGGTGATGACGATGATGATGATTTCCCCCCTGAGGGATGTTCATCAGCGTAACAGCTCACGGAGCCCTAGATTGGTTTTCACAAGTTCCGCCTCGAGACGGCGGCGCTTCATCCCGAAAGCTTCCTTCTGATTTTTTCCAGGGCGAAAGACTTCATATAGCAAAAGGTGGGCACTGGAGGCCTGCCAGGGGGCCCACGAGGCAGGGGGTGCGCCCCGGGGCTAGGGCGCGCCCCCACCCTCGTGGACAGGGTGTGGCCCCCCTCTGGTGCTTTCTTCGCCCAATATTTTTAATATGTTCCAAAACTGACTTTCGTGGAGTTTGAGGACTTTTGGAGTTGTGCAGAATAGGTCCCTAATATTTTCTCCTTTTCCAGCCCTGAATTCCAGTTGTCGGGATTCTCCCTCTTCGTGTAAACCTTGTAAAATAAGAGAGAATATGCATAAGTATTGTGACATAATGTGTAATAAAAGCCCATAATGCAATAAATATCGATAAAAAAGCATGATGCAAAATGGACGTATCAACTCTCCCAAGCTTAGACCTCGCTTGTCCTCAAGCGGAAGCCGATAACGAAAAATATGTCCACATGTTTAGAGACAGAGGTGTCGATAAAATAAAATACGGACATGAGGGCATCATGATCATTCTTATAACAGCAACATATATATATATATATATATATATATATATATATATATATATATATATTGTAATATGATTTATTATGCTAAAGTAACAATGTATTCACAATGTCAAGTATGAATCAGAAACTTCATTGAAAATTAACAAACTATGATCTCGGTCATTGAAGCAATTGCAATTTATCATAACATCAGAAAGTGTCAATGTAAGAGCTTTTCAGCAAGTCCACATACTCAACTATCATTTAGTCTTTCACAATTGCTAACACTCACGTAATACTTATGGGTATGAAGTCTTAATCGGACACAGAGAAAGATAGGGGCGGCTTATAGTGTTGCCTCCCAACCTTTTACCTCAAGGGTAATGTCAACAATAATAGTTTATGATAACTTACATCTAATTGGATATACATATATATATATATATATATATATATATATATATATATATATATATATATATATATATATATATCAGGATCTTTCCAACACAATGTGCTTGCCAAAGGATAAAGTGTAAAAATGAAAGGTTAAGATCACCGCGACTCTTGCATAAGACATAAGACAAAAAATAAAAGATAGGCCCTTCATAGAGGGATGCAGAGGTTGTCATGTGCTTTTATGGTTGGATGCACAAAATCTTAATGTGAAAGAACGTCACTTTATATTGCCACTTGTGATAGGGACCTTTATTATGGAGTCTGTCGCTTTTTATTTCTTCCATATCACAAGATCGTATAAAGCTTATTTTATCCACACTAATAGATCATACATATTTAGAGAGCAATTTTTATTGCATGGAACAATGACAACTTACTTAAAGGATCTTACTCAATCCATAGGTAGGTATGGTGGACACTCATGGCAAAACTGGGTTTAAGGATATTCGGAAGCACATGTAGTATCTCTACTTGGTGCAGAGAATTTGGCTAGCATGAGGGGGAAAGGCAAGATCAACATGTTGGATGAGCCATGACCACATACTTTATTTTGGATATAAGAAAACATAACCCATTACGTTGTCTTCCTTGTCCAACATCAACTTTTTAGCATGTCATATTTTAATGAGTGCTCACAATCATAAAAGATGTCCAAGATAGTATATTTATATGTGAGAACCTCTCTTTCTTTATTACTTCCTATTAGTTGCAACGATGACCAAAACTATGTTTGTCAACTCTCAACAACTTTTATTCATCATACTCTTTATATGTGAAGTCATTACTCTCCACAAGATCAATATGATCTGTTTATTCTTTTTGTTCTTTCTTTTTACTATTATTCCCTCAAGATCATAGCAATATAGCAAAGCCCTTGACTCAAAACTAATCTTTAGTATATATATATAGCTCACGAACTCGATTACATAGAAGGATCATAAAGCAAAACTCAAAACTAGATCATACTAAAACTTTATTCTACTAGATGAAGATATTACCAAAAGGATTGAACTAAGAAAAACGGTAAAGATAGGAGTGTGATGGTGATACGATACCGGGGCACCTCCCCCAAGCTTGGCAGTTGCCAAGGGGAGTGCCCATACGCATGTGTTTATGTCTCTTTCTTCGGAGGTGGTGATGATAGAATTGTTGATGATCTGGTCTTGTCTTCCATCTTCCAAGGCATAGTCTCCCCATCATAGAAAGATGATCGAGTCTCCGGGATCCTCAAATCTGCAGCCAAACTCATCCTCTTGAATCTATATTCATACTCACAGTTTTGGTTTTGCAGGTCATAGATCTGGGCTTGGAGGTGCAAGATTTTCTCATGAAGCCTGAAGATGGTATCCCAAATGTTCTTGGCATCCAGCTTGTGGTTGTTGGTGAACTCCGCGGTCATCATGTGGTTGGCACTTGAAAACTTGTTGCCCCATTGCTTCGAGTCTCGTCTCCACGCTTCCGGTCCTCCTTGGTCCCTCAACATAGCCCAATATGCCTTATGTTCTAGTTCGAGAGGTAAGTGACATGCTTTTCCATAAACAATTTTATACGGAGACATACCCATAGGATTTTTATATGCGGTTCTATAGGCCCATAATGCATCATCAAGTTTCTTGGACCAATTCTTTCTAGATCTATAAATAGTCTTTTGCAAAATTAATTTGATCTCTCTATTACTCAATTCTCCCTGACCACTAGATTGTGGGTGGTAAGGTGATGCTATGATTAACGTCATACTTAGCAAGCATTTTATGAAAAGCACCATGAATAAAATGTGAACCAGCATTAGTCATTAAATATCTAGGCACTCCAAAGCTTAGAAAAATAACTTCTTTAAGCATCTTAACAGAGGTGTTATGATCAGCACTACTAGTTGGAATAGCTTCTGCCCACTTAGTAACGTAATCAACAGCAACTAAAATATGTGTATACCCATTAGAGGAAGGAAACGGTCCCATATAATCAAAGCCCCAAACATCAAATGGTTCAATAATAAGTGAATAGTTCATAGGCATTTCTTGACGTCTACTAATATTACCAATTATTTGACATTCAGCACAAGACAAGACAAACTTACGGGCATCTTTGAAGAGAGTAGGCCAATAAAAACCGGATTGCAATACCTTATGTGAAGTTCTATCTCCAGCGTGGTGTCCTCCATAAGCCTCAGAGTGACACTTGCGTAGGATCTATTCCTGTTCATGCTCAGGTACACAATGTCTAATAACACGATCTACTCCTTCTTTATAAAGGTGTGGGTCATCCCAGAAGTAATGTCTTAAATCATAGAAAAACTTTTTCTTTTGTTGGTTTGTGAAACTAGGTGGTATAAATTTAGCAACAATGTAATTAGCATAATCAGCATACCATGGAGCAGTCCGAGGAGCATTTATGACATCTAATTGTTCATTAGGAAAGCTATCATCAATAGGTAGTGGGTCATCAAGAACATTCTCTAAGCTAGATAAGTTGTCGGCAATGGGGTTCTTAGCTCCCTTTCTATCAATAATATGAAAATCAAATTCTTATAGTAGAAGAACCCATCTAATAAGTCTTGGTTTAGCATCTTTCTTTTTCGTAAGATATTTAATAGCAGCATGATCAGTGTGAACAGTTACTTTAGAATCAAAAATATAAGGTCTAAACTTATCACAAGAAAATACAACTGCTAAAAATTCGTTTTCAGTAGTAGCATAATTTCTCTGGGCACTGTCTAGAGTTTTACTAGCATATTGAATAACACTTAATTTCTTATCAACTCTTTGTCATAGAAGAACACCTATAGCATAATGACTAGCATCACACATAATTTCAAACGGTAAATTCCAATCAGGAGGGTGAACAATAGGTGCAGAAATCAAGGCTTTCTTAAGTACTTCAAGTACAATCATCTTTTGTAAGAGATTTGTCAGAGGCCTAGAAATTTTTTAGAAGACTTTAATGAACCTGTTATAAAAACTGGCATGACCAAGGAAACTTCTTATACCTTTAATGTCCTTTGGACACGACATCTTTTCAATAGCATCAACTTTAGTTTTATCAACTTCAATACCTCTTTCAGAAATTTTATGACCCAAGACAATACCTTCATTAACCATAAAGTGGCACTTCTCCCAATTCAAGAGAAGATTAGTTTCTTCACATCTCTGCAAAACTCGATCAAGGTTGGTCAAGCAATCATCAAAAGAAGTTCCATATACGGAGAAATATTCCATGAAAACCTCAACAATCTTTTAGCAAAAACCAAAAGGCATACGTCTATAAGAAAAGGTAGGAGGTGCATTGCATAAACCAAAAGGCATACGTCTATAAGAAAAGGTACCAAAAGAGAAAGTAAAAGTGGTCTTTTCTTGATCCGCTTTTGACACAGGTATTTGAGAAACCAGAATAACAATCTAGAAAGCAAAAATGTGTATGTTTGGATAATCTTTCTAGCATTTTATCAATAAAAGGTAAAGGGTAATGATCCATTTTAGTAGCTTTATTTAATTTGCGGAAATCAGTAACCATCCTATAACCTGTAACAATTCTTTGTGGGACCAATTCATCTTTATCATTAGGAACGACAGTAATACCTCCCTTCTTGGGGACACAATGGACATGACTTACCCACTGAGTATCAGCAACAAGATAAATTATACCTGCCTCCAGAAGCTTTAGTATTTCTTTTCTTACCACTTCTTTCATCTTAGGATTTAACCATCGTTGGTGATCAACAACCAGTTTAGCGTCTTTCTCCAATTTTATTTTGTGTGGGCATAGAATGGGACTAATGCCCTTAAGATCATCGAGAGTATATCCAATAGCAGCATGGTGCTTCTTCAGAGTTTTCAATAATTTCTCTTCTTCCTTCTCTGAAAGGCTTAACACTAATAATAATAGGATATATATTCTTATCATCAAGATAAGCATATTTAAGAGTATCAGGTAATGGTTTAAGCTCAAACACGGGATCACCCTTGGGTGGAGGAGGATCCCCTAGAATTCAACAGGCAAGTTGTGTTTCAAAATAGGTCCCTGTTTAAAGAATACTTCATCTATTTCCCTTCTTTCATTCATAAACATATCATTTTCATGGTCTAGCAAATATTGTTCTAAAGGATCATTAGGAGGCACGGCAATAGAAGCAAGGCCAATAATTTTATATTTACTAGGAAATTCTTTATCATGGGGTTGTCTATGAAATTTAGCAAAACTAAAATCATGAGACATATCCCCTAAACCAATAGTAACAACATCCTTTTTGCAATCTATCTTAGCGTTAACAATATTCTAGTATTACTCTTACGAACCACAGTTGAAGCTTTAGCATGATCCTTTATTCTAACAAGGAAAGGTGGTTTCTCAATATAAGCAGTAGGAACAGTAGGATCAACATTATAAGTGATAGTCTTTTCTTCAACTATAATAGGTGCAACTACTTTTACTTCAATGGGAGTATGATATTTAAACAACTTCTCCTCAGGGAGATCAACATGAGTAGCAAAGGATTCACAGAAAGAAGCTACTATCTCAGAGTCAAATCCATATTTAGTGCTAAATTCACGAAAAGCATCGGTATCCATAAAAGATTTAACCCAATCAAACTTAGGCGCTATACCTGACTCCTTACCTTCATCGAGTTCCCAATCTTCAGAGTTGCATTTAATTCTTTCCAATAAATCCCATTTGAATTCAATAGTCTTCATCATAAAAGAACCAGTATAAGAAGTATCGAGCATGTTGCGATTATTGAGAGAAAGTCGAGCATAGATTTTTTGGATAATAATTTCTCTTGAGAGCTCATGAATGGGGCATGAATATAACATTGACTTAAGCCTCCCCCAAGCTGAGCGATGCTTTCTCCATCGCGAGGCCAAAAATTATATATATAATTACGATCATAATGAACCAGATGCATAGGATAAAACTTCTGATGAAATTCCAATTTCAATCGGTTGTAGTTCCATGATCCAATATCATCACATAGCCTATACCGTGTAAATCTGTTTCCATTAAAAGATAAAGGGGAAAACATATTCTTGAAATCATCCTCAAGCAAACTTGCAAGCTTAAATAATCCACAAACTTCATCCACATAGATTAGATGCATATCAGGATGTAGTGTTCCATGTCCTACATAAGGATTAGCTAGCAGTTTCTTTATCATACTCGAAGGAATTTCATAATAAATATTAGCAGTAGGTTCAGTAGGCTGAGGAGAAACTTTTTGCTCTACCGGTCGAGGTGAAGATACCCGAACAAGACCCTCAAAGGATTATTTTCCATAGTGACAAGTGATAGTAAGTTTCAGCACACTATATAAATGTTTTCTTGCCAAATTCCACTCACCAAAGGTGCTTCACTCCTCGGAAATGGTGCCAGAAAAGAGTCTTGATGACCTACAAGTATAGGGTACCTATCATTGTCGTTTCGATAAGTAAGAGTGTCGAACCGAACAAGGAGCAGAAGGAAATGACAAGCGATTTTCAGCAAGGTATTCTCTGCAAGCACTGAAATTATCGGTAACAAATATTTGTGTGATAAGATAATTCGTAACTGGTAACAAGCAACAAAAGTAATTAAGGTGCATGATACATCTCCAACGTATCTATAATTTTTTATTGTCCCATGCTATTATATTATCTGTTTTGTATGTTTTATATGCATTAATGTGCTATTTTATATGATTTTTTGGACTAACCTATTAACCTAGAGCCCACTGCCAGTTCTTGTTTTTTTTCTTGTTTTAGAGTTTTGCAGAAAAGGAATACCAAAGGGAGCAAACATAATAAAACTTTCACGATGATTTTTCTTGGACCAGAGGACACCCAGGAGACTTGGAGTGACATTCCTTTCAAATATAAAGGGAAGACCTTCTTCTTGATAACATCCTGGGGCATACATACAAGCTTAAATAATCCACAAATTTCATCCACATACATTAGGTGCAAATCGGGATGTAATGTTCCATCTCCTGTAAAAGGATTAGCTAGCAGTTTCTCTATCATACCGGAAGGAATTTAAAAGTAAACATTTTCAGTAAGTTCAGTAGGTGGAGGAGGAAATCTTTGCTCTCTTTGGTCGGGGTGAAGATCGCCCGAACAAGCCCCTCAAAGGATTACTTTCCATAGTAACAAGTGACAGTAAATTTCAACACACTATATAGATTTTCCTTACCAAAGGTACTTCACTCCCCGGCAAAGGCGCTAGAAAAGAGTCTTGATGACCCCCAAGTATAGGGGATCTATCGTAGTCCTTTCGATAAGTAAGAGCGTCGAACCCAACAAGGAGTAGAAGGAAATGACAAGCGGTTTTCAGTAAGGTATTCTCTGCAAGCACAGAAATTATCGGTAACAAATAGTTTTGTGTAAGGTAAGTTGTAAACGGGTAACAAGTAACAAAAGTAAACAAGGTGCAGTAAGGTGGCCCGATCCTTTTTGTAGCAAAGTACAAGCCTGGACAAACCTTATATAAAGGAAAACGCTCCCAAGGACACATGGGAATTATCGTCAAGCTAGTTTTCACCGTGCTCATATGATTCGCATTCATTACTTTGATAATTTGATATGTGGGTGGACCGGTGCTTGGGAACTGCCCTTCCTTGGACAAGCATCCCACTTATGATTAACCCCCCTCGCAAGCATCCACAACTACAAAAGAAGTATTAAGGTAAACCTAACCATAGCATGAAACATGTGTATCCAAATCAGCCCCTTACGAAGCAACGGATAAACTAGGGTTTAAGCTTCTGTCACTCTAGCAACCCATCATCTACTTATTACTTCCCAATGCCTTTCCCTAGGACCAAACAATGGTGAGGTGTCATGTAGTCGACATTCACATAACACCACTAGAGGAAAGACAACATACATCTCATCAAAATATCGATGGAATACCAAATTCACATGACTACTTATAGAAAGACTTCTCCCATGTCCTCAGGAACAAACGTAACTACTCACAAATCATATTCATGTTCATAATCAGAGGGGTATCACTACAAACAAAGACACATCCGTGACAGTTTGGGCCGAACGAAAAAAAATGTGTCATACTTATGACACTTCTATGACGATAATTGTGACAAAACCCGGTATCATCATAGATGTGGTGGGCTCCTACTTCTATGACAAAAAATGATGACAGAAAATGGGCTTTTCATCCTGGGTGGGCTGGAGACGCAGCTGCATGACATTCTTTGGGCCGTCCATGACGGAAAAAACCGTGGTAGAAGCTAGGGCGAAGAAAATATCGGGGAGTTCCCAGTTACGGTGGTTGGTCGGGGGCCGAGCGATCCGCGTTTCTCTCGTACGTACACATGTGTGTGCGAGGCGTTGCGCTCTAACTGAACTCGAGCATGGCGTTGGCCGTTAACTGAATCCGAGCGATTGCACTGCAGGCTATGCGTTACTGAACCCGAGCGATCGATCGATCCCTTGCTGTTAGCAGAAACCGAGTGATTCCTTCGCTACTACTGCTAACTAAAGCCGATCGATGCTACCTCTGGATGAACAGTGAGCATTGTTGCGGGGTTTGGATGAACAGTTCCCTGTGGGGGTTGGATGAACAGGAACCCGTGGTAGTAGAGGCCGTTGCCGCTGGATGAACAGTACCCCGATCGATCGAGCCGGTGGATTAACAGGACCCCGTGGAGGGCTGGATGAACAGGACCCCGTGGAGGGCTGGTTGAACAGTAGCCGGTGGAGGGCTGGTTGAACAGTAGCTGGTGGAGGGCTGGATGAATAGTAGCCCGTGGAGGGTGGTTGAACAGGACGCCCGTGGAGAGGGCTGGTTGAACAGTAGCCGGTGGAGGAGCGCGCGGTGGAGGCTGGATGAATAGGAGCCCGTGGATGAACAGTGGCAGGTGGAGGCTGGAGGAGATCGACGTTGGATGAACAGGAGCCCGTGGAGGCTGGAGGAGGTCGACGGTGGAGATGAACAGTATCCCGTGCAGTCCCGTTTTGCGGTACGCCACACCCCTCCCGATGAACAGGACCCCGGTTTCGACCTAGCGCTCCAACACAAGTCCATTTCCTCCGTTTTGCGGTACGCCACACCACTCCCGATCAACAGGACCCTTATTCGACCGTAGGAGGTCCGTTTCCTCCGTTTTGCGGTACGCCAGACCCCTCCCGATGAACAGGATCCCGTTTCCACCCTGGCCGGTCGAACACAAGGCCGTTTCCTCCGTTTTGCGGTATGCTAGGCCTTGTTTCCATCGCCTATTCTGTCCAAGCCGGTTGACTCCCGATGAACAGCACGCGTTCCGTTGCCTCCCGATGAACACGACGCATTCCGTTGCCTCCCCATGAACATGACGACGATGCAGTTTCTCCGTTCCCACCCATCCACAGCCATGTACACGAGCCCTAGCCGCACGTATGCGCGAGTAGGCGTTCGAGCCCCGCCCGTATGTACGTACGTGGCCGTATTTACTTTCTTGCACCCTGGCCGCTTTACGTACGTGTACATGGTACCTGCGCGCCTCTACTACCACACGTGTGCGCCTCTACTATGACACGTGCCCTTCCTTGCACGGCCACGGTTCTCGCTGCAACCTGCACACAGACCAATCGACCAGTATGTACGTACACGTTCGCGACCAAAATGACAACGCTACGTATGCTTCGACCGGGTGGTTCCCGACTGTCAGGCGCTTCCATGCATGCGAAGATGTAGCTGGTGGGTCCCAGCAGTCAGGGGGCGAATCATTTTTTTCCTGTAATATGGACGCACTTCCTTGCGTGCGAAGATGTAGCTGGTGGGTCCCAGCAGTCAGGGGCCGAATCATGTTTTTTGCCCGTAATATGGATGCACTTCCTTGCGTGCGAAGATGTAGCTGGTGGGTCCCAGCAGTTAGGGGGGAAACATTTTGTTCATGAAATACGATGGCCCGTCCGGTGGGTCCCTGATGTCAGGTGGAGGAATCATTATTTTCCGCATAATAAGGAGACACTTCCTTGCTGCGGCCGTGGACCCAGCTATCAGCCTCTCCACGTACAGTACTCTTCGGATGGAAGTCGTTCATTGACCATGTTGACCACACCACGCCGAGAGCACCAGGGAGGTGGACGAGGGCGAGGCCTAGGAAGGGGACGACGCGGAGCCGGGGAAGACGCGGCAGTGGTTCACTGGTTCGGCTTCGGTGTGAGGCTACCGTCACCGCAGAATAACAGGGGGTGTGGGTGAGTGGAGGGATGGCTTGGCCAGCGGTGGGAGTAGTAGGGGGCGGTGAGGCCTCCGCGGCAGCACAGCCGACCATGGGAGGCAGGAGCAGGCGGCATGACCAGCGCTGCTTTGGGCAGCTGGAGTGAGAAGACCAGAGGTTGAAGAAGCACTACGGCTGTTGGATTGACATCGTATGGTCACTGGAGCTAGAATCGTTCATGTTGACTAAGTTGACAAAGCCCTCCGTCCCCGTCAACTTAGTAAGCCCAAGTCAGCCTCCCACTATGCTGGGTCCCAGCTAGCAGGGGGAGTATTCATATTGTTTTGCGTAATAAGGAGGCACTTCCTCGTGTGCGAAGATATAGCTGGTGGGTCCGACCTGTCAGCGGGGAAACGTTTTTTTCGTGAAATATAGAGGCCCTTCCGGTGGGTCCCAGATGTCCGGCCGTGGAGGAATCATTATTTTGCATGTAATAAGGAGGCATTTCCTTATGTGCGGCCGTGGATCCAGCTGTCAGCCTCTCCACGTACAGTCCACGTCCGATGGATATCGTTCGTTGACCACGTTGACCACGCCGCGCCGAGAGCACCAGGGCAGTGGACGACGGCGAGGCCTAGGAAGGGAACGACACGGAGCCGGGGAAGACTCAGCAGTGGTTGCCCACGCGGTGGGGAGTACGAGGGTTTACCGGCCCGGCTGCCGTCACCAGAAAATAACAGGAGGTGTGGGTGAGTAGAGGAATGGCCTGGCCAGCAATGGAGTAGGGTGGGGTGGTCCGGCCTGTGCGGCAGCACAGCCGGCCACGGGAGGCGGGAGCAGGCAGTCCCACCGGCTCTGGTTTGGGCGGCTAGAGCAAGAAGATCAGATATTGAAGAAGCAGCACGGCCGTTGGATTAACATCCAACAGTCATTTATGCTAGAATCGTTTTTGGACTAAGTTGACAAAGCCTTTCGTACACGTCAACCTAGTAGACCCACAAGTCAGCGTCCAAATATGTCCCAAACAGCATACAGCCCGAAATTTCTAGCCAGATTCAAATTAATTTAAAAACTAAACATACTTAACTTATATCCAATGAAATTTTACCCGCACAAAAACAATGAAATTTAAAATATCAAAATCCGTAAGAAAAAAGTATTTTGGAACTAATTGCCTGTTTGCTGTATTTTTTCATTTTACAGCCTATTTATTATTACTTATAGGCCATTTCTTATTACTTATAGCCCATTTTCTGGGCAAAATGCATCCCTCCTCGTCTTGAAAGATTTCCGGCCCAGCGGGGCGTAGAAAAGCAAGTAGGCCTACGTTGGTTATTCTGCAAAAAAACAAAATAGCTAGGCTAGCCATTTTCAGAAAGGAAAAAAACAAACTGGCCTGGTCATGTGCTAAACATATGAAATAAAAGCCTGGGCTAGACGGGCCACAGCCCCCGCACAACCCAATTCCCTTCTCCGTCCCAAAAAACAAAATTACTACGCGCGCTGCTAGGTCCCTACTGTCATCCTCACCATGCATAGTCATATCCTTATTCCTCTCAGTTGTTGGCCATGTTGATAACACCGGAGGGCGGCATCATGGCGAGCGAACCAAGGCGGAGGACGATGGTGAGGCCTCGGACGGGAACGAACAGGAGCCGGGGAAGATGTGCAGAGTTTTACGGTGCGATGTGGCCATGATGCGTACGCGGCAGCACAGCCAGCCGTGGGAGGCAGGAGCAGGCGTCCTGATAAGGTAATTTGTAATGGGTAACAAGTAACAAGAGTCAATAAAGTGTAGCAAGGTGGCCCAATCCTTTTTGTAGCAAAGGACAAGTGTCGGTGTCAAAACCGGCGGATCTCGGGTAGGGGGTCCCGAACTGTGCGTCTAGGCGGATGGTAACAGGAGACAAGGGCACGATGTTTTTACCCAGGTTCGGGCCCTCTCGATGGAGGTAATACCCTACTCCTGCTTGATTAATATTGATGATATGGGTAGTACAAGAGTAGATCTACCACGAGATCGAGAGGCTAAACCCTAGAAGCTAGCCTATGGTATGATTGTTGTTCGTCCCACGGACTAAAACCCTCCGGTTTATATAGACATCGGATAGGGTTAGGGTTACACGAGTCGGTTACAATGGTAGGAGATCTACATATCCATATCGCCAAGCTTGCCTTCCACGCCAAGGAAAGTCCCATCCGGACACGGGAGGAAGTCTTCAATCTTGTATCTTCATAGTCCAGAGTCCGCCAACGGTGATAGTTCGCTATCCGGACCCCTAATCCAGACTCCTCAAGAGCCCCTGAACCAGGGTTCAATGACGACGAGTCCGGCGCACATATTGTCTTCGGCATTGCAACGCGGGTTCCTCCTCCGAATACTTCATAGAAGATTTTGGACACAAGGATAGTGTCCATCTCTGCAAAACAAGTTCCACATACTACCGTAGAGAGAATAACTTTTGCACAGATCTGCTGACGTATTCCGCGGCGTGACATCACACCACGGCCAGGCCTTTATACGAATCGTTTTTACTGTTCCACCTCGGTAGCGTTTAGCAAGGCGGTTTCCTTGGCACGTCTTATCAAAGCGGAGATCGTGCCCCCTTATTCCGGGATTCTCATCAATACGGACGTGGGTAACCCAACCGCGCCATTGATTACGGCGCGTGGGAGATAAGTGAGTTTTACCAGGCTGGCGGGGGACGCATAGCTTCGTCCGCCCATATAAGGGGATAAGGATCCACCTTTTCACCTACGCCTTCTTCCTCCTTTGCCCATCCATTTCCGCGCACTCGAGCTCCAGCGCCCAAGTCCGCACATCCCACCTCAACCTTCTCCAACTATGTCGAGAGCGGGAGGTAAGTGGATGGCCTCCTCCGTCACAGAGGGGCACATCAAAAAGCTGCGGAAGGCCAGATACTTGTCCAGCGGCATCACGCACCGGCTACGAGGGGCAGCTCATTCCCACCCCCAGGCCCCATGAGAGGGTGGTGTTCCTCGCCCACTTCCTCCGCGGACTAGGTTTTTCACTTCACCCATTTGTCCGGGGGCTCATGTTCTACTACGGCCTGGATTTCCATGATCTGGCCCCGAACTTCATCCCCAACATCTCGGCATTTATCGTCATGTGCGAGGCCTTCTTCTGCATCCAGCCCCACTTCGGCTTATGGCTTAAGATCTTCAATGTCAAGCCGAAGGTAGTGGGCGGCTGCCAAGCGGAGTGCGGAGGCGCCATGGTTGGCAAGATGGCCAAAGTCCTATGGCTCAAGGGCTCCTTTGTGGAGACCATAAAGGGGTGGAAATCGGGGTGGTTCTACATCACCGATCCGCGCGACTCTCCATGGGCGGCGGCCCCCGAATTCCGATCTGGCTTCCCCACACGGCTCACATCATGGAAAGAGACGGGCTGGCGGGGGGATTCTTGGACGAGCTATCCGACTCCAAACCTGCGTCCAAAACCTGGTGGACAAGAATCTCGTGCTTGTCAACGTAATCCAGGTGATGCTCATCCGCCGGATTCTCCCATGCCAACAACGGGACTTCAAATTGTGGGAGTTCGATCCGGCACAGCACCCAACTCTGAAAAGGCTCTTCGACACTACGTACGAAGACGCCTGGAAAGTGTTGTTCAAGGGCGCCGAGGTTCTACATCCGCCATCAAGATCGCGGATTCAGCTCGGCGTCAAGCCAGCGAGGTAAGTTATTTTACCCTTTATGGGACTCTTTTTCATAGTTTGACTCTATGCAGGATCTAAAACTCCCTAACCTTTGACAGGACTGGCTGAAGACGTCCGGACAGATTAACTGTCCGGCCCCCTTGCCAGAAGACCCAGCGGACGCCCATTTGACGGGGCTGCTGGCTCCGGCACCTCATGTGGTGCTGGAGAAGAAGGCCACGGGGACTCGAAGGAGTGCCCGACGCCAGGTGTTGTCGGACTCATTGTCCGACGACTCCGAGGCGGAATCCTTCTCTGAGGAAGAGGAGGAGGAAAAAGAAGCTTCTCCCCCAGCGGGGGGAGAGAAGAAAAGGAAGGCCGCCCCAACTAGGGAGGCCGGAGGGTCCAAGAAAGGGAGGACCCTTCCTCCGGACTTCTCCACCAACGCCGACAATGACGAGGAGGAGTGGCCAACAAGGGCCAAGCCCCTGGCGAGATCGTAAGTCCGGACTCCGGAATAGTTCATGACTTTTTATTTGTCGCATAGTGTCTTTTAACACCCAATATGTCCATGCAGCCCGCCCGAGGACGAGCTCGCCGCTTCGTCGAGCGGCTCCCTGGGTTCGTCGGATGTGAATAGCACATCACTTCCGACCGCCTCCTCTCCTCGTGTCGCCAACGACACCGCGGTGGAGTCCCAAAAGGGGCCCAGCCAGGAGGAGGTGGTCCTGGAGGCGCCACAAGGCTACCTCCCGGACTCTGGGCGCAAAGGGGGCGAAACCCCAGAGGGCTCTAAGTCCGGCCCTATGCCGGACTCCGTACCGTGGCCTTCAGTGGTTCTGAAGTCCGACAAGCGGCTCCTTCATAAGAAGGGCAAGACTGCGACGCCGGTGACCTCCGTCCATCCGGAGGCACCTGATAGCTTGCTGGAGGCGCTTAACGGCGCCTCCATCGACGAGGAGCACCGCACTGTTATGAGTGTGGTGATCCAGAAAGTTCAGTCCGCCAAGAGCGGGCTGATCAAGTATGTACCAGCCTTGTAACAGGCTTTGAGGTAAGTTTAGAATATGTAAAAATATTACCGCATAGACAAGAGGCCTCGATGCTTAGTTCGTTGTTCGGAAAGAAAAGCCGGACTAAGGATCTAAAAGATATACGCAGGAGTCTAACATAAGTATGTCAATATGCGAATGCAGGCTGCGCCGACCTCCTGCCAGACCGATCATGGAGGTCAATGCATTGAAGAAGAGCCTCGAGCGGTCCAAGAACGAGCTGGGCCTTGCCAAGAAGCATCTCGAGGACAGGGAAGGTAAGCAATACCTTATAGAAAGGATTCGGTTGCAAAATATGACAGGAATAACGTGGGTATTGTAGGGGCCACGAACGAGGTGGCGACCCTGAAGGAAGCGGTGTCCGCGGCCGAAAGCAAAGCGGTCGCGGAGTGCACTGAGCAAGAGAAGCAGGAGGAGCGGGTGGCGGAGGTGCGGCAAGAGCTCCAGGCTCTCGTGGAAAAACACGAGAGTTTGGAGCGTGACTCGAAGACTCGAGAGTCCGAGCTCGCCTCGGCTCTTGAGAGTGCCAAAGCCGCTAAGGCTGAAGCCCAAAAAGCCCTCCAAGAACTTGAATCATTAAAGAAGATAGCGGCTGGTAAGGCATTCTTTATGCAAAGCAAGCATGTGAAAGTGAATTACCTATTACTTACCCGGATTCGGAGCTCTCCAGGAGCATTCGCAGATCTGCCCAGAGTGTGTCCGATGCAAGCCTGCTCTACCGCGCCAAGGAGGGGAGCTCGATGGAGAAGGTGTTCTGGGCTCAAGACGCCGAGGCCGAACGTCCGTGCCCCTGAGCGACCAATCAAGCAGCTGGTCGAGCTCCACAAGGTCGCCGAATGTGCCATGAAGGGCCTCATAGTTTGGCTGTGGCCATTGGAAGCCATGCCTGGGAGCTACTTCAGGCTAGTGCAGCGGCTGGTGGATGCCTGTCCATGGATTGAAGTCATCAAGTGCTCCGTCTCCATTGAAGGTGCCCGTCGGGCCCTTGCCCGTGCTAAAATGCACTGGGGCAAGCTGGAAGCGGAGAAGCTTGTGACGGACGGGCCACCGAACGGCAAGGAGCATCGCAAGTCTGAAATGTACTATGAGGGCGTCCTGAAGGGTGCCCGCCGTATAGCGGATGAGTGCTCCAAAGATGTAATTTTTGAATAGACTCGCATTTGTTATCCTGTACGCTGAAAACTTGTTCATATGCCCTAAGAAACGCTTGTTAATTTAAAATATTACCTTCTGTGCGGCCGTTTATCAAATTTGAGAGATGGCAAGTCGTTGGCTTCAGCCCCTGTCGGAGTAATGGGCCACGGGTAGGCAAACCCAAGCCCCTGAACCTTTCAAAACATCGGGGCAGACTGCGCCCCTCAAGACGCCAAGACGAAAAGCCGCCTTCAGAAAGTCGGCAACAGAGTCGGCGACTACCCCTCTGGGCCGAGTCCCAGAGGCGGCCTCAAGACGAGCCGACTTTAAGCGGGCGACCTCAGGACAAGCCGACTCCAAGCCGGGCGACCTCAAAGCGAGGCTGCCATGTAGTCGGCCCGCGACCCCAACCACCTCTTGCTCGAGCGACCACGAAGCGGGATGGGATAAAGCCGCCGCTGCCCATCCTTGCCCCGCCCATAAAGGCGTGTATGGCTACAGAGCGCCGTAACGGAGATCTCCGTCCGCGCAAAGATCAAGGCCACGCTGCCCTCGGACATCAGCCCCGTGGGCAGATTCCTGTACCCACGATGGCCTGTCTATACGACCCGAAGATGGCGGGACCCACCTGTCGGCGGGAGTACCGAAGACGGCGAGAGCGCCCCAAAGGCGGACCCGATGAAGTTGGCCTCCGGGAGTCGGCCGGCCCCTCCCGCGGGCTCCACGCGCCATTAACCAGACAAGACGGGGACTGGCAATAAGAGTGTTCGCCGCCTGGGCGGCTGATGTTGCCATGACCCCATGACCAAGCTCGCGTCATTAGAAGCACGGCTACAGTAATCTGCAGCCGGCAAGACCCGCCCGCAGCGGACAAGGGCTGTCGGCCCCATGCATGGCCGTCGACGGGGCCCACTAGTCGGCGGGCCCCAGAAGTTGGCGGAGAAGACGGCGACTTAGAGACTGACGGCTTGGACCCGCACCCAGCCGGATTACCGTTGTATCCCCGGGGGGTAGGCCTATCTAAACCCCCCGGGGCACCCATGCAAAGGGTTGGAAGCTAGTAGTTTTAGACACACGCATAGAGGGAGAGAAGAGCTAGCCGTGCCCTACTCCTTCCTCACCCCGAACAGCTCAAGGAGCATCTTGTACTCACTTTGCCATAGTGATCATGCGGAGACCCCGCAGAGCAGCAAGATGGGTGTTATCTCCTCGGAGAGCCCTCAAGCTGGGTAAGATTCGCCGCGAGCATGTCTTCGCCTCATCCTGCTTCTGTGCACCGGCGACGTTCTACTCGCCCCCTCCATGATAAGTCATCCTTTGGCATATGTCGCACCCAACCCCCGACATTTGGCGCCCACCATGGGGTCTGGTGCACCGTCGTCCGGAGACCTGCTCTGGACGGGAACCCTCTTCCTCCCTGGCGAGCGCAGCCAGCCCGACACGCCACACGGAGTCTGCGCCGACGCGCTGCATGGCGCCGAGGTCGCCTACGCGGCGAGCTGCCTCGCCGAACTTGTCGGCGAGGTTCGCCTCTCCGACGAGCCTGCATCCGACGCAGGCACGGACGGCCCCGAAAGCCTCCTCGCGGGCCTCCTCAAGCAGCTCCACGTCAGCCGCGAGCTCGCCACCGACCTGGAGTCCGTAGGCTCCACCGACCCGATGTTGGTCGACTCCGACACCGCGTCGCTCGACGCGTTCCCCGCCAACGTGGTGGTCTACGACGAGCCTCTCCCTCGCGCGGAGAGCAGTGGGAGCACCGTCACAGAAGTACTCGTCATCGGTCACGGCGAGCCTTCCGGCGAGGGAGCTCGCGACCCTCTCGACGCAGTTCTGCAAGACCTGACTGCCTCCATTCCGGAAGACGCCGATGCCGGAACGCTGGAGGCACGCCGCCTTCAGCTCCTTGTAGGCGCACAGAAGCTGGCAAGGATGAGACGCTTGTCGGAAGCCTATCAGCGCGAGATGGATCGCGCTGTGGGTGGCTCGCCGGCTCCGACTGGGCCTAGCCGCCTAGGCGCGGTCCGGCAGCAAGCGTGGCTATCGCCAAATCTGTTTGGGGCCGATCACCCGTGCATACGCCACGCCTGCTACAGAACATTCGCTGCTGCCCAGCGGCGGCGGACGAGCTGAATAACTGAGGGCGCGAGGAGCGCCGCCGATGATGAGGAGCTTAGTCCAAAGAGTTTCGACACGGCCGGCCGCAAGAAGACGGCAGATTTCCGGCCGCCGACGGAGGCGCCAAGGGCGACAACACGGCGACTGCCCTCGCCGAGATCAAGGCGCGACGTCTCGGACGCTGACTAGCGGCGTCCGCGGAAGAAAGAACAAGGATCCAGCTGTCAGCCATAGCCGGACTCACATCTCCATCGAGCGCGACGAAGACGGCCGCCCAAGAGCAGTGGAGCGGTGGGACGACTATCAGCCTCCTCCTCCCCGCAGAGAAAGGCGAGTCTCCCCGCCACCCGTCGAGCATCCGACTCTCGGCGACCGCCTTGGCCGCCGAGAGGGAGTCGGAGAAAATGACGCCCGCCACCGGATCGAGCGACTCCACCGATCCCTGGCACTAGAAGAAGAAGACGAGTTGGGCCTGCCCTGTTTCGACCTCGTGATCCGAGACGAGCCCTTCCCCGAGGATTCACACTCCCCGAGACACACCCAAATACACCGCTCCGTGAAGCCGAGGACTGGCCGGTGGACTACTCCACGGCCGCCAAGATAGCAAACGGAAACAAGCGTTGTCAGTAAAGTATGTTCCCTCATGCTCGAGGGCACGGCCCGGACATGGTTGAACAGCTTGAAGCCCCGCAGCATCAACAGCTGGGTCGACTTTCACTGAGGCCTTCGTCCGCAACTTCACGAGCACATACAAGCGACCTCCCAAGCCTCGTCAGCTGTCCTTGTGCGTGCAAGGCCCCAACGAGTCTACTCGCGACTACCTCACGCGCTGGGCCGAGCTCCAGAACTCATGCGAAGGAGTGCACGAGGTGCAGGAAATCGAGTACTTCAACGCCGGGTGCAGAGAAGGCACCCTCCTCAAGCACAAGCTCCTTTGTGACGAGCCGGAGACCCTCGACGAGCTGCTGGTCATAGCAGACATAAGCACGCTGATGACCGACTCCTCCATGAAGTCGGAGATTGAAGTCAGTGCGACTGGAAAAGTAGCTCCTGATGCTCCCAGAACTCCGGCTGGCGACGCCAGTCGGCGACAGCAGCAGATTGACCATAAGCACAACGCCCCGCAGCCGGCTTCCAACAGCCGGCAGGTGGCGACAGTCGAAGACCAGCGGCCAGAGGGGCAGCCTCCTGCCAAGCGGCAGAAAGGCGGCAAGTCGAACTGGTTGTCGGCCTTCTCTTACGAAAGCGCACTGGACGGACTCGCAAGTTCCACAACAAGCGCCGGCCAAATCACACCACCCGGAAGTGCCACTGGCTCACCAGGATCGCCAAGAGGGACAGCCTTGCCCCTCCTCCGCCTGTTGGGCCGCCGCCTCCACCACCGCACCAGCAGCCAGCTGCCAGGCTGGTCGACGCAGTACAAGACGATTACCCAGAAGAGCACGGCGCGTATGTCGTGTTTACCAGCGTGGCTGATGATAGCCGCAGCAGGCGGCAGCAGTAGCAAGAAGTGAATGCAGTAGCATCAGATACCCCAGAATTCATGCACTGGTCCGAGAAACCCATTAGCTGGAGCCGGCCGATCACCCGCAGGTGATGTCAATCCGGGCTCCTACGCCTGGTCTTGGGAGCCACCCTTGCCACGGATAGGAGGGCCGCCGCTTCTCACGAAAGTGCCGATAGACGGAGGCAGCAAGATCAACATCCTGTATAAGGATACGATGGAGAAGCTAGGAATCAAGCAAAGACAGCTTCAAAGATAGTCGGACTGTGTTCCACGGAATTGTACCGGCCTTTCCTGCTCACCGATTGGCAAGATTTTGATAGACGTCCTCTTTGGGGACAAGGATCACTTTCGCCGAGAGCCGGTCTGGTTCGAAGTGGTGGACCTCGAAAGCCCCTACCATGCCCTGCTTGGCCGACCTGCCTTGGCCAAGTTCATGGCGGTCCCCCACTACGCCTTCCTCAAGATGAAGATGCCGAGTTCCAAGGGGATTCTGACCATAGTCGGCGACTACAGAAAGTCGTCCACCTGTGCAGCTGAAAGCAGCCGGCTAGCCGAGTCCCTGGTGATCGCAGCTGAGAAGCGGCTCCTGGATCGGGTTGTGGCAGTGGTCAGCAAGCAGCCAGAGATATCGCCCGACCCCAAGGAGTCAGAAGCTGAGGGCTCGTTCAAGCCGGCCAAAGAGACCAAGAAGATACCTTTGGACCCGGAGCACCCGGAGAGATACGCTGTCGTAGGTGCGAACCTTGACAGCAAATAGGAAGGCGAGCTCGTCGATTTTCTCCGTGAGAATCGGGACATCTTCGCATGGTCCCCCAAAGACATGCCAGGTGTACCGACGGATTTTGCCGAGCACAAGTTACATGTCCGATCTGATGCGAACCCCGTCAGGCAGCCCTTGCGCGCCGCTGTCAAGAGAAAAGAAGAGTTGTTGGAGAAGAGATAGCCCGGCTCCTCGCAGCCGGTTTCATCATGGAAGTTTTCTTTCCAGAATGGTTGGCGAACCCGGTCTTGGTACTAAAGAAGAACAAGCAGTGGCGGATGTGTATCGACTACACAAGCCTCAACAAAGCCTGCCCCAAGGACCCGTTCGCTTTGCCAAGAATTGATCAGGTGATAGACTCCACAGCCGGATGCGAGCTGTTGAGCTTCCTAGATGCATATTCAGGATATCACCAGATCAAGCTGAACCCAGCCGACAGATTGAAGACTGCCTTCATCACGCCGTTTGGAGCCTTCTGCTACCTGAACATGACGTTCGGCTTGAGGAACACCGGCGCCACCTTTCAGCGTTGCATGCAGAAGTGCCTCCTCAAGCAGCTTATAAACGCCCACGCTTACGTGGACGACGTGGTGGTGAAGACGGAGAAGCGAGGAACGCTGTTGGAAGACCTCAAAGAGACCTTTGAAAACCTGTCGCTGATTCCAGATCAAGCTCAACCCGGAGAAATGCGTCTTCGAGTACCACCGCCGCCAGCTCCTTGGCTTCCTGGTATCCGAACACGGCGTGAGAGTGCAACCCGTGAAGATCAAGGTGATCGAGAGGATGGAAGTACCCGCCGACCGCTAGATGTGCGAAGTTCACCGCTGCTTGGCGTCTATCACCCGATTCATCGGCCGGTCAAGCGAGAAAGCTCTTCCTCCGTACCAGCTTATGAAGAAGACCACCTTCTTCGAATGGAACTCCAAGGCGGACGAAGCTTTTCTCCAGTTGAAGAGAATGCTGACTACTCCCCCAGTGCTAGCGGCTCCGACTCCAAAGGAGCCCATGCTCCTGTATATTGCCGCCACCAGCAGGGTAGTCAGCACAGTCATTGTAGTTGAACGCAAGGAGGAAGGCAAGGCGCTACATGTCCAGAGACCAAAGCTAGATACCCGAAAGCGAGGTACTATCGACCTCCAAGCGTAACTACCCCACTACCGTAAGATGTGTTACGGCGTGCACTTTGCCGCCAAGAAGTTGAAGCCTTACTTTCAAGAGCATCCAATCACCGTGGGTTTGCACGGCCCCACTAGCAGAGATCATCGGAAGCCGAGATGCTTCAGGCCGAGTGGCCAAATGGGCCATAGAGTTGGCCCCCTACACCATCTTTTACCAGCCCCGCACCGCCATCAATTCACAAGCACTGGCCGGCTTCCTCGTCGATTGGGCCGAGACCCGATTCTGCCGCCAAATACCGACTCCACCCAGGGGCGGATGCACTTTGATGGCTCGAAGATACGCACCGGCTTGGGAGCCGGCGTGGTCCTCACTTCCCTAAGGGCGACAAGCTCAAGTACGCGCTGCAGATCCATTTCGCCACCTCCAACAACGCCGCCAATACGAGGCGCTCATCCACGGGTTCGGCTTGCCAAAGATCTCGGCATTCACGGATCCCGTGCTATGGCGACTCCAACTTGGTGGTCCAATAGTCATCCGCGCATCGGGACGCCAAAGATGCAAATATGGCAAGCTACCGCTTCCGTACATGCAGCTGAGTGGATATTTTGAGGGATGTGAATTCCTCCACGTGCCAAGAAACGACAACGACCAAGCAGATGCCCTGGCAAGAATCGGCTCCACCCGTCAGGCAATACCATCCGGCGTCGCCCTTCGGCGCCTTCTCAAGCCATCTGTCAAGCCGTCACCAGAGTCAGACTCCATTTTTGTGCCGGCTCCCCTCAAGAAGTCGGATCCGACTCCGAGCCTCAGCAGACGCGAAGAATCCTTGCAGACGCCCCCAAGAACGCGATCGAAGCCGGCCCGGGACTTCGTAACCTGCCCGGGATCGCGGCGACCATTGCGAAGACTCCAAGATTACTCGACCGGGATCAAGGCCACGGTCGGCAGGGACTTCTTCAACCCAAAGAAGCTGCTGCAGACTCCAACCCGCCGCCTCCAGCCCAGCCGCCCTCGTCCAAGTAGCAGATCTTGGCGGTCAAGAAATAGCAAAGCACCCTCATGGGCCCAGCCCATCCTCAAGTTCTTAGTAAGCGGAGAGCTACCAACTGATGAAACCTTGGCTCGGCAAGTGCAACGCCGAGCGGCAGCCTACACTATAGTTAATAGAGAGTTGGTAAGGCGCAAGGCGTCACCGGTGTCTACCAATACAAGGTCGAATCGTAGCAAGGCCAAGCAATCCTTGAAGACATCCATCGTATGAAAAGTGCGCCATCATGCAGCCTCAAGAGCACTCGTCGCCAAAGCCTTCCGACACGGTTTCTTCTGGCCAACTGCCCTAGAAGAGGCCAAGGAATTAGTTCAAGAATGCAAGGGGTGCCAGGTGTTCCGCTCCAAGCCGCATCAGCCGGCTTCAGCGCTCAAGACTATCCCCATCGCCTGGCCCTTTGCTGTTTGGGGCCTGGACATGGTGGGACCATTCAAGACGACACGAGGTGGCCTAACTCACTTACTTGTCGCGGTGGACAAGTTCACCAAGTGGATAGAAGAAAAACCCATCAAGAAGTTGAATGGCCCTACGGCAGTGACTTTCATCGCCGACATCACGACTTCGATGCACGGCGTACCACACAGCATCATCACCGACAACGGCACAAATTTCGCCAAGGGCGCCCTGGCCCGTTTCTGCGCGACGCAGGGCATCCGACTGGACTTAGCGTTCGTTGCCCATCCGCAGTCAAACGGCCAGGTGTGGCGAGCGAACGACCTCATCCTGTCTAGCATCAAGCCTCGACTAGTCGAACCACTGGAGCGTTCGGCCGGCTGCTGGCTTGAGGAGTTGCCAGCCGTCCTCTGGAGTCTGCGTAGGACTCCAAACAAGTCAACTGGCTTCACACCCTTCTTCCTCGTCTACGGTGCGGAAGCCGTCATCCCAACGGATATAGAGTTCGACTCCCCGCGAGTCACCATGTACAATCAAGAGGAAGCGGAAGAAGCACGTCAAGACGGCGCCGATCTGCTGGAAGAGGGCCGCTGTTGGCACTCAGCCAGTCCAAAGATTCTACCGGCAGAACTCGCACCACTACTAAAACAAGAAGGTCAAGCCAAGATCATTCCTAGAGGGCGACCTTGTGCTCCGCTGATCCAAATAACAGCCGCCAAAGACAAGCTGTCGGTGCCTTGCGAAGGACTATTCATCATCAGTAAAGTGCTGGGCAACGACTCCTACTACCTGATCGACGCTCAGAAGCCCCGAGCACGCAAGAGGGACGACTCCGGCAAGGAGACGGAGCGGCCATGGAATGCGAATCTCCTCCGAAGATTTTACAGTTGATGCAGTATGTACCATGCTACCCTTTTGTGTTTGAAATACCAAGACTCCGGGCCGCCCGAGACGAGCTCGGGGAGTGCCCTCTTTTGTTATCCGTATAATAAGAAGTATTCCTTTGAGTATGTTACCCTTTGATTATGCTGTTTGGCATCGGGCTCGACTAGTCGGCCCGGGGACTCGCCACCTTTGAGCTATGAAGTGCTTCCTGAAGTCAGACAAGTAGCGTGCGGTGCCTAAGCCGTCTCCTGTCAGAAGCCGCAGCTCGCAGAGCGACTGTTTGGTGGGCAGGAATAAGGTAGAGTGGGCGCCCACACGAAAAAATGGTTAAGGACTCAAAGCATAAACATAGTTTAAATCGGCTTCCAGCCCGTTTTGTGAAACCGACTCTTAAGAAGTCGGCTTGCCGTTTTCTACCCAACTTGCTTAAACGACTCTAAAAAATGGCCAAGTACTTGCCTTCTCAAAGTAGCCAAGCACTTGACCTAGACGGCAATCATAGAGAGCGGTTGCCCGACGGGCAAGGCGGCATCTAAGGGAAGGCGGCAAAGGAAAAAGCCACAAGAGCAATAAGCAAGGAAACATAAAATTAGAATAATATTTACACAAACTTAGGCCCTTGGCCGGATCTTCGAACAGAGGTTCAGAATACACCCCGCGGGTGGAATTGTGCAAATTAACAAAGTTCTTTCAAAAGACTAGCAAACAGATAAAATAAAGGCAAGGCAGCGGAATAAGAAGCAGCGGATGGGGTTGGAAGGCCGGAGGCGGCGGCGGCGTCAGGCGCCGGGGCGGCTGGCTGAACGGTCTCGGCTTGATCGTCTCGGCAGCGGTAGCCCCAGATGGGCGCTGACTCGTTCTTGGAGGCGCGGTCGAGCCGAGGCTGGTCGCCCGCTCGCCTTCTGGCGCCCATGCCGCTCTCCGCCTCCGCCTCGTCCTCATCCTCGGCGCTGAGTCGATCACCTCCGCCGAGTCCTCGCCAGAGTCCGGGTTCATCCCCAACCACTCCGGGCGGTGCCTCCCCACCGCCTTTCAGCCCGCTCAGGACGAAGACACTGGTGTCCGTGTAGTCGGCGATCGCCGCCAGACGCCGACGAGGACGCCTCCTCGCTGACCAGCAGCTCACTGGCTTCGACCGAACGCTGCCAGCCGTCCAGGTCGAGCCCTCGATACCACGCCTTGACGAACCTGTGGCTCGGCGAAGCTCCAGCCCGAGCCGCGGAGCCCTTCCAAGCCTCAAGACGGGCCAGCCGCGACCTCCAGCCGGGCGGTCCGGCTGGGCGGCGCAGAATCGGCATGTCGGGCCACAGGCAGCAATCGCTGGGCACCGACACGCCAAGACGGGCGCAACATCCGATGTGCTGCCGCAGACGAGCCTCAATGCTCGTGGAGCTGCTCGTCAAGGGTCCGGGCGTTGGCTGCGATCTCAGCGCCACCGCCCTCAAGCGCCTCGCCTTTCGGCCTCGATGGCCTGATTGGCCGCTGCGTGTGGCTGTGGAAGAAGTCTGCCAAGAAGAAGAAAAAAGGAAGTCGAAAAATAGGAGCCGGCTTAACCCATAGTCGGCAACCCAAAAGAAAAGTAAAGAAAACTTACCATCGACGATATCTTCGATTTCGTGGAAGCCGGAGGTCAGCTGCGCTTCCCTGTCGGTCCAGGCGGAGCGCTCGCTCTCAAATTCGCCAGAGAGCGGCCTCTTTCTTCTCCCGCTTCTGCGCCGCCTTGAGCAGCTCCCTTCCGCTCCGCCAAATGTAGCCAAGAAGTCGCGCTCATGGGCGAAGCTTGCCGCACTCCTCCTCTTTGGCGCAAGCAGCGTCTGGGCTGCACTAGCTGTCCCGCAGAGCAGCGTTGGACTACAAGAATAAAAGAAGAAGAAGGACGCCGAAGTCGCTGCTAAGAATGTCGCCAGAAGATCCGCCCATCACAGAAAGCCGCCCAATCTCGGGGACTACAGCCAGCTGGAAAGCGCCAAATACGCCTCTAAGAAGGAAACTCACCTCGGCTCCTCGCCAGTCAGCAGCCCGCTTGTTCAGTTCTTCAACGTTGCGGTTGAAGGCGGTAGCGCGAGGTTGTGATACTCTGTAACAAGAATTCCGCATATAGGTAAAAACTTCAAAGTAAGCAAATAAAGTTCGGGCCGCTTTGCTCAGCCGGCCCGAAACTCGGGATTCGAGACTACACCGGTGGAGGCCGCGCCCACGAAGAAGATCAAGAGAAAATTCGGAAATGAAACATACCCGCGGCAGATCGCGATGCCGTGTGCGCTTTGAAAGGTTCTCGAGGGCGTCAACTTCGCCCGCAACTTCGCTTTGACGCCCAGAGCGCCGTGTTCAGCGGGCCTGCAGCCTCCTCGCACCACCCAACGGGCGCGGCGCTTAATCGCCTCTCGGCGTCGAGATGGCCGAGCTGCCGGGCGCCGCCTCTAAGAACGCACGGGCGCCGATGTCGCCTTCTCAAGATGGCGCCCGGGCGAGGCGACTTGAAGAAGCAGCTGCGCCACGGCCTCGCTGCCGGTCGGTGGCACAGCGGTCCGCCGCTGTTTGCCTCATGCGATCTCGGACTACGGCGGAGGCGGCGGAGGTGGCGCGCCGTGCCAGCGAAGAGACCTCGTCGCCTTCCCTCCTCGCGACGGGACCTCACCACCGACTCCCTCCGACTGCCCCGTGATCTCCGGCGGTGGTGGCGCTGAGCTCAGCGGAGTGACGAGCAGCGCCGACTGAAGGCGCGCGGCCTCCTCGGCTCGCCTTTTTGCTGTTGTAGCGGCTTTGACCGCCTTCTCGGCCTCCGCCTTCTCCCGACGGGCGGCCTCCTCCTCGTCGCGCTTCTCCTGCGCATTCCGCTCTGTTGCTTCCCGGAGGGCGGCCGCAGGGTCAACCCGCCGACTATTGGCGGACGTCTCCGCCAATTCCCATGACGGAGGCGGCGACCCTCTCCAAGGTGAGGGAGCCCGATGAGAAAAAAGGACATGAGAAGACTCGGGCAAGACGGACCAGAAGAAAACAAGACAGAATACAAAATACTTACGCGGAGACCAGCGGTGGCTTCTTCACCTCCTTGTGGAAGCGGTTAGCCTTCGCGACCGCTTCTTCATACAGTCGCGGCGGCCGCTCCCAATTTCTTGGCACAGCCGCTTGGCTGACTCGGCCCGGCCGGCGCCTCTTCGCCCGCCTCGACCCCCAAAGGCGGAGGAGCTCGCTGGATGGCCGGTTTTCATGGCGGCGGGGGCGACTTCCTTCTCGACGCCATCATCGGGCCGGCAAAGAAGGTGGCCGAGGGCACTGAAGTTGTCGGCCCCTCCTCCTCCTCGGCGTCGGCCTCCATCGCCGCCACACCCAAGTCGGGTCGTCGGCGCCGCTCTCCGCCCGGTTGGGGACGACCACGAAGTCGGTTCATTGGCGCCGGCCGAAGGCGGCATGAGAGGATTCTGAGTCGGAAAAAACCAAGGAAAGTTAGAGCCGAATCTGGCTGAAGAAGGAAACAGAGAAGCAAGAGACGACTTACCAATGGCGGGGGATTGGCGCGCGAGTACGGCTCCTTGCCGAACCGCCATTCCTCCGTGAGGCCGCAGTTCGCCAAGAAATTCACCGTGTCCACCACCTCCACGTGGGGCATGTCCTTGGAGCACAGCCGGCTGGGGTCCCGGCGGCCACTCATCTGACAGATCAGATGAGGTCGGCCTTGAAGAGGGAGAACTCGGCGCGCCATGAAGGCGGCCAGCAAGTCTGCCCCTGGCCAGCCCTCCGATCAGATCATCACGCTGGAGCCCGCTGACGGTGGCGTTGCCTACGGAGTCGCCGTCCGGGCCCTATAGGACCAGCTGGTGGGTCGGCTCACCGCCGCCGCCCACGTGGGCGGCAGTTGACGATCGCCTTGAGGGCGACGTTCTTGACGTAGAAGTATGAACGCTGCCACATCTTCACCGACTTGATGAGGGAGATGGCAGGGAAAGGGTTCTCGGGCACCGGCCTCCTCTTGGCGATGAACGAGCCACACAGAGCCGGCACGCGAGCGACGTGGGTCCCGAGCTTCGCCTGGAAGAATTCCCCCCATAGCTCTATGGTGGGGAGAACTCCGAGAAAACCTTCGCATAAGGATGCGAACGTGGCCAGCAGCACCATCGTGTTGGGGGTGAGGTGGTGCGGCTGGAGCCCGAAGAACTCCAAGAACGCGCGGAAGAAGCCGCTCGCAAGCAGCCCTAGCCCGTGCATGAGGTGCGAGCGGAAAATCACCCGCCGCCCTCCTCCGGCGCCGCGTGATTTCGCCTCCGGCCGGGCGCGGGTCCGCACTAGGTGGCTGCCGGGGATGCGGCGCGTTTGACGAAGGAATTCGATGATGTCGTCGTCGATGATGGAGCCGTCCCACACGCCGGAGCACGCGGTGAGAGGCGCGGCGGCGGATGAGGAGCTCATCTCCGCGGCGCGGTGGAGCGAGGAAGAAAACGAGACTCGGCGCGGTGGAGCGAGGAAGAAAACGAGGCTCGGCGCGATGGAGCGAGGAATAAGACGAGGCAGGGAGCGGGGATGAGAGAGTGCGCGTGCGTCACCGCCCCCCTCCCCCTGCCTACTTATAGGCGCCTAGGCTGCAAAGCCGAGGGGGCGGGCGTGGGATTAACTGCGCCCACATCCCCACGCCCCCACGATTTAACCCACGACGTTACTGCGCGCAGTAACGGCGTGGGGAGCCCAACCGCCCGCACGACCGCAGCGGATCCGCTGCGCGCCGGGGCACGGTAGTGGCGGGCCCCGCCTGACGGGCCTGTCTTGTCACGCGCGTGGGCTGGCAGACTGGCCCTGCCGCGTGGCGTCGCGTGGCGGGCCCGCAGCGAGCGGCTGCCGGGAAGCTTATCAGGCACAGCGCCCGGATCCCGCTGCGACCTTCGAAACCTTTGAAGAGCAAGACGGCCCCCTGCAAGGCCGACTCCAGCTAGTCGGCTCAAGATGGAGACGGCGGGCCGAGTCCAGATTCTTCTACCAAAGGGATGAAGCTGTCGAGGCTCCTCGACAAGCTGCCCTCGGCGCCTCACCAGCTTCGGGGACTACTGTCGGAGTAATGGGCCACGGGTAGGCAAACCCGAGCCCCTGAACCTTTCAAAACATCGGGGCAGACTGCGCCCCTCAAGACGCCAAGATGAAAAGCCACCTTCAGAAAGTCGGCAACAGAGTCGGCGACTATCCCTCTGGGCCGAGTCATAGAGGCAGCCTCAAGACGAGCCGACTTTAAGCTGGCGACCTCAGGACAAGCCGACTCCAAGCCGGCGACCTCAAGCGAGGCCAGCTACAGGTAGTCGGCCCGCGACCCCAACCACCTCTTGCCTGAGCGACTACGAGCGGGATGGGATAAAGCCGCCTCGCGGCCCATCCTTGCCCTGCCCATAAAGGGCAGGTATGGCCACAGAGCACCGTACCAACGGAGATCTCCGTCCGGCGCAAAGCATCAAGGCACGCTGCCGGCCCTGACATCAGCCCCGTGGGCAGATTCCTGTACCCACTATGGCCTGTCTGTACGACCCGAAGACGGCAGGACCCGCCTGTCGGCGGGAGTACCGAAGACGGCGAGAGCGCCCCAAAGACGGACCCGATGAAGTCGGCCTCCGGGAGTCGGCTGGCCCCTCCCGCGGGCTCCACACGCCATTAACCAGACAAGACGGGGAATGGCAACAGTGTTCGCCCGCCCGGCGGCGGCACTGTTGCCATGACCCCATGACCAAGCTCGCGTCATTAGAAGCACGACTACAGTAATCTGCAGCCGGCAAGACCCGCCCGCGGCGGACAAGGGCTGTCGGCCCCATGCTGGGCCATCGACGGGGCCCACTACTCGGCGGGCCCCAGCAGTCGGCGGAGAAGACGGCGACTTAGAGACTGACGGCTTGGACCCACACCCAGCCGGATTACCGTTGTATGCCCGGGGGTAAGCCTATATAAACCCCCCGGGGCACCCATGCAAAGGGTTGGAAGCTAGTAGTTTTAGACACACGCATAGAGGGAGAGAAGAGCTAGCTGAGCCCTTCTCCTTCCTCACCCCGAACAGCTCAAGGAGCATCTTGTACTCACTTTGCCATAGTGATCATGCGGAGACCCCGCAGAAAGCGAGAGAGGTGTTATCTCCTCGGAGAGCACCGAAGTTGGGTAAGATTCGCCGGCCGAGCATGTCTTCGCCTCATCCCGCTTCTCGAGCACCAGCGACGTTCTACTCGCCCCTCCATGATAAGCCATCCTTTCGCATATGTAACCCAACCCCGACAGCCCCCATGCCACGAGTCTTTGGGGTGTTCGGATAAACTTGAGCTCTTGTTCCCATTCTTGGGTCCGTCGAGGGAGGCGCTCAACGCAACAAACAAGGCAACCGGACTTATAGTGCTTGAACACTCTCACTTAGCCATAGAATTCTATAGTTTTAAATTTCGGCGAAGCCCCTAGTATTCGGAAGACCGAGTTCGGGGCGCTATCCACGCCTTGGCCGCACAATGCCGACTCCTCGCTCTAAGCGGCATAAGTCTTTAGGGACCCGAAAAAACCTCTTGAACAGCGACCGGCTCTCGCCCTATCATGACGGTCAGTTTTAGCTTTCCACCGAGGTGCTCAACCCAGCTCAACCGGAGCACAATCCCAGTGGTTCTCCCGGCGCTACCTTAGCCGATATAACGGAACGTAAGGTACCAAAACATGGGAGCCGGCAAACCCAACTATTGACCCAAGACATGATTCGGAGCCGATGCATATAATGCTATAAGTTCGGGTGCCGCACTTGTGAAAGTGTTCGGACTTATCACACCATACTTTTGGGGTACTTAAGCCCCTGGTGTATTGGCCGTACCAAAGTGTACGGGTGCAACATGTCATGAAATGAACATATATATAGATAAAGAAAGGAGTGCAACAATAGGCAAAAGCTGTGTATTGTTTATTCAAAAAGGTACTCCAATGGAAGCAGAACGATACAAATAGTGCGATAAGAAAGGGATGGGACTATTTAACATGTCCCCCTCCACAGGTAAGCTGCGGGATGGTATGTAAAACAGGTATAATGATCGTAGAAGAGACCACCTGGACACTCGACGTAGCTTTCTGCTTCCCTGGCTGTTGCATCGTGAGTTCGGCAATTCTAGTGCCGGACAGGACTTCTGGAAAACGGAGTCCTGAAAGTAAGAAAAAGAAGAAAAGAAAAAGAATGACACAATCGGAGCCCTGGTGCGGTTGAGCCGCGTGCAGGCGCAGCCGTGGTCGTGCTCCTCCCTTATGCCCATGGTATCTCCAGAGCGTAGTTATGTAATGCGTAGTAATCGGGCTTCGCAGCCATGAGGGCTGGGGTTGGGGCCGGATTACTACTGGCGTGCTTTCGGATCGTGCCAGGCGGTCTTGTTATAGGTTACTCCGGGTGCGCTTGACGGTGGCCGGACGTTTAATAGCCGGACTCGAGAATTGTTGTGAGAGGCTGCTTTGCACCTCCGCCGCGAGGGCCGCTGTGTGCTCCTCCGTTCGGAGAGAGCGTTCGGTGTTTCCATTGACCGTGATTACTCCTCGAGGGCCTGGCATCTTGAGCTTGAGGTATGCGTAGTGCGGCACCGCATTGAACTTTGCAAATGCGGTTCGCCCAAGCAGTGCGTGATAGCCGCTGCGGAATGGGATTATGTCGAAGATTAACTCTTCGCTTCGGAAGTTATCCGGGGATCCGAAGACCACTTCAAGTGTAACGGAGCCTCTGCAGTTGGCCTCTACACCTGGAATGACGCCTTTAAAGGTCGTCTTTGTGGGTTTGATCCTTGACGGGTCTATGCCCATTTTGCGTATTGTATCCTGATAAATCAGGTTCAGGCTGCTGCCGCCGTCCATCAGGACTCAGGTGAGGTGAAATCCGTCAATAATTGGGTCAAGAACCAATGCCGCGAAACCGCCGTGACGGATGCTAGTGGGGTGGTCCCTCCGATCGAAGGTGATCGGGCAGGAAGACCATGGGTTGAACTTCGGGGCAACTGGCTCCATCGCGTATACGTCCCTTAGTGCACGCTTCCGCTCCCTTTTGGGTATGTGGGTTGTGTATATCATGTTCACCGTCCGCACTTGTGTGGGAAAGCCCTTCTGTCCTCTATTCTTTGGCGGCCGGGGCTCTTCCTCCTCATCGCTATGCAGCCCCTTGTCGTTTTCTTCGGCGCTTAGCTTGCTTGCTTGCTTGAACACCCAACAATCCCTGTTGGTGTGGTTATTGGTTTTTCGGGGTGCCATGTATCCGCACAAGCGATCGAGTATTCGGTCCAAGTTGGACGGGCCTGGGTATTTCTTTTGAATGGCTTCTTCCACGACCGGGTTTAGAGCCTCTGAATCCGGCATTTATCGTCGATCTTCAGCATTATCACCTATAATGCGGCGTTTATGCTTGTTGCGACGCGACCTGCCATTGATGTCCTTGGTATCCGAACTACCAGGGTGTTTGGCCAAGTTGTTGCTTCGAGCTAGCCAGCTGTCCTCTCCCGCGCAAAAGCGGGTCATGAGCGTTGTGAGCGCTGCCATGGATTTCGGCTTTTCCTGTCCTAGGTGCCGGGCAAGCCACTCGTCGCGGATGTTATGTTTAAAGCCTGCAAGGGCCTCTGCATCCGGACAGTCAACGATTTGATTTTTCTTGGTTAGGAACCGTGTCCAGAATTGTCTGCCGATTCTTCTGGCTGCTGAATTATGTGGCTGAGGTCATCGGCGTCTGGTGGTCGCACGTATGTGCCCTGGAAGTTATCAAGGAATGTGGCTTCCAGGTCCTCCCAACAACCAATTGATTCTGCTGGCAAGCTGTTAAGCCAATGCCGAGATGGTCCTTTAAGATTGAGTGGGAGGTATTTGATGGCGTGTAGATCATCGCCGCGGTCCATGTGGATATGGAAGAGGTAGTCCTCGATCCAAACCGCAGGATCTGTTGTGCCATCGTATGATTTGATGTTTACGGGTTTGAAATCCTCGGGGATTTGATGATCCATTACTTCATCTGTGAAGCATAGTGGGTGTGTGGCGCCTCTGTATTGAGCTATATCACGACGCAGCTCAAATGAGCTTTGTCTACTGTGTTCGGCCCGGCCGGAATTGCTGTATCGGGCGTGATGATTATCGTCGCATGTCGTGGGGCGCCCACGCGATCCGTAGATCGATCTTGTTTGCCTTGCCTTGTCCTCCAATATGTCTCGCAGGTCTGGCGCGTTTCCCCGTGCCTTGGTACTTTTCGAGCGACGCCGGAGTGCGGCTTGAATGGAGGGTCTACAGGCCTCTCTGTCGCGACCACGGGGTGGCCGGTCGGCCGCATCATGCGCTGGTGATGTAGGTTTGGGTGCTGCTTCCTCTAATTGGGGTAGCAGCCTGCGTTTTGGGTATCTCTTGGAGGGGCGTTCGAGTTCATACTCTTCGGCTGCGAGGACTTCAGTCCATCCGCTGCCTAGCAAGTCTTGGTCAGCTCTAAGTTGCTGCTGCTTTTTCTTGAGGCTGCTTGTCGTGGCCATAAGCTTGCGTCTGAAACGCTCATGTTCGGCAGGATCCTCAGGCACGACAAATTCGTCGTCGTCAAGGCTTGCCTCATCTTCGGAGGGAGGCATATAATTATCGTCCTCCACCTCCCTGTCTGCCGCTCTATCATGAGGGCTGGCTTCTCCCTCCTCCTGTGCTGAATCCTGCTGGAGGGGGTTGTCTTCGGCACTGTCCGGGGTGTTATTATCTCCCGTGCCGGAATCACCATTTTTGTTGTGGCGGGATTTAGAGCGGCGCCGCTGACGCCGACGCTTGGGCTGTTTCTTGGAGGGGTCATTTTCCATCGCCGTTCCCATCTTTTGGGATGTCCACCATGTATATGTCGTAAGACGAGGTGGCCTTCTAGTGCCCTGTAGGCGCTGTTTCTTGGTCATCTCCGGCATCGTCGTCCATACCATCGATGTCATCGGAGTCGAAGTCGAGCATGTCGGTTAAATCATCGACAGTGGCTACAAAGTGGGTGGTGGGTGGGCGTTGAATTTCTTCGTCGTCCGAATCCCAACCTTCCTGGCCATAGTTCGGCCAGGGCTCCCCTGACAAAGAGAGAGACTTTAATGAGTTCAGGATATCGCCAAAGGGCGAGTGCTGAAAGATGTCCGTGGTGGTGAACTCCATAACCGGCGCCCAGTCGGATTCGACTGGTAGAGGCGTGGGAGGTTCGGAGTCCAGAAAGGAGTCCAGCATCTGGGAGTCACGAGCTTCGCAAAGGACAGGGTTGGTGTTCGGCTCAATCGCCGTGGAGATTTCAGCCCCCGAGGCGGTGTCCAACCAACCGTCCTCGATCGGCGAAACCGGCTCCGGATTAAGGGTCGGAGCTAATATCGCGGCTCTGTGGCGCTGTTCGGCGGCAGAGCTAGATCGCACCTTTCGAGACAAAGGCGGCACGCCGGCCGTGTGGCTCGAATCCGTCGAAGATCAAGTCTCCGCAGACATCAGCCGTATAGTTCAAGCTTCCAAATCTGACCTGATGGCCAGGAGCGTAGCTTTCGATCTGCTCCCGCAGCGCAAAGTCGCCGAATACGAAGATCTGTCCGGGGAGAAAAGTCTTACCCTGGACTGTGTTGTTGCTGATGATTGAAAGAGCCATCGGGCCTATAGGTGACGACACAGAGGAACTCTCAATGAAAGCACCAATGTCGGTGTCAAAACCGGCGGATCTCGGGTAGGGGGTCCCGAACTGTGCGTCTAGGCGGATGGTAAGAGGAGACAAGGGACACGATGTTTTTACCTGTGTTCGGGCCCTCTCGATGGAGGCAATACCCTACTCCTGCTTGATTAATATTGATGATATGGGTAGTACAAGAGTAGATCTACCACGAGATCGAGAGGCTAAACCCTAGAAGCTAGCCTATGGTATGATTGTAGTTCGTCCCCACGGACTAAAACCCTCCGGTTTATATAGACACCGGATAGGGTTAGGGTTACACAGAGTCGGTTACAATGGTAGGAGATCTACATGTCCGTATCGCAAAGCTTGCCTTCCACGCCAAGGAAAGTCCCATCCGGACACGGGACGAAGTCTACAATCTTGTATCTTCATAGTCCAGGAGTCCGGCCAATGGTGATAGTTCGTCTATCCGGACACACCCTAATCCAGGACTCCCTCAACAAGCCTGGACAAACTCGTATATAAAGGAAAACGCTCCCGAGGACACATGGGAATTATCGTCAAGCTAGTTTTCATCACGCTCATATGATTCGCGTTCGTTACTTTGATAATTTGATATGTGGGTGGACCGGTGGTTGGGTACTGCCCTTCCTTGGACAAGCATCCCACTTATGATTAACTCCTATTAAAAGCATCCGCAACTACAAAATAAGTATTAAGGTAAACCTAACAATAGCATGAATCATATGGGTCCAAATCAGCCCCTTACGAAGCAACGCATAAACTAGGGTTTAAGCTTCTGTCACTCTAGCAACCCATCATCTACTTATTACTTCCCAATGCATTCCTCTAGGCCCAAACAATGGTGAAGTGTCATGTAGTCGATGTTCACAAAACACCACCAGAGGAAAGACAACACATATCTCATCAAAATATCAAACAAATACCAAATTCACATGACTACTTATAGCAAGACTTCTCCCATGTCCTCAGGAACAAACGTAACTACTCACAAATCATATTCATGTTCATAATCAGAGGGGTATTAATATGCATAAAGGATCTGAACATATGGTCTTCCATCGAATAAACCAACTAGCATCAACTACAAGGAGTAATCAACACTACTAGCAACCCGCATGTACCAATCTGAGGTTTTGAGACAAAGATTGGATACAAGAGATGAACTAGGCTTTGAGATGAGATGGTGCTGGTGAAGATGTTGATCAAGATTGACCCCCTGCCGACGAGAGGATCGATGGTGATGATGATGGTGATGATTTCCGCCTCCCGGAGGGATGTTTCCCCGGAAGAATAGCTCCGTCGGAGCCCTAGTTTGGTTTTGCCCAGGTTCCGGCTCGAGACGGTGGCGCTTCGTTCCGAAAGCTTCCTCCTTATTTTTTCTAGGATGAAAGACTTCATATAGCAGAAGATGGGCACCGGAGGCTTGCCAGGGGGCCCACGAGACAGGGGGCGTGCCCAGGGGGTAGGGTGCGCCGCCCACCATCGTGGCTAGGGTGTGGGGCCCCTCTGTTTGATTCTTTCGACAGTATTTTTTATATATTCCAAAACATGCCGCCGTGAAGTTTCAGGATTTTTGGAGTTGTGCAGAATAGGTCTCTAATATTTGCTCCTTTTCCAGCCCAGAATTCCAGCTGCCGGCATTCTCTCTCTTCATGTAAACCTTGTAAAATAAGAGAGAATAGGCATAAGTATCGTGAAATGATGTGTAATAACAGCCCATAATGCAATAAATGTCGATATAAAAGCATGATGCAAAATGGACGTATCAACTCCCCCAAGCTTAGACCTCGCTTGTCCTCAAGCGGAAGCCGATAACGAAAAATATGTCCACATGTTTAGAGATAGAGGTGTCGATAAAATAAAATACGGACATGAGGGCATCATGATCATTCTAATAATAGCAACATATATATATATATATATATATATATATATATATATATATTTTCATATTATTTCTTATGCTAAAGTAACAATCTATTCACAATATCAAGTATGAATCAGAAATTCTTTGAAAACTAACAAATTATGATCTCGGTCATTGAAGAAATTGCAACTTATCATAACATCGGAAAGAGTCAATATAAGAGCTTTCCAGCAAGTCCACATACTCAACTATAATTTAGTCTTTCACAATTGCTAACACTCACGTAATACTTATGGGTATGGAGTTTTAATCGGACACAGAGAAAGATAGGGGCTTATAGTGTTGCCTCCCAACCTTTTATCTCAAGGATAATGTCAACAATAATAGTTTATGCTAACTTACATCCCACTGGATATATGTATCAGGATCTTTCCAACACAATGTGCTTGCCGAAGGATGAAATGTAAAAACGAAAGGTGAAGATCACCATGACTCTTGTATAGGGTTTAAGAAAATAAAAAGATAGGCCTTTCACAGAGGGAAGCGAGGTTGTCATGTGCTTTTATGGTTGGATGCACAAAATCTTAATGCGAAAGAATGTCACTTTATATTGCCACTTGTGATATGGACCTTTATTATGCAGTCCGTCGCTTTTATTTCTTCCACATCACAAGATCGTATAAATCTTATTTCTCCACACTAATAAATCATACATATTTAGAGAGCAATTTTTATTGCGTGCAACAATGACAACTTACTTGAAGGATCTTACTCAATCCATGGGTAAATATGGTGGACTCTCATGGCAAAACTGGGTTTAAGGGTATTCAGAAGCACAAGTAGTATCTCTACTTGGTGCAAAGAATTTGGCTAGCATGAGGGGGAAAGGCAAGCTGAACATGTTGGATGATCCATGACAATATACTTTATTTCGGATATACGAAAACATAACCCATTATGTTGTCTTCCTTGTCCAACATCAACTCTTTAGCATGTCATATTTTAATGAGTGCTCACAATCATAAAAGATGTCCAAGATAGTATATTTATATGTGAGAAGCTCTCTTTCTTTATTACTTCCTATTAATTGCAACAATGACCAAAACTATGTTTGTCAACTCTCAACAACTTTTATTCATCATACTCTTTATATGTGAAGTCATTACTCTCCATAAGATCAACATGATCTCTTTAATTCTTTTTATTCTTTCTTTTTCTTTTATTCCCTCAAGATCATAGCAAGATAATGAAGCCCTTGACTCAAAACTAATCTTTATTATATATAGCCCACTGACTCGATTACATGGAGAGATCATAAAGTAAAAATCAAAACTAAATCATACTAAAACTTTTATTCTACTAGATCAAGATATTATGGATCGAACTAAGAAAAGTGGTAAAGATAGGAGTGTGATGGTGATACGATACCGGGGCACCTCCCCCAAGCTTGGCAGTTGCCAAGGGGAGTGCCCATACCCATGTGATTATGTCACTTTCTTCGGAGGTGAAGAAGATGGTGATGTCGATGACAATTATGGCTTCAGATTCTTCATATTGTATTTGGGAAGAGCAATTTCCTCCTTTAAATCATCGACCTCCGATTCCAGCTTCAAGATCTAGTCACATAAATCTCCCTTGCTTTTCTGCCGAAAACGAGAAGGAATAGATCGATTGTTACACAGTTTAGCCCTCTTAGGGAGACTAGACTTCTTGAACTTCACGTGCATATCCCCGAGGTTAGGTAGAGGGACATCCTCCTCCTCTGAACTTGAATCATTGATACTCATCAAATGAACATCGTCCTCATCATCCGTAGTTCAACCACAAGGAGATAAATCCCCATAGGTCTTTGGCTCAGCAATGAGATGTGAGACATAGCTCTCTCCGTCGGAATCTTGAGATGACATCTTGCTCCAAATCTGCTACAGAAACAGCTCGAAATAAAAACAGAGGATATTTGCTTTATACGAGGGTCAAAAACTTCGGGAGATTATATAATGAATTTTTACCGGCCAAAAGAAGTATCGTGCAAGAAAACGGAGTCCGAAGAGCACACGAGGTGCCCATGAGGCAGGGGGCGCGCCCAGGGTGTAGGGCGCGCCCTCCACCCTCTTGGATGCCTCGTGTCCTTCCCGGACTACTTCTTATTTTCCTATTTTCTTAGATATTTCAAAGTAGAGGGAAATTTCCATTAGAACTGCTTTGGAGTCGGTTTACTTACCGTGCCACATACCTATTCCTTTTCGGAGTCTGAAACATTCTGCAACGTGTCAATTTTGTACTCGTCCGGGGTCACGGTGTCTAACACTAGTTTCAACATTTATGGGATTACCTGAGATATAATGTTTGATTCTTTGACCGTTCACCACCTTCAGATTTGTGCCTTCAAAGTTGTTGATTTTTATGGCACCGGAACAATAGACCTCCTCGATAACGTAAGGACCTTCCCATTTAGAGAGATGTTTTCCTGCAAAAAAATCTTAAACGAGAGTTGAATAGCAACACATAATCACCTACATTAAACTCACGCTTTTGTATCCTTTTGTCATGCCATCTTTTAACTTTTTCTTAAAACAGTTTGGCATTCTCATAGGCATGGGTTCTCCATTCATCAAGTGAGATAATGCCAAATAATCTCTTCTCACCGGCAAGTTTGAAATCATAATTGAGCTCTTTAATTGCCCAATATGCCTTATGTTCTAGTTCGAGAGGTAAGTGACATGCTTTTCCATAAACCATTTTATACAGAGACATACCCATAGGATTTTTATATGCAGTTCTATAGGCCCATATTTTTAATATATTCCAAAACTGACTTCCGTGGATTTTGAGCACTTTTGGAGTTGTGCAGAACAGGTCTCTAATATTTGCTCCTTTTCCAGCCCAGAATTCCAGCTGTCGGGATTCTCCCTCTTTGTGTAAACCTAGTAAAATAAGAGAGAATGGGCATAAGTATTGTTACATAATGTGTAATAAAAGCCCATAATGCAATAAAAATCTATAAAAAAGCATGATGCAAAACGGACATATCAACTCCCCCAAGCTTAGACCTCGCTTGTACTCAAGCGGAAGCCGATAACGAAAAATATGTCCACATGTTTAGAGATAGAGGTGTCGATAAATTAAAATACGGACATGAGGGCATCATGATCATTCTTATAACAGCAACATATATATATATATATATATATATATATATATATTGTCATATGATTTCTTATGCTCAAACACGGGATCACCCATGGGTGGAGGAGGATCCTCTAGAATTTCAACAGGCAAGTTGTGTTTCAAAATAGGTCCCTGTTTAAAGAACACTTCATCTATTTCCCTTATTTCATTCATAAACATATCATTTTCATGGTCTGGCAAATATTGTTCTAGAGGATCATTAGGAGGCACGACAATAGAAGCAAGGCCAATAATTTCATCTTTACTAGGCATGTCTTTATCATGGGGTTGTCTACGAAATTTAGCAAAATTAGAATCATGAGACATATCCCCTAAACCAATAGTAACAACATCCTTTTTGCAATCTATCTTAGAATTAACAATATTCTAGTATTGCTCTTACGAACCACAGTTGAAGCTTTAGCATGATCCTTTATTCTAACAAGGAAAGGTGGTTTCTCAATATAAGCAGTAGGAACAATAGGATCAACATTATAAGTGATAGTCTTTTCTTCAACTTTAATAGGTGCAACTAATTTTACTTCAATGGGAGTATGATATTTAAACCACTTATCCTTAGGGAGATTAACATGAGTAGCAAAGGAATCACAGAAAGAAGCTACTATCTCAGAGTCAAATCCATATTTAGTGCTAAATTCACGAAAAGCATCGGTATCCACAAAAGATTTAACACAATCAAACTTAGGTGTTATACCTGACTCCTTACCTTTGTCGAGATCCCAATCTTCAGAGTTGAGTTTAATTCTTTCCAATAAATCCCATTTGAATTCAATAATCTTCATCATAAAAGAACCAGTACAAGAAGTATCGAGCATGGAGCGATTACTGAGAGAAAGCCGTGCATAAAAATTTTGAATAATAATTTCTCTTGAGAGCTCATGATTGGGGCATGAATATAACATTGAATTAAGCCTCCCCCAAGCTTGAGCAATGCTTTCTCCTTCGTGAGGTTAAAAGTTATATATAATTACGATCACGATGAACAAGATGCAAAAGATAAAACTTCTGATGAAATTCCAATTTCAATCGGTTGTAGTTCCATGATCCCATATCATCACATAGTCTAAACCATGTCAATGCCTTTCCCTTCAAAGATAAAGTGAATATCTTCTTCTTGATAACATCCTCGGGCATACCTGCAAGCTTAAATAATCCACAAATTTCATCCACATAGATTAGGTGTAAATCGGGATGCAATGTTCCATCTCCTGTAAAAGGATTAGCTAGCAGTTTCTCTATCATACCCGAAGGAATTTCAAATTAAACATTTTTCAATAGATTTAGTAGGTTGAGGAGCAACTCTTTGCTCTACTGGTCGGGGTGAAGTTACCCCGAACAAGCCTCTCAAAGGATTATTTTCCACAGTAACAAGTGACAGTAAATTTCAGCACACTATATAAAATTTCCCTTACCAAATCCCACTTACCAAAGGCGCTTCACTCCCCGGCAATGGCGCCAGAAAAGAGTCTTGATGACCCACAAGTATAGGGCATCTATCGTAGTCCTTTCGATAAGTAAGAGTGTCGAACCCAACGATGAGCAGAAGGAAATGACAAGCGATTTTCAGTAAGGTATTCTCTGCAAGCACTGAAATTATCGGTAACAGATAGTTTTGTGATAAGGTAATTTGTAATGGGTAACAAGTAAAAAGAGTAAATAAAGTGCAGCAAGGTGGACCAATCCTTTTTGTAGCAAAGGACAAGCCTGGACAAACTCTTATATAAAGGAAAATGCTCCCGAGGACACATGGGAATTATCGTCAAGCTAGTTTTCACCACACTCATATGATTCGCGTTTGTTACTATGATAATTTGATATGTGGGTGGACCGGTACTTCGGTACTGCCCTTCCTTGGACAAGCATCCCACTTATGATTAAATCCTATTACAAGCATCCGCAACTACAAAAGAAGTATTAAGGTAAACCTAACCATAGCATGAAACATATGGATCCAAATCAGCCCCGTACGAAGCAACGCATAAACTAGGGTTTAAGCTTCTGTCACTCTAGCAACCCATCATCTACTTATTACTTCCGAATGCCTTCCTCTAGGCCCAAACAATGGTGAAGTGTCATGTAGTCGATGTTTGTCGGTGTCAAAACCGGCAGATCTCGGGTAGGGGGTCCCAAACTGTGCGTCTAAGGCGGATGGTAACAGGAGGCGGGGGACACGATGTTTACCCAGGTTCGGGCCCTCTCGATGGAGGTAATACCCTACTTACTGCTTGATTGATCTTGATGATATGAGTATTACAAGAGTTGATCTACCACGAGAGCGTAGAGGTTAAAACCCTAGAAGCTAGCCTATGGTATGATTGTTGTTGTCCTACGGACTAAACCCTCCGGTTTATATAGACACCGGAGGGGCTAGGGTTACACAGAGTCGGTTACAAGGGAGGAGATCTACATATCTGTATTGCCAAGCTTGCCTTCCACGCCAAGGAGAGTCCCATCCGGACACGGGACGAAGTCTTCAATCTTGTATCTTCATAGGCCAACAGTCCGGACAAAGGATATAGTCCGTCTGTCCGAGGACCCCCTAATCCAGGACTACCTCAGTAGCCCCTGAACCAAGATTCAATGACGATGAGTCCGGCTCGCAGATTGTCTTCGGCATTGCAAGGCGGGTTCCTCCTCCGAATACTCCATAGAAGATTTTGAACACAAAGTGTCCGGCTCTGCAAAACAAATTCCACATACCACCGTAGAGAGAATAATATTTCCACAAATCTATTCTGCTGACAACCTTTTATGAAGTGACATCACACCACAGCCTGGTCATTATTCGAACCGTTTTTCTCAATCAGCCAGCCACTGCATGTTTTGCGAGGTGATTTCATTGGCATGTCTTGTCGAAGCAGAGATCGTGTCCCCCTTATTACGGGATTCTCTTCAATACGGAGTGGGTAACCCAATCGTGCCCGTTGGTATGACTCCTCGATTTTAGGCAAGTCCCAAACGGCCACGCGGAGGACGCTTGATATTCGCCCTCTTTATAAAGAGGCCAAGGCATGTCCTTTTTCTTCTCGCACTCAATCGAATCCTTCCCCCACCTCGAGTTCCAACACCCAAGGCTCAGGTCAGGCGCTTCGGACCTTCAACCATGTCCGGATCCAACCTTCAAGGTCGGTGGATGCCCTCCTCTGTCACAGAGGAAGACATCAAGAAGCTAAGAGAGGCTAGGTATCTGACCGCCGAAATCTCGCACAGGCTACCTGCTCGAGGGCAGGTCATTCCCACTCCCGAACCCGGCGAGAGCGTCGTATTCATCTCTCACTTCCTCCGAGGGCTAGGCCTTGTTCTAGATCCCTTTGTTAGGGGGCTCATGTTCTATTACGGGCTGGATTTCCATGACCTGGCCCTGGATTCCATCCTTCACATCTCATCGTTCATCGTCGTGTGTGAGGCCTTCCTCCATGTCACCCCGCACTTCGGCTTGTGGCTCAAGACCTTTAATGTAGAGCCGAAGACAATTAATGGATGACACGCAGAATGTGGAGGAGCCGTAATAAGCAAAGGCGCCGATGTTCCATGGCCAAAGGGTTCCTTCCCGAAGGTATCCAGCTTATGGCAACGGGAGTGGTTTTACATCACAGCCCCCCGCGGTACTAAGTGGGTGGCCGCCCCTGCCTTTCGCTCGGGCCCCCCGCCACAACTGACGTCATGGATCAACAAGGGGCTGGACTGGGGGCCAGTAAATGATGTGCCAATATTGCAGAGTCGCATCCGAGATCTCCTCGAGAGAGATGTCAGCCCTGTCACGGTAATGCAAGTCATGCTAGTTAGTCGAGTCCCGCCTTGCAAATGTCGACCCCTCCATATGTGGGAGTTCAACCCGGAAAGACCGCGAGCTATTCAGCACTTCCTCGGCATGACGCTCGAAGAGATGTACAAATTGTTCTTGGGACCACAAATAAGGTGTCTCGACACCACCGAGGATGCGGGTTTGAGCTGCAATCGTCCAGATACCCAAGTAAGTAGTCCTTCGGCCGAACACGTTGTCTCTTTATTTATCACAACATCATTTTGAAAAGTCGCTCTTTGACTAGGACTGGGTAAAAAAGGCGAAGATGATCAGGTGTTCGGCCCCCCTTCCCGAAGGCTCAGCAGATCCAGTACTGGCCAGAATGCTTGAGCTAGCGCCTTATCAAGCACCCTCAGGGGAAGATAAACGGGGGAATAAAGAGGCTGAAAGCGGGCCTCGCTCATTATTCATTCAAACCGGGGGAATTAGCGCCTCCGCGAAGGAGGATAACCGGGGAGAAGAATCTGAAATTCCCTCTCCCCAGGGAAGAAAGAGGACCACCTCTGAAGATTTGGAAACAATGGTTTCCAAACGAGGGAAGAAAAATTCGCAAGAGGGTCCTGCCCTGGAGGGTATCCTTGCCGCACAGTGCCCGCAAGGGGATCAGCCCTCCACCGAGCTATAAGTAAACAAAAGTACTTAATAGTAAACATATCCGGCTTTACTTCTGAGGACAATAACCGAAGCATATATCTTGTAGTTCGCAACGTAGCCCTTCTCGTCAGAGTTCATCTTCGGGGGATCTTCTTCCGGAGATGATGGAGAGCGAAACACCTCCCCATGCCTCCCCGCCTCATAAGGCGGGCGACCCTGAGGTGTCGTCACGGAGGATTTCTCCTGATCTGCCAAGGCCAGAGGGTAATCCTTCGGCCTCTCGAAGTCCGGAGTATTCGGCTCCTAAGGAGAGCAACAGAAATTGGTCGGGACTGTCTAGTTCACGACCCGAAACACTAAAGGATGTTCTGGAGCAAGCGGCTATCTCAGAAGCGCATCGTACGCTATTGGGTACGGTGGTTGAGAGGATTTCATCCGCCGAAAGCGGGCTGCATGAAGCTTTTATGAGCCTGCTGAGAGGCTTTGAGGTACGCAAAGTAGTATATGTTTTTGATGGTACCGCACACGCTAGGTGTGCCCTATGCAGATAGTAGCCCCTGAGACTCTGGTTGCTGTCGAAAACGGTGGCAAACAGAGGATCATAGTCCTAGGTAATAATCACGCCGCCTTCATGTGCAGGTGGGTGAAGGTCCGGTGGCTAGCCGGACTAGTGAGTTTGCCGAGCTGGAGCGGAAACTTGATGTGGCAGATGTCGGCATCGTGCTTGTAAACAAGCGGCTTGACGAGGCATAGGGTATGCGATTTCTCGGGTGATCAACACATAGTAAGAGGAGCATGATGCGAGTATCTTTAATATGTTGTGACTGTATATGGAGTTGCCGCCGTGGAGACCCTTCAGGCGGAACTTGCCCGAGCCAAGGAACAAGCCAGGAAGAGTGATGTGGCCGCTCTAAAGGCGGTCGAAGAGCTGAGAGCCGAACAGGCTACGCATTGCCAAAGCAAGGATAAAATAGCCAAGATGGCCGTTGAGTTGAAAGATGCCACCGACCGTTACGAGCTTCTTGAAAAGGAAAGCTGAGTGAAGGCGACGGACCTAGAGAAGGCCATGGTAGCAGCCAAGGAAGCCCGCTCTAAAATCAGAGCGGCGAAGGAGGAGCTACGTCAAGCTGGAGATATCGCGGCTGGGAAACCCTTTTTGTTGCGGACGAAGTTCGGAGATCCGAAGTATGCCCCTCTTGATCAATTATGGGGTTCTGCGGACGCATACGTGGATTTGGCAGCGAGTGCTGCTGATGCGGCCGAGTTTTTCAAAGATCAAAAAGATCGTGAAGTTGAAAAGTTGTTCTGGTCGCAGTTCAATGTTCCGGCACGGCTGCTGCTATTAAATGAGCGAATGACCGAGTGGGCCGAGCTCCATAGGTTGTCCGGGCTTGCCATGAGGTCTGTTGTGGATCATCTTTGGCCGGCAGGACCAAGGCCAAATAGTTATTTCGTCTTAGTGCAACGATTCCTTGGTGTTGTGCCGCATATCGACACTATGAAGAGGTCGGCATGCATAGAGGCTGCGCGGATGGCTTTTGCCCGTGTCAAGACATACTGGGCAGATATGGAGGCAACCGCAATTGCAACCCAGAGTTCGGCAGTAGGCCGATCATCAGCCGAGCACTACTTTTAAGAAGTTCTCGAAGGCGCTCGTTTAATAGAGGCTCGATTAACTCAAGAGTATCATGTTCTAGTGACATGTATCCCCATTGTAAGGACAATGTTATTTTAATTATAAAGGCTTTGTTTATACTTTTGCCCTGAAAGTATTATTATTACTACTGTGCGGTCGTTTATGTCTGTGTGTATATATATATATATATATATATATATATATATATATATATATATATATATATATCCTGAAAGTTTGCAGTCGTCGGCTTCAGCCCCCACGCATATAATGCGAGGGTGTTCGCAAAAGCGCGTCTTCACACTTGATCCAACGTCTTGGTCCATTAAGGAGGTGGTAGCGTGGCGAACGAGGCAATTGGACTATATTGCTTTAACACTTTCACTTAACCATTGGAGTTTGACAGTGGGGCTACTATATAGCCCCTGGTATTTCCGCACTCATCCGAATTCGGGGCGCATACGTACATGACCGGGAAAACCGGCCCTTCGTTAATGCCGAGGAATCCCGAAGATTCCGCTAAGTCATCGAGTGGTTGGCTAGACTCGAGCTTTATCATAACAGTCAGCTTTTGGCTTTCTCTACTGAGGTGCTCGTCCGGATGAACCAGGGCACAAATCGCAGTAGTTCTCCCGGTGCCGCCTTAGCCGATAGAGCGGAACGTAAGGTAGCAAAACACGGGAGCCGGGCAAACCCAACATTTGACCAAAGACATGATTTGGAGCTGATGCATATAAGTCCAAACTTGTGATGCCGAACACTCCCTAAGGTATTCGGTCTTTATAACCTATACCAGGCTGAATAACGCCTCTGATAATGAACCCCGAGTGTCCAGGTACGTGCATTATTCTGACGTGGCGAAATGCCAATAACGTCAGCATCCTTCTCGGCTATACTGAGTGTCCGGAGGATTTGAAGCAACAAAAGACAGTGAGAAAGGTTAATCTAAAAAGAAACCTTTGAGCGGGTCCCTGCTGCACGTCTGTGCCTGTGTCACCGTTGTGTCGTATCCTGGAAGGGTGTAGCACGATTTTCGTCGGTAAAAGAGAGGAACTTAGGTGAAAGTTGTCGTGCGTAAAATTGGTTATTCTCAATAAACCTTTAAAATTCAAGGTAAGTAAAGTTGAGCCAAACTAGTCCTTTTTACACGCGGGAAGCCCCTGGTACCGCCTATGGGAGTATAATCAGGAAACCAATCCCGGGTATATCTAGGCTGTTACAGCTAGTGATGCGCCGGACTCGTCTAGCCGTGTCCGCGGTCTTGACGATCGATCATTTATTCTCGTTGGAGAGGTCGTTTAGTGTTCGGCTATTAAAGCCGCCGCACATTCTTCCGCGCGTAAGGAACATTCAATATTTCCGCTAATTGTGATGATGCCACGTGGACTGGGCATCTTGAGCTTGAGAGAAGCGTAATGCAGTACTGCATTAAAACGAGCAAAAGCTGCTCTTCCGAGTAGTGCTTGATAGCCACTTCGGAATGGAGCGATGTCAAAGGTTAACTTTTTGCTTAGGAAGTTGTCGGGAGAACCGAATACAACCTCTAGTACTAAAGAGCCCGTGCAGCGGGCCTCTGGGCCTGGTATTACTCCCTAGTATTACTGTGGCTGATTTTTGTCGGGTCTATCCCCATTTTGCGGACTGTGTCCTGATATATCAGATTCAGGCTACTGCCACCGTCCATGAGGACTTGGGTGAGATGGTATCCGTCGATAATTGGGTCTAGTACCAAGCAGCCAATCCTCCATGCCAGATACTTGTTAGGTGATCCCTGCAATCAAAGGTGATTGGGCGGGCTGACCAAGGGTTGGACTTGGGGGTGACGGGCTCTACGGCGCATGTGTCTTGGAGTGCATGTTTGCCCTTTCTTTCTGTTACGTGAATCATGTTCACTATTTTGACCTCTGGTGGGAATTATTTCTTTCCCCCAGTGCTTTGCTGACGAGGCTCGTCCTTGTCTTCACTTGGTGTCTCCCTCCCCTTGTGTTCGGCGTCTAGCTTGCCAGCCTGGTTGAAGACCCAGTATTCTTTGTGGGTGTGATTCGCAGGTTTGTCGGAGGTGCCATGAATCTGGCATAATTTGTTTAGAATCTTGTTGAGGCTGGACGGTCCATCTCTATTGCCTTTGAAAGGCTTCTTCTGCTGACCGGGTAGAGAGTCCCTGAATCCAGCGTTTACTGCCGTGTTGGCTGGGTTGTCTTCGTTATTTCGACGCTTGCTTTTATTGCGTCGTGGTTTTTTATTACCATCCATGACTTCAGATGTGCCTGGGTTGCAGGTGCTACTACGAGCCAGCCAACTATCTTCGCCCTCGCAAAAGCGGGTCATGAGGCTTGTTAAGGCTGCCATTGTCCTTGGTTTCTCTTGGCTGAGGTGTCTTGCAAGCCATTCGTCACGAACGCTGTGCTTGAAAGATGTTAAGGCTTCGGCGTCCGGGAAGTCGAAGATTTTGTTCTTCTTATTGAGAAATCTATTCCAAAGCTTTCGGGTTGACTCTTCGGGCTGTTGAATTATGTGACTTAAATCATCTGCGTCTGGAGGTCGGACATAAGTCCCTTGAAAATTGGCCCTAAAAGTATCCTCAAGCTCCTCCCAACTTCCTATTGAATTTTCGGGGAGGCTCTTCAGCCAGTGCCAAGCTGGTCCTTTCAGCTTGAGGGGCAGGTATTTAATGGCGTGGAGATCGTCTCCATGAGCCATATGGATATGGAGGATGAAGTCCTCAATCCGGACCCTGTGGTCCGCTGTTCCGTCAGACGCCTCTATGTTCACGGGCTTGAATCCCTCTGGAAATTCATGATCCAGTACCTCATCGGTGAATCATAGGGGGTGTGCGGCACCCCTGTATTTGTATGTATCGTGGCGTTCGGACGGTTGTAGTATTCGGATTTGATTTTGTGCCGGAGCGCGCTTCCTAGATCCATAGATAGACCTGGTCATACCGGATTTTTGGCGCAAGTCCTCACGTAAGTCGTGTGTCAAATTATGTGCGGCCCCGTTATGTGCGGCCACGAGGTGTTCGATCCGGGTGATCGGCCGTTTTATTCTTCGGTTGTATAGGCTCTACGGCCTCATCGTCGAACTCAGGCAACAGCTTGCGCTTTTGATAGCTCTTTGTATGGCAGCTACCACCATACTTTTCTTTAGTTTCAAGCACTTTATTCCATCTACTGTTGAGTGTATTCTGCGCGGCCTTAAGCCTTTGCTTCTGCTTCTTCAGACTCCTTGCGATGGCAATAAGCCTTCTACGGAGGTTCTCTTATTCCAAGTGTCCTTCCGGGATGACGTGTGCGTCCTCGTCCTTACTGTTTTCCTCTCCGGAGAGAGGTTGATGAGTTTTATCCTCGGTGTCGACATGTTCGGACAGCTGCTCCGTACTATGTTCGCCGTTCGCTGGTTCATCCTGCTCTATCGCTGGGTCAATGTTGTCGTCTCCTCTGGAGTCGGCTGGGTGTTATTTTCTTTTGCGCTATTATCGTTGTTTTTGCCGAGGCGGGATTTTGAGCGGCGCCTACGCCGTCGCTTTGGCTGCTTCTCTAGGGAGCTATCCTTCGCTGCATCCTTCTGTTCCTCGTCATTGTATTCTTTGGGTGTGTCCACCATATATATCTCGTGTGATGAGGTGGCTGTCCAGCGCCCTATGGGCGGTGGTTCATGATCGTCTCCTGCATCGTCGTCCATACCGTCGATGTCTTTGGAGTCGAAATCGAGCATGTCGGTTAAATCATCGACAGTGGCTACTAAGTGGGTGGTGGGTGGGGAGCGAATTTCTTCGTCGTCCGCATCCCATTCTAGCCGGACATAGTTCGGCCAAGGTTCTCCTGACAAGGAGAGGGACCTTAATGAATTTAGCATGTCGCCGAAAGGCGAGTGCTGAAAGATATCCTTAGAGGTAAACTCCATGATCGGTGCCCGATCAGATTCGATAGGCAAGGATGTAAGCGGCTCGGAGCCCGTGGCCGTGGACGAACCCGACGGTTCGGCAACACGGCTCTCGTGGGAGGAGAAGTTAGTATTCGGCTCTATCGCAACTGAGGGTGCGACCTTCGTGGCGGGGTCTATCCACCCGTCCTCCGATGGCGCAATTTGTTCCGGATTAAGGGCCGGACTAGTTGCAGGTGTGATCTCCCGAACACTGTCCGACGGCAGAGCTAAATCATGCTTGTCGTGATCGTGCGACGCACCTGACATGGGCTCGAATCCGCCGAAGATCAAGTCTCCGCGGATGTTGGCAGTGTAGTTCAAGTTTCCAAATCTGACCTGATGGCCAGGGGCATAGCTTTCGATCTGCTCCAGATGGCCAAGCAAATTGGCCCTCAGTACGAAGCCGCCCAATACGAAGATCTGTCCGGGGAGGAAAACCTCACCTGGGATCACATTGTTGCCGATGATCGAAGGAGCCATCAAGCCTTACGGTGACGGCACAGCGGAACTCTCAATGAAAGCACCAATGTCGGTGTCAAAACCGGTGGATCTTAGGTTGGGGGTCCCAAACTATGCGTCTAAGGCGGATGGTAACACGAGGCAGGGGGACACGATGTTTACCCAGGTTCGGGCCCTCTCGATGGAGGTAATACCCTACTTCCTGCTTGATTGATCTTGATGATATGAGTATTACAAGAGTTGATCTACCACGAGATCATAGAGGCTAAAACCCTAGAAGCTAGCCTATGGTATGATTGTTGTTGTCCTATGGACTAAACCCTCCATTTTATATAGACACCAGAGGGGGCTAGGGTTACACAGAGTCGGTTACAAGGGAGGAGATCTACATATCCGTATTGCCAAGCTTGCCTTCCACGCTAAGGAGAGTCCCATCCGGACACGGGACGAAGTCTTCAATCTTGTATCTTCATAGGCCAACAGTCCGCACAAAGGATATAGTCCGGCTGTCCGAGGACCCCCTAATCCAGGACTCCCTCAACGTTCACATGACACCACTAGAGGAACGACAACATACATCTCATCAAAATATCGAACGAATACCAAATTCACATGACTACTTATCGCAAGACTTCTCCCATGTCCTTAGGAACAAACGTAACTACTCACAAATCATATTTATGTTCATAATCAGAGGGTTATTAATATGCATAAAGGATCTGAACATATGATCTTCCACCTAATTAACCAACTAGCATCAACTACAAGGAGTAATCAACACTACTAGCAACACACAGGTACCAATCTGAGGTTTTGAGACAAAGATTGGATACAAGATATGAACTAGGGTTTGAGATGAGATGGTCCTGGTGAAGATGTTGATGGAGATTGACCCCCTCCCGATGAGAGGATGGATGGTGATGACGATGGTGATGATTTCCCCCTCCCGGAGGGATGTTTACTCTGCAGAACAGCTCCGCCGGAGCCCTAGATTGGTTCTGCTCAGATTCCGCCTCGAGACGGTGGCGCTTCATCCCGAAAGCTTCCTCCTTATTTTTTCTAGGATGAAAGACTTCATATAGCAGAAGGTGGGCACCGGAGGCTTGCCAGGGTGCCCATGAGACAGGGGGCGCTCCCAGGGGGTAGGGCGTGCTCCCCACCATCATGGCTAGGGTGTGGGACTCCTCTGGTTGATTCTTTCGCCAGTATTTTTTATATATTCCAAAAGGTGCCTCCATGAAGTTTCAGGATTTTTGGAGTTGTGCAGAATAGGTCTCTAATATTTGCTCCTTTTCTAGCCCAGAATTCCAGCTGCCGGCATTCTCCCTCTTCATGTAAACCTTGTAAAATAAGAGAGAATAGGCATAAGTATTGTGACATGATGTGTAATAACAGCCCGTAATGCAATAAATATCAATATAAAAGCATGATGCAAAATGGACGTATCACGTCCCGCCGGCGCTAGTTTGGCTTTGGCGGCTGGAGGAAGAAGAGACTGAAGAAACACGACAAACGTTGAATGGCAATCCAATGGTCAAGGTTGACACAATCTTTGTTAACTAAGAGATGTTGAGAATGGTATATGTTCAGAACAAGCTAGTGTACTAGTAAAGAGACGTTGCTGAGTTTTAGAAAAAAGAGAGAAGTGCTCCTGTAGCTGGTTTGAATCCAAACCTAGACTATGACTATATATGGTGCTATGCTACTCTGCAAGTAATGAAACTGACATATCCAACGTTCGCTTCTCCTCTTCTCTACTTACTCTGCCTAGCATCAGAAGCTCTGGCCGCAGCAACCATGTCCGCTGGCTGCTCGTCCACCTGCTCTTCAGCAGGCAACAACCAGATATGCGCCAAGTCGCCACCCATACCATCGCCTGTGGGTCTCATCACACCCCCGCTGGCACACGCACCGCAGCCGGTTGCTCATCGCAACCCGCTGCCGTTGGTGTGGTGCCATTGCTATAAATCATGCAGAGTCATCTGTCGCGTCTCAACCACAATCCTCAACCCTGGCCGAGTCTTAAATGCCCAAATCATGGGGTAATAATATGTTTAAGTGTTGTTCTGCTGCTTTCAGTTGCTGATTTTTTTAATAGTTTGGTTGATGATCTTCCAATTTGATTCGTGCAGAAAAGGGAAGATTCGTGTGATTTGTATTTCGGGGAAGTTGCTGATGTGGGGGAATGTAACTATGCTGATTATTTGGTTAGCCGAGGATCCCAATACCAGCAGGTTGGGGTGTTGGACAAGTAACTGAAGGAACGACAGAGGAGGAAGGTGTAGAGCAGAAGGTTAAAGATGCAGTTCCTCTGATCATGGCCAAGCAACAGCTGCTGAACGGCCTTGATAGCAATGAGGAGATGAAAGAGCTTGTGAAGATAATGGGCAAAATCGATGTGCTCTGTAGGATGATTGTCTCTTTATTTGAAGTGTATGTAGCACTCGTGATGTATTCAATTAGCTATGACATGAGCACTTTCTTTGAAACTAGTAATGAATGAAACACGTGTAGCGAAATTTGGGTGTAGTGTTGTGAACATCTAATGATTTCTATTAACGGAAATCGGGGGTATCCCCTTTTGCTCATAAATAAATAAATAACAGAGGCCCTTTTGGTAATAAATAAATAAATTAGAAGAGGCCATGTCGGGTCAGCTTTGTTCCCATTCGAAGATGTCGAGCAAATTGCTGTCCAACAGCAAACTATGTCATCAAATTCAAGTTTCACAGCCAAATATGAGTACAACTAAACAACAATGTCTTCATGTTTTTCTCGTCATACATTCACCAAACACAAATCAACATACATAAGAAGTGATGTTCTCACAGCAAAATACTAAACAACACGTTCATCAGGTTTCAGTTGTCATAGCAAGCACAATTTCACATAGTAGATAAAAAAGTCTTCTGACAGGAAAATACGACAAAAGCAATCTAATCATCCGCTGCAGCAGCGTCAACATCTTCGCCATGTGTATCAGTCTGAATCGTAATTCCCCAGAGTGTCATCTTCTTCTTCATCCTCAATGTCCTCGAACGTTGGCTTCTTCTTGGTCAACTCTTGTATGTCCACAGCATGACAAGCAATCTTTTCGCCAGCGTCATTGATGTGATGGTTCTCAAAGATATTAGGAACATTTGTGGAATCATGTACATCAGGAGCGGTGTAAGCATCATCTTGTTGTGCAACTTCATTAAATGAATTCCTCTGCTCAAACCTTTGCAATACTCTCTAGTCATCGCTACGTGCAAATGTGTCTTCCAAGAAAAATATCTGTGTTTCTTTATTTGCGAAAATAAAATGCTCGTTGGTCTGGTACGCCGCCTTGACACTAATGGATTTGAAATAATCATCAACTCTGGGTTTTGCGATCCTGGAAAATAGGTTATACCAACGACAGCACAACAGAACCACACACCGATGATCCTCGAAACTGGAGATATATTGCAACTAAACAATCTCTGTTATGTTAGCATACATTTCACTTGTCTCTCTGCCGTACGTATCCGTGCTCATGATGGCACTGTTTTGTGTCTTCCTGCCTTCATCGCGTGCAAGGGTGTTGTCGCGCACATCTCCAACAACGCAAGATTCATAATGTATTACCCGAGTATCAGGACCCATTGCTAGTGCGTAAAGGGCATCATCAACTGCCTGCCCATCCTCCCGCATCTTCTTAACCTATGTTTAGAAAATAGACAAGCTGGTCATCTTATGTACTCCCTCCGTTCCGAATTACTTGTCTTGGATTTGTCTAGATACGGATGTATCTAGACTCATTTTAGTGCTAGATACGTTTGTATCTAGACAAATCCAAGACAAGTAATACGGAACGGAGGGAGTACTCAATATATTAAAAAAACTGACAGTGGAATTCAATAGCTTACATGGCTCTTGAACCATTTCGCAAATCCTGCCATAACCAGTTTGTCAATGTTTCTAGGATTTTGTGGCAGTAACTCATTTTTGTAGATGCTGCACAACATAGTGATCGCGTGAAACATCTAATTATATAAGAATGTGCTGCAAGTTTAGTAGATTACTATGTATAAGTGATACGTCTCCAACGTATCTATAATTTTTGATTGCTCCATGCTATATTATCTACTGTTTTGGGCAATATTGGGCTTTATTATCCCCTTTTATATTATTTTTGGGACTAACCTATTAACCGGAGGCCCAGCCCAGATTTGCTGTTTTATGCCTATTTCAAGAGTTTCAAGAAAAGGAATATCGAGCGGAGTCGAAAGCGAGCGAAATCAATCGGAGAAGTTATTTTTGGAAGGAAACCTACCGGATAGAATTGGACCCTACGTCAGAAGATGAAGGAGGTGCTCACGAGGGTAGGGGGCGCGCCCACCCTGGGCGCCGCCTCTACCTCGTGGCCCCCTTCGTCCACCGACGCATTCTTTCACCCATATATACCTACATATCGTAAAACTTCCAGAACGGAGATTAGATCGGGAGTTCCGCCGCCGCAAGCCTTTGTAGCCACCAAAAGTCAATCGGGACCCTGTTCCGGCACCTTGCCAGAGGGGGGAACCCTCACCGGTGGCCATCTCCATCATCCCGGCGCTCTCCATAACGAGGAGGGAGTAGTTCACCCTCGGGGCTGAGGGTATGTACCAGTAGCTATGTGTTTGATCTCTCTCTCTCTCGTGTTCTTGATTTGGCACGATCTTGATGTATCGCGAGCTTTGCTATTATAGTTGGATCTTATGTTTCTTCTCCCCCTCTACTCTCTTGTAATGGATTGAGTTTTCCCCTTAAAGTAATCTTATCGGGTTGAGTCTTTAAAGTTTTGAGAACACTTGATGTATGTCTTGCCGTGCGTATCTGTGGTGACAATGGGATATCACGTGATTCACTTGATGTATGTTTTGGTGATCAACTTATGGTTCCGCCCATGAACCTATGCATAGGGGTTGGCACACGTTTTCGTCGTGATTCTCCGTTAGAAACTTTGGGGCACTCTTTGAGGTTCTATGTTTGGTTGAATAGACGAATCTGAGATTGTGTGATGCATATCATATAATCATACCCACGATACTTGAGGTGACATTGGAGTATCTAGGTGACATTAGGGTTTTGATTGATTTGCGTCTTAAGGTGTTATTCTAGTACGAACTCTAGGGCTGTTTGTGACACTTATAGGAATAGCCCAACGGATTGATTGGAAAGAATAACTTTGAGGTGGTTTCGTACCCTACCATAATATCTTCATTTGTTCTCCGCTATTAGTGACTTTGGAGTGACTCTTTGTTGCATGTTGAGGGATAGTTATATGATCCAATTATGTTATTATTGTTGGGAGAACTTGCACTAGTGAAAGTATGAACCCTAGGCCTTATTTCCTATCATTGCAATACCATTTACGCTCACTTTTACCACTTGTTACCTTGCTGTTTTTATATTTTCAGTTTACAAAAACCTATATCTACCAACCATATTGCACTTGTATCACCATCTCTTCGCCGAACTAGTGCACCCATACAATTTACCATTGTATTGTGTGTGTTGGAGACACAAGAGACTCTTTGCTATTTGGTTGCAGGGTTGTTTGAGAGAGACCATCTTCATCCTATGCCTCCCGCGGATTGATAAACCTTAGGTCATCCACTTGAGGGAAATTTGCTACTGTCCTACAAACCTCTGCACTTGGAGGCCCAACAACGTCTACAAGAAGAAGGTTGTGTAGTAGACATCAAGCTCTTTTCTGGCGCCGTTGCCGGGGAGGTTTGTGCTTGAAGGTATATCTTTAGATCTTGGAATCGAATCTTTTTGTTTCTTGTTTTAGCACTAGTTTAGTTTATAAAATAAAATTACAAAAAAATGGAATTGAGTTTACCTCTTACGCTTCATCTTTTTAATATCTTTCGTGAGTATGATGGAAAGGAAAATTGTGCCGAAGTGTTAGAAGACGAATGCATTAAATTGTTTGGCACTAAATCTTTGAATGATGAGCATGATTGCAATGTTGTTAGTATGAATTCCTTGAATATCCATGATGCTAATGATATGCAAAGCCACAAGCTTGGGGAAGCTATGTTTGATGAAGATGATATTTTTTGTCCCCGAAGCTTTGATGAGCAAATTTACTATGATGAAAGCATGCCTCCTATCTATGATGATTATTGTGATGACATGTATGCTTTAAAGAATAACTATAACCATGAAACTTGTCATCTTGATCTTAATTTTCAATCACATGATAGTTATTTTGTTGAGTTTGCTCCCACTACTATTGATGAGAATAGATTTGCTTATTTGAGAGTAATAAAAATTCTATGCTTATGCATCATGAAAAGAATGCTTTAGGTGCTGGTTATATTGTTTAATTCATTCATGATGCTACGGAAAATTATTATTAGAGAGGATCATATGCTTCTACATATTGCAATAATATCAAGTTTGCTCTCTATGTGCTTGAAATTCTAAAGTAATGCTTGTTTTACCTTCCTATGCAAGTTGATTCTTGTTCCCATAAGTTGTTTGCTCACAAAATCCCTATGCATAGGAAGTGGGTTAGGGTTAAATGTGATAGTCATATTCTTCATGATGCTCTCTTTATGTTTCAATTCTTATCTTTTATGCGAGCATCATTGAAATCATCATGCCTAGCTAGGGGCATTAAACGTTAGCACTTGTTGGGAGGCAACCCAATTTTATTTTAGTTTCTTGATATTTTGTTGTGTTTAATAATAAATAATCCATATAGCTTCTGTTTAGATGTGGTTTTATGTTTTAATTAGTGTTTGTGCCAAGTAGAACCTTTGGTAAGACTTGGGTGAAGTCTTTATGATCATGCTGTAAAAAACAGAAACTTTAGCGCTCACGAGATTAGCTAGAACTTTTTACTGGAGAGTGATATTTAGTTGATTATTTTTTTCAGATGATTAATAGACAAATTCCTCAGGTCCACCAATTTATTTTAGAATTTTTGTAGTTCCAGAAGTTTGCGTTAGTTACAGATTACTACAGACTGTTCTGTTTTTGACAGATTCTGTTTTTCGTCTGTTGTTTGCTTATTTTGATGAATCTATGTCTAGTAAAATAGTTTATAAACCATATAGAAGTTGGAATACAGTAGGTTTAACACCAATATAAATAAATAATGATTTCATTACAGTACCATGAAGTGGTGTTTTGTTTTCTTTCGCTAACGGAGCTCACGAGTTTTCTGTTAAGTTTTGTGTTGTGAAGTTTTCAAGTTTTGGGTAAAGATTCGATGGACTATGGAATATGGAGTGGCAAGAGCCTAAGCTTGGGGCTTCCCATGGCACCCCAAGGTAATATTCAAGGATAATCAAGAGCCTAAGCTTGGGGATTCCCCGGGTGTCATCCCCTCTTTCGTCTTCGTTCATCGGTAACTTTACTTGGAGCTATATTTTTATTCACCACATGATATGTGTTTTGCTTGGAGCGTCATTTTATTTTCTTTAGCTTTGCTTGCTGTTTGAATAAAATACCAAGATCTGAAATTATTAAATGTGAGAGTCTTCACATAGTTGCACAATTATTCGACTACTCATTGATCTTCACTTATATCTTTCGGAGTAGTTTGTCGTTTGCTCTAGTGCTTCACTTATATCTTTTAGAGCACAATGGTGGTTTTATTTTGAAGAAATAGATGAACTCTCATGCTTCACTTATATTATTTTGAGAGTCTTAAATAGCATGGTAATTTTCTTAAATAATCCTAATATGCTAAGCATAAATGATTTGTAAAAATTCTTAGGAGTGTATTGAATGCTAAGAGAAGTTTGATACTTGATGATTGTTTTGACATATGATGATGGTGATATTAGAGTAATGCTAGTTGAGTAGTTGTGAATTTGAGAAATACTTGTGTTAAAGTTTGTGATTCCCGTAGCATGCACGTATGGTGAACCGTTATGTGATGAATTCGGAGCATGATTTATTTATTGATTTGCTTCCTTATGAGTGGCGGTCGGGGACGAGCGATGGTCTTTTCCTACCAATCTATCCCCCTAGGAGCATCTTGGCGTAATACTTTGCTTTGATAACTTCTAGGTTTTTGCAATAAGTATATGAGTTCTTTATGGCTAATGTTGAGTCCATGGATTATACGCGCTTTTTCCCATCCTTCCACCATTGCTAGCCTCTCTAATACCGCGCACCTTTCGCCGGTATCATACACCCACCATATACCTTCCTCAAAACAGCCACCATACCTACCTATCATGGCATTTCCATGGCCATTCCGAGATATATTGCCATGCAACTTTCCACCGTTCCATTTATTATGACACGCTCCATCATTGTCATATTGCTAGCATGATCATGTAGTTGACATCGTATTCGTGGCAAAGCCACCGTTCATAATTCTTTCATACATGTCACTCATGAGTCATTTGCACATCCCGGTACACCGCCGGAGGCATTCATATAGATTCATAATTTGTTCTAAGTATCGAGTTGTAATTGTTGAGTTGTAAGAAAATAAAAGTGTGATGATCATCATTTTTAGAGCATTGTCCCAGTGAGGAAAGGATGATGGAGACTATGATTCCCCCACAAGTCGGGATGAGACTCCGGACGAAAAATAGAAAAATAAAAAAATAAGAGAAAATAAGAGAAAATAAAGAGGCCATAAAAAGAAGAAGAAGAAAAGGCGCAAATAAAAAAATAAAAAAATGAGAGAAAAAGAGAGAAGGGGCAATGCTACTATCCTTTTACCACACTTGTGCTTCAAAGTAGCACCATGATCTTCATGATAGAGAGTCTCCTATGTTGTCACTTTCATATACTAGTGGGAATCTTTCATTATAGAACTTGGCTTGTATATTCCAACGATGGGCTTCCTCAAATTTCCCTAGGTCTTCGTGAGCAAGCGAGTTGGATGCACACCCACTTAGTTTCTTTTGTTGAGCTTTCATATACTTATAGCTCTAGTGCATCCGTTGCATGGCAATACCTACTCACTCACATTGATATCTATTGATGGGCATCTCCATAGCCCATTGATACACCTAGTTGATGTGAGACTATCTCCTCCTTTTGTCTTCTCCACAACCACCATTCTATTCCACATATAGTGCTATGTCCATGGCTCACGCTCATGTATTGCGTCAAGATCGAAAAGGTTTTGAAAATGTTAAAGTATGAAACAATTGCTTGGCTTGTCATCGGGGTTGTGCATGATTTAAATACTTTGTGTGGTGAAGATAAAGCATAGCCAAACTATATGATTTTGTAGGGATAACTTTCTTTGGTCATTTTATTTTGAGAAGAGATAATTGCTTTGTTAGTATGCTTGAAGTATTATTATTTTTGTGTCAATATTAAACTTTTGTCTTGAATCTTATGGATCTGAATATTCATATCACAAGTAAGAAGAATTGCAATGAAATTATGCCAACTAGCATTCCACATCAAAAATTATCTTTTTTTATCATTTACCTACTCGAGGACGACCAGGAATTAAGCTTGGGGATGCTTGATACGTCTCCAACGTATCTATAATTTTTGATTGCTCCATGCTATATTATCTACTGTTTTGGGCAATATTGGGCTTTATTATCCACTTTTATATTATTTTTGGGACTAACCTATTAACCGGAGGCCCAGCCCAGATTTGTTGTTTTATGCCTATTTCAGTGTTTCGAAGAAACCGGATAGACTTGGACCCTACGTCAGAACATGAAGGTGGTGCTCACGAGGGTAGGGGGGCGCCCACCCCTCTGGGGCGCGCCCCCCTGCCTCGTGGCCCCCCCTTCGGTCCACCGACGTACTCCTTTCACCCATATATACCCACGTATCGTAAAACTTCCAGAACGGAGATTAGATCGGGAGTTCCGCCGCCGCAAGCCTCTGTAGCCACCAAAAGTCAATCGGGACCCTGTTCCGGCACCCTGCCGGAGGGGGGAACCCTCACCGGTGGCCATCTCCATCATCCCGGCGCTTCTCCATGACGAGGAGGGAGTAGTTCACCCTCGGGGTTGAGGGTATGTACCAGTAGCTATGTGTTTGATCTCGCTCTCTCGTGTTCTTGATTTGGCACGATCTTGATGTATCGCGAGCTTTGCTATTATAGTTGGTTCTTATGTTTCTTCTCCCCCTCTACTCTTAATGGATTGATTTTTCCCCTTGAAGTAATCTTATCAGATTGAGTCTTTAAAGATTTGAGAACACTTGATGTATGTCTTGCCGTGCGTATCTGTGGTGACAATGGGATATCACGTGATTCACTTGATGTATGTTTTGGTGATCAACTTGCGGGTTCCGCCCATGAACCTATGCATAGGGGTTGGCACACGCTTTCGTCATGATTCTCCCAGAGAAACTTTGGGGCACTCTTTGAGGTTCTATGTGTTGGTTGAATAGATGAATCTGAGATTGTGTGATGCATATCGTATAATCATACCCACGGATACTTGAGGTGACATTGGAGTATCTAGGTGACATTAGGGTTTTGGTTGATTTGCGTCTTAAGGTGTTATTCTAGTACGAACTCTAGGGTTGTTTGTGACACTTATAGGAATAGCCCAACGGATTGATTGGAAAGAATAACTTTGAGGTGGTTTCATACCCTACCATAATCTCTTCGCTTGTTCTCCGCTATTAGTGACTTTGGAGTGACTCTTTGTTGCATGTTGAGGGATAGTTATATGATCCAATTATGTTATTATTGTTGAGAGAACTTGCACTAGTGAAAGTATGAACCCTAGGCCTTGTTTCCTATCATTGGAATACCGTTTACGCTCACTTTTACCACTTGTTACCTTGCTGTTTTTATATTTTCAGTTTTCAAAAACCTATATCTACCATCCATATTGCACTTGTATCACCATCTCTTCACTGAACTAGTGCACCTATACAATTTACCATTGTATTGTGTGTGTTGGGGACACAAGAGACTCTTTGCTATTTGGTTGCAGGGTTGTTTGAGAGAGACCATCTTCATCCTACGCCTCCCACGGATTGATAAACCTTAGCTCATCCACTTGAGGGAAATTTGCTACTGTCCTACAAACCTCTGCACTTGGACGCCCAACAACGTCTACAAGAAGAAGGTTGTGTAGTAGACATCAATAAGCTGCAGTACTTAGCACTTACTTGATATAATGTAGTATCTTAGGACAGTTATTCAACACATACCAAACCATTTTGTCCAAATCTTTAGGTTTGTCCTCTTGTCGACTCTTCCCTCTAACTCGAACAGAATAATCAGAAACATTGATCCCGGGATTGTCTTCACCCACCTCTTTGCTAAGCTGATCAGCGGTTTCAATGTATTTTGAGCAGAATGTCAACGATTATGTAGAAATGTAGGCCTTTGCAATGGAACCCTCGGTTCTAGCTCTATTCCTGACATAGCCCTTGAAAGTGCCTAGCCACCTTTTCAATAGGGTACATCTAGCCATACTGTACTGGACCTCTAAGTAGTGCCTCATCAGGTAGATGAACAGCCAAATGCACCATCACATCAAAGAAGGCTAGAGGATATATCTTCTCAAGGTCGCATAGGATAGTTGGTATCTTGTCTCTAAGACGCTCCAAAGCATCTATCCTGATATTTCTACTACAGAGTTCCCTGAAGAATTGTCCCAACTCTACAACTTCTTTGTATAAGTCGTATGGCCCAATCGTCTAAGGATAATGTAAAAACCTTTGAAGTAGGACGTGGCAGTCATGAGTTTTCAACCCTGGTACCTTGTTTTATCTGCACTGACTCTCCTTTTTGGGTTGGAAGCAAACCCATGTGGGAATCTCACACATGACAGGACCTCGCAGAATTCTTTTCTTTTTACCATGTCCAAGACGTACAAAGTTGGTGCCATATCTCGTGGTTTACCTTCATCTTGCACCTGCAAATCCTTTCTGATACCCAGATGTGTCAAATCGATCCTAGATTTTAAGGTATCTTTCGTCTTGCCTTCAATATTAAGAAGTGTGCCGACAATGCTGTCACATATAAAGGAAGTGAGCCTAGCTCACTTGACTAGTGGAGTGGATGTACAACCCAGCCATCCAGGTTCAAGTCCTCACAGGCGCGAATTTGGGTTCTTATTATTTAAAAAACAAACTCGTTGTGGGGGGCTTCCCCTACCGCTTTCCTTTCAAAAAAATGTTGTCACATATATTTTTCTCGAGCGCATCACATCAAGATTATGCTGTAGATCCAAATCTTTCCAATACTCCAAGTCCCACAAAGTGGACATGCGGGTAAACAATAATCTCTCTTCTGCCTTGCCACGCTTCCTTTTCCCAATACCATTACCAGGATGGTTTCCTGGTGAAATATGCATGGCCTTCTCTAATTCCACTTGCAACTCATCGGCGGTGAGCCTCTTTGGCGCCTCACGGTTTTCAACCTTTGCATTGAACCATGTCTTCGGTATTTTGTAGGACGCGGCTTGTCCTTGGCAAGGAAACGGCGGTGTCCAATGTAACAGATCTTGCTAAGTATTGCGTATGACAATGATTCCTCACACAAATAACACATGCATTGTAACCATGTGTCGTTCGCCCTGACATAGTGCCCAAAGCCGGATAATCATGGATGCACCAAATTATAACAACACGCAGAAAGAAATCAGCTGGTGGGCTGCTATATAGGTCTCGAGTGAGAACACCCTTTGAAGTTCCTCCATAAGAGGCTCCATGAATAAATCAAAATCCTTTCCAGGACTTTTTGGACCTGGGATGAGCAAGGCCATCATGTAGTTTGATTCTTTGGTGCAGACATTTGGAGGCATGTCGTGAGGGATAACAAGCACCCGCCACATGCTATATGTGGCGCTCTGGTGGCCAAATGGGTTAAATCCATCTGAAGCTAAGCCAAGTCTAATGTTTCTCGGTCAGCAAAGAAATTTTTGTGTTTCGATTGAAGCTTTGCCACTCACTACCATGAGATGGATGGCTCATTACATTTTGATCTTTGTACTCCTGGTTCCTAGAATGCCACAAGACATCCTCTCTTGTTTCAAAGATCATGAAACAACCTCTCGCAATCTTGGTGTAATTGGGAAATGTCTCGTAACATTATGAGGAACCCTCTTCACAACATCGCCATCTTTCCATCTTGATGATTTGCATTTCGGGCATTCACTTAAGTTGGCATAATCCTTCCGGAACAGAACACAATTGTTCTTACAAACATGGATCATACCATATCGAATTCCAACTGCACGAAGGAAATTCTTCATTTTACTGTAGGTGTGTGGCAGCTCAGACGCATCTGGGAAAGATTCGTGGAAAGCAGCCAACATCGCATCGAATGATTTGTTGGTCATCTGCTCAGATGCCTTCACCTGAAGAAAGGTGACCATAGCTGAGAATACTGACAGCCTGTTTCCTAGGGTGACAGCCACGTTGCATTTTTCAACATGCGGGCCCACCATTTTTCTTCTGCAGGTGAAAGTTCACAAAATGCATGAGCATTTCGTAGCATTGTCTCAATGTTGGTCAAACTCACTGGCTCCGCCACCACCACCTCCTCCTCCTCTTCCACCTGAGCATCAGGCAGATCAAGATAATGATCTGCTGCTTCCACGTAGTCAGTAACATTGACGTTCACAACTTCACCATGATGAACCCACCTAGTATATGTGACCGGCATCCCATACAAGTGTAGATGATTTTGCACAGTTGACTGGGGTCTTGTAACTGAATTCATACAACTGCTACACGGGCAGAGCATATTTGATTTCGGATCACCGTACTCAGCTCTGATAAAGTTCATGAAGTTTTCAACCCCCTCGACATATGCAGTGGAGAATCTTCAAGCAGAATTTATCCATGTCCTGTCCATCTGTTAGACAAATAAATTAGTTCTTATACTAGATATTACAGGAAAAACATATATGCTTTTTTATGAAGTCCAGAAAAAAATACCTAGGTCGATGTCTAAAGCTATGGCTAGATATTTGGACGAGAAGATCTAAGTAACGAGATATATGTAAAGCTAATTCAGTAAACAGATTTGAGTGCTAAATTATGGCAGGCTGTTTCAGCAGTCAATGAGGCCGAGCACACAGCCATCGAACTATCGAAGGTCATCGCAGCAACAAAGATCGAGTATAAAACGGTATATAGCTATTTCACCTAACGGATTGGCTACTAGACCATGGCAATCTACGTCACAATAAATATATGGCAGGATATTTTAGCAACTAATCGGGCTTGGCATGCCATCTCAGCTAAGCAAATTGAGTGCAGAACAGGGCAAGGAAGCTTCTTAAGCAGAGCATATCGACTGTAAACTACTTCGGCAAACAGTGAGATTAATAGCGTCTATCAGCTAACATTCAGTGCTACACCGACATACACGGGGCCTTAGTCTAGAATGCACGTACCGTGTGAGAAGCTGGCCGCCGTGCATCTCCACATGAACGTCGCTAGCGGTGGCGGTGTTGACCGCCGTGTGCCTCCACAAGAAGGTCGCCACCGGTGGCGGCGCGGCTAGAGGACGGCAGTCTACGAGAGCATACTGTGGGAGCGAGAGGATCGTCATGCGTCCCCTCGACGAACCGTGGCACCGACGTATCAGCGCGGCGGGGAGGGCGGCTTTGGTGGAGCGAATGGAGTGGAGGGGGACAGAGGGAGGGGGGTTTGGGGAATGTTATTGGCTAGTTGGCCGAAGGGAGGTTGAATTTGGGATTTGGGGGGAATTTTTTTGGGGTGGGGGGATTTTCGCGCGGTCGACGGAGGGAGTTTGGCGCATGGTCGGTTTCTCCAAGTGCAGTCCCACGTGTCAGTGAAGAGGCAAGCCGAAGCGTGTTCCATTTGTGTGTGCCGTGTGCAGGACCAAACGTGTGTGGGGTGCAATGCGACCGCGACAGGGGTGCTGTTAGTGTACCGCCTTTTTTCCTTTTAATAAACTAGGTGCTTCGCCCCCTAAAGAAAAAAAACTTGGTGCTTCGCGCGATCCATCGATACTACTACTAGTAATCCGGTAATCCCGACTAAAACGGCGCGGCCGGGTCTTTTCCCGCGCGATATGCTGGGAGGTTGGCTTAGTTGGGTTTTTTAGGACGTGTAATGCTACACCTACGTAATCCCAGTTACGTAATTAACATAATGTGAAACGTGTGAGCTGTTGATTTTCATTACGTTTCAAACTTTTATAGGACAGAAAAATAAAAGAAACCCGACCCTAAACCTATTCTACGGGGGCGACCGACGTCCTCCATCTGCGATCTCCATGTAGGGGGGCGGGGTTCAAGAACCGTGAAGTGAAGGTGCGGTCTCCGGCATGGAAAAGTAGAACACGGGAGACGGACCGGCAAGTTGGCACACCATGCCCTGCCGCCTCCCATGCCCTACTCATCCTCGGAGGAGTCCCCGACCTCGGCGGTGCCGGACGTTGGACGGAGGCAAGTAGGACGCGTTGCTGACGGTGCTCCCATCGTCGGCTGCCAGCGTGGCCGCTGCTTGTGCGGCGACTTGAGCAAGGGCGGCGACCTCGAGCTTCATCCGTGAAGACAAGCTCTCCCGCAGAGCGTTCGCGCTCGCGATCATGGCGGATGTGGTGCCAAGTAGCAGGACGATGCGCTATGGTGTGGAGGTTAGCTGGGCGTTGCCGCTTTAAGTAGCGCATTCCGATAAGGCCAAGCGTCCGGGTGCGTCATTAAGTCGCCGGAGTTGGTTCCTCGGGCACCGAACCTCTTAACGACGGCATACGGACGGACGGCATGAATGCAGGCAGCTGGCGCCGGCTGGGAACGCACCGTGCGATGGCGCGAGGGACGAGGGTTTTTAGTGTGCTAGGGTAGTCAGCTGCGGTCGTGGCAACGTTGGAGATGCCCTTTGCTCACATGCGACTCCACATGTCATTGAAAAGGCAAGACGACCCGGCATGGTCTCAGGTCCTGGGGATGCAGTTAGCCGCGCTACACCACTCCGCGTACGCGGCGCGGCGCGCGCGCACTTTGGCGCCCCGTGCATCCTCGACGAGTCGGGTGTTGATCTGTTGGTCGTGCCACAACGCTAACGCCACCCTCGACACACTGAAACCCACCGTGTAAAGCGAAGACGAGCGTGTCGCTCCCGCATGCCTCATTTGAACATTCCGCCGACTATCATTCGCATGTGGGCCTAGACCATGCTTGTATTTCAATGTTGTAATTTGTCCGACATGCATACAAACTAATGGTTCGTTTAAAGTTTCACTTTGCCTCCACTATGTGTCGCTTCTCGTCTTAGTTTTGACATCCCATTCGTTTCATGCCCCGACACATCTTGACGAGATCGATTGATGTTGAGAGATCAATTTGCGTGTCGTGCAAGGAGATAAAGGTTTGGTCTATTTCTATGATAGAAATGACCGGCGAGGGGTCTGTGGGGATCAGAGGGAGTATATTGTATGTTCATAAGCGAAACGAACGTATTGTACCCACCCTAGTCCTCTTTCAATCGATCTCCGGACCCCGAGATGAAATCGAGAGAGAACGAGTGGGTGCATGTGTGATACGTAAGGCGGATTCAAAATTTTGAACCGGTGATCATAGCATCCACAAATCATATATAAAGGGTATTCAATGTTCATTTCTCTCTTGAACGTACAATATACTCCCTCCGATCCTTTCTATTAGTTTACATATAAGTTTTATGTGTAGTGAAAGCATCTCTACTTTGATCAAACTTACAGAAAAAAGTATCAACATTCAACAACGCCCAATCAATATTGTTAGATTCGTACGTACTCCTAGATTTGTATTCAAACAGACATGGTTTCCAATTTGTTTTCAACCACGTGAATGTGCTTGTTCTCACGCATGCTCTTCCTACTAGGATTTCGCCACGTATAGCCAGTCCAGTAGTAACTTTTTTTAAGCTCCCTGTCTGGCGAGTATCTTTGGACCTCGAAGAGTTGTATAAATTGGAAAATGGAGATTTACATGTGGCATTGGCCATTGGGCAGCTAGCTATTGCATTTGAAGGCTCCACAGAAAGAACCCACAGGTACTATTATGACAGGTGGCTTCGAATCCAGTTTGTTTGTCGTTTGCATCTCGATTAACAAAAATAAGCTTGAATCCCTCCATTCGTAGATCAATCAGCTAAAGTTGTTAAAACAATAGTACTAGTGGAGTACTGACATCATCTGTAGTAGAGTATGCAGTGCTCATAGTACTCCCTCCGTCCATTTATATAGGGCCTATGTGGAGGAGATGTGAAAAAGTAAAGGGAGTGAGCTCTCATGCAAGAGCCTAGCTATATACGCATTCCTAGTTAAATACAATAAATATGAAGAAAGAGATAGAGAGGAGATGGAAAAAGTACTAATACGATAGCCAACCTTATGTATTTTTTGCGGGAAATAGCCCACACTACTGTATGAGTGCATATAGATGATGGCTATAGATGACATGGCAGTTCCTTATAGCCATCGGCTGGCTATATTATTAACCATGCTCTAATGCATTTTTCAAAACCGCCTTTGACTATTGACAAGATTAATAGTACATGAGATGTACAATGTGAAAATTATATCATTGGAAGCTCCTTTCACATACGAATTTGACCGTATGATTTGTGTAAGTTGCATGTCATGTATTATTACTCTAACATTTGGTCAAAGTTAGCCTCGAAAAACGCATTAGGCCATTTAGATGGAAGGAGGGAGTAGTAGTGGAAGTGGATCCTCTGACGTAGGTATCACTGCCTTACCCTCCCTTTCGTTCACTTACTAGCAGACCCCGTGCTTGCTAGGCCCCGCATGTCGGTTACTCAATGGGTTCGGCCGCGTCAGGGGATCCTCATTCATAGTATACTCCCTCTATTTTTATTTACTCCGCATAAAACGAAGGGAGTGGTAGTATAAATGACATGGGCGGGGGAGGGGGACCGACGTCGGTTTGCTCTCAACTGTGGTCCCACAAGCGAGCGAAAACGCAAGACGAAGTGCGTTCCATTCAGTGAGCGACATGGAGGGTCCAGCGTGCCGGGGTGCAACGCGAACATGACAAGAGTGATGTACAGTCAAAACTGATTGACCGGTCGTCACCGGAACCACTATTTACACCAGAACCTTCGCTGCTCGGCATAAGCCAGCCACTGCCCCAAAACCACACCTCCTCTCCAGCCCATCCCCACACCTTTTGATCCCCTAGCCTGCATCAAGCGTCCCCTAGTTTGCGGGAAAGCCATGGTGCGCCGCAAGATCACATACTACAAGATGCTGACACCGGAGCGCCGCGCAGAAATCACGGCGGTGGGCGGCGCCACAGACCTCCGTTCCCAAGCTCGCTTTGTGGCGGGCCAGTCCCCGAGTTCTCTAGAGCCAAGCTACGAGGAAGAGGAAGCCGATCCAATGTTCATGGCGGAGGTCGCGGCGCAGAAGGCCCCCAATGGGTATGAGGCAATGGACGTCGACTTCGTGTCGGCGTCCGGGTCCCCCATGGTGCAGGCGGACCAACGGTTCAACCTGGCGATACTAAAGGTGGACCAGGAGGCAGAGGCTCAACTCAATGCAGAGCGCGCGCATGTCGCTGCCATCGAGGCTCTCCTGCAAGTGGACCCGGATGTCGTGGATGTGAACCGGGCGGTGGAGGCTCAACTTGAGGCGGAGCACGCGGATGCCGCTGCCATCGAGGCCCTCCTGCAGGCGGAACCAGACGTCCTCGACTTGAACCGGGAGGCGGAGGCTCAACTCGATGCGGAGCGCGTGGATGCCGCTGCCATCGAGGCCCTCCTGCAGGCGGAACCGGACGTCCTCGACTTGAACCGGGTGGTGGAGGCTCAACTCGACGCGGAGACGCAGATGCCGCTGCCATCGAGGCCCTCCTGCAGGCGGAACCGGACATCCTCGACTAGAACCGGGTGGTGCTCTCATCCATGCAGAGCGCCCGCATGCTCCGTGTGAACGAGTAGCTGGAGGCCGAGGACAACCACGGTGCGGAGACACACGTCGGCAGCTACAGCTGGTTCGCGCCGGCAGCCAAAGACGATGAGGTCGTCTCGTTCCATGAAAGCAAAGGATAGTTTTTCTTTATGTTGTTGTTTTTAGGGATCTTTTGGTGTGTAAAAACATATATTGTTATGCAAGTCGCCTGACTTTCATCATTTGGGTCAGTCTACCATTTCAGGTTGTTGGATGAATATCCTACGTTTCCTAACCCTTCTTCCTCACCTCTTCTTCTTCCCCAACAGACCACCGCACGAGCCATACGGATCCACCCCAACATGCGGTTGGATAAACATACTGTATGAACGAAAATTATGTGTCAGCGGTAGGATGGCTGAGTTTGGTTTGTTCACATGCAGTAGCACGAGTCAGTGAGGGTCCGTTCCCTTGGTTGGGTTTGCGGCATGCAGGAACGACTGTGTGAGGGTCCGGAGCGGCCGTGTGAAGGTGTGGTGCGACCGCGACAGCCGTGTGCAAGTGTACATCCTTTTCATTTTGAAAACTTTAGGCAAGCTTGGCAAAACTGTGTGGCGAAGTATGGCAATGCAAGGCCTAGACCCAAATAGGATAAGTACGTACGTACTAGGAGTACTGGTGTTAATAAAGAAAGGCGGGGTTTTCCTTCGCAGGATTAATCGATCAAATCCTTGTTTGACGTGTCAATTAATGCGTATTTTTTTCTCCAAAGGCCAAAGAGCTAACCATCTCACTCATCAACGCTTGATTAATGCAGCGCCATGCAAACCAACCTTCTCACTTCCGCATGCATGCAAGGGTATATTAATGTCCTTGGTTGCTAGTACGAGGCAAACCCCATCAATTTTGCCTCGATTAGTGTTAGTGGCCTTTTGCAAATTGTAATTTTGATATACTCGCCTTGTGTACAAAAAAATGGAGGTAGTAACTATTTGACTTCCTTCCCCATTGCGGTGACGTCGATGATATCTCGAACGTTGTGGTTTGACGAAGTGCATTCGACGGAGAACACCGTTGAGGGAGACCACCGGATGCAAGTGCTGCCTGCAAGCCGAGACAACCGCCTTATTTGCATCCAGGAAGTCTGTTGAACCAAAGGACGCATAAATGTATGAGTACTACTAGTACACAATAGCGTCGTCCGTCCAGCTTAGTGCGGTGAGGTGGTTTCTTGAAGAAGATGATGGAGAAGCTGAGTCAGCGAAGAGCGAAATGATGGTTGCTTCGTTCGTGCTTTGTGATTTGTGATAGAAGGGACAGGGGAGTAGACTCTGTGCTCTATACTGTACATGCGTCCAAGCACAGGAGCAAGAGGAGAGACGTTGCATTTTTATATTCCTTCAATCAATCAATCTGGGAGCTTCAGTTTCATATTTTTGGCTTTGGCAGCACCGTCCACAATGGTTCCCATCGACGCCAAAAGCTATTTTCACATTTGGCTACACATTGTGGATGCCCTTAACCGTACCACTTGGTTTTGCTCCTGTGTGCTATCTATACAAATCTCAATTATATTGATCTAAAAAATTATAGAATCAAGATTAGTAAAAAGGAGGTGATTTTGCCGCGTGGATGGCGGGGGAGGTTTCTTATTTTTAGAGGACGTTGGCCTAGCGGTTTGCTAACATGCGGTCCCACGTGTCAGTGCTTTACCAAGACGATCCGCGTCCCACATGAGGCAAAACAACGGCAGAAGCAACACGTGGTTAACTTGAAGAAGATCTTATAAAAAAACTTGAAGAAGATGAGGGAGAAGCGGATTTAGCAACGAGTGAAATGATGGTTGCTTCGTCCCTCCAACTTCTTTTTTTAGCATTATTACTTCGTCCCTCCAACTTAACTACGGGAAAGGTGCAGCTTTGTGATTTGATGACTCATTGCTCATTACTACGTCGGCGCCATGACAGGGGTGTTTCACCCTTACTGCTCTGCATTGTATTTCGGTATGGCACGTGGACCCGGTAGCATGATGTCCCATATGTCGGCGAATGGGACTAGAACATTTATGAAAGCGAGCGCTCCACTCATATGATGGAGGAGTACACGACACGGCAGCCCCGTGAAGTGTCACTTGTACTGTATAGTACTATAGTTTTGTTGTTTCGCACGATCCATCGATACAAACCCGATTAAACAGGAAAGGGCGGGATTTTTCCCGCGCGGTATATGATACTGGTCATACATTTCAAAGGCAATTTTAATGTATGCAAACTAAATAATTAAGTAACAATATGATCTAGTAAATTAAAAACACATATGATTTATTGTGTTAGAGTGTAGTAGTAGTGTTGTATTGCATAGTTGTTAGATGTAACATGCGAGAACATGTAGAGATGTAGTTTTGGAGGGCCTACAGAGAGAAAAGCGTAATACGGTCACCGAACTTCAGAATACGCTCATTACGGTCACTATATACATTTTGCGGTGATTATACGGTCACTTGCTCACCGTTCAGCATCAGATTGCACTCTGTTGACCGGCCAAATAGTGTTCTTGGCACCATGTTGACTAGTTAAACTGACCATGTTCCTTGTGGGTCCCACATGTCAGTTCACATAGGAAAAAGGTCAGGTAAACACAAATTTACCGGTAGCGACAAGACTCCAACCCGTGCGCGGGAATCACCTGGTTGTGTATGTGTCTGTCAGGGCCTGGTGTGTGCGCATGCACGTGTAGGTTGAGCACTTGAGCGTGAGAGTGTGTGTTGGTCGTGCGTGTGTATATGCATGCGGGCGTGTGTGCGTGTGAGTGTTGCATGCGTGTGTGGCTGCGTGTGTACGTGTGAGTGTTGCGTCCGTGCGTGGCTGCAAGTGTTCGTGTGAGTGTTGCGTGCATGCAGTTCGTGTGCATGCGTGCGTGTGTGTATAATCACCACACCAGCTCCTGTGTGTTAAAACAAACGGCTCAGCATACCAATACAAGGCCACCTTGTCTGTTGTGCCCGCGGTCATGACTTCAAACCACCGTCCAATATTTTTTTGTCGTTTGTTTTCATTCTTACTAGCAAGATGCCCGTGCATTGCACGTAACATCAAGATGCATTTGTATGACTAGTTTATCTTGTGAGAGAAAAGGATGAACGAAGGAAGGCCTTGTTTGCAAATGTGGAGAGGTGTGTGGGTACCTTTTTGCAAAATTACCACATTTTCCTTCCTATCCGTCAGATATAAATCGGACGGCCTATGTTGCAGGATGGCAGGCACAACATCATCACCAACTCTATTTTTTATAAGAGTGTAGATGTAGAAGAGTAGATACAAGCCGACAGGTGGGCCCAATGGTAGTGAGATAATGTGATGCAACACTAGAGGTGCAACGTGGAGCGTTTAACTAGTCAACTAGTCGTGTCTTGAGAAAATACAGAGTTGTACGGTGAGCCCGTGACTGTATAATAACAACAAAACGTAAATGGTGACTGTAATGAGTGGATTCTGAAGTGCAATGTACGTATCGTGCTTTCGCTCCAAATACAATGATAAATCCTTTGTATATATCGCGAGAGAAAGATGAAACATGCGTGAATGTGCTGGGGGCTTACTTTTAGAGGACCTGGAGATAGTTTGTGTGCATACGTGAAAGGGGCGTAGAGGGGGTGTATGCGATGGGGAAAGAGATGCTCTTCGTTTCTCTTTGTTATGACTAACTTTATATATAGTATAAAAATATAAAAATTCACAGTGTGGAATAAATATCATTGTGGGCACCATGCAATGCAAATTAACATTCATACTCCTCCATATAACTTTGTAATGTTGTATATATGTAGAAATTCTAAAATAATTTTTTGGCCACACTTTATTCAAAAGGAATGTTGTATGTGAAATAAACATGAAGAGAGGGCTTTTTAGATCAATGGGGTACGTGATGTAACATGTGTGAATGTGTAGTTGATGTATTTTGTAGGGCCTAGAGAGGTATGTGTGTGTATTACGTATTTGAGAGAGGCATGGATGGAGGGCCCGGCAGGGGAGGGGGTGTGGGAGAGATAGCACGAAGAGAGGTCTAGAGAGAGAGAGAGAGAGACTAATATATGATGTCCTGGCGAGAGATTCCCTTGAGTGTTTATATGCAAGGATGTAGGGTATAGAGGCACGAGGAGATTTTTTTTAGTGGTGTCTGTATTGGTATGTGTGGGTGTGAGAAGATAACGAGACCTGGGGGCAGAGGTGAGGCCCTTGGTTCGGTTCCGTCCTGCGCCACATTGGTCGGCCCGTGACGCATTTAGGGAGACCCATGGATGACTTGTCGTACAAGACAACGATAGCAGAATTGTGAAGGACTCTGTGTCCATTGACAAAGTCGGCTAGGATTTGTAACCCTGGGTTATCGGACTAAGATAACCCCTTATCTCTGATATTACTATTCCTCCAACCTAACTTTAAGGGGCATCCTACAGAATGCTCTGCTAGAATCATACTCGTCGATTAGGAAGAGAGGTGTGAGACAATGCGTGAGAGACAGGCCTAAAGATAATGTGCGTACAGGAGACACGTACGCAGGTCTATGTATATAGAAATGGTCGATGGGGATTGTGCGTGTGTATGCTTGTGAGAGGAAGAGTGCTTGTGATAAAGGTTAGTGAAAACAGTCGTAAATGGTTACGGGAGGGAGGGAGGGTTATATCGAGAGCATGTCTGCAAGAAAGACACCTGGGGAGAGAGTGTGTGAGCATGTGTGAGAGACCACCAATGGAGAGTGAAACTACACGTAAAAGACTGATGTACACATTGATTAAAGATATAAATTGTATCCAAATATTAGGATGGGATCATGATATTTGCAATTCGCATAAGGAACGGTCATTGATCATACAACATCTAGATTCTATCGAATTTGAGCATGTCTATGTTATTATTCAACATAATTGATCCACATATTAGTATTTTGAACTCCAGACAATGCATCGCTTTAGCAATCGAATATAAACATGAGTATAGTTCATGTTGTGTGTGTAAAGCACATTATACATGCGAAAGTTACACAATGAACATTATAAATAGCTAGCTATGAACTAGCATACAATTGAATACAACTTAAGGTGGTTTAAAAAAATCGAATTCAACATGAAGTCCATTCAATTATTTGAATTCGATATCATGGCATTTGTAAATCATACCTAAGTTATGGGGGCACCAATCTTTGCTCTGATTTTGTACATAATAGCATATATAGTTGTGTACAAAATAGATTCAAATTTAGCTCCTCCATTCCAAAATAATCGTAGTTATAGGATTTTCAATTGTCAAATTTTCAAAAGAAGCGGATAATTTAATGAGGTTTTCAAACATACAAGGTCAAATTTAACGTTGCCTATTTAGGTCAATCCTCAAAGTTCAAGAGTACTCTAAACGTGAATGCTTATGTTTCAAAATTTCGAACGAAGCACCAAAAGAGCATCTACTCGCCCGAAACCGCGTGAGACCAATGTTTGGTAGTAGAAGGAAATTACTTTTCTAACTCCGACCCGTGAAACATACCGGCTCGAAGTCCAAAGGTCTAAACCGGGGTAGGTTTGTAGCTTCATCTAGATGCCACGCAACCGCCTCCGAAAAACATTCATACACAATGGCCACCTAAGCACACATGCGTGCGGCTGAAATCGCTCCCGCCCACTATTTGGGACACCTGGGATTACCATCCTACCCCGACCCACAGTAGGTCCGAAATTTAAGAGGGAGGTAAAGTTTGTACTTTCCCCAAATTTCAAACAAGTGCGTCCCATCTGTTCAAAAAAGCCAAAAACAAGTGCGTCCCAAACCGAAACATGGTTCTCCCTTAGCCCCCCCCCCCCATTTGATTCCCCATTCGTACTCTGTGGGCGCCAAAACTACCTCTCCACCAGCTGCGAAACGTCAGCGTCCTCCGTCCGCCACCCCATCCCACCCATCAACCGCCACCCTCCTCCATCACGCCGGAGCCGATACACCGACGTCGTTGTCCACCGCAACATCAACCGCAACGCCCTCCTCGGCTAGTGGTTGAAGACGAGGCCGAGCCGTCCGTACCCGAGCCAGTTCAACCATGCTGTTCTGTGCCTCACCGCTACCGCTCCAACTTCGCAACCGTCCACCGCACCGGAGTTGTTCCTGCTATGCCGTCCTTCACCGCCTCAGATCTGCTTCCCCTCCGCCGACATACGGCCACAGCAACACGGTCAACAATTTGGCCATGGGTTCGTCCAAGCCTGCACCCTCCTCTAGAACATCAGTTTCCCCGACAAAAAGAAGAAGATCGGCGCGACATGTGGAGGCGACCACACCGGCAGCCGAAAATGGTACTCCTCTTCCCTTATTCGTGCAAATCTTACGTGTCTGCTTGCACGGTATTCATCCCACAAAATACACTAGTTGACCACTTCTTCTTGATACTAGATGTTCCTTGTTACTCGCAATGCACAAGGTTTCTCCTCATATACTATTTCACCTTAGCTAGAGGTCCGTCGCCCCCCTGGATTTCAATTCCTAGTCAGTTGATTCCCAATTAACGGAAGCATTCCCTGGCGTAACAGGCGCTAGTCCGCCTATTACGTCGGGGAAGCAGCGCCTCGGTGTTTGTCTTAGGGGCGTGTGTGGCCTAGAGCTGCTGGCGCCCGATCTGGAGCTCGGCGGGATTAAAGGGATGGCCTGGGACGCTGCCAAGCACGGCGGTGGTGTGAGGTCGAGGGGAGGACGGGGCGGCGGAGGCAGGGGTCTGGGCTGGTGGATGCTGGCGGTTTGAGAAAGATCGTCAACAGTGATTGGCGGGATGTAGACGAAGGCCATCTGCCCGTTCCTTATAGGTCGGACGGTTCTTAAAAAAATCGACTGACCTATTTATTTTCAGTCGACTGTTATCTTGATAGGACCACATGTAGTGGTGTGCTGGAGGAGTACCTGCATTTCCTGTGCTCATATATTACAAAATCATACGGAGTAGAATCTTTTGTTTGCCATGCAATGTTGTAGAGCTATCATATGTCCCTGTCATTTATTTTTCATCCACCTGCTATCTGCTACTTTTACAGTGCACTAGTTTTGCACACACTTCACCCATACTCTCACTATTGTGTTTTTATGCAAGGGTATTTCAGACCCTGCCTTGACAGAAGCAGAAAAGAGTAGAGAGAAGTCGCTCCAGCGTGGTACACGGCTAGGCCAGACATGTTTCAAGACTTTAAAGGGTGTAGTGTCAATAGATGGAGATGGGGAACGTAGCTCTGGAGTTGATGATCTCGCTTGCCGTGAACCACCATCCCAGGTGCTTGCTTTAACTTCATGGTGTCATATGTGGTTACATGTTGCATATGGTGTCTAGCTTGTATTTGAAAGGCCGAAGTCGGTCTTTATCAAGATAAGGAAAGATATTTTTTACATGAATCACCATCCCGGGAGCACCAGAAGACAAATAGCTAGTCAGGGCACTAGGCGAGGCAGTGACAAGCCCAGCACAGACATGCATCACCTGGAAGCCAACTAAAAAGCCACGATGGTGGCGAAGCAGCCCGCCTCCCACCAGGCTCTCAGGTCCTAGATGATCATGCACACCACTCCAGCCGAATGTCTATCTTGTATTGCTTCCAATTTGGTTAAATTGCATCTGCTTAGCTTCCACACTATACCTTTGAATATGACACGCCTTCCTATTTTTTGTACATACTAGTACATCTGTCTATTAACCATGTTCTTACATCAAACTAATGTTCTTGTGTATCACTCATCAATCACTTATGATGAGGCAGTCAGGCAAGTGGACTATTGTGATAAAATATCCACATTTAAAGAATGCAGCGTCAGCCTCCCCACATGATTCTCAAGAAATAGCAAGGCTAGATGAAGATAGTGAACATAGCTCTATAGTTGATTACCGCATTTCCCGTACACTAGCATCGCAGGTGCTTGCTCTAACTTGGCAGGGTGATATATGGTTGCATGTTGCATATGGTGTCTAGATTGTAATTCTTCTAATCTGGTTAAATTGCATGTGCTATTCTGCTTAGTTTATACATTATACCTGTTAATGTGACATGCCTTCCTAGTACATAGTACATCTGTCTATTAAGCATGTCCTCACATAAAACTATTGTTTTTTGTATCCCGCATAAATCAATATGATGAGATACCTTCAGTATATGCAGTGTGATATTAGTTGCATCTTTCATATGATTTATAGAATGCGCTGCTTCTAATTTGATGAAATGCCATTTATGATTGGATGCTTTTAACTTGGCAGAGTCATATTGGTTGCATCTTTCATGTGGTGTCTAGCTTGCATTGCTTCTTATTTGTTGAAATGGTTTCTGCTTAGTTTACACAAATAGTTGTGAATATGCCATGCCGTCCAGTTTTTCGTATTATTCCATCCTGGAATCATGTGTTTGCCTTACATCAAAGTAGTGATTGTCAGTATCATGCATGAATGAGTTCTGAAGAGTGAATATTAATTCTTTTTCTTGTCGGTTTTACTTGACAATTCAAAATCAATAAAGCGAAAGGAAGTTAGCAAGGGAGCGGATGAAGGTGCTCCTTCCAAACGGAGGGCCTCTACAGATTCTACTCCTCCATCCCCCCAAGATTATTTCCAAGACAACACATGCATAGACACTCAACGTAGCTGTGTTGGTGATGAGCATGTCTCCCCTATTGCACCATCATAGGTGCTCCCTCTAACTTGGCACTGTTATATGTGGTTGCATGTTATGTATGATGTCTAGCTTTTATTGCTTCTAATTTTGTTGAATTTCATCTGCTTACTTTACACATTATACTTGTGACTAAGACACGTGTTCCTGTTTCTAGAACATACAATATCTGTCTATCACACCATGTTCTTACATCAAAGTACATTTGTTATGAAGAACTAAATTGTTATTCGTTTTTCTTGTCTGCATTACTTAAAATTGAATAGATAAAGAGGAAGCAAACACGTAATCCACGGGGAAAGGGAAGTGGAACAATCCTGCAGATTCTGCACTGGTCTTGATGGTGCAATAGAAGGTCAAAGTCCAGCGGAAAATTGTATCAACAGGGTATTCCGTGCTACACGAGCTGCAGAACAAGCCAAACAGAAACAAATAGCTGCCACCAAACAAGCAGAGACAGCCCTAGTTCTTGCAACACCTTCCATAGTACCACCAGCTGCACGATTTACTCGTTGGTCAAGTCAGCTAGCAGCACGTTCCCAAGCTCCCTTGCCACCTGACACTACTTCCGAAGCACTCTTGACACAAGATGAGTTGGCAAGATCAGATGAACTTTGTGAGCTTCAACAGCAAGAAGGTAATTGCTGGAGTCAAGTTACAGTTGCATGCTTCTTTCTATGTAGTCTCACAGTTTGGTGTACACTAACACTTCCTATTTCCGTTGTTGGACTACCACCTAGGTGCAAGAGGAAACAAACATTAGGGATAATGTTCGATAGATTAACTAAATCTAGAGGAGGAAGAATGGAGATCCGTTTTGAGGCAGGTTTAAAAAGGCCACGTGATGCTGCTGAGTCACCAAGTTAGTATCGTAGGCAGCGGTTGCCATTAGGTGTCATGTATGTATCCTCCCAACCTGGATTCAAGACAGAATGACAAATACGAAACCCGCTCAACACCTTCCTCGACCATTCATCTCGTAAGTATGGTTATGTATGGAAACTAGTAATATCGCCTTGCGCTATCCAATACTTTCTAGGTTGTCGATAATGAGACTCCCATAATTTTCAACAGATGAGGTTCAAGTTAGATAGCCAAGATGATGCAAACTGCACAAGCTTGCACCTGTGTTTTCAAGTCCGCTCATGACAAAGATCGGTATAACTTGAGGAAAACTCACTTTGAAGGCAAGGCTAATAGTGAACTTGCCCAAACATCTCCAGTGGAAAATATATCGGAAGACTAGAGAGGCCTCATTAAACATTGGTTGATCCGAAGTATTAGGTACATTAGATATATGTGATCAGATCACATGTTGAAGTCCTATTTACGCATGTGCCACACAAATCTATCTTCTTGTAGGTGAACTGTTCAAAGAACAAGGCCAACTGCATTTAAAGTGAAATTCCAATGCATTTACGGTGATCTCGTAGCTATATTTCACACTGTGAGGCTCTTGTAATTAGCTGTTGTTTCGCTCTTTTCGCTAGACCATATTATAAGATCTATATTGACTTGTTCCAAATGCAGAGGAAAGACTGCAAGGACCAAAAAGTACCTGAACCAAATGCTATGGAAATCTTCAAGGACTGTCACACCAGCAAGACGAAGGGCGTGACTACACCAGTCAAAGACGTTGTTGTAAGTCCTTAATCCTCATGCCTTTTAACTACTACTTACTCTTACTCGTGCCTTGAACTGTATGGTTTGCAGCCAATGTCTATTACTCTTTTCAATTTTATACACAATTGTCTTAGCGTATCATTGCACCTTACAAGGTTTAAAAGAGAGGAGTGATGTTCCTTTGATCTTGACCTGTAATCTAGTTCCATGCTGGACTTTCCCACACAATGTTACAATTGCATGTTTGTCTGTTCTCAGTTGTTTTGTGATATGAATGATGTCATACTATGCTTACCGTATTATAGACTTTGTCTCTTTATCCTTAGCTGTCAATACAATGTGAAGAAATAGACAATACATTAGCCACGATACATGGTCATATGTTTGGAACCTCGTTTTATTATGTACTTTGCAGTAAAATACAACTAATATTTTACATGGGTTCACCAGAATAAGTTCTGTATATAGACCAAAGCTATTTTGTTTGGTTTTGCTGCCTCCTTAATATCTTTTGTTCTGGTACTACTAATGTAAAAACTCAACTTTTCGTGAAGCTATGGAAAATCAGGAACCGCCACCTTACGAAGGTGGCGAGGCAACTATAATCGCAATGTCAGCTCTTGCTGCGATGGGTCAAGATGCTTGTCCACTAACAGTGCCAAAAGCACGTTCCTGCGTAATACTGGGTTGGTTGTTAAGGCAATCTCGTCCAAACTGCCTCATGATCAAGATATGCAAGCTCAAAACAATGTTATATCTGTGCTCCAGACACAAGTCCATTCCCTAACAGAGACCCTTTGTGAAACAAGGACAGACATTGTTCGATGTCGTCAAGATATGCATGGTTTTGAAACCAGACTATCAGACATTTGCTATGTTGTTCAGGGGCCTAGGAGAAATGAAGGCGAATGTTATGGTGCTCCATCAGACAATACAGCATGAAAACGTAATAGTCGGGTCAAATGAACTGAGCTTCTAAACTTCTGGTAGTGCATTTATCTGCCAGACTGATAACTTTTATGCCAACCTTCCTTTTGTTTTATAGTTGTAATTTGTTATGTTGCGATATAAATTTTGTTCTTAACGTCCAGCCACTGGCTGAAGAAAATAGCAAGCCATTTTTGTATAGTGTAGGGTGTTCCCTATATTTGCACTGGTGGCGATCTTTGATGCCCACTGGATGTAATTTCTGCAATCGCCTTAATAGCCTAGCGTTAGTTTCGGGCTTATTTATTTCCTAGTCTTCTTTTTCCCTGGTTTGCTAGTGGCCGCAACAACCATGGGCCATATACGGACCATTGGTAGCCTTGACCGTACTACGGGCCGTAGGATCCATGGGCCTCCTATGGTCCGTCTTTAAATGGGCCTCCAACACGGCCGTAGAATCGGTGGGCCTCGGGCCGTCGGATAAATGGGTCTACATGGGCCGTAAACGGGTGTAATTGGTATCGGCCCAGCACGGTAACGGGCCGTTAACAGGCCAGAGGACAGCAAAGGCTTAATTTAGACACAGGCATAACGGGTCGTTAATGGGCCACAATATAGGACGGGATGGAAACAGCGCAACGGGTTAACAGGCTAGAAACGGGCTGACTCTTGCCACGGGCCAAATTTGGCCCATTAGGGGAACAGGCCAGTAACGGGCCGGAAGTAATCGAGGGTCAGAAAGGAGCCCAAGAACGTATAGGCCGTCAGTAGGCCGAAAGCTAACACGGGCTGGAAACGGCCCATGTGAATCATGGGCCGTTAACGGGTACAAAGAAATTTACTGTTCATTATGGGCTAGAGTCACCGTGGGCCTCTAAAAGGCCTAAAGATACGAAGGCCTCATATGGCCCGAAAGACGTCGTGGGCCATACATGGGCCGAAAGTGAAACGGGCTGGTGTTATATTCGACGGCCCACATGACGTTGTTGGGCCGATTTTGCGCATGCCCTGACGAGCCGTGAGTTACCGGGCCGTAAAATGGGTTATTTGCAAAGATACCGTCAACAGGCTTTTCATGGGCCAGCCCGCTATCTTTTGACCAAGTCAAACGGGCCGGCCTTTGTAAGCTAAATGGGCCAATGGTGGGTCGTCGCACGTGTCGACATATCATAGGAACCTATCTGACCCACTGACGAGTCGACATGTGTTTCCTCCAGCCAATCAGAATTTCACACGTGGAAATTTCCCATTGGTCCGGGCTGTTAACGGGTTATCGGACCCTAAACCGGACCTGATAGCTTACCGGCATCCCGTTATGGTGGACGCCACGTGTCGGTCACCCTTGATGAAAGCACTTCTATGACGCGCGATTTATCGTCATGGAAGTGGACACTTATGTGATTTTAATTTTGGTAATGTCATGGAACACTTCTACGACAGCACAGGTATGACTATCTTGATTCTGTCATAAATTTGTCATGCATGTAGATGCATGACAGAAAACGTGACCTACTGTGACAAACACGTATCATCACGGAAGTGTATTTTTTGTAATGTATTAATATCAATAAAGGATCGGAACATATGATCTTCCACCAAATAAACCAACTAGCATCAACTACAAGGAGTAATCAACACTACTAGCAACCCATAGGTACCAATCTGAGGTTTTGAGACAAAGATCGGATACAAGAGATGAACTAGGGTTTGAGAGGAGATGGTGCTGGTGAAGTTCTTGATGGAGATTGACCCCCTCCCGCTGAGAAGATCGATGGTGATGACGATAGTGATGATTTTCCGCCTCCCGGAGGATGTTTCCCTGATAAAACATCTCCGCCAGAGCCCTAGATTGGTTTCGCCAGGTTCCGCCTCGAGACGGCGGCGCTTCATCTCGAAAGCTTCCTTCTGATTTTTCCAGTGCGATAGACTTCATATAGCAAAAGATGGGCACCAGAGGCCTGCCAGGGGGCCCACGAGGCAGGGGGCGCGCCCCCACCCTCGTGGATAGGGTGTGGCCCCCTCGGGTGCTTTCTTCGCCGAATATTTTTAATATATTCCAAAACTGACTTTCGTGGAGTTTCAGCACTTTTGGAGTTGTGGAGAATAGGTCTCTAATATTTGCTCCTTTTCCAGAATTCCATTCTTGGCATTCTCCCTCTTCGTGTAAACCTTGTAAAATATGAGAGAATAGGCATAAGTATTGTGACATAATGTGTAATAACAGCCCATAATGCAATAAATATCAATAAAAAAGCATGATGCAAAATGGACGTATCACCACGTCAAAATACCTATTCTGCACAACTCCAAATGAGTTGAAACTTCACGGATAATTTTTATGGAATATTTAAGAATTATTGGAGGAAATAACTACCAGAGGGGCCCCACCAGGTGGGCATAACCCACCTAGGCGCGCCAGGGCCCGCAGGCGCGCCCTGGTGGGTTGTGCCTTCCTCGGCCCACCTCCCGTGCCCCTCTTCTAGTATATAAGTCATTTTGACCTAGAAAAATAAGGGATGAATTTCGGGACGAAGCACCGAGGCAGAACTTGGGCAGGAGCACTTTTGCCCTCTGGTGGAACCTCCCTCCCGGAGGGGGAAATTATCGTCATCAGCATCACCAACAACTCTCCCATCTTTGGGAGGGCAATCTCCTACAACATCTTCAACAGCACCATCTCCTCTCAAACCCTAGTTCATCTCTTGTGTTCAGTCTTAGTACCGGAACCTTAGATTGGTGCTTGTGGGTGACTAGTAGTGTTGATTACATCTTGTAGTTGATTACTATCTAGTTTATTTGGTGGAAGATTATATGTTCAGATCCATTATGATATTTATTACCCATCTGATCTTGAGCATGATTATCATTTGTGAGTAGTTACTTTTGTTCTTGAGGTCATGAGGAAATCTTGTTGCAAGTAATCATGTGAATATGATATGTGTTCGATATTTTTATGGTATGTATGTTGTGATACCCTTAGTGGTGTCATGTGAACATCGACTACATGGCACTCACCTTATTAGGGCCTAAGGGAATGCATTGGGGAGTAGTTATTAGATGATGGGTTGTGAGAGTAACAGAAGCTTAAACCCTAGTTTATGTGCTACTTCGTAAGGGACTGACTTGGATCCAAAAGTTTAATGCTATGGTTAGATTTTATCTTAATAATTTTCTCATAGTTGCGGATGCTAGCGAGGGGGTTAATCATAAGTAGGAGGTTTGTTCAAGTAAGAACAGCACCTAAGCACCGGTCCACCCACATATCAAATTATCAAAGTAGCGAACACGAATGAAACCAACATGATGAAAGTGACTAGATGAAATTCCCATGTACCCTGAAGAACGCTTTGCTTATTATAAGAAACCGTTTTGGCCTGTCCTTCGCCTTAAAAGGATTGGGCTACCTTGCTGCATATTATTTGTCGTTACTGTTACTTGCTCGTTACAAATTATCTTGCTATCAAACTACTCGTTACTTGTAATTTCAGTGTTTGCAGAGAATACCTTGCTGAAAACCTCTTGTCATTTCCTTCTGCTCCTTGTTGGGTATGACACTCTTACTTATAGATAGGACTATGATTGATCCCCCATACTTGTGGGTCATCATTCCACCAGCTCTCCACGGGGTCCTATTCATCCACCCCCAATCGGCTCGGTTGTAGCGGCCTCCTCGGGGTCCTGTTCATCCAGCGGCAACGGCCTAGTACCACGGGGTCCTATTCATCAAACCCCCATCGGGAACTGTTCATCCAACCCCAGCCAACCGGCTAGACTCACCATGTCTTGACTTGTTCAACCAACCACCAATAGTCACTGTTCATCAAGTGGCAGGTTCGATCGGCTTCAGTAGGCAGCAGCAGAGATTGATCGCTCGGGTTCAGTTAGCAACATAACAAAGGAATTGCTCGGGTTCAGTCAGCAGCGAAGGAATCGCTCAGGTTCAGTTAACAGCCAGGGATCGATCGCTCAAGTTCAGTAATGCAGCTACTGCAATCGCTCGGGTTCAGTAAGCGAACGCCTCGCTCGGGTTCAGTTAGATCCCAATGCCTCGCACACACGCGCGTACATATATGAGAGAAACGTGCAAACCTCCGTGCATCGCTCGGCCCCGACAACCCACCGTAACCGGGAATTCCCCCAAACTTTTCCTCGCCCTCACTTCTACCATGATTTTTTCCGTCATGGACGGCCCAAAGAATTTCATGCAGGTGCATCCCCGGCCCGCCCAGGATGAAAAGCCCATTTTCTGTCATGATTTTTTGTCATAGAAGTAGGAGCCCACCACATCTATGATGATACGTGTTTTTGTCACAATTATCGGCATAGAAGTGTCATAACCATGCAGAAAAAAAATGGGCCATAATGTCACGGATGTGTCTTTTTTGTAGTGTTGTGAGCTGCATTGGGATTTCCTTGAAGAGGGAGAGGATGATGCAGTATAGTAGAGATATTTATTTCCCTCAGTTAAGAACCAAGGATTTTGATCCAAAGAGGGAGAACCATGCGAAACCTCGTGAACAAAGACCTACACACAAAAGAATAAATACATCACCCAACGCAATCAAGAGGGTTGTCAATCCCATTGGCAGGTAATTGCAAGGATCAAATATGATAATGGTAGATAGATAAACAAAAAAACCAAAATAAAAGAATGGTAAATAAATTGCAGCAATGTATTTTTGGATTTTAATATATGATAAAGGTAAACCCGGGGCCATTGTTTTCACCAGAATAAGTTCTGTATATAGACCAAAGCTATTTTGTTTGGTTTTGCTGCCTCCTTAATATCTTTTGTTCTGGTACTACTAATGTAAAAACTCAACTTTTCAGGAAGCTATGGAAAACCTGGTGGAACTGCCACCTTCTGAAGGTGGCGAGGCAACTATAACCGCAATGTCAGCTCTTGCTGTAGTGGGTCAGTACTTGTCCACTAACAGTGCCAAAAGCACGTTCCTGCGTAATACTGGGTTGGTTGTTAAGGCAATCTCATCCAAACTGCCTCATGATCAAGATATGCAAGCTCAAAACAATGTTATATCTGCGCTCCAGACACAAGTCCATTCCTTAACAGAGACCCTTTGTGAAACAAGGACAGACATTGTTCGATGTCGTCAAGATATGCATGGTTTTGAAACCAGACTATCAGACATTTGCTATGTTGTTCAGGAGCCTAGGAGAAATGAAGGCGAATGTTATGGTGCTCCATCAGACAATACAGCATGAAAACGTAATAGTCAGGTCAAATGAACTAAGCTTCTAAACTTCTGGTAGTGCATTTATCTCGCCATCGATAACTTTTATGCCAACCTTCCTTTTGTTTTATAGTTGTAATTTGTTATGTTGCGATATAAATTTTGTTCTTAACGTCCAGCCACTGGCTGAAGAAAATAGCAAGCCATTTTTGTATAGTGTAGGGTGTTCCATATATTTGCACTGGTGGCGATCTTTGATGCCCAGTGGATGTAATTTCTGCAATCGCCTTAATAGCCTAGCGTTACTTTCGGGCTTATTTATTTCCTAGTCTTCTTTTTCCCTGGTTTGCTAGTGGCCGCAACAACCATGGGCCATATACGGACCATGGTAGCCTTGACCCTACTACGGGCCGTAGGATCCATGGGCCTCCTATGGTCCGTCTTTAAATGGGCCTCCAACACGGCCGTAGAATCGGTGGCCTCGGGCCGTCGGATAAATGGGTCTACATGGGCTGTAAACGGGTGTAATTGGTATCGGCCCAGCACGGTAACGGGCCGTTAACAGGCCAAAGGACAGCAAAGGCTTAATTCGGTCACAGGCATAACGGGTCGTTAATGGGCCACAATATAGGACGGGATGGAAACAGCGCAGCGGGTTAACAGGCTAGAAACGGGCTGACTCTTGCCACGGGCCGAATTTGGCCCATTAGGGGCATAGGCCAAGAACGGGCCTAAGTAATCGAGGGTCGAAAGGAGCCCAAGAACGTATAGGCCGTCAAGAGGTCAGCTAACACGGCTGAAACGCCCATGTGAATCATGGGCCGTTAACGGGTACAAAGAAATTTACTGTTCATTATGGGCTAGAGTCACCGTGGGCCTCTAAAAGGCCTAAAGATACGAATGCCTCATATGGGCCGAAAGATGTCATGGGCCATACATGGGCCGAAAGTGAAACGCGCTGGTGTTATATTCGACGGCCCACATGACGTTGTTGGGCCGATTTTGCGCAGGCCCTGACGGGCCGTGAGTTACCGGGCCGTAAAATGGGTTATTTGCGAAGATACCGTTAACAGGCTTTTCATGGGCCAGCCCGCCATCTTTTGACCAAGTCAAACGGGCCGGCCTTTGTAAGCTAAATGGGCCAATGGTGGGCCGTCGCACGTGTCGACATATCATAGGAACCTATCTGACCCACTGACGAGCCGACATGTGTTTCCTCCAGCCAATCAGAATTTTACACGTGGAAATTTCCCATTGGTCCGGGCTGTTAACGGGTTATCGGACCCTAAACCGGACCTTATAGCTTAACGGCATCCCGTTATGGTGGATGCCACGTGTCGGTCACCCTTGACGAAAGCACTTCTTTGACGCGCGATTTATCGTCATGGAAGTGGACACTTATGTGATGATAATTTTGGTAATGTCATGGAACACTTCTACGACAGCACAGGTGTAACTATCTTGATTCTGTCATAAATTTGTCATGCATGTAGATGCATGACAGAAAACGTGACCTACTGTGACAAACACGTATCATCACGAAAGTGTATTTTTTTGTAGTGTATTAATATCAATAAAGGATCGGAACATATGATCTTCCACCAAATAAACCAACTAGCATCAACTACAAGGAGTAATCAACACTACTAGCAACCCACAGGTACCAATCTGAGGTTTTGAGACAAAGATCGGATACAAGAGATGAACTAGGGTTTGAGAGGAGATGGTGCTGGTGAAGTTGTTGATGGAGATTGACCCCCTCCCGCTGAGAAGATCGATGGTGATGACGATAGTGATGATTTCCGCCTCCCGGAGGATGTTTCCCCGATAAAACAGCTCCGCCGGAGCCCTAGATTGGTTTCGCCAGGTTCCGCCTCGAGATGGCGGCGCTTCATCTTGAAAGCTTCCTTCTGATTTTTTCCAGTGCGAAAGACTTCATATAGCAAAAGATGGGCACCAGAGGCCTGCCAGGGGGCCCACGAGGCAGGGGGCGCGCCCCCCACCCTCGTGGATAGGGTGTGGCCCCCTCGGGTGCTTTCTTCGCCGAATATTTTTAATATATTCCAAAACTGACTTTCGTGGAGTTTCAGCACTTTTGGAGTTGTGGAGAATAGGTCTCTAATATTTGCTCCTTTTCCAGCCCAGAATTCCAGCTGCCGGCATTCTCCCTCTTCGTGTAAACCTTGTAAAATATGAGAGAATAGGCATAAGTATTGTGACATAATGTGTAATAACAGCCCATAATGCAATAAATATCAATAAAAAAGCATGATGCAAAATGGACGTATCACTACGTCAGGCCACCTATTCTGCACAACTCCAAATGAGTTGAAACTTCACGGATAATTTTTATGGAATATTTAAGAATTATTGGAGGAAATAACTACCAGAGGGGCCCCACCAGGTGGGCATAACCCACCTAGGCGCGCCAGGGCCCGCAGGCGCGCCCTGGTGGGTTGTGCCTTCCTCGGCCCACCTCCCGTGCCCCTCTTCTAGTATATAAGTCATTTTGACCTAGAAAAATAAGGGATGACTTTCGGGACGAAGCACCGAGGCGGAACTTGGGCAGGAGCACTTTTGCCCTCTGGTGGAACCTCCCTCCCGGAGGGGGAAATTATCGTCATCATCAACACCAACAACTCTCCCATCTTGGGGAGGGCAATCTCCAACAACATCTTCAACAGCACCATCTCCTCTCAAACCCTAGTTCATCTCTTGTGTTCAGTCTTAGTACCGGAACCTTAGATTGGTGCTTGTGGGTGACTAGTAGTGTTGATTACACCTTGTAGTTGATTACTATCTGGTTTATTTGGTGGAAGATTATATGTTCAGATCCATTATGATATTTATTACCCATCTGATCTTGAGCATGATTATCATTTGTGAGTAGTTACTTTTGTTCTTGAGGTCATGAGGGAAATCTTGTTGCAAGTAATCATGTGAATATGATATGTGTTCGATATTTTTATGGTATGTATGTTGTGATACCCTTAGTGGTGTCATGTGAACATCGACTACATGGCACTCACCTTATTAGGGCCTAAGGGAATGCATTGTGGAGTAGATATTAGATGATGGGTTGTGAGAGTAACAGAAGCTTAAACCCTAGTTTATGTGCTACTTCGTAAGGGACTGACTTGGATCCAAAAGTTTAATGCTATGGTTAGATTTTATCTTAATAATTTTCTCATAGTTGCAGATGCTAGCGAGGGGGTTAATCATAAGTAGGAGGTTTGTTCAAGTAAGAACAGCACCTAAGCACCGGTCCACCCACATATCAAATTATCAAAGTAGCGAACACGAATGAAACCAACATGATGAAAGTGACTAGATGAAATTCCTGTGTACCCTGAAGAACGCTTTGCTTATTATAAGAAACCGTTTTGGCCTGTCCTTCGCCTTAAAAGGATTGGGCTACCTTGCTGCATATTATTTGTCGTTACTGTTACTTGCTCGTTACAAATTATCTTTCTATCAAACTACTCGTTACTTGTAATTTCAGTGTTTGCAGAGAATACCTTGCTGAAAACCTCTTGTCATTTCCTTCTGCTCCTTGTTGGGTATGACACTCTTACTTATAGATAGGACTATGATTGATCCCCCATACTTGTGGGTCATCATTCCACCAGCTTTCCACGGGGTCCTATTCATCCACCCTCAATCGGCTCGGGTGTAGCGGCCTCCTAGGGGTCCTGTTCATCCAGCGGCAACGGCCTAGTACCACGGGGTCCTATTCATCCAACCCCCACCGGGAACTTTTCATCTAACCCCAGCCAACCGGCTAGACTCACCATGTCTTGACTTGTTCAACCAACCACCAATAGTCACTGTTCATCAAGTGGCAGGTTCGATCGGCTTTAGTAGGCAGCAGCAGAGATTGATCGCTCGGGTTCAGTTAGCAACATAACGAAGGAATTGCTCGGGTTCAGTCAGCAGCGAAGGAATCGCTCAGGTTCAGTTAACAGCCAGGGATCGATCGCTCAAGTTCAGTAATGTAGCTACTACAATCGCTTGGGTTCAGTAAGCGAACGCCTCGCTCGGGTTCAGTTAGAGCCCAATGCCTCGCACACACGCGCGTACGTATATGAGAGAAACGTGCAAACCTCCGTGCATCGCTCGGCCCCGACAACCCACCGTAACCGGAAATTCCCCCCAAATTTTCCTCGCCCTCGCTTCTACCATGATTTTTTCCGTCATGGACTGCCCAAAGAATGTCATGCAGGTGCATCCCCGGCCCGCCCAGGACGAAAAGCCCATTTTCTGTCATGATTTTTTGTTATAGAAGTAGGAGCCCACCACATCTATGATGATACGTGTTTTTGTCACAATTGTCGGCATAGAAGTGTCATAACCGTGCAGAAAAAAATTGGGCCATAATGTCACGGATGTGTCTTTTTTTGTAGTGTTGTGAGCTGCATTGGGATTTCCTTGAAGAGGGAGAGGATGATGCAGTATAGTAGAGATATTTATTTCCCTCAGTTAAGAACCAAGGATTTTGATCCAGTAGGAGAACCATGCGAAACCTCGTGAACAGCACCTACACACAAAAGAATAAATACATCACCCAACGCAATCAAGAGGGTTGTCAATCCCATTGGAAGTTAATTGCAAGGATCAAATCTGATAATGGTAGATAGATAAACAAAAAAACCAAAATAAAAGAATGGTAAATAAATTGCAGCAATGTATTTTTGGATTTTAATATATGATAAAGTTAGACCCGGGGCCATTGTTTTCACCACAGGCTTCTCTCTCGAACAGAAAGTATATGGTGGGTGAACAAATTATTGTTGGGAAATTGATAGAAAAGCATAGTTATGACGATATTCAAGGCAATGATCATGAATATAGGCATCACGTCTGAGGCAAGTAGACCAACTCCTGCCTGCATCTACTACTATTACTCTGCACATCGACCGCTATCCAGCGTGCATCTAGAGTATTAAGTTCATAAGGAACATAGTAACGCCTTAAGCAAGATGACATGATGTAGACAAAGTAAATTCAATCAATATGAATAAACCCCGTTGTTTTTGACTTAATGGCAACAATAAAAATACGTGTCTTGTCCATTTCTACCACTAGGATATAGATCACCACAAGATTGAACCCATTACAAAGCACTTCTCCCATTGCAAGATAAATCAATCAAGTTGGGCAAGCCAAACGGATCGTTCGGAGAGAAATACAAAGCTATAACAATCATGCCTTTAAGAATTCAGAAAAGACTCAAATAATATTCATGAATAATCTGATCATAAACTCAGAATTCATCGGATCCAACAAACACACCGCAAAAGAAGATTACATCGAATAGATCTCCAATAACATCGAGGAGAACATTGTATTGAAGATCGAAGAGAGGGAAGAAGCCATCTAACTACTAGCTATTGACCCGTGGGTCTGTGGTAAACTACTCACACATCATCGGAAGGGCGGAAAGGTTGATGTAGAGACCCTCCATGGTCGATTTCCCCTCTGGTAGAGTACCGGAAAAGGCCTCAAGATGGGATCGCACAAGAACTGAAACTTGCGGCAGCGGAAAAAGTATTTTGGGTGGTTCTTTGTTGGTTTCCGAATTTAAGAGAATTTATAGAGTTGCAATTAGGTCAAACGAAGCTCCGAGGGACCCAAAAGGTACTAGGGCGGGGGTGCCCTAGTGCCTTGTCGTCTACTCATTCACCTTCTGGTCTTCTCCCGAAGCTTCGGGGACTTTCTTGTCCGTAAAAAATTGTCAAAAATTTTGTGGCATTTGCACTTCATTTGGTACTGATTTCTTGGAAAACTAAACACAGGCAAAAAACAGCAACTGGCACTTGGCACTAAGTTAATAGGTTAGTCCCCAAAAATGATATATAATTGCATATAAAACATCCAAGATTGATACTATAATAGAATGGGACAATAAAAAATTATAGATGTGTTGGAGACGTATCACCCACCTTCTGGTTCCTGCTAATCATCGTGCCCCTGCACTCAGCGTGCTCGGAGCCGCTGGATTTCGGCTTGATGCCAAGGATTTTCAGCCACAATCCGAAGTATGGCTCGACGCAGAAGAAAGCCTTGTAGATAGTGATGAAGGAGGCGAGGTGAAGAATGGAATTCGTTGCTAGATGGTGGAAATCTAGCCCGTAGAAGAACATGACCCCGTGCACGAAAGAGTGTAGCGGGAACCCCAAACCTCTGATGAGGTGGGGGTGAAGACAACCGTCTCCCCAGGACGGGGAGCGGGTACTCGTTGGTGCGGATTTGGCACTCGAGTGTTGATCTCAGTGGGGATGTACCCCGCGTTGCGTAGCTCTAAGATGGTGCCCTCCGTGATGGAGGAGCGGGAACAGTGTCCCTTGAGGGGGGGCCCCTGTCATTGCTCAGGATGGAGGTGGAGAACGATGCGGGAGCAAAATGAGTTCGAGATTGGATTTGGGCACTAGAGCTCGAGAGGCAGCAGGCAGGAAGGGGAGCGTATTTTTCCTTGCTATCGTTTTGCTCTTATATAGTATCATAAAGAGGCCAAGAGTCCCTTCGGCCATGATACATCTCCAACGTATCTATAATTTTTGATTGCTCCATGCTATATTATCTTCTGTTTTGGACATTATTGGGCTTTATTATTCACTTTTATATTATTTTTGGGACTAAACTATTAACCGGAGGCCCAGCCCAGAATTGCTGTTTTTTTTTTGCCTATTTCAGTGTTTCGCAGAAAAAGAATATCAAGCAGAGTCCAAACGGAATGAAACCTTCGGGAACGTGATTTTTGGAACGAACGTGATCCACGAGACTTGGACCCTACGTCAAGCAACCAACAGGGAAGCCACGAGGTAGGGGGCGCGCCTACACCCCCCCCCCAAGCGCTCCCTCCACCCTCGTGGGGCCCCGGTTGCTCCACCGACATACTTCTTCCTCCTATATATACCTCACGCATTCAAAGCGATCGACACGGAGCCAAAAACCTAATTCCACCGCCGCAACCTTCTCAGACTCCACGAAATCCCATCTTGGGGCTGTTCGAGCTCCGCCAGAAGGGCATCGATCACAGAGGGCTTCTACATCAAAACCATAGCCCTCCGATGAAATGTGAGTAGTTTACCTCGAGGACCTTGGTCCATAGTTCTTAGCTAGATGGCTTCTTCTCTCTTTTGGATCTCAATACAATGTTCACCCCTCTCTCGTGGAGATCTATTCGATGTAATCTTCTTTTCTTTGTGTGTTTGTTGAGACCGATGAATTGTGGGTTTATGATCAAGTTTATCTATGAACAATATTTGAATCTTCTCTGAATTCTTTTATGTATGATTGGTTAACTTTGCAAGTCTCTTCGAATTATCAGTTTGGTTTGGCCTACTAGATTGATCTTTCTTGCAATGGGAGAAGTGCTTAGCTTTGGGTTCAATCTTGCGATGTCCTTTCCCGATGTGATGAGGGGTAGCAAGGCACGCATTGTATTGTTGTCATCGAGGATAACAAGATGGGGTTTTATCATATTGCATGAATTTATCCCTCTACATCATGTCATCTTGCTTACATGCGTTACTCTGTTCTTATGAACTTAATACTCTAGATGCATGCTGGATAGCGGTCGATATGTGGAGTAATTGTAGTAGATGCAGGCAGGAGTCGGTCTACTTGTCTCGAACGTGATGCCTATATACATGATCATACCTAGATATTCTCATAACTATGCTCAATTCTGTCAATTGCTCAACAGTAATTTGTTCACCCACCGTAAAATATCTATGCTATTGAGAGAAGCCACTAGTGAAACCTATGGCCCCCGGGTCTATTTTCCATCATATTAATCTTCCAACACTTAGTTATTTCCATTGCTTTTTTACTTTGCTTTTATTTTACTTTGCATGTTTATCATAAAAACACCAAAAATATTATCCTATCATATCTATCAGATCTCACTCTCGTAAGTGATCATGTAGGGATTGACAACCCCTTATCGCGTTGGTTGCGAGGATTTATTTGTTTTGTGGAGGTGCGAGGGACTCATGCGTAGCCTCCTCGGATTGATACCTTGGTTCTCAAAAACTGAGGGAAATACTTACGCTACTTTGCTGCATCACCCTTTCCTTTTCAAGGGAAAACAAACGCAGTGCTCAAGAGGTAGCAAGAAGGATTTCTGGCGCCGTTGCCCGGGAGGTCTACGCAAAAGTCAACATACCAAGTACCCATCACAAACCCTTATCTCCCGCTTTACATTATTTGCCATTTGCCTCTCGTTTTCCTCTCCCCCACTTGACCCTTGCCGTTTTATTCGCCCTCTCTTTTTTGTCGCTTCTTTTTCATTTGCTTGACTTGCCGTCATGGCTAGTCCTTTATCTTCTCTATTGTCTCCCGAAAATGAGATTCTCAATTTTAACAAAAGGAGGGAGAAAATCTAAAAGACGCTTGGTATAGAATTTGCAATGCTCAAAATAGACCTACCAGGAAGCAATCTACTTCCGTTCTTCTCTGCAATTTTTATGTAGGTGCTACTCCTTGGTATAGGTACATTCTTGACACCATTACCGGAGGGAATTTCTTGGGTAGCCATACTTTTGACTCTTAGAATGCTATCATAGATTTATTTGGCTCACCACCTCTCTTGGTTAATGGAACTATTTTAACTTTGGTGCATGTAATGCAAAGACTTGAAATTATTGAAAATAAAGTTGCTACCATAGAGCTAATTAAAAATTTGGATAAAAAGATCCACAACCAAATTACCCAATATGGATCTAAGGTAGGAGTCACCTTGAAAAATATTAAGGAAAAGGAACCCATAGTTAATGAAAGAATAAATCAAGATTCCACTAGAATCGATAAACTTGAGGGTATCATTGCCAACTTGGGAACCACTTTTTCTTTCGTAAAAAATACTCCTAGTCCTCCCACTAAAATTGCCAAGCTTATGTATGTTCCTAAAAATAAGGGTGAATCCTCTAGTAAGGAAACTGCGGATCTCAAATCTATAAGTATTCATCCCAATCTTTTCGCTATCATTAAGGAACCATTTGCTACAAATGAATTTTTCGATCTTATGCATAAAAGTTTAATAATTAGTAAAAAGAAAGAAACTCCTAAGAATGATAGATTTCTTATTGAAGAAATACCCGCCAAAGATGGCAATACCTAGATCTATCCTTGCTTTTATGCCTAGCTAGGGGCGTTAAACGATAGCGCTTGTTGGGAGGCAACCCAATTTTATTTTTAGTTTTTTGCTTTTTTGCTTCTGTTTAGGAATAAATATTTGTTCTAGCCTCTGTTTAGATGTGTTTTATGTTTTAATTAGTGTCTGTGCCAAGTTAAACCTATAGGATCTTCTTGGATGATAGTTATTTGATCTTGCTGTAATTTCCAGAAACTTTCTGTTCACGAAAACAATTTTTAAAAATCAACAGAATGTGATAAATACTGATTCCAATTGCTGCTGATCAATAAACAAATTTCCTAGGTCTTCCTATTTTGGCTGATTTTTTGGAGTTCCAGAAGTTTGCGTTAGTTACAGATTACAACAGACTGTTTTGTTTTTGACAGATTCTGTTTTTCGTGTGTTGTTTGCTTATTTTGATGAATCTATGGCTAATAAAAGAGTTTATAAACCATAACGAAGTTGGAATACAGTAGTTTTTCACCAATATAAATAAATAATGAGTTCATTACAGTACCTTGAAGTGGTCTTTTGTTTTCTTTCCCTAACGGAGCTCACGAGATTTTCTGTTATGTTTTGTGTTGTGAAGTTTTCAAGTTTTGGGTAAAAGATTTGATGGATTATGGAACAAGGAGTGGCAAGAGCCTAAGCTTGGGGATGCCCTGGCACCCCCAAGATAATCTAAGGACACCATAAAGCCAAAGCTTGGGGATGCCCATCCCCTCTTTCGTCTACTTCCATCAGTAACTTTACTTGGAGCTATGTTTTTATTCACCACATGATATGTGTTTTGCTTGGAGCGTCTTGTATTATTTGAGTCTTTGTTTGTTAGTTTACCACAATCATCTTTGCTGTACACACCTTTTGGGAGAGACACACATGATTCGGAAATTATTAGAATACTCTATGTGCTTCACTTATATCTTTTGAGTTATATAGTTTTTGCTCTAGTGCTTCACTTATATCTTTTAGAGCATGGTGGTGGATTTGTTTTATAGAAACTACTGATCTCTCATGCTTCACTTATATTACTTTGAGAATCTTAAAATAGCATGGCAATTTGCTTTAATTAATATCATGAGAAATTTGATGCTTGATAATTGTTTTGAGATATAAAGGTGGTAATATCATAGTTGTGCTAGTTGAGTAATTGTGGAATTGAAAAATACATGTGTTGGAGTTTGTGATTCCCGTAGCATGCACGTCTGATGCGTCGTTATGTAATGAAGTCGAGCATGAAGTATTTGTTGATTGTCTTCCTTTGTGTGGCGATCGGGATCGCGCGATGGTTAACTCCTACCAACCCTTCCCTAGGAGCATGCGTAGTAGTACTTTGCTTCGAGGGCTAATAAATTTTTGCAATAAGTATATGAGTTCTTTATGACTAATGTGAGTCCATGGATTATACGCACACTTACCTTTCCGCAATTTTCTAGCCTCTTCGGTACCGCGCATTGCCCTTTCTCACCTTAAGAGTTGGTGCAAACTTCGCCGGTGCATCCAAACCCCGTGATATGATACGCTCTTTCACACATAAACCTCCTTATATCTTCCTCAAAACAGCCACCATACCTACCTATCATGGCATTTCCATAGCCATTCCAAGATATATTGCCATGCAACTTTCCACCGCTTCATTTATCATGACATACTCCATCATTGTCATATTGCTTTGCATGATCATGTAGTTGACATTGTATTTGTGGCAAAGCCACCGTTCATAATTCTTTCATACATCTCGCTCTTGATTCATTGCATATCCTGGTACACCGCCAGAGGCATTCATATAGATTCATATCTTGTTCTAAGTATTGAGTTGTAATTCATGAGTTGTAAGTAAATAAAAGTGTGATGATCATTATTCTTAGAGCATTGTCCCAAGTGAGGAAAGGATGATGGAGACTATGATTCCCCCACAAGTCAGGATGAGACTCCGGACTAAAAAAAAGAGGCCATAAAAAAAGAGAAAACGCACAAATAAAAAAATGAGAGAAAAAGAGAGAAGGGACAGTGTTACTATCCTTTTACCACACTTGTGCTTCAAAGTAGCACCGTGATCTTCATAAAAGAGAGTCTCTCACTTTGCCACTTTCATATACTAGTGGGAAATTTCATTATAGAACTTGGCTTGTATATTCCAATGATGGGCTTCCTCAAATGCCTGAGGTCTTTGTGAGCAAGCAAGTTGTATGCACACCCACAAAGTTTCTTTTTGAGCTTTCATACACTTATAGCTCTAGTGCATCTGTTGCATGGCAATCCCTACTCCTCGCATTAACATCAATTGATGGGCATCTCCATAGCCCGTTGATTAGCCTCGTTGATGTGAGACTTTCTCTTTTTTTGTCTTCCCACATAACCCCTACCATTATACCTTACTCCGCCATAGTGCTATATCCATGGCTTGCGCTCATGTATTGCGTAAGAATTGAAAAAGGTCAAGCGTTAAAAGTATGAACCAATTGCTTGGCTAAAACCGGGGTCGTACATTATATGAATATTTGTGTGGGGAAGATGGAGAATAGCCAGACTATATGATTTTGTAGGGATAACTTGCTTTGGCTATGTTATTTTGATAAGACATAATTGCTTAGTTAGTATGCTTGAAGTATTATTGCTTTTATGTCAACATTAAACTTTTATCTTGAATCATGTCAAATATGAACATTCATGCCACAATAAGAAGAATTACATTGAAATTATGCCAAGTAGCACTCCGCATCAAAAATTTTGTTTTTATCATTTACCTACTCGAGGACGAGCAGGAATTAAGCTTGGGGGTGCTTGATACGTCTCCAACGTATCTATAATTTTTGATTGCTCCATGCTATATTATCTTCTGCTTTTGGACATTATTGGGCTTTATTATTCACTTTTATATTATTTTTGGGACTAACCTATTAACCGGAGGCCCAGCCCGAATTGCTGTTTTTTGCCTATTTCAGAGTTTCATGGAAAAAGAATATCAAACGGAGTCCAAACGGAATGAAACCTTCGAACGTGATTTTTGGAGCGAACGTGATCCAGAGACTTGGACCCTACGTCAAGCAACCAACAGGAAGCCATGAGGTAGGGCGCCTACCCCCAGCGCGCGCCCTCCACCCTCGTGGGCCCCTGTTGCTCCACCGACGCATTTCTTCCTCCTATATATACCCTCGTACCCCCAAATGATCGACACGGAGCCAAAACCTAATTCCACCGCCGCAACCTTCTATACCCACGAGATCCCATCTTGGGGCACTGTTAGGAGCTCATGGGAAGGGGCATCGATCACGGAGGGCTTCTACATCAACACCATAGCCCCTCCGATGAAGTGTGAGTAGTTTACCTCGGACCTTCGGGTCCATAGTTATTAGCTAGATGGGTTCTTCTCTCTTTCGGATCTCAATACAATGTTCTCCCCTCTCTCGTGGAGATCTATTCGATGTAATCTTCTTTTGCGGTGTGTTTGTTGAGATCGATGAATTGTGGGTTTATGATCAAGTTTATCTATGAACAATATTTCAATCTTCTCTGAATTCTTCTATTTATGATTGGTTATCTTTGTAAGTCTCTTCGAATTATTAGTTTGGTTTGGCCTACTAGATTGATCTTTCTTGCAATGGGAGAAGTGCTTAGCTTTGGGTTCAATCTTGATGTGTCCTTTCCCAAAGGATGTGAGGGGCAGCAAGGCACGTATTGTATTGTTGCCATCGAGGATAACAAGATGGGGTTTTTATAATATTGCATTAATTTATCCCTCTACATCATGTCATCTTGCTTAAGGCGTTACTCTGTTCTTATGAACTTAATACTCTAGATGCGTGCTGGATAGCGGTCGATGTGTGGAGTAATAGTAGTAGATGCGGGCAGGAGTCGGTCTACTTGTCTCGGACGTGATGCCTATATACATGATCATACCTAGATATTCTCATAACTATGCTCAATTCTGTCAATTGCTCAATAGTAATTTGTTCATCCACCGTAAAATACATATGCTCTTGAGAGAAGCCACTAGTGAAACCTATGGCCCCCGGGTCTATTTTCCATCATATTAATCTTCCAACACTTAGTTATTTCCGTTGCTTTTTTACTTTGCTTTTATTTTACTTTGCATGTTTATCACAAAAACACCAAAAATATTATCCTATCATATCTATCAGATCTCACTCTCGTAAGTGACCATGTAGGGATTGACAACCCCTTATTGCGTTGGTTGCGAGGATTTATTTGTTTTTTGTAGGTGCGAGGGACTCGCGAGTAGCCTCCTACTGGATTGATACCTTGGTTCTCAAAAACTGATGGAAATACTTACGCTACTTTGCTGCATCACCCTTTCCTCTTCAAGGGAAAACCAACGCGGTGCTCAAGAGGTAGCAGGCCACTCCTTGAAATCGCCATTGCCCGTAAAAAGATGCCATTATCAGTACTGCAGGATGGTCCAAATGCGACACTACGATCGGAGACCCTTCGACGAAACTGTGTGCGATGCCATAATCGCAAACGGTGGTGTAAAAAAACTATCAAAAAAGGTAAACGTTTGCGATGACAGATGCATCAAACACGGTTCAGAATTTAGTTGCGTGTGCGATGCAGGGCATACGGTTCAGCTCAATGAACTGTTTGTGATGAGGATGCACAAAATAAACGGGCAGCCAGATGAAGGCGTGTGTGATATACAGCATATGGTTCACTGGGATGAACTGTGTGTGATTAGGCAACACAATGGAAACAGTTCAACTGAACAAGATGTGTGTGATACGCGGCAAACAGGTCCGTAATCTGAAATGTGTGTGAAGACCAATAATAACACAGACGATTGCTGCTAATAAGCCGTGTGAATTGCTCTGTCTACAGTAGAATAACATGTATATATATATATATATAATGAACATCCAATTACATAAGTTACTATACAGATCATTCGCACACACCTCAATAAACAATTGCATGCATTCTAAAGTAGGAGAAACGATCGTCTAGTCATCTACTTCTTTTGACGCTCCCGCCACTGCTATGTGGCTCGATCCCTCGTCTGGGTTAGGAAGAAGACAGTTCCTCATGTCAACGATCCGCCTGTACATCTCGTAGCTTGTGTACGCGTCCATGGCCGCGTACTTGACATGTTGTTCATCCAGTCTCTTATGCCACACACTATGCCAGGCATTCTTGTCCTTATTGCTCTCTTGCTTCATCTTCACATAGTAGGGGTCGATGATGGCCGAGGCGAGGTCAACCAGGGTGTTCAGTTTGCTTTTGTTGGTGCCCCAGACCTTGTAGTGGTGCTGGATGTTGACAATATTCGGGCATTTCAAGTCCAAAACCTTGAGCGCTTTTAGATCGTTGGTGGTGTCCATTGTAGCGAAACTGTAGTCGGAGCTCTTGATAAACCTAGAAAAACACTGGCAAGGCTTTGTGGCAAGGTGGAAGTGGTAGACGAGGACATCATGTCGCACGCACAACTGGGCGGCGGCAACCTTCTGATCGTGCTCAGCACGACCGATGGTGTACTCGAGGTCGAAGCCGACCACTCGGTACTTGTCCTCGGCAAGGAACTGCTCCATAGTTTGGATGGATCTCTCCATCGAGACCGGATCATTCGTGTACACCACCGAGAGGGCCTTTCCCCTCACGTGGGTGTCCACTACGTGATGTGTGGTGAACTGCCCGCCGTTGTCATCGTTGGCCGCTGGGAGCGCCATTGGAGCCAAGGGGAGCGCCATTGGAACCGCTGGATGTCCTCTCTGTATGTGTCCTCGTGGGTGTGCTTATTGTGATGTGTGAAACAAGCGATGAAGGTAAATGGCCGCAGGAATAAAAGGGGGCCGGGCGGCGTGGATTCTCGGCGCGTCCGCATGGCAGTTTTTGCAGCGAGTAACTGCATCGTCGCGCCGCCCCCGGCGCAACCGCTTGCACACGAACATGCATGATCATGCGCCGGCCCAAAACACTGGCAGCGTGCGTGGAAGGACGAGGGCAGAGCACATGGAGGGACGCGAGAGCAGAGCGCGTCGCAGCCGCCTGAACCGCAAGCAACCACACGCAAGGAGCAGTTGAACACGTAGCAAATGGTCGCCTACAAGCCGGCCGACAGTTGCGTAGTTGTGTAGAGAGTGGTCATGTGGTACCACCTCCGTCTAGTCTATAGTCTCCTTTACATTCCGTGTCATACTTAGCCCTCTAATTTAACCAACAAAATGTTAATGCATGTTTTAAAAATTAGATAATTGGAAACTATGTTCAAATACAAATCCAACTATATAATCTTTGGTGACATGCATTCGTATTTTATTAGTTAAATCATACTTATAAACCAGGACGGTGGTATAGTAGGTAATTAAATCACAAACGTTTTTTTGTTAACCGTATGTGTATGTGGCCTTTCGTCCTCCTCTCGCACGTCTTGTCACCCCGCTATCGCAGACGGCCTACAGCGCAAGCTTGCTTACTGCGCGGGGGCGTTCTTTTTGCCAAATGGTGGCACCAAGGAATCATCGGTGAGCCCGTTCCCTCGCAACCACGCAGGTTCCCGCGCAAGCTTCCCGCCCGACTCGGTGAAATCCCCCAAAATCCCAATGCTTACCGGCCTGCTATAAAAACCCTCACGGTCGGTGAGTCCTGCGGCGCATTTTCCCATCCATCCCTGTAGCTTATTTTGTTTGCTTCTCCAACATTCGCCAATGGCACCGGTCCGTCGTCGTCGCTCAGCCACTCTGCCGTCATCAGAGGACAACTCCAGCTGGGAGGCTACACCGCGGCGGCGGCGCAGTCCCCAGCGTAGTGTAGTGCGTGTGGCGTCCCTGTTGGGTATGCGCGGAACACCCACAACACGCTCCGCCGCCGATGCCCGTCTGCAGCTGTTGCCGGCTGCCGTTGCCGCCACAACACCGTCGAAAGCTAGGGCCATCGCCCGCTCCGCCGCCACGGCCTGAAGGCGGGAGATGGCCATCGTGGCTGCCACCCCACTGCCAGCCACTGTGGCCATCACTCGCTCCGCCACCGCGGCCCGAAGGCGAGGGGTGGTAGTCGTGGCCGCCACCCCATCGTCGGCCGCCGTGGCCGCCAGCCCACCGTCGACCGCCGGGGTCAATACCCGCTCCGCCACCGCCACCCGAAGGCGGGAGGCGGAGGTGGATGCCCCACGCATGGCGACAATGACCTTGCTGCTACACCGAAGTTCCGCGGAGGAGGAGGAGCGTCTCGTTGAGCATGCAAAGAGCCTTACCGCCGCAGTGGCAGCGGCACACACCGCCTCAGAGGCGAGGAATCAGGAGATCTACAAGGAGAACCAGCGCTCTAAGAGGGGTCGTCTAGAGCGGCAGAGGCCGTTCCAGGCGAGCGTCCCTGAAGCTGCATTAGCAGCAGGGACCGCATTGCAGTTGCCCAGCTCGTCGGTAGGCTCCTCCTCCTCCGCCTCTTACTGAACGCGCTCGGCAGAGGAGGGGCAGCCGGAAGTAGTACAAAGCCCCTCCGCAGTAGTAGTAGTATTTAAGGGCTATTTTGTTCAGTTCATCTGACTATAGATGTGGTGGAATCGCATAACGACTTAAAATTAGCTAGTATATATTGTTGAACTAGCTATTTCAGTACGTGGTTGGCAACAACTGGGGAAACGTTTGGTCGATTCAGCTGTCGATTTGAACTGTTTGTATAAATTAAGAACGACTGCTTAATCTATGCATGAAATCTATGCTTAATTACTGAATTTTAGTTGCAAAAATTAGATACTGCTAGTGATTTTTAGCTTCATATTTTAACAAATCGCAGTGTTACAAGGATTGACAAATCTTACCAAATTGTTTGTACATGGTTCCACACGGGTCATCTGAAACAACTGCTTGCGTTGAAGGGATGCACAAATCCTGCGCTGCTCTCAATTTGCATACGGGTATTCTATCTAAAACGTTTGCAATCAAGAGCTGCAGAAATCCTGCTCGGCAAATTTTCTCTTGGCTTCCCGGGGAAGCTGTCAGTTTCCATACGGGTGTTCTAACTAAAATGTTTGTGATGCGTGTTTTATATTTAAAAAGCGAATTAAACTGCAGCTTGGGCACCATTAATGGAGAGGATGCGAGCAAGGCGGGCGGCCATGGAAGTCAAAGGGCTCGTTTCCTAGTGAGCCTGTGCAGCGTACAGCTCGCACGCTTCCCGGTGAGCTTGCGCACTCAAGGACAGCTTGCACGCCTCTCGGTCAGCCTGCCCACCGGACGGCGCTCGCACGCCTCCCGTTCAGTCAAGGTCAAGCAGCTGTCCGCACGGCACCTCCTACAACCATTAATACCAAGACACGTGGCATCACGTGAATGGTTAACAAAATTTTGGATTTACTAGAATTTAAAAAACAGGCATCTCAATGTTTTGTCGGCAATCAACGGTGCCCTGGTGTTTGAAATTAATTCCCATTTCTTGCATGGGACCTAAGGATGCACCCAAGGACACATATTTGATTTTTCAAGCAATTTATATGCACTGGAGCATGTGCATGTAGTTCAAATTTGAATTATGCACATAAATGCATTGAAAACTCAGTTAATGCACAAAAATGTCCAAACGAACCCTGAAAAATCACAAAAATTCATACTAGACTCCTGTTGTTCTATGTTGACACGAGCAAAAAAATTGGAAGCAATAAGAGGCAACGGATATCATTCCGTCCACAAAGGTGGGACGTTCCCTACCAAAAACCATCATGCTTGTTGTGAGAAGCTCCGGTTTGTGAGAAGCATATACCCAAACCTGCCCCAAATGGGACAAAATTTGTACCACGGCATGTTGATGCCGCTCCATGATAGCATGCCAAGTTTCATGAATTTCAGACGAGTTTTGGATTTACTAGAATTTAAAAACCAGGCATCTCAATGTTTTGATGGCAATCAACCGTGCCCTGGTGTTTGAAATTCATATCCATTTCTTGCATGGGACCTAAGCATGCACCCAAGGACATAGATTTGATTTTTCAACCAATTTATATGCACTAGAGCATGTGCATGTAGTTCAAATTTGAATTATGCACATAAAATGCATTGAAAACCCAGTTAATGCATAAAAGTGTCGAAACGAACCCCGAAAAATCACAGAACACTCTTGTTGTTTTATGTTGACATGAGAAAAAAAAATTGAAAGCAATAAGAGGCAATGGATATCATTTCGTCCACAAAGGTGGGACGTTCCCTACCGAAAACCATCATGATTGTGGTGAGAAGCTCCGCTTTGTGAGATGCATATACCCAAACCTGCCCCAAATGGGACAAAATGTGTACCACGGCATGTTGATGCCGCTCCATGATAGCATGCCAAGTTTCATGAATTTCAGACGAGTTTTGGATTTACTAGAATTTAAAAACCAGGCATCTCATTTTTTTGCAGGCAATCAACGGTGCCCCGGTGTTTGAAATGCATTCCCATTTCTTGCATGGGACCTAAGCATGCACCCAAGGACACAGATTTGATTTTTCAACCAATTTATATGCACTGGAGCATGTGCATGTAGTTCAAATTTGAATTATGCACATAAAATGCATTAAAACCTCAGTTAATGCATAAAAATTTCAAACGAACCCCGAAAAGTCACAAAAAATCACACAACACTCCTGTTGTTCTATGTTGACACGAGAAAACAAATTGGAAAGCAATAAGAGGCAATGGATATCGTTTCGTCCCCAAAGGTGGGACGTTCCCTATCGAAAACCATCATGCTTGTTGTGAGAAGCTCCGGTTTGTGAGAAGCATATACCCAAACCTGCCCCAAATGGGACAAATTTTGTACCACGGCATGTTGATGCCGCTCCATGATAGCATGCCAAGTTTCATGAATTTTAGACGAGTTTTGGATTTACTAGAATTTAAAAACCAGGCATCTCAATGTTTTGCCGGCAATTAACGGTGCCCCAGTGTCTGAAATTCATTCCCATTTCTTGCATGGGACCTAAGCATGCACCCAAGGACACAGATTTGATTTTTCAACCAATTTATATGCACTGGAGCATGTGCATGTAATTCAAATTTGAATTATGCACCTGAAATGGCTAGAAAACCAATTTAATGTATAAAATGTTCAAACAAACCCTGAATAATTCCAATTCTTTTACGACACACATATAGTTGCATCTTCACTCCAGATAAAAGGTCTAGCAATTCAAACACCGTCCATTGCCGCTGTGACCCCATTATGTAATTCAAATCAAGATGAAAAATCAAGTAGATCGCACACAGTTTATTATCAGGAACCGTGTGATATGTAGTACAAAATATCTTGGAGCACCGTTGGTGTATAGTACGCCTATGGCTTACGCGAGAAGGTGCGTCGGCTACAGTCCACAGCCGGCGTCTCAAGCACACTAGCTCGCTCCCCGAATATCATTTCACTGTTCAATCGTCGCCGGTGAAAGATGGGCACGTGGACCCGCATCGTGAGGGCAACTTCGGTGGCCCACTTCGGCAAGAGGGCGGTCGCAGCCGCCAGCGCGTGCTAACAAGGTGCATGAGCGCGTCCGCAATTTGCGACCGGGCGGCAAAGGCAGCCCAAACGACCGTTGTTGCTTCTCAGGTGGCGGCAGCAACATCTGCCTCGGGGATAGCAACTGGCGAGAGCGGCACAACAGTTGTCCGTTCCGCAGCGGCGGCCTTAGCCCTGATGGAGGTCACCCACGACCATGTCGAGGCCTCCCACGCCCAGCTCCTGGCGGTCACTGCACAAATTGAACGAAGCTTCTCCGACAACGGTCGGCAACCCACGGCCGAAGAGCTGGCAATCGCCGAGAGCGTTTCGAGCACTGCTCGTTTCCTCCGGCCAGATACCTTGCGACGACGGAGCCCGTCCAAGCCCAGATCGCGTCCGCCCACGCCCAGCTCGTGGCGGCCTTTTCCAAAGAGATGGCGGAAACAGATGGCGAGATGCTTGTCAAGTATGGTGCGATGGATGCCATGGAGCCCCTTCCCCAGAAGACCGTCGGGTACGAGCTGGACATGGAGGCGGCGGCGGAGATCGACGAGCACCAGCCGCAGTAGTACTCTATGTTTTGTTTAATTAAGAGCGCCGGTCTTTAATTTGTTAGGGTAATGTTTAGGACAGCTAGCTATGTTTAATTGTTGAACTTGCTCGATTAAGAAGTGTGGGTGTGCTATAGTGTCCTTTGTGTACCCAAATTATGCAATGACGTGGATGACCACTGTAACCATGGAAATTCGAACCAAAACTTTTGACGTTCAAACTCATCACACACAGGTTAAGCTATCTGAATCATTTGCGATGTACACATATCGTACACAGTTCTGAATAAGGGACCGTGTCTGATGACACTTTGCGCGCCAGTTTTTTGGCTGAAGCGATTCGAAAATTTTGGCTTCTGTGGAAATATCTACCTCCCCGCCCTCTCTGTTGGGGAACGTAGTAATAATTAAAAAAATTCCTACGTGTCACCAAGATCAATCTAGGAGATGCTAGTAACGAGAGAGAGGGAGTGCATCTTCATACCCTTGAAGATCACTAAGCGGAAGCGTTACAAGAACGCGGTTGATGGAGTCGTACTCGCGGCGATTCAAATCACGGAAGATCTGATCTAGCGTCGAACGGTCGGCGCCTCTGTGTTCAACACACGTATAGCCCGGGAACATCTCCTCCTTCTTGATCCAGCAAGGGGAGAGGAGAAGTTGAGGGAAAGCTCCGGCAGCACGACGGCGTGGTGGCGATGGAGCTCGTGGTTCTCCGGCAGAGCTTCGCTAAGCACTATGGAGGAGGAGGAGCAGTTGAAGGAGGAGAGGGCTGCGCCAGGGAAGGGGTGCGGCTGCCCTCTCTCTCCCTCACTATATATAGGGGGAAGGGGTGGAGGAGGCGCCCTAGGGTTCCCTAGGGGAGGGGCGGCGGCCACAGGGGAAACCCTAGATGGGTTTGGGCGCCCCACCCCTAGGAAACTTGCCCCCAAGCCGGGAGGGGTGGCTGCCCTAGGGGAGGCGCCCCACCTCTCCATGTTACGTGAGATGGGGTGGGAGGGCGCACAGCCCTTAGTGGGCTGATGTGCCCTTCCCTTGGCCCATAAGGCCCCCAACGCTTGCCGGGCCTCCAAACCCTTATCGGACACGCTGGTCATCACCTGGTACCCCCGGAACAATTCCGGACTCCAATACCCTTCGTCCAATATATCGATCTTCGCCTCCGGACCATTCCGGAGTTCCTTGTCACGTCCAGGATCTCATCCGGGACTCCGAACAACCTTCGGTAACCACATACTATTTCCCATAACAACTCTAGCGTCACCGAACCTTAAGTGTGTAGACCCTACGGGTTCGGGAACCATGCAGACATGACCGAGACACCTCTCTGGCCAATAACCAATAGCGGGATCTGGATACCCATATTGGCTCCCACATGTTCCACAATGATCTCATCGCACGAACCACAATGTCGCGGATTCAATCAATCCCGTATACAATTCCCTTTGTCTATCGGTATGCTACTTGCCCGAGATTCGATCGTCGGTATCCCTATACCTTGTTCAATCTCGTTACCGGCAAGTATCTTTACTCGTTCCGTAACGCATGATCCCGTGGCTAACTCATTAGTCACATTGAGCTCATTATGATGATGCATTACCGAGTGGGCCCAGAGATACCTCTCCGTCATACGGAGTGACAAATCCCAGTCTCGATTCGTGCCAACCCAACAGACACTTTCGGAGATACCTTACGTTGTGACGTTTGGTACACCCAAAGCATTCCTACGGTATCCGGGAGTTACACAATCTCATGATCTAAGGAAATGATACTTGACATTAGAAAAGCTCTTAGCAAACGAACTACACGATCTTGTGCTATGCTTAGGATTGTCTTGTCCATCACATCATTCTCCTAATGATGTGATCCCGTTATCAATGACATCCAATGTCCATAGTCGTGAAACCATAACCATCTATTGATCAACGAGCTAGTCAACTAGAGGCTTACTAGGGACATGTTGTGGTCTATGTATTCACACATGTATTACGGTTTCCAGTTAATACAATTATAGCATGAACAATAGACAATTATCATGAACAAGGAAATACAATAATAACCATTTTATTATTGCCTCTAGGGCATATTTCCAGTAGTCTCCCACTTGCACTAGAGTCAATAATCTAGGTCACATCACTATGTGATTAATGAATCCAACACCCATGGGGTTTGTTCATATCTCGCTTGTGAGAGAGGTTATTAGTCAACGGGCCTGAACCTTTCAGATCCGTGTGTGCTTTACAAATCTCTATGTCATCTTGTCGATGCAGCTACCATGCGCTACTTGGAGATATTCCAAATAACTGCTCTACTATACGAATCCGGTTTACTACTCAGAGTCATCCGGATTAGTGTCCAAGTTTGCATCGACGTAACCCTTTATGACAAACTCTTTTACCACCTCCATAATCGAGAAAATTCCTTAGTCCACTAGTTACTAAGGATAAGTTCGACCGCTGTCATTTGATCCATTCCTGGATCACTCTTGTACCCCTTGACTGACTCATGGCAAGGCACACTTCATGTGCGGTACACAACATAGCACAATCAGAGAGCCTACGTCTAAAGCATAGGGGACGACCTTCGTCCTTTCTCTCTCTTCTGCCGTGGTCAGGTCTTGAGTCTTACTTAATACTCACACCTTGTAACACAGCCAAGAACTCCTTCTTTGCTGATTTATTTTGAACTCCTTCAAAATCTTGTCACGGTATGTATTCATTTCAAAGTACTATTAAGCGTTTTTTATCTATCCTTATAGATCTTGATGCTCAATGTTCAAGTAGCTTAATCCAGGTTTTCCATTGAAAAACACTTTTCAAATAACCCTGTATGCTTTCCAGAAATTCTACATCATTTCTGATCAACAATATGTTAACAACATATACTCATCAAAAATTCTATAGTGCTCCCACTAACTTCTTTGGAAATACAAGGTTCTCATAAACTTTGTATAAACCCAAAATCTTTGATTATCTCATCAAAGCGTACATTCCAACTCCGAGATGCTTACTCCAGTCCTTAGAAGGATTGCTGGAGCTTTGCATACTTGTTAGCATCTTTCGGGATTGACAAAACCTTCTGGTTGTATCACATACAACCTTTCCTCAAGAAAATCGTCGAGGAAACAATGTTTTGACATCCTATCTGCAAGATTTCATAAATAATGCAAGAATCGCTAATATAATTCCAACAGACTCTTAGCATCGCTACGAGTGAGAAAGTCGCATCGTAGTCAACTCCTTGAACTTGTCGGAAAACATCTTAATGACAAATCGAGCTTTCTTAATGGTGACACTTACCATCATTGTCCTGTCTTCCTTTTAAAATCCATCTGCACCCAACAGCCTTACGACCATCAAGTAGTTCTTCCAAAGTCTATACTTTGGTTTTATACATGGATCCTCTCTCGGATTTTATGGCCTCGAGCCATTCATCGGAATCCGGGCCCACCATTGTTTCTCCATAGCTCATAGGTTCATTGTTATCTAGCAACATGACTTCCAAGACAGGATTATGTACCACTCTGAAGTAGTACGCATTCTTGTCGACCTACAAGGTTTGGTAGTGACTTGATCTGAAGTTTCATGATCACTATCATAAGCTTTCACTTCAATTGGTGTAGGTGCCATAGGAACAACTTCCTGTGCCCTGCTACACAGTAGTTGAAGTGACGGTTCAATAACCTCATCAAGTCTCCACCATCCTCCCACTCAATTCTTTCAAGAGAAACTTTTCCTCGAGAAAGGACTCGTTTCTAGAAACAATCACTTTTGCTTCCGGATCTGAAATAGCAGGTATACCCAACTATTTTGGGTATTCTATGAAGATGCATTTATCCGCTTTGCGTTCGAGCTTATCAGCCTGAAACTTTTTCACATAAGCGTCGCAGCCCTAAACTTTTAAGAAATGACAGCTTAGGTTTCTCTAAACCATAGTTCATACGGTGTCGTCTCAACAGAATTGCGTGGTGCCCTATTTAAAGTGAATGCGGTTGTCTCTAATGCCTAACCCATAAATGATAGTGGTAATTCGATAAGAGACAGCATGGTATGCACCATATCCAATAGGGTGCACTTATGATGTTCGGACACACCATCACACTATGGTGTTCCAGGCGGTATTAATTGTGAAACAATTTCCACAATGTCTTAATTGTGTGCCAAACTTGTAACTCAGATATTCATCTCTATGATCATATCATAGACATTTTATCCTCTTGTCACGATGATCTTCAACTTCACTCTGAAATTACTTAAACCTTTCAATAATTCAGACTTGTGTTTCATCAAGTAAATATACTTAGCATCTACTCAAATCATCTGTGAAGTAAGAACATAACAATATCCACTGCGTGCCTCGGCACTCATTGGACTGCACACATCAAAATGTATTACTTCCAACAAGTTGCTTTCTTGTTCCATCTTACTGAAACGAGGCCTTTCAGTCATCTTGCCCATGTGGTATGATTTGCATGTCTCAAGTGATTCAAAATCAAGTGAGTCCAAATGATCCATCTGTATGGAGTTTCTTCATGCATATATACCAATAGACATGGTTCGCATGTCTCAATCTTTTAAAAAATGAGTGAGTCCAAAGATCCATCAACATGGAGCTTCTTCATGTGTTTTATACCAATATGACTCAAATGGTAGTGCCACAAGTATGTGGTACTATCATTACTATCTTATATCTTTTGGCATGAACATGTGTATCACTACGATCGAGATTCAATAAACCATTCATTTTAGGTGCAAGACCATTGAAGGTATTATTCAAATAAACAGAGTAACCATTATTCTCCTTAAATGAATAACCGTATTGCGATAAACATAATCCAATCATTTCTATGCTCAACACAAACACCAAAGCAAACAACATTTATCTGGGTTCAATACTAATCCCGAAGGTAGAGCGAGCGTGCGATGGTGATCATATCATCCTTGGAAACATTTCCAACACACATCGTCACCTCACCCTTAGCTAGTCTCTGTTTATTCCGTAGCTTTTGTTTCGAGTTACCAATGCCAAAGAATCAACCGGTATCTAATACCCATGTGCTACTAGGAGTACTAGTAAGGTACACATCAATAACACATATATCAAATATACTTTTGTTGACCTTGCCAGCCTTCTCATCTACCAAGTATCTAGGGTAGTTCTGCTTCAGTGACCGTTCCCCTCGTTACAGAAGCACTTAGTCTCGGGTTTGGGTTCAACCTTGGGTTTCTTCACTAGAGCAGCAACTGATTTGCCGTTTCATGAAGTATCCTTTCTTTCCCTTGCCCATCTTGAAACTAGTGGTTTTACTAACCATCAACAATTGATGCTCCTACTTGATTTCTACTTTCGCGGTGTCAAACATCGCGAGTTGCTCAAGGATCATCATGTCTATCCTTGATATGTTATAGTTCATCATGAAGCTCTAATAGCTTGGTGGCAGTGACTATGGAGAACCATCACTATCTCATCTGGAAGATTAACTCCCACTCGATTCAAGTGATTGTAGTACTCAGACAATCTGAGCACATGCTCAACAATTGAGCTTTTCTCCCTTAGTTTGCAGGCTTAAGAAACTTGTCAGAGGTCTCATACCTCTTGACGTGGGCACTAGTCTGAAATCCCAATTTCAGTCTTTGGAAGATCTCATATGTACTCTGACGTTTCAAAACCGTCTTTGGTGCCACAATTCTAAACCGTTAGCATTACGCACAGAACTATCACGTAGTCATCAAAACGTGTATGTCAGATGTTTCGCAACATCTACAGACGACGCTCGAGGTTCAGCACACCGAGCAGTGCATTAAGGACATAAGCCTTCTGCGCAGCAATGAGGATAATCCTCAATTTACGGACCCAGTCCGCACAATTTCTACTCTCAACTTTCAACTAAATTTTCTCTAGGAACAAATCTTAAACAGTAGAACTAAAGCGTAAGCTACGACATAATTTGCAAAGACATTTTGACTATGTTCATGATAATTAAGTTCATCTGATTATTTAATGAACTCCCACTTAGATAGACATCCCTCTAGTCATCTAAGTGATACATGATCCGAGTCAACTAGGTCGTGTCCGATCATCACGTGAGACGGACTAGTCATCATCGGTGAACATCTTCATGTTGATCGTATCTACTATACGACTCATGTTCGACCTTTCGGTCTCTTGTGTTCCGAGGCCATGTCTATACATGATAGGCTCGTCAAGTCAACCTAAGTGTTTTGCATGTGTAAATCTGGCTTACACCCGTTGTATGCGAACGTTAGAATCTATCACACCCGATCATCGTGTGGTGCTTCGAAACAACGAACCTTCGCAACGGTGCATAGTTAGGGGAACACTTTCTTGAAATTTTAGCGAGGGATCATCTTATTTATGCTACCGTCGTTCTAAGCAAATAAGATGTAAACATGACAAACATCACGTGCAAATCATAAAGTGACATTATATGACCAATATCATCTTGCGCCTTTTGATCTCCATCTTCGAGGCGCGGCATGATCACCTTCGTCACCGGCATGACACCATGATCTCCATCATCGTGTCTTCATGAAGTTATCGCGCCAACTATTACTTCTACTACTATGGCTAACAGTTAGCAATAAAGTAAAGTAATTACATGGCGTTTTTCATTGACACGCAGGTCATACAATAAATTAAGACAACTCCTATGGCTCCTGCCGGTTGTCATACTGATCGACATGCAAGTCATGATTCCTATTACAAGAACATGATCAATCTCATACATCACATATATATAATTCATCACATCATTTTGGCCATATCACATCACATAGCATACCATGCAAAAACAAGTTAGACGTCCTCTAATTGTTGTTGCATGTTTTACGTGGCTGCTATGGGTTTCTAGCAAGAACGTTTCTTACCTACGCAAAAGCCACAATGGTGATATGCCAATTGCTATTTACCCTTCATAAGGACCCTCTTCATCGAATCCGATCCAACTAAAGTGGGAGAGACAGACACCCGCTAGCCACCTTATGCATCAAGTGCATGTCAGTCGGTGGAACCTGTCTCACGTAAGTGTACGTGTAAGGTCGGTCCGGGCCGCTTCATCCCACAATGTCGCCGAATCAAGATAAGACTACTAACGGCAAGCAAATTGAACAAATCATCGCCCACAACTAATTTGTGTTCTACTCGTGCATAGAATCTACGCATAGACCTAGCTCATGATGCCACTGTTGGGGAACGTAGTAATAATTCAAAATTTTCCTACATGTCACCAAGATCAATCTAGGAGATGCTAGCAACGAGAGAGAGGGAGTGCATCTTCATACCCTTGAAGATCGCTAAGCGGAAGCGTTACAAGAACGCGGTTGATGGAGTCGTACTCGCGGCGATTCAAATCGCGGAAGATCCGATCTAGCGCCGAACGGACGTCACCTCCGCGTTCAACACATGTATAGCCCGGGGACGTCTCCTCCTTCTTGATCTAGCAAGGGGAGAGGAGAAGTTGAGGGAAAGCTCCGGCAGCACAACGGCATGGTGGCGATGAAGCTCGTGGTTCTCCGGCAGAGCTTCACTAAGCACTACGGAGGAGGAGGAGCAGTTGAAGGAGGAGAGGGCTGCGCCAGGGAAGGGGTGCGGCTGCCCTCTCTCTCCCTCACTATATATAGGGGGAAGGGGGGTGAAGGAGGCGCCCTAGGGTTCCCTAGGGGAGGGGCGACGGCCACAGGGGAAACCCTAGATGGGTTTGGGCGCCCCCACCCCTAGGAAACTTGCCCCCCAAGCCGGGAGGGGTGGCTTTCCTAGGGGAGGCGCCCCCACCTCTCCATGTTACGTGAGATGGGGTGGGAGGGGCGCACAGCCCCTTAGTGGGCTGATGTGCCCCTTCCCCTTGGCCCATAAGGCCCCCCAACGCTTGCCGGGGCCTCCGAAACCCTTATCGGACACGCTGGTCATCACCTGGTACCCCCGGAACAATTCCGGACTCCAATACCCTTCGTCCAATATATCGATCTTCGCCTCCGGACCATTCCGGAGTTCCTTGTCACGTCCAGGATCTCATCCGGGACTCCGAACAACAACCGGTAACCACATACTATTTCCCATAACAACTCTAGCGTCACCGAACCTTAAGTGTGTAGACCCTACGGGTTCGGGAACCATCTGAACATGACCGAGACACCTCTCGGCCAATAACCAATAGCGGATCTGGATACCCATATTGGCTCCCACATGTTCCACAATGATCTCATCGCACGAACCACAATGTCGCGGATTCAATCAATCCCGTGATACAATTCCCTTTGTCTATCGGTATGCTACTTGCCCGAGATTCGATCGTCGGTATCCCTATACCTTGTTCAATCTCGTTACCGGCAAGTCTCTTTACTCGTTCCGTAACGCATGATCCCTTGGCTAACTCATTAGTCACATTGAGCTCATTATGATGATGCATTACCGAGTGGGCCCAGAGATACCTCTCCGTCATACGGAGTGACAAATCCCAGTCTCGATTCGTGCCAACCCAATGTACACTTTCGGAGATACCTGTAGTGCACCTTTATAGCCACCCGATTCGTTGTGACGTTTGGTACACCCAAAGCATTCCCTACGGTATCCGGAGTTACACAATCTCATGGTCTAAGGAAATGATACTTGACATTAGAAAAGCTCTTAGCAAACGAACTACACGATCTTGTGCTATGCTTAGGATTGGGTCTTGTCCATCACGTCATTCTCCTAATGATGTGATCCCATTATCAATGACATCCAATGTCCAAAGTCAGGAAACCATAACCATCTATTGATCAACGAGCTAGTCAACTAGAGGCTTACTAGGGACATGTTGTGGTCTATGTATTCACACATGTATTACGGTTTCCAGTTAATACAATTATAGCATGAACAATAGACAATTATCATGAACAAGGAAATACAATAATAACCATTTTATTATTGCCTCTAGGGCATATTTCCAACACTCTCCCCTTACCAAAAGCCACATTTCCCCTCTTTCCGCCTTCCTTTCCAAGTTGAAACCTTCACTCCTTGCTTGCAGCGCCGCCGCCTCCTCGCCGACGACCCTCCTTCACGTTGCTTGGCCTCCTCTATCTAGGCAGGTAATCCACACCCAACCCCATCCTCCTCCTCCTCCTTCCACATCCCACATGCCCCGACCGTCGGTGCGAGCGCGACACGTTCCACCCAAATCACCGACCCCTCCACCAAATAAGCGCCGGCCTAAGCTATGGTGCACACAGTACAGCCAGGACCTCAAAAGGAGCATTTGGCAGCGGAGAATCAAATCTCGGCCGCACGCGCGGATGAGGTCGCGATGGCTGCCATTCGTGTCGCCCCCGGGTCTTGGAGAAGCACCTTGCCAATTGCTAGCTACGTCGGTTAAGCATGCTCGATTTACCCGTTGCGTGTGCTGCTCCTGCCTTTCCTTCACAAAATCTAGTGAATTGTGCTATCTAACTTCACCATGCAATCTGTTGTCATGCAGTGTGGTGCTCACTTATTAACTGTTTTGTTAATTGGTTGTCGTCTTCAGTTAATTGTTAGGTTCAATTCTGCAAATGTGATGTTCAATTCTTTAGGCTGCAAATTTGTATTATCTTCCATGTGAGAAATAAATCGAATTTATCTTTACAAAATTGTGGGTGCATTCTGTTATTGTATACCATGTGAGGAATAAATTGAATTTGACTGTAGTAAATACATCAGAAACAAATACAATTGCTACAATTGGTTGTAGTTAACTGTTTGGTTAACTCTCTGATCTTCTATTAGGAGTATGTTATATTGTGCAATGTGGTGCTCAGTTAATGTTTGGTTCATTTGTTGTGGTGTTTAGTTAACACTAGTAGAAAACAGGGCTTTCGTCCAGGCCAGTTTAGCCCATTAGTCTCGGTTCAATCGAGAACTGGGACCAATGGAGCTATTTGCCCCAGTTCGTGAGCCCAGGGGGCCGGCCGGGCCACGTGGGCCATTGGTCCCGGTTCGTCCGGACCTTTTGGTCCCGGTTGGTGGGAATGACACCAATGGGCCTGGCTCTGGCCCACCACTATTGGTCCCGGTTGGTGGCATGAACTGGGACCAATGGTTATTTAGTCCCGGTTCATTCCACAAACCGGGACCAATAGTTCTGCCAATATATACCCCACGCTCATGAGCGAGCACTCCGGTGCTCTGTTTTTTATCTTCTTGCCGTGAGGTGCTTTGTGGTGCTCTAGCTCACCTCCATAGCACATGAGGTGTTCGATGAAATGCCCGAGCCACACTACTTAAGCTTTCTCCTCTCCAAGATCGACCTCGAACCTCCATTTTCCTCAATATTTGTCTAGGCTTAGCGGTCCATCACGCCCCGTCCCCGTCTTCACCGCCGTCGATCACCCGCGCCGATCTCATCGCCAAAGACCACCGTGGTGAGCCTCTTGTTCTTATCTTCTTTCTGAAAGGAAAATATTCTTACTTGTATTATTTTCTTACTTTTATTATTGCATCTTATATAGTGCGATGGTTTTGGTATCCGCCCCGTTGGCCCTCGTCACTGTCTATGATTCGGATGTGGTATATATTATCTTTTCATAACTATTGGTTCATTTATTGTTTATGAAAATTATGCCGACCAACGTGACATAGATTTTATTTATCTAGGAGGTTGTTGAACCGGAAATTCCAACCGACCCTATTGTCGAGAGGTTAAATTTAGTTGAAGAAGAAAACAATTTCTTGAAGGAAAAATAAAATACTTGAGGAGGATAAGGTGATATTGGAGTTGCATGTTGCGGATGTCGTCGATGATCACAAGATCAAGATGGATGCAATGCGCTTGAAGATGAGAAAGATTAGAAAATATGCCATTCATACCGAGGCTTGGTATCATTATGCCGTTGGATCGGTTGTTACCTTGGTTGCGATTATGATCGTATTTGTTTCGCATTGAAATGTTTTACATAGTTTCAATGTATGGTTTAATTAATTTAGATGCTCTGCAGAGCTTTATGTTGTTAGATGAGAACTATGTATGTACTTTGGTTTTATGTGATGATGAACTTCTATTAATTTGGTAACTTAATTATCTATTCATGATGTTCTGTAATGATTTTTGACACACTTAATTATATATAATGCACGCAGATGAACCGACAATGGATGTACGGTGACGTACACACCTCCGAGTACATTAAGGCGTGCATGATTTTCTCGAAGTGGCTGAGGCAAACAAGCAGAATGGTTTTATGTGTTGTCCATGCCCTATATGTGGAATCTGAAGTCTTACTCGACGGAAAATCCTTCACACCCACCTTTACAAGGGTTTCATGCCACACTATAATGTTTGGATGAGGCACGGAGAAATAGGGGTTATGATGGAAGGCGGCGAGGAAGAAGAGTACGATGACAACTATGAGCCCCTGAATACGGTGATGCTCTTGAACATCAAGATGCACCAGACGATGTGCACGATGGTGCTGGAGCAGGCGAAGCTCTTGAAGATCAAGAGGAACCAGACGATGTGCCCGATGATGATGATCTCCGCCGGGTCATTGTCGATGCAAGGACACAATCACGAAAGTCAAAAGGAGAAGCTGAAGTTCGATCGCATGTTAGAGGATCACAAAAAGGGTTGTACCCCAATTGCGAAGATGGCAACACAAAGCTCGGTACCGTACTCGAATTGCTGCGGTGGAAGGCAGAATCTTGTGCACGATAAAGGATTTGAGAAGCTACTGAAAATAATGAAGAAGAAGCTTCCAAAGGATAACGAATTGCCCGACAAAGACATACGCAGCAAAGAAGGTCGTATGCCCTCTAGGATTGGAGGTGGAGAAGATACATGCATGCCCTAATGACTGCATCCTCTACCGTGGTGCCTACAAGGATCTGACGCATGCGGTATGTGGTGCATTGCGGTATAAGATCGCACGAGATGACCACAGTGATGTTGACGGCGAGCCTCCGTGAAGAAGGTTCCTGCGAAGGTGATGTGGTATGCTCCTATAATACCACGGTTGAAACGCGTCTGTTGAAGCGGAGAGCATGCCAAGTTGATGCGATGGCACGGTGAGGACCGTAAGAAAGGCGGGAAGTTGAGAGCACCACGACGGGTCGCAGTGGAGAAAAATCGAGAGAAAGTCTTTGGGATGAGTTTGCAAAGGACCCAAGTAACGTATGGTTTGCTTTAAGCGCGGATGGCATTAATCCTTTCGGGAGCAGAGCAGCAATCACAGCACTGGCCCGTGACTCTATGTATGTATAACCTTCCTCCTTGGATGGGCATGAAGCGGAAGTTCATTATGATGCCGGTTCTCATCCAAGGCCCTAAGCAACCGGCAACGACATTGATGTGTACCTAAGGCCATTAGTTGAAGAACTTTTACAGCTGTGGAATGGAAAGCGATTAATGCGTGCGTGGGATGAGCACAAAAGGAGGAATTTGACCTAAAGGCGTTGTTGTTCGTGACCATCAACGATTGGCCGCTCTCGGTAACCTTCGGAGACGGACAAACAAGGGATACCACGCATGCACGCTTTGTTTACTTGACACCGATAGTATATACCGGGAAGCTGCAGGAAGAATGTGTACACAGGCCATCGTCGATTTCTTCCGACCAACCATCAATGTCGAAAAGAAAGGCAAGCATTTCAAAAGCGAGGCAGATCACCGGAAGAAGCCCGCCATGCGTACTGCGGTGATCACATACTTGCTATGGTCAATGATTTACACGTAATCTTTGGAAAGGGTCCCGGACTAGCTGTTCGAATGACGCCGAGAATCACGCACCCATGTGGAAGAAGAAATCTATATTTTGGGACCTACCCTCTTTGGAAAGACCTAGAGGTCCGCTCTTGATCGGCGTGATGCACGTGGCGAAGAACCTTTGCGTGAACCTGCTAGGCTTCTTGGGCGTGTATGGGAAGACAAAAGATACACACGAGGCACGAGAGGACCTGCAACGCTTGCGAAAAAGAGGGCATGCCTCCGAAGCGGTATGAAGGTCCCGCCAGCCACGCTCTTCGAAGAAGAGAAAGAAATATTCTTTCAATGCCTGCCGATATGAAGGTCCCGGTAGCTTCTCGTCAAATATAAAGGGAATAATAAATATGCGGAGAAAAGTTCCGAACCTAAAGTCTCATGATCGCCACGTGATTATGACGCAATCGCTTCCGGTTGCATTGAGGGGCTTCTACCGAAACGTCCGATTAGCCATTGTGAAGCTATGTGCATTCCTCAATGCAATATCTCGTAAGGTGATCGATCCAGAAATCATACCAACGCTAAGGAGTGATGTGGGCGCAATGTCTTGTCGGTTTCGAGCTGGTGTTCCCACCATCCTTCTTCAATATCATGACGCTTACGTCCTAGTTCATCTAGTCGGCGAGATTGTCATTACGGGGCCCGTATTTCTACACAATATGTACCCCTTTGAGAGGTTCATGGGAGTCCTAAAGAAATATGTTCAGTAACGGCTAGGCCAGAAGGAAGCATCTCCATGGGCCATCAAACAGAGGATGTCATCGGGTTTTGTGTTGACTTCATTCCGGCCTTAAGAAGATAGGTCTCCCTAAATCGCGGTATGAGGGGGAGGCCCGAAAAACGCGCTTGGAAGAGACTCAATAATATGCGAGGACGGATATTCTTGGTCTCAAGCACACTACAGTTCTCTGAGAACTCTACCTTGGTGACCCGTATGTCGATGAACACAAGAACAGTCTGCGCTCCAAACACGGGAGGCGGTCTGACGATCGATTACATGTGAACACATCAGGACTTTCAGCGATTGGTTGGAAACACGTCTCGGAGGTGACGACTGTTTGTGATGAGCTGTACTTGTTATCCAGGGACCATCTTCAACTGTAATGATTTGGAAAGGATCTGAGATAAATGGGAATACATTTTACACGATTGACCAAGATGAAAAGAGCACCAACCAAAACAGTGGTGTCCGCTTTGATGCAGCAACCGACAAGGGAAATGACACATATTATGGTTACATAGTAGACATATGGGAACTTGACTACGGAGTAGATTTTAAGGTCCCTTTGTTTAAGTGTAAGTGGGTCAATCATCAGAGGCGGGAAGTGCAATTAGACCCACAAGATGCGGAATGACAACAAGGATCTGAAAAATCTTGGGTACACCGACGAACCGTTCGTCCTAGCCAATGATGTGGCACAGGTTATCTATGTGAAGGACATGTCTACCAGACCGAGGAAAAGAAAAGATAAGGAAGCGAATACATCATACAATGAGCCAAAGCGCCACATAGTTCTTTTCAGGAAAAGGGACATCCACAGGAGTGGAGGGCAAGACGGACATGTCCGAAGAGTATGAAAAGTTTCATGAAATTCCCCACTTCAAAGTCAAGGCTGACCCAAGCATCACGATAAGCGATGAAGATTATCCATGGTTACGGCGCAATAAGCAAAGCGACACAAGCGAAGAAAAAGTGAAGACTTTCTCCATAACTATTATGATGATACCATGCCAACTTTGTAATGAGATGAGTATGATACCATTGTCCGTTTTGTACATGCACATGCTATGCCAACTTTTTTCAGAGTTCATTTGAAAACTATGAATTTGAAAACCTCGCCAACCGAAGGGCGCTCACACCGGTTTATAAGCCCGTCCCTCTACACACCGTTTGTTGTAAGCGAAACAAAATAAAATAAATAAAGCAACACAGAAAACAAAAAAAGTGTTTTCAAATTTGAAAACTAATGGCACTAACAAAAAGTTTATAATTTTTCTAAAACTAAAAGAAAAAAGAATTAAAAAATAAAGCAAAAACAAAAAAAACTAAATAATGCGTAAAACATAACAAAAAACTGAAAAATAAAATAAAAATAGCAACAATAAGTATTTTGTTGTAAGTAGAAACAAAATAAAATAAATAAAGCAACAAAGAAAACAAAAAACGAGTTTTCAAATTTGAAAACTAATGGCACTAACAGAAAGTTTATAATTTTTCTAAAACTAAAAGCAAAAAGAATTAAAAATAAAGCAAAAAACAACAAAAACTAAATAATGCGTAAAACAGAACAAAAACTAAAAAAAATAAAAATAGCAACAATAAGTATTTTGTTGTAAGTAGAAACAAAATAAAATAAATAAAGCAACAAAGAAATCAAAAAAGAGTTTTCAAATTTGAAAACTAATGGCACTAACAGAAAGTTTATAATTTTTCTAAAACTAAAAGCAAAAAAGAATTAAAAATAAAGCAAAAGACCAAAAGAAAAATAAACCAAAACCAAAATAAACTAAATAAAGCAACAAATAAAACAAAAAACAAAAAAAGTGCCACCTCTTGGGCACCCACGGCCTGAATCGACTAGAAACCCTACCATGGGCGAGGATTCAGGGCCAGGTGGCCCAAGAGCCTGTGCACATATTGCACGTTTAGGCCTGAAAGCACGCTTTAGAGAGGAGCTCGAGAGGGAAGGCGCACCGCACCTTATAAATCGGTGCGGCTCCCTCTCAACTAGCGAGGTGGGACTAAACATTTGGCGAGGCGATACAAGACCTTTGGTCCCGGTTGGTGGCACCAACCGGGACTAAAGGGCATTGGTCCCGGTTGGTGCTACGACCCAGGACTAATGCCCCCCTTTAGTCCCGGTTGGTGCCACCAACCGGGACCAAAGGCCGCCGCCTTTGGTCCCGGTTGGTGGCAAAATTTCACATCTCCCTCGCCTCCCTAGCCAGTTGCCCCCGCCGCCAGGCTGCCTAAATCGCTCGCGCGCTCCTCGTCGCCGTCGCCGGCCGCCATCCCGTCTCCCGTGCCCCTGCCCGCGCCCGAGCCACGCATGGCCGCCGCCCGTGCCCTGCCCGTCCCGAGCACCCACGGCCGCGCCCTGCGCCCGGCCGCCCCCACCATTGTAAATGTCGTCGCCGCCCCCATGCCGCCCCTGCCTCAACGCGCTCCTCCTCCCCGTTCGGTCCGGCTTCGGCGACCCCCTTTCCTCCCTGTCCCCTCGATCCTTTTCATATAAGTTTTTTTCATATAATTTTTTTTCATATGCATATGGTTATTATATGGATGGATGGATGATTATATGTTCATTATATGGATGGATGGATGATGTATGCTTTTTTCATATAATTTTTTAGGCAGATTTTTAGATTTTTTTAGGCAGATTTTTAGAATTTTTTGTGTATGTATGTTATGTTTATATGTATGTATGTATGTTCATATGTATGTATGTTTATATGCAAAGCATATGCAAAGAAAATGTATGAATGGTCATATGCAAAGAAAAATGTATGTATGGTCATATGCAAAGAAAATGTATGTATGTATGTTCATATGAAAGAAAAATGTATGTATGTATGTTCATATGCATATGCAAAGAAAATGTATGTATGTATGTTCATATGAAAGAAAAATGTATGTATGTATGTTCATATGCATATGCAAAGAAAATGTATGTTCATATATATGATGATATGTTCATATAAAAAGGAAAATAAGAAGAGGAAGAAAGGAGAAGAAGAGGAGAGGAAGAAGAGGAGAAATGAATAAGAAGAGGAAAAAAAGAAGAAAAGAAGAGGAGAAGAAGAAAGGAATAGAAGAGAAGAAGAAAAATAGAAAAAATCTATTTTTCTTCTTCTCTTCTATTCTTTCTTCTTCTTTTTTCTCTTCTTTTATTATCGTTGTATACGTATCGAGGGTATCGAGGATCGCCGAGGGGTCGAGGGTCGGGAACTAGGGTAGAGGGTCGAGGGTCGTTAAGGGGTCAAGGGTCGAAGGTTTTAGGGTCGAGGGTTCCTATAGTGTCAAAGTATTAAAGAAATCCATGGCTTCATCATTAGCCGGAAGTAACCATGGCATGATGGTACGAAGTCCTCCAAAGTTGTTCTGGAATGGAGTCCCGGATAGGATAATTTGCCTTTTGTACGAATCTCAGCAAAGGGCTTTCAAATAACGATATTCGGAAGGTTCTTGCTGAACTTTGTACCGTAAAGTGAATTATCCTATCTGGGACTCCGCTCCAAAATAACTTTGGAGAGCTTGCACCATCATGCACCTGCATTTCGCCTAATGATGAAGACATGGTTTTGTTGAATCCTTTGACACTAGGCAACCTCCCGACCCTCGGCGATCCTCCACCTCGACCTCGACCGGCCGGGCGATCCACGACCCTCTACCCCATCAAGGCGTCGATGCCCACGTCACTTGTGGGACATAGATGTAGTGTTCAACGCCGACCCTCCCGATAGCTTCAACACGTGGGCGATATTACCCCTCCTAGCTTGAAGCGTTCTCGAGGCCACCCCTAACCCTTGAAGCGTTGTCGAGGCCACCCCAAACCCTAGAGAAGCAGCGTCGAGGCCACCAATATGATTCCTTATTGTGATTAGCTAGCTAGTTCTACGTTTGCCACTAATATATCCATATCTGTCATGTTTGAATAATAATTGCCATGTTGTAAAAATTTGTAGAAACTATGGACACCACCCGAGACGAAGCACAAGAAGCGTTGTTGAGGGACATAATCGTACACGGAAGTGATGCCGTCTCCTCGATGATGTTTCTCAACGACAACGATGGTCCGGAAGAAGAGGGTGAAGAAGCAACTGGCTATGATTTACATGGCTCCGATGACCCAATGCCGGTGCAAGAAGGAGAGGGTGAAGAAGTAGACCGTGAGGGCGGCTCGGTGATCACCAAACCGAGTCCGCCAGGTATATATATTAGTTAAGCCTGTCTTGACTAGCTCTCGTCTTTGTTTTGGTATGTACACATATTAATTAACTCTCATCTTTGTTCTTTTTCTAGCCCTCTGGATCGAGCACAACTTCGGTAAAGAGGCGAGGCCCGAAGAAAAGTTGAGCTCGGATGAAAAGTTTGAGATCATACAAATCACGCCATGACGGCCAACCGATTGAACCCTACCGGACAAAGAAGGCATTTGTTGCTTTCGGTCTGGGAGTTACGGTTAGGGACAAGATCCCGATCAGCATCCACCAATGGTATAAGCCTAAGAACGAAGACCACGAGGTGTCTTGTGTCAATGATATGCTTGAGAAAAATGATCTTTGGACTGGCTGAAGTCAAATTTTACCCTACCGCTAGAGGATGATCCGGAGAAGCCGATGTAATAGAGCCATTAATCAAGTCTTTTGCTCTTAAGAAGATGGCAGAACTATTCAGGAATTGGAAGAAAGAACTCAATACGTATGTTGAAAAAATGAGACACCAGAATTCAAGGGCAAATATGAGAAGATCGAGATGATCGGCCCGCATTTGTGGCCTACAAGACATCGGAAAAGAGTAAAAAGATGTCGGCGACAAACAAGAGAAATGCTGCGAAGAAGAAGCTTCACCATCGCATGCGGGTCGTGGCTACCTCGTAGCCCGACCTAAGTGGGCCAAGGCTGAGATTGATCTGCTTCATAAAGGGAACGAACCAGAGACAATGAACTGGCGGACCGTTGCGGACTTGGTTCTTCGGGGCGGCGGATCCTTGGACCCTATAACGAGGGAAGTGCATTTGGACGGACGAACGATTGGACATACCGGTCAAGAGGCTTAAGCATTATATCGAAGCGGCGCAGCAAGGGAAGTTCGTTCGAGACGAGGGAGAAGGGCGAGCTCACAATGGCCCTCGGGAATCCTGAGCACCACAGGCGGACACGAGGCACGCCAGCTCCGTTTCGTGGAAGGCTGGATTTCGAGCGTGGGGGTTACAAAACCCATGAGAGGGGAAGAAACTGGAAGCGAGAGCCTAATGCACGGCGCTGCATGAAAGGGTAATGGGGCTAGAGGAACGAGAAGAGGAACGAGAAGCGGTGATCACAACAAAGCGACCTGCCAAGCTTCCCGGCTACCCCGCCATCTCGGCGGAGAAGCGGCGTGGCTTCCACCGAGCTGCTTCAGCGAGCAACATGCCTTGACGGCTCCTGCCAGCTATCCCGTGGATGCTATCATGGATGCTGAAAATTGCCACCTTATGGCGCAATGGAGCAATTTGAAGGTCAAGGCGGCTGTTGGCTCTGTTTATCCTACTAAACCCGACTCAACTTCTCACTGCCGGCCGATTCCAGAAGGATATGCTAAGGTGATGGTCGATGAAATAACGGAGGGATTTGAGGACCTCCGGCTTGACCACCCTACCGGTGAAGGGGAGTGTCGGCTGGGTTCTGCTCTGAAGACTCCATGCCTATGGCGGAAGGATCTCATCAACCTTCCGAACTGGACGCCTCCGCCTCCTCCTCCTCCTCCCGTGAGTCAGGCACTCCGCCTCCTCCACCGCCTCCTCCTCCGGTGAGTAGTGGCGACCAGGGCACTCGGCGGCTCCTTCTCCAGCAGCGTGGCGGCACTCCGCCTCCTTCTCCGCATGCCAGGCGCCCGAGCAGCCAGCCCCTCCTTCTCCGCCTCGTCGGCAAGGGCGGAAGAGACCCGCCGCTGCTCCGGCTGCTCCAGTAGCGTCGTAGTCCTTCTCCTCCGCCTCGTAAGCAAGGAAAGAAGACATCCGCTCCGTCTGCTCTCTGCGGTGTCTAGCAGTACAGCCAAAGGCGGAGGAGAATCTGATTCGGTCCTTCTCTCAAGACTCCGGAGAAGTTACCGTCTGAGAGGAGCGAGGAGGAAAAGCGAAGACCAGCAGACCGAAGTGGATGACTGGTTTCAAGGGTTGAAAGCAAAGAGACATCCACCTCCGAAGGAGAAGGTAGATCCGGTCAAAGCGAAGCGCACTCAGCTGCCCTAACAAAACCACCCAAGTCTCGCCCGAATGGCAACTATGAGCGCATTATTGGAAAGGCATTTGCCAAAGCGGAGAGGTCGAGGAAATCTTGTCGGTGATCAAAGGATGAAAGAACGACGAGCTGGGAAACAAATTGCCCAGCTCGGCGAACAAGCTGCAATCGTGCCCCGCTCAAGGTGCTGCTAGCGACATCGTCGATCCGAGGATGGTGCCGGTTATGGCAATTCTGCAGATTACACCTTGACGATGTACATTATGATTTCTTGGAGGTGCGAGATACAAAGATCTGATCTGGAAGCCTCTCATCAAAGATGAAAGCTCTCTATCAACGATGATGCGAAGATTGCATGATTGGTACATGAAAGCCTGCAAAGAGTCTCGAGGGAGGAGTACTTTGTATGTGAGAGTTAAAAGGAGCATGACCTCCTTGGAATTGAACTGTTGCCTATTCCATTTGAGGAGTTCTATCAGTTTTTCAATCAATTGGCCCTCGATAAAGCAACGGTCACTGCTACTTTACGTAAGTAGTACTATACATCATTAAGTATCTCTATATAACTCAGCTCTTTCATTGCATGTATTTATAAATATCCTCACTATATTATGCAGATTGAAGATCATGAAATGAAGAAAAGACAAGTGGGTGATATTGGGTTCATTAACACATATCTCATAGATGTAAATGAGGTTAAATATCGTCTTAAGCGAAACCGAGGCCAACTTGCTACGATCGTTGGAAATAAATGAACACAAAAATATAATACTCTTTCCTTACAACTACAAGTGAGTGTTATTCTTGTCTTGTGGCATATTCGGTTTCCCTTATTAGTCCGAGTTACGATAATGTAATATTGATGAGTTACGCATGCGTGCGCCTACCACTATATTCTCCTAGAGATTAAGCTTGAGCAGGAGTAGTAATGCCTCTTAGACTCGAGATGAAAAAGATCCCAAGGAGTATGCGGACATGATTGAAATGCTCGAGAAGTAAGTTAAATCGATCATTATCCACCATATCAGCAACTTTGTTCATTTCGATATCAAGTAATTGTTTTCTTTGTATGGCAGGGCTTGGGGAAAATTCACCAAAAAGCTCCGGGACTACCGAAGAAGCTGCAATTTAGACACCCAAAGTAAGTACTATATAGTAGCATATTCCACGCGCATCTCCTAGTGATTCAAGCGCTAGTTTCATCAATACCATGTAGAATGCTTGCTAATTATCAGTTTGATTGACCTCTGTTTCTTGTAAAGTGGTTGTGGCAGGAACAAGGGAATGATTTATGTGGATACTACGTTTGCGAGTCCATCCGCCACACGACACTGTGAGAGGGCTACTCCGACAAACAATATGAAGTGCGTAAATAAAAATATTCACAATTTTATTTTATTACCATCATTTGTGTTGAGTTTCATTCATTCATATATATATGTATTGACCCCCTTCTTAAAATTAGATGTTTTGGATGCGGGATGAACTCCTAGCACCAGATCGCATGCGAAACAATTCAAGAGGAATTGGCGGCATTCTTTCTTGACCACGTGATCGGCTGAAGGCGGAGAATACTATGTGGACCCAGCGTCCGTATTGTAAAAGATAATTATTGTATATATGTAACGGTAGTGTCGGATAGATATCTGGGAACTTGTTGTTCGACCAATCTCTCGGAGAAGGAGAGGTGGTCGATATCACTTCTCTCTGTATGCATATATGTTCATGACGATCTTACATTTGCTTAATTACTAGCTAGCTAAGCGTGTCTAGCTAGTCCTCTCTATCTTGTATGTATAGTACGTGGCGTCGATAGCACAATATATGAAACACCTAGATTAATTAGCTAGCTATAGCACAATATATGAAACACCTAAATTAACCCCCAAAACCCCCAACCCCCTTCAAAAAAACAAAACCACAGCCATAGAAATGATGACGCGTGGATGCCTATTAGTCCGGTTGGTGCCACCAATCGGGACCAAAAACCCTCTGCACAGGCTCTGCGGACAGGCCACGTGGAGGCCCATCAGTCCGGTTACAGATTGAACCGGACTAAAGGGCTGTAGGTATTAATCGACCCTTTAGTCCCGGTTCATGAACCGGGACTAAAGGCCCTCACCAACCGGGTCAATAGGCCCCTTTTCGTGTAACTACTTGGTTCAATGTTATATTGTGCAATGTGGTGTTCAGTTAATGTTTGGTTCATTTGTTGTAGTGTTTAGTTAACTGCTTGGTTCAATTCTGCAATGCGATGTCCAATTGCCATGGGTAGAATTTTGTATTATTGTGCATGTGAGGAATAAATCGAATTTGGCTGCACTTAATACGCGAGGAACATATACAAGTGCTATATTTCCTAGTTCTTAATCCTGCTTGGTTTGGGTAAATGGGTTTTCCGTGTGGCTTCAGTTAATCTGATGAATATGCAATGTGCTTATTTTTCATCAACATATTTGACTGATAGCATGCGAACCCTAACTTAACCTGATGACTAACTACCTTATATGTGTTGCAGGGAAATAATGGGAAGCACTAAGGTTTACAATCGAGGTTAGCACGTGCATGGTCCGTTGTCTAATAGCACATTATTGTGCAATTGCAGGAACCATTCTAATATTTTGGTTTTTAACAATTTGGTCTTGCACACGTAGGTCCTGCTGTCAGAGGTTTTGACCCACTATTCGACCCTTTTTGCATATGGGGAAATGAGTTGTCCATGAATATCAATCAAATCAAGAAACTCAGAAAGATTGTTAGGATAAAGAAAATAGCAACAAAAACAACAAGATCTTTATGCGCACAATGAAGAAGACATCAGACTACAAGATGGTACTAACTATTATACCTTGCGTTTTTTATTCCTTTGCCCCATTTCCAATATAGAGAAGATATTTATGCACATCCTTGTTTTCAGGCCTTTCCAAAGCAGTTCATTGATGATTACCTCTCAAACCACCTCTATGGTCAGGAGGCAAGGAAGGTTTTCATACAACACCCACGGTTCAATATTGAAGTGTTCTGAAGAGGTCGAAGGGCCAGACGGTCAATCATCCACAGGCACTGGCCTAAAGTTGCAAAGACCTTGAATGAAGGCTCAATATTCGCCTTTCGCTTCAGCAGTTTTCCAGATGATATGCGTCTGTCTATATACTGTCTATGATGCTAATTTCGAAAGGTTCTACATGTTGCATGTGAAACTTGTTGCTGGTGCAGTTGTGTAATGGGGTAGCTGAGTGTTGAAGCTATATCATGTTGTACTCTGATGTATTTCAATTATAAAATTCTGCTTCCTTAATATGGAAATGAAATATATTTTGTGCTTAATATGAATGTCAATTAGATTAATAAATGAATTATTAATAATAGGGCAATTAGCCTGCTAATGGCGAATTAGCCTGCTTATTGGGTTTTGATATTGCAAATGGTTGTTGAAAAAATACCGTGGGCGATGACCTCAGGCAACGCACACAGTTTCTAGGAATAAACCGTGTTGGATCAATGAACAATCACACACGACTTTCTCTTGAAAATTGTTTGCGTTAGGCCACCTTCGCAAACATTTACCACATAAAAACTGTGTGTCATGGACAACCTTTGCCACACACAGTTTCTTCTCTGAACCGTGTGTGCTACATTCAATAGCATAAAAGATTTAATGGGAAAAATTGTGTGTGATGTACTTATAAGCGGAAGCGTTTTCCTTGGAAGCGTATGTGGGATGTGCATACTGACGAAGCGTTTAGCGGGGGAATTTGTGTGGGGTGTACTTGCGACCGGAAAAAATTTCGCCGTATAATTGTATTTGTTTAGCTCTATTGTACGTATTTCCGTATTTGAGTGCTCGCCGGTCACACACGATCTCATTTTGCCGAATGTGTGTGCCAGGAGGGCATATCCCCGACGGTTTCTGGGTCGTGTGGGAAGGACCCCCCTATCGCCCACACTCACTTGGCGAAGGTTCCAAATGTCGTCACGGAAAGGGGTAAAAAACTGTTTGTTTAGGACCGACGCGCACCAGTGTATACGTCTAGGGAGAAACAAAATCTTAATGATATCCCTGAGAAAACAGGCATGGTCAATGTTTCGATGGGATGTGCCAATATGAGGATTGCATCGGGCTGCGATTTGAGTGCGCAGTAACTGCCCGCCCAGTCGTGGGTGGTGCCGTTTTGATAAAGTTTTCAGGCTAGAAGCATTGTTCACACCTACGCGGCAGGCCTTCAAGGCTAAGTAACCTCACGTCTTCGGTCGTTGAGTGGGTTCGGTCAGGTCCTATTCGAGGGACGCCATTTCTTCGAGGAGTGGTCCATGGTGGCTTTAAATAAAGGAAAGTATCTCGAATTATCAAAAAGGGGGAACTCGTCTGTCGATCCAAGGACTTCAGATCCAAAGTTGTTAAAATCGAAGAAGTCATCCTCGGCATAGAAGACCAGTTCGCGGGCTGCTGATAGTCTCCTAGACTAGGGGGTACCAACCTAGTCGACCCATAGTCCTCAGGCTGGGCCTGTAGGCCCTCATTCTCATTTGGGTGGACTCTGGAAGATGCTTGCCTGGACGTGATCAAGACTGCATCTACCGAAGACTTGGCGTATACTCCAAGACATCTCCTGCCGCCTCCATGCGTTCCCCTGGATACCGACCATGTAACCCTATACATGCCCTACCTGGCATGTATATAAGCCAGATGGTTTAGCCTGTAGAGGGAATCTAATCGCAATTACATTCACCTAGCCCCATGTTAGATCTCCCCTTACAATCCCGAGGTAGATCAAGCTTGTACTCGATATATTATCATCATCAATACAATCAAAGCAGGACTTAGGGTATTACCTATTCGAGAGGGCCCGAACCTGGGTAAAAATTGTCTCATTAAGTCCCTGTCACCACCGATCCAAGATCCTGACTTAGGACCCCCTACCCCGAGGTATGCCGGTTTTACCACCGACATAGGTGAACATGATTTTCAAATGAACTGTGGACTTGCCAATACATTCAATGTATTGACCCTAGTGGCTGCAACATATCATGTTGCAGGTGATGACTACGAGGAGTGACTTAGTAGGCTTTCGTGCCTCTAGTTGACATGCTTCCCCGTGGTGTTGGTGGAGCTTACCAAGATTTCTACCTTAGATTTGCTTTCGTTTCCGCTTGTTATAAACTCCGTTTGCTTATTGTAAGACTATGTATTTGACTAGCTTATGGCTAGAGTCTGTAAGACTTGGATCATGTGATGTAATAAAGGCGCATTAGTGTATGATACAACATCAGTACCGTGTATGCCGATGATGCGATCCAGGGGTTGGCATAGAAACACATGGAGACTGTATGCCTGAAAAGATGGGTTGTGGCATGAGCACAAACTTACTGCCGGAAGGCACACATGTAAACTCGCAGGGGAGCACCACCACCATCACCCTACCACATCTGCTTGAAAATAGGAGAAAGTATCTCTGATCCGTACCTACTTGAGTCGGCGGCGGCCACAGTTGATCCCGCACCCGTTGTTGTCGCCACCGCGGTGGGTATGCCCTGGTCGCCCAAAGCCCTGCATCGCCGCCCCCGCCGCCCTCCCAAATCCAAGCTCCGTCACTCCTCCCAGCCACATGAGCCACCGCCACTGCGGGATCTAATCCCTCTTCGGTTCGTAACAAAGGCAGTTGCAAAACGCCTACTCTGAAATAAAAGCCCAGTTGTAGGAAACGGACACAGATGCCTAGGGAATGGATGCGGACACGGATGTGGAGATGCTCTCGATAGTCTCATCAACAAACGATCCGACGGTCACGGAACTGGCGAACGCGCAAGCCGATCGTTCGGCTGAAGTTAAGCTTTTCCTTAATTAATCGGCGGGTGATTTGGGATGTTGTTTTTACACCTCTCAAGGCATCGTCAATCATTATCCTCCCCAGCAGATCATGGGTGATGCAGGTGGGATCGTGTGCCACCTGGAGGGAAAAGATTCGTCTTTCTCACGTCCTTGATTTCAGCATATTTCCAACCCAGGGTAATGCTACACGCACAACAATACATTACCACGCATACATGTATACTCCACAATGTGGTAGTACTACATTTTTTTCTTTGCAGTTTTTCCCATATAATTATGTTGTCACCCGAAAGTACTACTCCCTCCTTGTACTAAATCAGCAACACTTATGCAACGAAGGGAGTAGTAAACAAAAAATCTAATGTCAGCATGTCACAATTTTTCACTAGACAAAATGAAGGTCCAACTCAAAAGAACTGTATTACATGTCTTCAAGGAAATCATTTATTTACGAACAGCACATGCTCCATCGTCTAGTTTTTGTATTGTAGGAGAAGAGTGTTCATCTTGCCGTATGATACTTCCTTTGATTTTTTAAAAGGTTTGCATGTTTTTATTGCAGGTCATTTCAAGCACACCGATCATGTAAGTGTGCACCCAATCGACTCAACTTGTAATTCGTCCAAATGACCACGAGCCTTGCTTTTGAAGAAAAGAGAAAAAAAAGGTTAAGCGCCTTGTTTTTAGATATTATTTTTTAATCAAATATCATATATGGTTAATTACGTACAGATAGTGATGCCGTTTTAAATCAAGAGTCATACAGTATACGGAACTAAACATATACATGAGCATCTACCATTACTGATGGGGACACTAGTAGAAAAACACCTATTAGTCCCGTTCGTAAGGGCCTTTAGTCCCGGTTCATGAACCCACTAATGATAGATTACTAATACCTCCCACTTTAGTCCGGTTCTAACACGAACCCAGAATCCTCCACGTGACCGGTCGCCGAGCCCTGAGGGGGGCCTTTGGTCTCGGTTGGTGGCACCAACCGGGACCAATAAACATCCACGCGTCGACATTTCAGCATTTGGGGTTTTGTTTTTTTAAGGGGAGGGGGGTTGGGGGGTTTTGGGGGTTAATTTAGGTGTTTCATATATTGTGTTAGCTAGCTAATTAATAGAGAGAAGTGCCCTCTCTTTCGTCCATGCTTGGTCGACGCTATGTACTATATACATATAGCCCTCGACACGCTAGCTAGTAAGAAAATAAAGGGAACCATCGAGTACAGAAGTTCGTCATGCATACCGAGAGAAATGATCGATCGACCTCTCCTTCTCCGAGAGATTGGTCGAACAATTTAAAACAAGTTTTAAGTATCATGTACGTCCAAGCGCTCTGGCTACATACATGTACAATATATAAGATCTCTCAATTACAGTCCCCTAGCATTTGAAATCAACTTCCACATGGTATTCTCCGGCTTTATTGATGGCGTGGTCAAGAAAGAATCCGCCAATTCCTCTTGAATTGCTTTAATGCGATCTGGTTCTAGGAGTTCATTCCGCATCTGCCACGTCTAATTTGAAGAAGGGGTTAATTAATACATATATATGAATGAAACTCAACGGAAATGATGGTGTAATAAAATGAAATTGTGAATATTATTAATTGCTTACGCACTTCATATTGTCTTGGAGAGTAGCCCGCTTGTTTTCAAAAGTCGCGTTGTAGATGAACTTCGCACACGTAGTATCCACAGAAATCATTCCCTTGTTCCTGCCACAAGCACTTTCTGAGAAATAGAGGTCAATCAAACTGATAATGAAGCATTATAAATGGCATTGATGAAAGTATAGCTATAGAATCAGCGGGAGATGCGCACAACTAGCTAGCCAAGAGTACTTACTTTCGGGTATATATATCGCAGCTCCTTGGCAGTCCGAGCTTTTGCGGTGAACTGTTTCCAAACCCTGCAAGACAAAGAAAATAATTATTATTACTTGAGATATCAGGAAATGAACAAAAAGTTGCCGCTATGGTGCGATAATGATCGGTTAATTGAACTTACTTGCTGAGCATTTCAGTCATGGCCGCATAGGTGCTGGGATCTTTCCGTCTCAAGTCTAAGACGGTTATTAGTCCACGCTCAAGCTTAATATCCAGAAGAATATAGTGGAACCTGCGCACACATGCATAATTCATCAATTACATTACTATAACCTTGCTCGAGTAATAAGGGAAACCGAATATGCAAACGATCAGTAACACTCACTTGTCGTTATAAGGAAAGAGTATGATATCTTTGTTTTGATTTTTCATCAACGATTGTAGCAAGTTGTCCTCGGCCTCTTTGACGTGCTTTTCAACCAGAAATACATCTATGACATTTGTGTTAATGAACCCAATATCATAGATTTCATTTTTTTTGCACTTTCGACGATCTTCAATCTGCATAATATATTGAGGATAATTAATTATAAATACATGCAATGAAAGAGCCGAGCTATATATAGAGACTTAATGACAGAAATAGTACTTACAGGCAGTAGCAAAAGACCGTTAATTTATCGATGGCCTTTTGGTTGAAGAACTCGAAGAACTCCTCAAATGGAACACACAACAAATCAGTTCCAACGAGGTCGTGCTCCTCTTTAATGTTCAGATACAAACAATTCGTCCCCCGGACTCTGCAGGTTTTCATGTACCAAGTATGGAATCTTCGCATCATCGTTGTTAGAGATTTTTCATCTTTGACGAGAAGCTTCCGTGCATCAGATACGTGTTCGCCCACCTTCATGTATTCAGGAAGTGCATCATCGAGCGTAATCTTGTAGATTGCCATAACCGCCACCATCCCGGAACATTAGCGGCGATGTTGCCTCTAGACACATTGAGCGGGGGCACGATTGGTTTGCTTGTTCGCCGAGCTGGTCAATTTTTTCTTAGCTGCTCGTTCTTTTGCTCTTTGATGTCCGACAAGATTTCCCAACCGCTCCGCTTGGAGATATGTCTGCTCAAGAATGTCGCTCATAGTTGGTTCTCGGCGGAGACTTTGTCGGTTTCCTCGGGGCAGCCAGTGCGCTTCGCTTTCACGGATCTACCTTCTCCTCCGGAGGTGGACGTCTCTTTGCTTTCAACCCCGCAAACCAGTCATCCACTTGATCTGCGTGATCTTCACGTTTTCCTCCTCGGTCCTCTCGTCACGGTAACTTCTTTGGAGTCTTGAGAAGGACCGTATCAGATTTCCTCCGCCTTTGGCTGTCTTTGCTAAACGCCGGCAGAGCGAGCCAGAGCGGATGTCTTCTTTTTGCTTGCTTACGAGGCGGAAGAGAAGGACTACGACGCCGAGCAGCCGAGCGGCGGCGGGTCTCTTCCGCCCTTGCTGACGAGGCGGAGAAGGAGAAGGCTGGCTGCTCGGGCGCGCCGGCGCAGGCGGAGAAGGAGGAGGCTGGCTGCTCGGGCGCGCCGGCGCAGGCGGAGACGGAGGAGGCTGGCTGCTCGGGCGCGCCGACGCAGGCGGAGAAAGAGGCGGACTGCCGCAACGCGCTGGAGAAGGAGGCGGAGTGCCGCCACGCATGCCCTGATTGTCACTCGCCGGAGGAGGAGGCGGTGGAGGAGGCGGAGTGCCCTGACTCGCCGGAGGAGGAGGAGGAGGCGGAGGCGTCCAGTTCGGAAGGTTGATGAGCTCCTTCCGCCATAGGCATGGAGTCTTGAGCGAGAACCCAGCCTAGTCTCCCCTTCACCGGTAGGGTGGTCAAGCGGGAGGTCCTCAAATCCCTCCGTTATTTCATCCACCATCACCTTAGCATATCCTTCCGAATCGGTGGCGGTGATAAGTTGTGCGGGTCCACTAGGATAAACTTGGCCAACATGCCGCCTTGACCTTCAAAGTCATCCATCGCGCCATAATGTGGCAACTTTGAGACTCCGTGATACCATCCATGGGATAGCCGGCAGAGCCGTCAAAACATGCTCCTACCGAAGCAGCTCGGTGGAAGCCACGCTTTTTCTCCGCTCGAGATGGCGGGGTAGCTTGGGGGAAGCTTGGCAGGTCGTTTGCCGCGATCTGCCGCTTCTCGTTCCTCTAGCCCCATTACCCTTTAAATGCAGCGCTGCAGCTTGGTCCTGCTCCAGCTTTCTTCCTCCTCTCGTGGGTTTTGTAACCCCCTGCGTCCGGAAAACCAACCTTCCACGAAAGGGAGCTGGCGTGCCTCGTGTCCGTCCGAGGTGCTCGAGGATTCCCAAGGGCCATTGTGAGCTCGTCCTTCTCCCTGTTTGGAAGGAATGTCCCTCATTGTCTTTGCATCGATATAGTGTCGAAGCTTCCTGACCGGTATTTGCAGTTGCTCGTCCGCCCACCGGCACTTCCTCACATAGGTCCAAGGTTCCGCCAGCCCGAAGAACCAAGTCCGCAGCGGTCTGCGATACATTGTCTGCGGTTCGATCCCTTTATCAAGCGAGATCATGCTCGACCTTGGACCACTTAGGCGGGCTTTGAGGTAGCCACGACCCCATGCAATGGTGAAGCTTCTTCTTCGCAGCATTTTGCTTGTTTGTCGCCGACATCTTCTTACTCTTTTCCGATGTCTTGTGGGCCACAAATGCGGGCGATGATCTTTGATCTTCTCATATTTGCCGATGAATTCTGGTGTCTTATCTTTCTCGACAAACTGGTTCAGCTCTTTCCTCCACCTCCTCATTAGGGTTGCCATCTTCTTAAGAGCACAAGACTTGATTAATTGCTCTTTAAGCGGCTTCTCTGGATCCTCCTCTGGCGGTAGGGTGAAATTTGCCTTCATTTCGGTCCAAAGATCTTCTTTCTGGATATCATTGACATAAGACACCTCGTGGTCTTCCTCCTTGAAGGCTTATACCATTGATGGATGCTGATCGATCTTGTCCCTAACAAGAACCCCGCACCGAGCAGAAAATGCCTTCCTTGTCGCGTGGGTTCAATCGGTTCGCCGTCGAGCGCGATTTCTATGATCTCAAACTTTTCATCCGAGCTCAACTTTTTCTTCACGCCTCGTCTCCTTACGAAGTTGTGCTCGATCCGAGGGCTAGAAATTATAAGGAAGAAAGGCGGGAGTAATTAATATGTGTACATATACCAAAACAATGGATGCATCAATTAACTAGTCGACGGGCTTAACTAATTAATATATACCTGGCCGGACTCGGTTCGGTCACCGGAGCAATCGAGATGGTCTCCTTACGCTTGTACCTCCATTGTGTCACCGGAGCCATCATGAACATAGTCCTCTTCTTGTACCGCATTAATGGGTCGAAGCCATCATGAACATAGCCCTCTTCTTCACCCAGTCCGTGTCGTTGAGAAATGACGTAACTTCATCACTTCCTTGTGCGATTATGTGCCCCAACATCGCTTTTGTTTCTTCGTCTCGGGAGTGCTCCATAGTTTCCGCAAATATTTACAACATGTCAATTATTATTCAAACATGGTACAGATGGATATATATATATATATATATATATATATATATATATATATATGTGTGTGTGTGTGGCAAACGTAGAACTAGCTAGCTAATCACAATAAGGAATCATGTTAGTTTGGGTGGCCTCGAGAGAGTTAATTTGTCGGGTAGGGGCGCGGCGGGAGGGGGTAGGAGACCAACATCGTTTTCTCTCTAGGGTTTGGGGTCGCCTCGACACAACGCTTCAAGGGTTAATTTGGGTGGCCTCGAGAGAGTTAATTTGTCGGGTAGGGACGCGCCAAGGGAGGGTAGGAGACCAACATCGTTTTCTCTCTAGGGTTTGGGTGTCCTCGAGAGTTTTGGTCGGCCGAGAGGGCCGAGGGGGTCTTGCCGTTGTATAAGTTATCACGATCGAGAGGGGTATATATATCGACCGCCCCACATGTCGGGTTATCTCGAGGGGTTATATCGACAACGACGCGACATACATATACATGGGAAAATAATGTTATCGGGGAGGGGGTATCGGTACCCCCCTCGTGTTGAAGTTTCTTCTTTCTCCTCTATTCCTTTCTTCTTCTTCTACTCTTCTTTTTCTTCTTCTCGCGAGAAAGGAAAATAAGGAAAAGGAAGAAAAGAGGAAGAAGAAAAAAAAAGAGGAGAAGAAGAAAGGAATAGAGGAGAAGAAGAAAAATAGAAATGTTCAAATAGAAAATTTCGAAAAAAAAACAAAGGTTTTGCCTAATGCATTGTTCATATGAATATACAAACATTTGCATATTTCTACAATAATTAATATCACAAAAAATCTATGAACAGAAAAACCTAACTTTTCTAAAATCTATCTTTTGCATATATGAAAACATTAATACACATATGAACAAAAAATACATATATGAAGAAAAACATGCTCTGAACAATTTTTTATACATTTTGAACATCTACATACACATAGCCACATACATACACATATACATTATATATATATGAATAAAAATTAAACTAATAAAAGTGAAAAAAAAAAGCAGGCCCGGCCTTGGCAGCTCTCACAATGACTAGATAGCGATATGGCGGTGGCGAGGGCGCCGGCAGGCAGACGGCAGGCGAGGCTCGAGGCGCGCGAGGCGGAGACAGCTGAGCTCGGGGAGGCCGGCGACGAGGCAGCCTTGAGTTGAAGCGGCAACCTTGGCGGCAAGCGGCGGCGAGGTGGAGCAACTGGCGGCGTCGAGGAGGGTCGGCGTCGTCGGGAGGAGAAGCGGTGGCGATGAGATTCTGAATTTTTGCAAAGTGTTTGCTTATATAGCAAAGCCATTGGTCCCGGTTCGTGAAACCAACCGACTAATGCATCCTTTAGTCCCGGTTGGTGCCACCAACCGGGACCAAAGGCCTCTTTTTCGGCAGCCTAAAGGGTGGGAAGCGGCGGCCTTTGGTACCGGGTGGTGCCACGAACCGGTCCCAATGCCCCCCCTTTAGTCCCGGTTGGTGCCACCAACCGGGACCAAAGGCCCTGTCTTTGCACGCGTCGGGGCCAAAGTTTAGTCCCGCCTCGCTAGTTGAGAGGCGCGCGATGGTTTATAAAACCCCACCGCCGCACCCCTCTCAACCTCCTCTCCATTGCAGTGCTTACGGGCCTACTTGTTCTTGCTATGCACGATGGGCCTGCTGGCCTTCTTGGCACTGAATCTCGCCCATGGATGGGTTTCTAGTCGTATTCAGGCTGTGATGGCCCAGTAGGTGGCAATTTTTTTGTTTTTTTTGTTTTCTTTACTTATTGTTGCTATTTTTATTTTTTTCCAGTTTATTTGTTTTGTTTTCTGCATTATTTATTTTCTTTTGTTTTTTGCTTTATTTTTAATTCTTTTTGCTTTTAGTTTTAGGAAAATATAAACTTTCTGTTAGTGCCATTACTTTTCAAATTTAAAAACACTTTTTTTGTTTTTTTGTTTTCTTTCTTGCTTTATTTATTTTATTTTGTTTCTACTTACAACAAAATACTTATTGTTGTTTTTTTGTTTTGATTTCTGCATTATTTATTTTCTTTTGTTTTTTGCTTTATTTTTCAATTTTTTTTAGTTTTAGGAAAATTATAAACTTTCTGTTAGTGCCATTATAAACCGGGACTAAAGGGCAGCGTTTGGTGGGTTAGATTCGTTCCACCAACCGACCAATGGTGGTGGGCGAGGCAATTAGTGGGATTCGTCCCACCAAGGACCAAAAGGTCCAGAACCGGGACCAATGGCCCGTGGCCGGCCACTCGGCTCATGACCGGGTCCAATGCATTGGTGGGATTGATTGAACCGGGACTAATGGGTTGGCTGGGCCTGGATCATTGCCCTGTTTTCTACTAGTGGGACATTCCTACCATTGTTACACACATAGTCTTTGCCGCTACACATGTACAAGTACCAGAAAGAAAGGTCCAGCCACTAGTGCTCTCGCACGCCAATTAGATTACCTGATACTTCTGTTTCTAGAGACTGCATCCAATGCTCATTAGAATATGATGTTTTTCCAAATTGGATGTGTTTGAATTGCTTTGGAATGAAGGGCCTATAATGGACAAGAGAGATTAGCATTGAAGCATGATCAAGCATGAAGCCGGAGAAAAAGGGGTGAAATGTGTTTCTTGATGCAAAGTACTCCCTCCGTTTTAAATTACTCGTCGCAGAAATGGATGTATCTAGAACTAAAATACATCTAGATACATCCATACTAGCGACAAGTAATTTAGAACGGAGGGAGTATTAGCATGTGTCAGCTATTTGTAGAACAAAAATATGGTGAAATGCATGCATATGCCATCTTACATGTGTGTTACACAGAAAGGGGTGACGAAAGAAGTGACACGACACCTATATAGTCAGTACCGCACACACAAGATCCCACGTATTTATAGAGTTAGGTGGCAAGCATGCATGCCGTCACGAACAAAGAAACGATCGACGATGAATCCAACTATATATGCAGGTCGCTCACGCTTTTGACTTTACATTAGCATCCATCTTCTACATGTCATGCTAACTTGGATTTATAGCCCAAGGATATTGCTCGGTGTTTGTATATATATGTGTTTGTATATATGTATAACGCGACAGCGGCAAACTAGTAATTAGTACATCATGCGTTGCATATCTTTATATACACCGCTAATGTTTCAACCATATATACATTTATGGAGGCGGTTGGATAGATAGAGTGACACGCTATGTTTGCATTGATGCATGTACAACTTCATTGGAACCAATTGACTCGAAATATTTATTCAACGGTTTGCAGATAAACTGGACACTCACAACCAGCACAAAATTTAACTAAAAAATCGACACCTACAAATATTGCATTAACAGAGTCAATAGTTGTGTTGCATAAAATGACACGTGTTATTTGCCACAATAGAACATACACCGTGTCTGTATTTGAGACATGATCAAATATTTTAGTGCGTTGCACATCTTTTATTGCCAGTATACTGAAATCAGTGGCACATACTTAATTATCTTGTTTTTGGTTCAATAACGTTAGTAGGTACTATCATTTGTTCGTTTTGATGTGCTAAATTCAAAGATACAGTGAAATATTTGCATGCATGGTACTTTCGTGCAAGACTCCAACCCTTACTGTGAAATCTCATGTAAAAAGTAAATACCTATGTATATGCTTGACATGATTTTCTTTTTTCTTTTTTTTGCGAGAAAATTTCCGATCTATTCATCTTCAATCATGGCAGTACAACGAATACCAGAAATAATAAAAATTACATCCAGATCCGTAGACCACCTAGCGACAACTACCAAGAAGACCGGTAGAAGGCCGCCGTCATCGCCCTCCATCGTCGGAGTCGGACACAACTTGTTGTAGTAGGATAAGTCGTCGTCTTCAGAAGCTCAAATAAGACCGTAAAAGAACCGCGGATGAAGAATAACGTAGATCAGAAAAATCCAATCCGGTACAAACAGTCTGTGACCGTATTAATTCTCCACTTGAACTCCCTGCCCCCATATATTTCTAAGATGCATTTGCATGTGAAAAGAAATGCCATCCTGCCCGTACATTAACTTAAGCAGGGGAAGAATAATGCAGGTGGTTAACTTAATTAATCACCCAGATTTTTTTGCCTAATCATTAAAAAGGGCCACATGGCCATTTATTACCTGGAAAGGGAGGGATTAACCCACAACATGCCAATGTATGGCCATTTTTATACTCCTCCGCCTTCTCCACGCACAGGCGCTTCTCCAACCGAAACGCATGACACATGGGTCAAGCAAAGTCACGGGCCCACAGCTCAGTGGCGTCTGCGTGCGGTGCACCGCGTCGGTTTGCCTGGGCGAGTGGTGATGGGGGGTCCGCGTTAATCGCCGGGCACGTTCTGCACCTCTTTCGCTCTCCGCGCGGGCCCACAGCACAGCTGTTATAATGTGGTCTTGTCTGCTCCTCTCTCTCTCTCTCCTCGTCCTTCCTTTTTATCTCTCTCTTTCTGCCGTTTCTCCTAACTAATTTTGTTCTCTTAAGCTTATGTCTCTTTCTTTTTTTTCCTGGCTTTGAAGGTTACTGCTGAAAGAGAAAATAAATCTTGCTGCGATTAATTGTTTCCCTGCCCTCTAAATTAGCTTCATCGAAATGTTTTGATGGTGATCAATACTAGTGCAGTGTTCGAAAAGGATGCCAGAAGCTATAGTAGTACTTGGAGGAAATGATACAAGGTTGAGTTACTGGTAAAAGACGGTTAATCCGGTGGATAACATATGACCTATTAAGATATATTGTATGGGGAAGGGAAATGAGTAAGATCGCCACAGAATCCAACATATTCCTCCATGGGGATTGAGGTAGGGGAGTTTTGTAGAGGGGTATTTGTGCTCCCCTCCCTTTCATTACAAGCCTCCCCCCATCCCATCTCTTTCTCTCTCCTCCCTCTCCATGCTGCTCACATGTTTCTCTCTCTACCACACCATTGCCCGGCAGGCACTCCTCTCCCTCTCCTCCGTCCTTTGGGTTTTTAACTAGCAGGAGCATTAGGCAGGCAGGGAGGGAGGTAAAGCCACCCTGACAGCGCAGCATCTCCTTTGTTTTATCTCCCACATCATCCCCCTCATCATCGTCTGCACACAACAAACAACCCTCTCTCCTCTCGCTGTACCCAACATTTCACTTCTCTCCCAACCCCCCTCCCTCTCTCTCTCCTTCACAGCTATCATATTCTCGTCCCCTCTCTCTCCTCCAATCCACCCTATTATTTATTGCAGGCTTACTGAAGGTATCTTTAATTCTTTTTTCCTCTCTCTTCTTCCTCCTCCCCTCTCCCTTGCAGAGGGTATTTTTCTTGTGCCAGGCTTCCTTCCTGTACTAGCGCTGCTCTATTCCTCTTCTTCTTCTTCATCCCTGACCCTGCCCACCACCTCATCTCCGTTTCTTTCCCTTGCCCCCCCCCCCCCCCCCCCCCTCTCCTTCTCTCTCTGTGCTCCTTCTGGTTGTCCTGGCCTCCCATCTTTTTCACTTCCCTCTCATGTACTGATCATTCCATCACCTCCATTCCCTATGCCCCTGTGGTAACGCTTTGCCGGCGACGTGCACCCAGTGTGTACTAGCATGCAGCAGCAGCAGCAACCGCAGCAGCAGGGTGGAGGCCCGGGACAGCAGTTCGGCCTGCACCCCCCAGAGATGCCGCCATTCTCGCCGTCCAGGAGCACCGGCCAGCAGCGGATCTCGATGGCCGAGGCGCCCTCGCCCATCAGCAGCCGCCCGCCGGCGCCTGGGCCGCAGCAGCTCAACAACGAGCTAGCGGGTGCCGGCGCCGTGGGCTTCGACGAAGAGGCGCTCGTGGCCGGCGAGGAAGGCTTGGGCGGCGGCTCTGGAGGAAACCGGTGGCCGCGGCAGGAGACCCTCGCGCTGCTCAAGATCCGGTCGGACATGGACGCCGCCTTCCGGGACGCCACCCTCAAGGGCCCACTCTGGGAAGAGGTCTCCAGGTAAATTACAACCCACTCGAATTGACCTCCGCCAGGCAATTGCGCACGCCGTCGCCGGCATCATCGTCCCTGGAGGCCGGAAATTACCTTCGGCGTAATGCCGCATGAAATCTCGGCGGCGGCGTGGTGTGGTTTCCGTCAGCCGTGGCTGTTTAATTACCGGCTAAAAAACACTTCTTTTTACACTTTTGCCTTAACTATGCTTCACGAGCACAGTGACTTTTTTTCCATTTTAAAATCATATCGCTCTCCTTCCCCACCTTTCCCTGATTTTTTTTGTCCAACCATCTCTTCGACATGAGAGGTACCAGTACTACTCCCGTAAGCTTCAGATCCGGGGGCATCAATCCCAGAGAGGCTATATCTTTTACTCTGGCCCTCTGAATTTCTGCAAACAAAAGTTGGATTTTGATTCCCGATTTAATCTATTTTGCATTCTTCTTGGGATTTGCCATTCTTGCTAGTAGTGCTGCATGTATGCATATGCCTTTCTTTATCTTTTGCATTTGGGTGCCCAAATCGAGTAAAATTCTACCAGTACATGCATGCAGCTTTTGTGTGAGGGTTACGGTTTTACTTGCATGATGTGTGAGTTCGTATGTGTGCAATTGTGGTTGTAGCGTAGAGCTCCATTGACGAGGTTCTTTTCTTTTGTGCTGTTGATGCTCATGATGATTGGTGTTGGTGGTGGTTGGCAGGAAGCTGGCCGAGGAGGGGTACAGGCGGAACGCCAAGAAGTGCAAGGAGAAGTTCGAGAACGTTCACAAGTACTACAAGCGCACCAAGGACAGCCGCGCCGGCCGCAACGACGGCAAGACGTACCGCTTCTTCCGGCAGCTCGAGGCGATGAACAGCACGTCCGGTGCGACGGCGGCTCCGATGGCGTCGGCCCCGCCGCCAGCGACAGCCGTTGGGGTGCCTGGGGTGGTGGGGCCCACGGCCGTACGCCCCCTCGCCGAGCCGCCACCTGTTGGTGCCGCGGCCGCCGCTACGGCTGGCCTGCCGACGCCGGTGGTGGTTGGCAACTTGAGCTTCTCAACGTCCAACACGGAGGACTACTCGGGCGAGGACGACTCCGACGACGAGGGCACCGACGACATGGGCGGCGGCGCGGACGAGCGAGGGAAGAGGAAGAGGACGTCGGAGGGTGGCGCCGCGGCTGGTTCTGGCGGCGAGGCCGGGAGCGGGAAGATGATGAGGTTCTTCGAGGGGCTGATGAAGCAGGTGATGGAGCGTCAGGAGGCGATGCAGCAGCGGTTCCTGGAGGCCATCGAGAAGCGGGAGCAGGACCGCATGATCCGCGAGGAGGCGTGGCGGAGGCAGGAGATGGCGCGCCTGGCGCGCGAGCAGGAGATCCTCGGGCAGGAGCGCGCCATGGCTGCTACCCGCGACGCCGCTGTGCTCTCCTTCATACAGAAGATCACCGGGCAGACCATCCCCATGCCGTCCATCGCCGCGCAGGCCATTACATTCATGCCACCGCCGCCGCCTTCGCAGCCTCACGCCACGCCCATAGCATACTCCGCCGCGCCAGTTCATCCACGACCGTCGTCTTCGCAGCCACCTGCCACGCACTCGCCGCCTCAACCTCAACCCTCGCCACGGCAGCAGAAGCCGCCAACAATGCCGCCCGTGACGCCGCAGCCGCACAAGTCGCCGGCTCCAGCGAAGCCACAGCTACAGCAGCAAGCGCCGGCCGTAAATTCAAGCTGCATGGACATCGTCGTGGCGCCCTCCGAGGCGCCGCACGACTCGTCGGGGTACGACGGGTCCGGTGGCGGCAGCGGACCGGCATCGTCGCGGTGGCCCAAGGCGGAGGTGCACGCGCTGATCCAACTGCGGAGCAACCTGGACATGAGGTACCAAGAGGCCGGGCCGAAGGGACCGCTCTGGGAAGAGATCTCCGCCGGCATGCGGCGGATGGGCTACAACCGGAGCTCCAAGCGGTGCAAGGAGAAGTGGGAGAACATCAACAAGTACTTCAAGAAGGTGAAGGAGAGCAACAAGAAGCGGCCCGAGGACTCCAAGACGTGCCCCTACTTCCACCAGCTCGAGGCGCTCTACCGCAACAAGGCGGCGCTCGGCTCCCCCTCCGGCGCCGGCGGCGCACTGGCTTTGCCGCCGCCCGCAGTGCACGCCAATGCAGCTCCCCAGGAGCGCATCGAAGCGTTCACCGTGGCGGCGCCGATCTCGCAGACGGCTCCGCAGCAGCCACCTGTGGCCAAGAACGACGCTAGCAACGCCGGGAACGGCAACGGTAATGGCAGCGGCGCGTCGGCAGGAGTCTCCGGGGGAGTGCAAAGGCTGGCGGCGAGCAACGGCGGCAGCAGGTTCGTCTTCAGCGAAACAGGCGGCGACGCGGCGGCGAAAAAGGTAATTAAGCTAGAAAATATGTGCATTCTGGCTGTGGCCGTAGCCATTTGGCACGTACATGTGGTACCCTGCTATTCGTTTCTTCCGTGATCCAATGCTGATTGCATAACACTGCGCATTTAAAGCCAGAAAGCATTATGAAGGAGACGACGATGGAGCAGAGGCAGCCGCAGCCGCAGCCGCAGGCGGCGCAGCAGGCTGCGATCAACAGCTACAACCGTACGGGCGGCGGCGGCGCCGAGAGCGACAACATGGACGAGGACGACGAGGACGAGGACGACTACGAGGATGAGGACGAGGAGGACGACCTCGACGGCAACAAAACGCAGTACAAGATCCAGTTCCAGGGGCAGCAACAACATCAGAATCAGCATCAACAGCACCACCACAACGTTGTCAGGCCGAACGCCACCTCGTCCGGCGGCGGCAACCCGCCTGGCGCTGCCGCTCCCAGCGCGCCGGCGGCGGCAACGACGACAGCCGGATCGTTCCTGGGCATGGTCCAGTAGATCCACCCATCACCCCGGTGACTAGCTCTCTCTCCCCATACCCCCCAATCAATTCCATCAGTGGCTTTCTACCTTCTCTTTCTCTCTTTCTTGTACCATTTGTATCTACCTACCTGTCGCATCTTCCATCCCCGTCCATATATCTCGGCACCTCCAAACCTAAAGCTCAAGAGCTCTCTCCTCCTCCACCAAGCTCCAGCACCCCTCATATGCACATGCACGTAGCAACGACGACATGTCCATGTCAGAATCATTCGCCTGCATGCATGCATATGCATGCGCATCGTCGTCGACGTTGCTACTCCGATATACACCTTCCCTCTCCATGTCCCGTTCAAGATACAAGCTACTGGCCGCTGCATCCGTTTCTTGATTCGTTGCTGTGTTAATTACAGTGTTACAGTAAAAAAATGGTGGTCTGGTTATTTATTGATTTGTCGTGGTGATTAATAAGAACCCTTCTTGCCGGAGGGCTTCACTGAGAGGTTGATTACTACTACATCGGACCGGGGTGGTAAAAAACCCCGGTAATAAGATCGATCCAGCTCGCGCCCGGTTAAAATGAAGAGAAGAGCGTGTGCTTGTTACTTTCGTCAATTTGGTGCATACGGCTACTGCCCTACAGTGTGGTACTGTACGTGCTGCAATGGAACGGTGAAAAATGAAAAGGATCGACGGTACTGGCCTGCAGGCCATGAGGAAGAAGGTACTGGAGCATATGCGGATTTTTTCCCCTTTTGATTCTCTATATTTTTTTTTCTTCAAAATTACCGAAATTGTCCATTATGTATTTACCGAGTTTTTCTTCTTCTTACCAACTGTTTTTACTGAAATATTACAGTGTATACTTGTGACATACTATATCCTATATTCTTGCTGTTCTTGCACCAGCATTCTTCTGAGTATATATGAACTCCATCACTGCATGCCTACTGTGTTTCCTGTATTTTAATGGCTAGAGGCAGATGCAGGATAAAGTAACATGTTCACCTCTGATTATACTCTAGATCTGATGCCTAAATTATTGTAAGCTTTATTATTCTGGTTTTAGATCCCATAAGGATCTCTCTTCCAAATATTATTAGTACAATGACATGGTTAGTACGAACCCTTGGGGTATAGTAGTCCTCACATGCATGCCAACCTACATTACCATACTATATGAAATGTAATAGCAAGAGGAGGCACACAAATAGTTTTTACAACTACAAATATGTACCGTAAGCAAGCTAGAAACGATTGTGATATTACAATCACCTAAGATAACAACATACATGAGCGGTCTTGCATTGTTATTCAACACCTAAGTATAACTCCCATTGTTATTCTATAGTCTATGGAATACATGAGCGGCCTTGAGCTCTTATCACATTTATGGATGCCGATATTAGAATATGAAATTAATAATTCTACTTAAACCATCAATGGTGTGAAAAAGAAGGATTCAATGATTTTCTCGACGTAATTCAATACACTGCAACGCGCCAGTTTAGGGGTTAGAGGGAAGAAGAGAACAAACATCATAGTCCAATGCCAAGTATTAAAATACAAATTATGCTACAAGACACAAAGATGTTGTTCACTAGCAAGATATATAAAAGAACAATATGTGGCAAAAAGGCGTTTGAGTCTGCTGAGGCCACCAACACAACTGAGACCATGACCATTGCCACCCCTAGAAGCTACCCATGCCATCAATGGTAGCATTCTAACTCGATATTGGTAGGTGTTGAAATATGTATGGTGCTCGTGCGCGTGCGCGTGCGTGTGCGTGTGCGTGTGCGTGTGCGTGTGCGTGTGTGTGTGTGTGTGTGTGTGTCTAGCCTATCAGCTTATGTCTCACTTGTATATAACAGTCCCGAGCTACAAGTGTTTGAATCAAACACCTAACTCTCAACTAATTACAAGTCTGGTTGTTGCTTGACACGTACACACACATATTCGGCCCATATAACAACTTTGCCAATATATCCTCGCCATCTTGAAGCCGCCATCCATGAACCTTCGTGTGTACCTTGAACTTGAACTATTAATCATGAGCTCCACTGCTATTTTCTTGAAAACCGTTGCAACTAGAGTCAAGTGATGCAGTAGGCTAGACACAAATCCTCAAGCAATTCTACGATGTCGATTTAGTACTACATGCGGAGGAGCGTCCATTTCATCCCTTGGGGAGTAGGTGATCAGATTGCCAATGCTCATTAACAAATATCGATATCGTGTTGTGATTGCCTGTCCTAAGATAATCGACCACGCCTCGGATTTCTAACAGTGGGTTTGTCACAAGTATGTGTTTGGTCTTCTAGGAGCCGGGAATGGAATTCTTTGCTACATTGACAAGTCCATCCCTTTTTTGTGTCATTGTCCACCACTGTAAACTCAATTCTCCCTCATGTGGGACTTAGCATCGCTGCCAAAGTTGTTAACATCCGAGGTTTTGACGCCGAACTCTTTGGCAATATCACAAATCATCGGAATACAATGGTTAGGGTTGTAAAATGATAGATTCTACTTGCTAGAATCGTAGAACAAAGCTATACAAAATCATAGCACTAGTCAAATTAATTTAAATCTTGTAGAATCACACAACCTTGATTGTTGGTTTGGCTTGCCCACTCCAAGAAGCATGTTTGAATTTTGAGGAGAAAGACAAAGGATTGGAGGTGAGGATGGGGTTTTTGTGTGGAAAAGGAGGTGACCTACTACCTCTGCATCATTGTGATGCACACACAACCAACTTAATTATGTATCAATCATCTATCATAAAAAAACACAAAGAAGACCATGCACAATCGGTCAATAACAATAATATTTCCTCCGTTCCTAAATAATTGTCTTTCTAGAGATTTTAACAAGTGACTACATACGGAGCAAAATGTCTACATACATTAAAACATTAAAATAATCTGCACTTTAAAACATGTCTACATACATCCGTATGTTGTAGTTCATTTGAGATGGCTAGAAAGACAAATATTTGGGAACGGAGGGAGTACATGACTACAGACATAACCTAGATATTTGAAGGCTACCAGGGTACATGTCTTTGTTTGAAGAGTTTTTTGCTAGGCCAAATGAATTGCCACCAATGGACGATATAATTTTTTTATTACACTCATGAGTATTAATTGTTGGGGCGGAGTTATGAACTCAGCAAAAATGCCGCCTATATGAAATATGTTTTTGCCTCAAAACGATTTCAAATTCGATTAGGGATCTCTTTGACCAATTCTAACATTGCGAAGGAAACAGATTCTAGAGAAGAAAACACACTTGATACACTCCGGTGGCGCTTCAAAATTGTACTACTTGGGCGTGGTGGAGATGCCCTATTTTTGGCTGCCTCGGAGTTAGCGCCAGGGTGTCGATAGAATACTGATCCATTTGGCAAGCATACAAAATTGGTTTGGGGTCAGGGCTGGCAGCAGCTGGGGATCCGTATAGAAACGGTTGAAGCGCGTGGGGTGGCGTGCCCTGCCATAAAAAGTTAGAAAGATAGGGGCGCTGTGGGATTGATGCCTCCTGTTTAATTGTTGGGAGAAGGTGGAGGTTGCAGCTGCAGCTGCAGCGAGCGGGCGCTCGCTCACCACGGGCGCACCGCACATGCACCCTTTTCTACTGCTAGTACTGCCTTTTAAAATTATTTACTACTACTTCGTTATATTTTTAAAACAACGTGAGAATTCTTATATTGTTTTGACTACTGGGAAGAAACGAATTGGACTCGGTTTGGAAAAACATCTCTCTTTCCTTGACTTGGGCAATTGGCATGAGAAGGGAGGGCCGGCTCTACTTTGTTCTGGCTGCACTGCAGGCTGAATGATGCACATGGCGAGGTCGGGAAAAAAAGGGGGGGGGGGGTGCGAAATTAGGGCTCTGGCATGCACAGAGGAGCCCACGCTGCAATCTTGTACCCTTTTGTTTTGCGCCCTTTTCTTCTTTTCACCACGGGCATTTACTGGCATCTTTTACCTTGTCTAAGCTATGCTGCGTCAAAAAAAAGAGAGAGAGAGAGAGAGAGGAAACTCATGCATCAGTGAGCAGCTAGAGAGGACCAATTAAATTGCATGCCAACAAATGTTGTTTGTTCATGAGGAGTACAAATAGTTTGAGTAGTAGTAACACACATGCATCACTGCACATAGTTTTACAGCGGTAAGAAAAGGCTAGCCGATCCAACGTTAAAGGCACTGCACGGAGGCATTCAAAGTCCAGTAAAAACACAATTTCTTACTACCTGCTTTGCTACAGTAATTATCTGCAGCACGCAGGTACGCACACACTGAGAAGTTTTTTTTTTGGAAGGGTACACACACGGACTAAGCAGTTGTGTATCACAAAGGCAAGCTCCCTCGCATGCAGCTGTAGATGCAGAGCGGCCGGCTGCAGAAGATTCTTTTGGTGTGTGAGAGTAGAGTAGGTTTTTACAAAATGTTGTCCAGGTAAACGATGCGTAATGTACAGGGTAAAGGGGTAAAAAAAAAGAGAAAGATGGAGGAAAGGCACAGTGCATGAATTCTCATGCTCGGCAGCATGTGCGGTGACTCCGCGCTTCACGAGACGCTGTTACCTGAGGGTGGGACAGTACTGAAAAACCTCAAGAAACATCGCTAGGTCAACACCCGGTGCTACACAGGATATTTTGTTTCCCCTTTTTTTCTTCCTAAAATGAATGTAAACAAGTTTTGGGACTTCATTTCAACCCATATTTTTTTTAAAGGACGATAATTAGATGGCATGGCGTGTTTATATACACTCCTAGTACAGTAGAAGACACATCAACAATTAGAAGAAATTGTTTATTTTATAACCAGTGTTTACCTCCAATAGTATATATATAATTCAAAAGCTACAGGCATTTGCCAGATAAAGTTATGCACCAGGAGAAGTGTAACAAGTGCAGTCGCGAGGTTAATGGATTATTAGATGTTACCTGGTGCAGCAAGCATCATCACATGCCTCCTCATGTATATGCATGCAACACTTCATGTCACTCTGCAGTGCATTATCTGTCTGCTTGCCCATTTCTGTTAGTGTGATGGTTAGGTACATGATGGGGAGCATCGGGCCACTACGTCAGCAGGCGGGAAAAGTAACGACCCTCATGTCCAGCATGTACGGACGATTGGCGTTCGCGCTCAGGCGCATGTCTCAATATACTGGTAACTCGTGGATCCACTAGCACCACGGCCGGAGTTGTACCATTCCACAAACCAGAGTTTTTTCTATCTCTCTTTTTTCTTTTTGCGAGAAGAAGACGATTTTATTGATGCATTGTTCTTACAGAAAAACCCAGGAAACAAAGGAAATTACAACGAAGACCTCCTGAGCTCCAGCTTCGCCGTCGACTCGAGCGAGAAAGCGGCGCGCTGCCTCTGCTCGTCCACGTGCCAAGGATCGACGAAAGCATCCCCAAGGCACCCGGAAGTTCTCGCTCACCGCCGAGGGGTAACGCCGACCAACGGGCTCGCCGCAATGCACCACGCCGCCGTCTTCAATGAAACCCGGATCCGCCGCACGGATCTGGTTAAGACCGCACCGCACAGATCCACCGATCCATGAAGCGGTGAGGAAGCGGCGCTTGACCACGGAGCTCCGCCGGCGCGCCGCCGTCGAAGGTCGCGGACTGCACCAAACACTTCACCGGCGACTCCACCACCTCCATGGCTCACGCCGCGCAAACACTACAGATCCTACACTATATACAATCATAACGGGATCCCCGCCCTCCCGCCACGGAGCGGCGGCGGAGGGCGAGAGATCCGCGAGACTGATGGCGAGGTGGATCGGCGGGGATTTCGAATCGCCTCTCATTTATCGCGAGAGAGAGACGTCCTTGGCTCGTCTGGTGTTCCTTATCTCTCTTTTTTTTTAACCGATCATATACCATACACGCGCTTAGAGCAGCGACCTATTTCGTCCGCGGCTGTCCGTTTGGGCGGCGCGGACAAAAAAGTCGGCCCAACGCGCCGATCTAAACGGACGCGCGTCCGCCTGCCGACCCATTCCCGGTCCATTTTTAAGCCGGATTTGCATCGGCGTGGACACAAGACGGACGCGCGCGCTCGCCCTTTTTTCTTACCGGGCCCGCTGGTCGGTGGCACATTGGATTGGCCTCCTCTAATCAAACAGCATACCCTCGCCCGCCTGCTTCATCGCTGATGCCGCCGGTCATTTTTTCCGATAAAAATGGATACATAGATAGTTCTAACGTACACAGATAAAAGAAGAGACCAACTACTCGTCGCTTTCCGACTCCGACTCGGTAATGTCCTTCTCCGACGTCTGAATATAGGCGTCAGCATGCTGCTCGTCTTCAAAGTCCCAACCCGACGTTTTTCTTAGCTTCAGTTTCAATTGAGCGGCCTGCTTCCGCGAACGCTTGTCCTCCCGATAGGCGGCTCGCTCCATCCTCCTCGCGTCCCTCTGCAACCTCCTTTGCTCGAAGAACTAGCGCTCGTCGACGATGTCCTGCGGGAAGCGTTCGCGCCACATCACCATGGCTTCCACGTCCTTCTCGGCGATGGCGAGGCGACGCTGCCGCCTCCGGTGGACACGACGATCCTCGTCAGTGAAAAGCCGCGGGAGAGGCGCCAGATCTTGCGCCCGCTGGCTCGACACGTCGGGAAAATTCATATCCCGACGAGGCCTCAGGAGGCGCCACGCCGCCGCATCGTGCGCGCGAGCCGCCTCCTCTGCGGTGCAGAAGGTGCCGAGGATGAGGTGTTTCTCGTGAAACCAGATCTCGGAGGAGAAGGCGCCGGAGCGGCGCTCACGGACTCCGCGAAAATCCGAAGCGCCCAGGCGGCGGATCGACTTGGTGGCGCAGAGGCGGCGAGGCTAGTGAGAGGGGGCGAGACGAGTGGGCGGCAGACAGAGTGTGGAGGAAGCGCCTTCTTATAACGAGCGCCGGTCGCGGCGCGCGCGCGAACCTTTCCCGCGCGCTGAAGCGCCAAAACCAGCGCGCGTTAGGCCGCTTTTCCCCCGCTTGCGCGAACCTTTCCCGCACGTTGGAGCGCCAAAACCAGGGCGACGGCATGGCCGCTGGCATGATCTAAAGCGCGCACGGTCATGAAATGGGTCGGTTCGTTGGACGCACTGCCGATCCAAAACTAAAAGAAGACGGACGGCGGGCAGGCGGCCGACCCAAACGGACAAAAACACCGCCTTTTTGGGTCGGCCCGTTGGAGTTGCTCTTACCGTCTTTGTTTGAAATTCACGTCAGGTTTTCTAGTTCAGCATTATTTGTCTTATTTCAAAGAAGTATCATATAAGTATTTTGTCCCCACAAAAAAAGTTTGTTTTCCTCTCTTGTTTTAAACTGTTGAAATTTTGCCCATGAACCAAATAGTCCATGTATAAATCTTATGTTTTGACCATGTATATATCTTATATACTCCCTCCGTTTCAAAATAGATGATCAAACTTTATACTAACTTTAATATAAAGTTAGTATAAAGTTGAGTTATCTATTTTGAAACTGAAGAAGTACTTATCATCTGGGGTTTCATGATATATGGTGGAAAGTATAGTATCACCTAGGAAGCGTAGGAGAGTTGTACGGCCGATCCTGAGATTTGGGGCTAGCGGCAAAACTAACAGTCAGGGGCCACTAATACTACTAGTATGGTTTCATTGGTAGCTTGACGCCTCTGTCTTAATGTTAGATTCAACAGTCACTGATCGGGGTTTGGCATCTCGCAACCCTGGGTATATTCATCCGTGATCTTCTCTTCACCGTGTCTGGTCCAGCCTGTATATCCATTCATGAATCCCCGAGAGACTAAGTGCCACTAGACATCTGCAACTTCACGTGACTCTGTATTGGCACAATCAGTACATGGACACAGGATGTAATCCCACATCACCAATTTTTCTCTTTATACTTTTAGCCAAATTCATGAACTCTGTCATGCCATTGATAAAATATGTGGTCTCCGATTCTTCATCCATCAAGATCGTTCCATCTGCACCACGCGAAACAAGAACATTAATACACAGATTAACTGCCGCTCAAAGATGCGTGCATAAACCACAAGATTTTATTTTCATAATTATTGAGGGCACTCCATATTGTTATCTAGATGTGCAATAAAAAATTAATGGCCAGTCAATTTACACGCAGAGTACTAGTACAACACTACTCTTAGAATTGAATACCTTAATTAAGCCACTCACGAAAAGAATACTTTAATTAATTAGCCGCATGGTGACCTCCACCCTGCGATAGAGAAGCGCGATGCGGCGGCACGCCGAGACAACAGGGTTGAGGAGCAAAGCTTAGTGCGGCTGCCGCCTGAAGTTCGACCTCCACTATCCCGCCATCGATCGCGATGGATGTGCTCGAATCACGCCGCCGCCGACCTCGATGGTTGAGCTCCTCCTATCTCCTGCCGCAGATCGAGGATTGGCCTCCTATGACGCCGCCACCGCCCACCGACCGATGATTGACCTCTTCTCCGGTAGCCGCTGCCTAGGCTGCCGCCGCCATCTCTATATCCTGAGCGGCTGTTTTATTTTTTGACGGATATCCGCAGAGCGGCTGTTTACACGGTATCACTGTAACTCAATTATATGTATTCTACCTTTTGAGCACTACGTTGGTTTTTCCTTAAAGAGGAAAGGGTGATGCAGCAAAGTAGCGTAAGTATTTCCCTCAGTTTTTGATTACCAAGGTATCAATCCAGTAGGAGGCTACGCGTGAGTCCCTCGCACCTACACAAAAAAAAATTCTCGCAACCAACGCGATAAGGGGTTGTTAATCCCTTCACGGTCACTTACGAGAGTGAGATCTGATAGATATGATAGGATAATATTTTTGGTATTTTTGTGATAAAGATGCAAAGTAAAATAAAAGCAAAGTAAAAGCAAAGGAAATAACTAAGTGTTGAAAGATTAAAGTGATGAAGATAGACCCCGGGGCCATAGGTTTCACTAGTGGCTTCTCTCGAGAGCATAAGTGTTTTACCGTGGGTGAACAAATTACTGTTGAGCAATTGACAGAGTTGAGCATAGTTATGAGAATATCTAGGTATGATCACGTATATAGGCATCACGTCCGAGACAAGTAGACCGACTCCTGCCTGCATCTACTACTATTACTTCACTCATCGACCGCTATCCAGCATGCATCTAGAGTATTAAGTTCATGTAAACAGAGTAACGCCTTAAGCAAGATGACATGATGTAGAGGATAAATTCATGCAATATGATAAAACCCCATCTTGTTATCCTCGATGGCAACAATACAATACGTGCCTTGCTGCCCTCATCACTTTGGAAAAGGACACCACAAGATTGAACCCAAAGCTAAGCACTTCTCCCATTGCAAGAAAGATCAATCTAGTAGGCCAAACCAAACTGATAATTCGAAGAGACTTGCAAAGATAACCAATCATACATAAAAGAATTCAGAGAAGATTCAAATATTATTCATAGATAAACTTGATCATAAACCCACAATTCATCGGTCTAAACAAACACACCGCAAAAGAAGATTACATCGAATAGATCTCCACGAGAGAGGGGGAGAACATTGTATTGAGATCCAAAAAGAGAGAAGAAGATATCTAGCTACTAACTATGGACCCGAAGGTCTGACGTAAACTACTCACACTTCATCGGACACTACTAGGAAAAGGGCTATAAATGATATGGACACTAATGGCGCACCACATATGTGGTGCGCCACTACTATATACTAATGGCACACCATGTGTTGGTGCGTCATTAGTGTCCAAATACTAACGGCGCACCACATCCACGGTGCGCCATTAGTAACAATTTTTTTTCAAAACTAGTAATGGCGCACCAGGGAATAGTGCGCCATTACTAGTTAAATTAGTAATGGCTGTAGCGACATGACCCGAATGGATCAAGTCTCTGTGCTCAGGTGTCATCCCTGGATCGATGTCTGACACCACACAAGATGCCGAAGGATTTATAACAGAGTAGCAATCACACACTTATTACATCGTTGTCCAAAAGAGGACTTATTACAATAAATATGGCTTAAGGCCATCTAGTAACGATAACAGCGGAAGACTTGGAAGATAAGTGAGTCCATCAACTCCGGTAACATCATCGAGTATAGAACCACGACCTAAAGCACCTTACTCGTCGTTCTAAAAGTCTGCAACATGAAAGTTGCAGGCCGAAACGGGTCAAAGACATGGAATATCTTTGGCAATGTAACACATAGAGAGTAATGAAGGAATAAGCCTATACTACATGCATATATGGCTGGTGGAAAAGCTCTCTGATTCTGATTTTGCATAAAGCCAGTTTTTCCCTACTGCAAAGGAATAAATTTGTTTAACTATCATGGTGGTTGTTGAACATTGAGAATGGTTGACAGCATCCTCAATCCCAATTAAAAGTACTCATTAAAAAACCCAACAATATTAATTTAGAGTAACATGTTGAGATTCACATGATATTCAAGTACTAGATACTCAAGATGTCCATAACCGGGGACACGGCTAATCATGATTAGTTTATACACTCTGCAGAGGTTTGCACACTTTTCCCCACAAGACTCGATCGCCTCCGTTTGGTTTCTCGCACTACATGGTGTTTGAGAGACGGATGACCGAGACATAGTCTTTCAGAAGCGCTACCACCCTACGATGGGTGGACCGGTACACCTACATCCCCTACATCTGCTAGTCCACCACTATAAGAGTTCGCACGACTTAGTCAACTATGCCAGAGCCCATAATGGCTTGTGGCTGCACACGGAAGTTTCTAGTTTGAATAATCTTATGATCCCTTTGAGCACAGGTGGCGGTCCCAAAAAACAGGCAATCATCGGATACCCCAGTGCCTCAATCCACCCAGATGTGTGTTTAAGTTGCCACCTTAAATAAACCATTAATTTATCAATCTCACATCTGTCATGGATACACTCACCCAATCCACGTCTACTAGCATAGCATGGAAAATAAGCAAACGTAGAAGTAACTCCCAAAGGTTTCATAAGTAAAACAGGTAATAGGTACTACCTCAATCTACTTCCCATCCCACAATTTAATTAGATCCTAATCATGCAAGTGTTTGAGGAATAGATCTAATGCATAAAACTGGGTAGTAGAAAAGATATGATCAAGTGTTACTTGCCTTGCTGATGATCCGCGAAACCTAGAAATTCGAAATAACAAGCGGCGCACTCCGGGTGATCTATCGCAGACAAACAACAAGCATGCAATAAGTACTCATCTAATGCACGGGTAAATCTCGAATAAAAGATCTAACCAGAAATTTCAACTTAAGAACCCTGGTTGCAAAAAAAGAATCGAATCAAATAAAGCAACGAAAGTCAAACGACGAAAGAAAACAACTCGGTTCTAGCAAGTTGAAACTAGGTCAAATTTTACAGTAGCAAAACTTTGTTTAAGTTGATTAGTCGGAACGACGGTTTCGAAACGAAACTCCAGGCGCTTGAATCACCTGATTCCGATAAACGAGCGAGAAGATAAACTAGAACGAAGATCGGATCTGAAATCGTGATCAGAAAATAGCGGATTAAATCCGATAAAAAGAAAAACGACGAACGGTTAAACGAACGGACGTTCATTAACCGGGAATAACCGGTGATCACGTTCGTTAAGACGAACGGTCCGGCGAACGCTCGCTAAACAACAAAACCGGAAAAATAAAACCGATCTAGGGTTAAAAAAAACCGACAACGGAAAAAAAACCAAAACCGAACCGAGGGGAGGGTGGCGCGGCGCGGCTACCTCGACGAGGTGGGGCTCCGGCGGGCGGCTAGGTGGCGGGCGACGGCAAGCAGCGGCAGCGGTGGCACCGGGCGGCGGTGGCGCAAGGGCGGCAAGGGCCGGGTTGGGGCGGCGGCGGCTAAGGAGAGGGACTACGGCCAAGGGTTGGGAGGAGAGGGGTGAGGGGTATATAAAGTGGGGGAGAGTAGCTTGGGGAGGGGCAAGCAAAGGAGGAGGAGGAGGAGTCCTCCTCCACTCCGGGCGGGCGGCGGCTGTGTGTGTGGCGCCAGGAGGGGCGGCCGGGCCTTGGCCCAAAGCGGGCGCCATGCTTTTTTAAATATATAGCGTGCAGAAAAACGAATAAAATAAAATCTAAACGAACTCCAAAATTTACAAAGTAAATTTCCCGACTCCTAAAAAGCAGGTCGAACAAAATGAACTTTTACTCGGGGCCTAAAATGCAATTTTCAAAAACACGCATTTTCCCTAAGGCAAATAAAAAGCGAAAAACTCCAAAATAAAATCTTATTTGATTTTTTTTATTAAATCTTCATTATTTCTTTATTTTGGGAAAGTCATTTTATTCCCTCTCTCATATTTTGATAGTAGAAATAATTGAAGATCAAATAAATAAAATAAAATGATCCTATTTTCAAAATTTGAGAAAACTTCAAATATGAAAATAACGAAATCTCCAACTCTCTCCGAGGGTCCTTGAGTTGCGTGAAATTTCTAGGATCAGCAAATGCAAAAATATGTAATGCATGATGACTTAATGTATAACATTCCAAATTGAAAATTTGGGATGTTACAAACCTACCCTTAAGATGAATCTAGCCCTCGAGATTCGGGTTAACTAGAAAATAGGTGAGGTGGTCCTTGAGCAAATCCTCTTCTCTTTCCCAGTTGGCTTCATCCTCATTGTGGTGGCTCCACTGAACTTTTCAAAACTTGATAACCATGCTGCGAGTAAATCTGCTGGCATAATCTAGAATCTTGACTGGTTTCTCCTCATATGTCAAATCATCCTTCAACTGAATTGCTTCAAGCGGCACTGTATCTCTTAACGGTACCTCCGCTATCTCGGAGTGACATTTCTTCAGCTGAGAAACATGGAATACGTCATGAACTCCTGACAGTCCCTCTGGCAAATTCCAGCTTATAAGCAACTTCTCCCATGCATTGCAAGATCCTATACGGTCCAACGAAACGCGGTGCTAATTTTCCTTTAACTCCAAAACGCTTAACTCCTCGAAGTGGGGATACTCTCAGATATACTCTGTCTCCAACTTCATATTCTATCGCCTTGCGTTTTGAATCCGCATAGCTTTTACATGCGGGACTGGGCTACCTTGAGCCTATCGCGAATCGACTTAACCTTCTGTTCGGACTCCTTAATCAAATCTGGTCCAAACAACTGACGGTCTCCAGTTTCGTCCCATGATAACGGTGTCCTGCACCTCCTTCCGTACAAAGCCTCGAAACGTGCCATCTTCAAGCTGGTTTGGTAACTGTTGTTATAAGAAAACTCTGCATACGGCAAGTTATCATCCCAACTAGATCCATAATCTAGTGCACAAGCTCTCAAAGATATCCTCCAAAATCTGATTGACTCTCTCGGTCATCCATCGGTCAGGTGGAAAGGCATCAATTCCAGCCTGGTTCCCAATGTTTCGTGCAACCGATTCCAAAACTTTGAGGTAAATTGGGTTCCTCTATCGTCTGATACTCCTCGGAACTCCGTGTAAACACACAATTCTGGTCATGTATATCTTTGCCAACTTAGCACCGCTATAGGTAGTCTTGACTGGAATGAAATGAGCTACCTTCGTCAAGCGGTCGACTATAACCCAAATCGATTCATAGCGGAACGAGTCTTTGGCAAACCTGTGATGAAATCCATGCCTAGTTTATCCCACTTCCATTCGGTATCGGCAATGGTTGCAACAATCCTGGCTTCGATGTTCGCCTTCACTCTCGACATACATCGCAAAACTGCTACATACTCGCAATATCTTTCTTCATTCCGGTCCACCGTAAAAGTATTCTTCATATCCAAATACATCTTGGTATTTCCAGTGGTGAATCGAGTAGGGTGAATCATGTGCCTCTTGCGAGAATCAACTTCCGATCTCCGGGTCATTTGGCACATAAACACGGTCCTCAAACCATAGGGTATCGTGCTCATCCTCACGAAATCCCTTAGCTTTTCCTTCGCTCATTTTCTCCTTTATAGAGGCAACTTCCTTATCTGCCTTTTGAGCTTCTCTGATTTTGTCCATCAACGTGGACTGAATCTCCAATGCTGCTACATAGCCTCTCGGAACTATTTCCAAACATAGCTCTCGAAGGTCCTCGGCTAACTCCTTGGGTATTCCTCCCATCATTAGGGTATTGACGTGGCTCTTACGGCTCAATGCGTCTGCCTTTCTGACGTTAGCCTTCCCGGTGATAATGCAATCTCATATCATAATCCTTAATAAGCTCCAGCCATCTCCTCTGCGAGATTTAATTCCTTCTGCGTGAAGATGTACTTCAAACTCTTGTGATCCGTGTACACCTCACAATGATTTCCAATGAGGAAATGTCTCCAGGTCTTCAATGCATGCACTACGGCTGCTAACTCCAAGTCATGTGTGGCATAATTCAACTCATGAGGCTTTAGCTGTCGTGAAGCATACGAAACAACTCTTCCTTCCTACATAAGCACTGCTCCAAGTCCTCGGCGTGAAGCGTCGCAATACACCTCATAATCCTTGGTCTGATCTGGCAAAATTAACACTGGTGAGGTAACCAACCTTTTCTTCAACTCCTGAAAACTTGCTTCACAACCCTCGGTCCATGTGAACTTGGTATCCTTTTTCAAGAACTCCGTCATAGGCTTTGCAATCCTTGAGAAATTCTCAATGAATCTTCCGTAGTATCCTGCGAGTCCAAGGAAACTCCGGATCTCTCCAACTGTCGTTGGTGCTTCCCATTTGGTTCTGGTCTCAACCTTCGTGGGGTCAACTGCTATCCCTTCTCCGGATATAACATGTCCAAGAAATCCAACTTCCTTTAGCCAAAACTCACATTTGCTGAACTTGGCGTATAGCTGATGTTCCCTTAGTTTCTCCAAAACCAATCGCAAATGTTCCTTATGTTCCTCTTCATTCTTCGAGAAAACCAAAATATCATCAATGAACACCACGACGAACTTATCCAAAAACTCCATAAACACTTTGTTCATCGTGTTCATGAAATAGGCGGTAGCGTTAGTCAGTCAAATGACATAACGGTATATTAAATACAGTCCATATCTCGTGGTAAATGTTGTCTTAGGTATGTACTGCTCTCGAATCTTCAATCGATGGTACCACGATCGCAAATCGATCTTGGAAAACACTTTAGCTCCTTGCAAGCGATCAAACAGATCATTTATCATTGGTAGTGGGTATTTTTTCTTGATTGTTACTTCATTTAAACCACGATAGTCTACAACCATCCTTAATGATCCGTCCTTCTTCTCTACTAAAAATGCAGGTGATCCCCAAAGGCGAAGAACTTGGGCGTATATAACCTTTATCCAATAGCTCCTTAATCGCTTCTTGATTTCCGCCAAATCACATGCGGGCATCCTGTATGGTCGCTTCGATATTGGGCCTGTACAGCAAAAGTTCAATCAAAAAATCAATGTCTCTATCCGGTGGCATTCACGGCAATTCCTCGTGAAATACATCGAAATCCTTCACTACTGGCACCTCTTCCTGCACCACTCCTGATAGGCAATTTACATGAGCTCTCCTCGGCTCATGCCGTGATACATACTTAATCCTTCTTCCTTCTAGTGTTGTGAGCAAAATCGTCTTACTTGCGCAATCGATGTTTCCTCCATACAACGACAGCCAATCCATACCGAGAATCACATCCAATCCTTGGGATTCCAAAATAATCAAATCCGTCGGGAACACATGCCTTCCTATACTTAATGGCACTTGAAAACATCCTTGTCTGGCCATACACTCCGCTCCTGGTGAGCTTACTAGCATAGGGGTTTTAAGAATCCGAGTAGGTAGACTGTACTTCTCTACAAATCCCCTTGATATGTATGAATGCGTTGCACCGGTATCGAAAAGAACTAGTGCAGTAAATGACTTAACCAAAAACTTACCGATTACTGCATCGGGCTGATCTTCAACCTCCTCCACATCAATGTGGTTCACATCCCCTGTTGAAAGGGTTTGGCTTCTTTCCGAACTTCCATTTCCACCTTGGCCTTGGACAGTCATTTGCATAATGTCCGGTCTTGGAACACTTGTAACGGTGACATGGCTCAGGTCTTTCTTGGTTGGGGTTGATGGTGTGGTCCGGTTCGCCGTTGCTTCCTCCATTCCCATTTCCATTTTTGTGGCCATTATGGTTGTGCGAATTACCTCCTCCATGGGTATCTTTGGCCCGAACTCCCTGTTTAGGGGTATAACGGGCTTCTGCATTGGGCTCCAGAGTTATACTTCCCTGTCCATACTTCCACTTGTGATTCTCAATTTCTTTGTTGCTTTCCTTCAATCATGAGGGCACGATCTACCAACTCCTGGTAGTTATTGAAACTTGCTACCATCAAATGCAAGCTTAACTCATAATTCATTCATTCCATAAACATCTCCTGCTTAGCTGCATCTTAATCAACTTCATCTGGTGCATAACGTGCTAACTTACTAAAATCATCCACATAATGGCCAACAGACCTACCTCCTTGGAGTAAAAAGCGAAAATCACTCTTCATCATGGCCATAGCTCCTGTGAGACATGGGCAAGTGAAAGCTTGTCAAACTGATCCCATGTGGCAGTGTCTATAGGGTAAGTGGCTGTAAAATTCTCCCACCATCTTTCTGCGGGTCCTTCAAGCTGGTGTGCAGCAAACTTCACCTTCTCTCCATCTCAGACATCCTGCAGTGGTCAACTCCCTCCCTATCTTACAGAGCCAATCATCTGCTACTATCGGCTCGGTGCTACTGGAAAAACACTGGCGGGTTCAGCCTTAAGAAACGAGCCAGATGGTCAACTGGTGGTGGTGCCGGTAGGTTGTTGTTGTTGTTGTTGTTGTTGCCTTGATTCTGTACTAGTGTTTGGATCAAAGTGTTCTGCTGCTGAATCAACTGGGTGATCTCCGGCGGAAAAACAAACCCAGGGTCGCGTCTCGGAGGCATCTGATGAGTTTAGAAAAGACGAGAAATTAAGAATAGAGTGGGGTCTAAGGAGAAACACTACCCAAATGTATATGAGCAAATGCACACAAAATCACTTCATTCAATTCAAACAAAGGGCTTACAACGGTCTAACTATGGCAAACATGCGTGAACTAAAAATGTTACATGGAGGGAATACTACTAATATGTGGGGGTCATCTATTAATTTGAACCGGTGGAAGACTCCATGATGTCTGCTCCAACCGTCTTCAAAGTCGGATTCACTTGGATCCGAATCGGTGTCGTCGATGATGATGTAGTTGCTCGGACAGTCGACGTACTTGTCTTCATTCTTGAGCGCCAATTTCTTCTTGAGTTCTTCAATCTCATACTTAAGATTGTTATTGTGTCTTGCTAAAGCTACGATCTCGTCCATGTAGTCCTTACGTGTAGACTTTAGTTCTTCTTCAAGTTCGATGATCCTTCCCTTCGCATCCTTCAATTCGATCATATCATTGCACATCCTGGTTCTCCTGGCGTCGAATGTGCCGGTTTAACTCTGGATGAAAGCTGCAATGGATCTATCCTTCTTGGTGCCGACTATCTCCCATTGTTCATCTCGGCGTCCACAAATCTGATAGATGGTGTCCTTGAGGTCTTCTTGGTAAACTTCTCCAATAGATCCCATGGTGATATGAGCTGCCATGCTCTTTCCCAGACTCCAGGTTGGTGCACTGAAAACACTATCTATAGGCTTGGTGATTGGGGCGAATGTCCTTCCCGGAACGTGAGCTTGAATCTTCCAGCGCTCTTCTTTAGGCAGAGTGGCGTTGAAAGTCCCGGTGAAGCTTGGTAGTCCAATGTTCAGGTACTTGGTGACTTCCTTCAAGTGAAATCCAAAAGGTGTGCCTTCATCTGGTTGGGCGTACTTGATCTTCGCGTCCTTCATCCTAAAGTGTAGAAAAGATGAGGAGTTAGAAAATGTGAAGAGAGTAGTGATCTATGGCTTTAACTTAGTGGTCGTGTCCTCTGATCGGCGTGTGCTCGATACCATCTCTGTAGCGACCCGACCGAATGGATCAAGTCTCTGTGCTCGGTGTCATCCATGGATCAAGAATGTCGACACCACACAAGATTTCAAGGATTTATAACAGAGTAGCAATCACACACTTATTACATCGTTGTCCAAAAGAGGACTTATTACAATAAATATGGCTTAAGGCCATCGAATAACGATAACAGCGGAAGACTTGGAAGATAAGTGAGTCAATCAACTCCAAAGGCATCACTGAGTATAGAACCACTACCTAAAGCACCTTACTCGTAAATGCGAAAAGTCTGCAACATGAAAGTTGCAGGTCGAAACGGGTCAAGACATGGAATATGCCGGCAATGTAACACATAGAGAGTAATGAAGGAATAAGCCTATACTACATGCATATATGGCTGGTGGAAAAGCTCTCTGATTCTGATTTTGCATAAAGCCAGTTTTTCCCTCGCAAAGGAATAAATTTGTTTAACTATCATGGTGGTTGTTGAACATTGAGAATGGTTGATGACATCCTCAATCCCAATTAAAAGTACTCATTAACAAACCCAACAATATTAAATTAGAGTAACATGTTGAGATTCACATGATATTCAAGTACTAGATACTCAAGATGTCCATAACCGGGACACGACTAATCATGATTAGTTTATACACTCTGCAGAGGTTTGCACTTTTCCCCACAAGACTCGATCGCCTCCGTTTGGTTTCTCGCACTACATGGTGTTTGAGAGACGGATGACCGAGACATAGTCTTTCGAGCGCTAGCACCTTACGATGGGTGGACGGTACACCTACATCCCCTACATCTGCTAGTCCACCACTATAAGAGTTCACACGACTTAGTCAACTATGCCAGAGCCCATAATGGCTTGTGGCTACACACGGAAGTTTCTAGTTTGAATAATCTCATGATCCCTTTGAGCCTGGGTGGCGGTCCCAAAAAAACAGGCAATCACTGGATACCCCAGGTGCCTCAATCCACCCAGATGTGTGTTTAAGTTTCCACCTTAAATAAACCACTAATTTATCAATCTCACATCTATCATGGATACACTCACCCAATCCACGTCTACTAGCATAGCATGGCAAATAAGCAAACGTAGAAGTAACTCCCAAAGGTTCCATAAGTAAAACAGGTAATAGGTACTACCTCAATCTACTTCCCATCCCACAATTTAATTAGATCCTAATCATGCAAGTGTTTGAGGAATAGATCTAATGCATAAAACTGGGTAGTAGAAAAGATATGATCAAGTGTTACTTGCCTAGCTGATGATCCGCGAAACCTAGAAATTCGAAATAACAAGCGGCGCACTCCGGGTGATCTATCGCAGACAAACAACAAGCATACAATAAGTACTCATCTAATGCACGGGTAAATCTCGAATAAAAGATCTAACCAGAAATTTCAACTTAAGAACACTGGTTGCAAAAAAAGAATCGAATCAAATAAAGCAACGAAAGTCAAACGACGAAAGAAAACAACGCGGTTCTAGCAAGTTGAAACTAGGTCAAATTTTACAGTAGCAAAACTTTGTTTCAGTTGATTAGTCGGAACGGCGGTTTCGAAACGAAACTCCAGGCGCTTGAATCACCTGATTCCGATAAACGAGCGAGAAGATAAACTAGAACGAAGATCGGATCTGAAATCGTGATCAGAAAATAGCGAATTAAATCCGATAAAAAGAAAAGCGACGAACGGTTAAACGAACGGACGTTCGTTAACCGGGAATAACCGGTGATCACGTTCGTTAAGACGAACGGTCCGGCGAACGCTCGCTAAACAACAAAACCGGAAAAATAAAACCGATCTAGGGTTTTTTAAAAAAAACCGACAACGAAAGAACCGGAACGGTTTTATAAAAAACCGAACCGAGGGAGGGTGGCGCTATGCTGCTACCTCGGACGAGGTGGGGCTCGGCGGCGGCTAGGTGGCGGGCGACGGCGTTGGCGGCGGCGGTGGCACCGGCGGTGGCGCAAGGCGGCGGCGGCGGCTGCGGGTTGGGGCGGGCCGAGGAGAGGGGCGGCGGCTGCGGGTTGGGGAGGAGAGGGGAGGGTGAGAGGTATATAAAGGGGGGAGAGTAGCTTGGGGAGGGGCAAGCAAAGGAGGAGGAGGAGGAGTCCTCCTCCGACTCGGCAGCGGCGGCTTGTGTGTGTGAGGAGGCGGTGGGCAGTGGGCCCTTGGCCCAAAGGGCACCTGCTTTTTTAATATATAGTGTGCAGAAAAAGCGAATAAAATAAAATCTAAACGAACTCCAAAGTTTACAAAGTAAATTTTCCCGACTCCTAAAAACGAGTCGAACAAAATGAACTTTTACTCGGGGCCTAAAATGCAATTTTCAAAAACACGCATTTTTCCCTAAGGCAAATAAAAAGCGAAAAACTCCAAAATAAAAATCTTATTTGATTTTTTTATTATTAAATCTTCATTATTTCTTTATTTTGGGAAAGTCATTTTATTCCCTCTCTCATATTTTGATAGTAGAAATAATTGAAGATCAAATAAATAAAATCAAATGATCCTATTTTCAAAATTTGAGAAAACTTCAAATATGAAAATAACGAAATCTCCAACTCTCTCCGAGGGTCCTTGAGTTGCGTCAAATTTCTAGGATCAGCAAATGCAAAAATATGTAATGCATGATGACTTAATGTATAACATTCCAAATTGAAAATTTGGGATGTTACAATGGCGCACCACATCCACGGTGCGCCACTAGTAATTTTTTTCAAATTTTTTTTCAATTTTTTTCGAAACTAGTAATGGCGCACCACATCCACGGCGCGCCACTAGTAATTTTTTTTTCAGTTTTTTTAGTTTTTTTCAAAACTAGTAATGGCGCACCGTGGGAGTGACCAACAAATATGAATTTCGACTTTATTTGCAAAATCTCTCTGGAATTTGTAAAATGGGCATAACTTTTGTATACGAACTCGGATTAAAAAGTTTTTTATATGAAAAATCATCTACTCAAAAAGTTACATCCGAATTTAATGGGGGGAACCCCGTTAAACATTTTCAAAATCCTCAAAAACCTAACAAAAAATCGGTCTAAACAAACCCACCACCGTGCTCTAAAAGATATAAGCGAAGTACTAGAGCAAAACTATATAACTCAAAAGATATAAGCGAAGCACATAGAGTATTCTAACAAATTCCAAATCCTGTATGGCTCTCTCAAAAGGTGTGTACAACAAGGATGATTGTGGTAAACTAAAAATAAAAGACTCAAATCATACAAGCCGCTCCAAGAAAAACACATATCATGTGGTGAATAAAAATATAGCTCCAAGTAAAGTTACCGATGGAAGTAGACGAAAGAGGGGATGCCTTCAGGGCATCCCCAAGCTTTGGCTTTATGGTGTCCTTATATTATCTTGGGGTGCCATGGGCATCCCCAAGCTTAGGCTCTTGCCACTCCTTGTTCCATAATCCATCAAATCTTTCACCCAAAACTTGAGAACTTCACAACACAAAACTTAACAGAAAATCTCGTGAGCTCCGTTAGCGAAAGAAAACAAAAGACCACTTCAAGGTACTGTAATGAACTCATTCTTTATTTATATTGATGTTAAACATACTGTATTCCAACTTCCCTATGGTTTATAAACTATTTTACTAGCCATAGATTCATCAAAATAAGAAAACAACACACGAAAAAACAGAATCTGTCAAAAAACAGAACAGCCTGTAGCAATCTGTAACTAACGCAAACTTCGGGAACTCCAATAAATCAGCCAAAATAGGAAGACCTAGACAATTTGTTTATTGATCAGCAGCAATTGGAATCACTATTTTATCACGTTCTGGTGATTTTTAACAATTATTTTGGTGAACAGAAAGTTTCTGGAAATTTCTGCAATATCAAATAACTATCATCCAAGAAGATCCTATAGGTTTAACTTGTCACAAACACTAATTAAAACATAAAAACACATCTAAACAGAGGCTAGAACAAATATTTATTCCTAAGCATAAGCAAAAAGAAAAAAAGAAAAAAGAAAATTGGGTTGCCTCCCAACAAGCGCTATCGTTTAACGCCCCTAGCTAGGCATAAAAGCAAGGATAGATCTTAGGTATTGCCATCTTTGGTAGGCAATCCATAAGTGGCTCTCATGATAGATTCATATGGTAATTTTATTTTCTTCCTAGGAAAGTGTTCGATGCCTTTCTTTAATGGAAATTGGAATCTAATGTTCTTTTCCTTCATATCAATAATTGCACCAATCGTTCTAAGGAAAGGTCTACCAAGAATAATAGGACATGAAGGATTGCAATATATATCAAGAACGATAAAATCTACGGGCACATAATTCCTATTTGCAACAATAAGAACATCATTAATTCTTCCCATAGGTTTCTTAATAGTGGAATCCGCAAGTTGCAAGTTTAGAGGGCAATCATCAAAATCACGGAAATCTAGCAAATCGCACAATGTTTTGGGAATAGTGGAAACACTAGCACCCAAATCACATAAAGCATAGAACTCATGATCCTTAATCTTAATTTTAATAGTAGGTTCCCACTCATCATAGAGTTTTCTATGAATATAAACTTCCAACTCAAGCTTCTCTTCATAAGATTGCATCAAGGCATCAACGATATGTTTAGTAAACGCTTTATTTTGACTATAAGCATGAGGAGAATTTAGCACAGATTGCAACAAGGAAATACAATCTATCAAAGAGCAACTTGCATAATTAAATTCCTTGAAATCCAAAATATTGGGTTTAGAAATATCTAGGGTTTTTATCTCTTCAATCCCACTTTTATCAATTTTAGCATCAAGATCTAAAAACTCTGAATTTTTGGAATGCCTTCTAGGTAAAGGTGGATCATATTCAGTCCCATCATTATCAAGATTCATATTGCAAAACAAAGATTTAATAGGAGACACATGAATAACTTTTAGATCTTCATCTTTATTTTCATAGAAATTTGAAGAACACGCTTTCATAAAGCAATCTTTCTTATCACGCATTCTAGCGGTTCTTTCTTTGCACTCATCAATGGAAATTCTCATGGCTTTGAGAGAATCATTGATATCATGCTTAGAAGGAATAGATCTAAGCTTTAAAGAATCAACATCAAGAGAAATTCTATCAATGTTCCTAACCAATTCATCAACTTTAAGCAATTTCTCTTCAAGCAAAGCATTGAAATTCTTTTGCGAATTCATAAACTCTTTAACACTAGTCTCAAATTCAGAGGGCATCTTATTAAAAATTTCCATAAGAGTTGTTGTAGGAATTACCATAATTATTAGAGGAATTGCTAGGATAAGGCCTAGGATTAAAGTTTCCTCTATACGCGTTGTTACCAAAATTATTCCTACCAACAAAATTCACATCCATAGATTCATTATTATTCTCAATCAAAGTAGACAAAGGCATATCGTTAGGATCGGAAGAAACACTCTTAGTAGCAAATAATTTCATAAGTTCGTCCATCTTTCCACTCAAAACATTAGTTTCTTCTATCGCATGCACTTTTTATTAGTAGATCTTTCGATTGTGCCATTGAGAATAATTAACCATAATATTATCTAGGAGTTTAGTAGCTTCTCCTAAAGTGATTTCCATAAAAGTGCCTCCCATGACGAATCTAAAAGATTTCTAGAAGCAACATTCAATCCGGCATAATTTTTTTGTATAATCATCCATAAATTCAAACCATGAGTAGGGCAATTACGTATCATTAATTTCATCCTCTCCCAAGCTTGTGCAACATGTTCATGGTCAAGTTGCTTAAAATTCATTATATCGTTTCTAAGAGAGATGATCTTAGCGGGAAGAAAATACTTAGAGATAAAAGCATCTTTGTACTTGTTCCAAGAATCAATACTATTTTTAGGCAAAGACGAAAACCAAGCTTTAGCATGATCTCTAAGCGAAAAAGGAAATAGCTTTAGTTTAACAATATCATTGTCAACATCTTTCTTCTTTTGCATATCACACAAATCAACGAAGCTATTTAGATGAGTAGCAGCATCTTCACTAGGAAGGCCGATGAATTGATCTTTCATGACAAGATTCAACAAAGCAACATTGATTTCACAAGATTTAGGATCGGTAAGAGGAGCAATCAGAGTGCTAAGGAAATCATTATTGTTGGTATTGGAAAAGTCACATAATTTGGTATTATCTTGAGCCATCATGACAAACAAGCAATCCAACACACGAGCAAACAAAAAGCAAGCGAAAAAGAGGCGAACGAAAAAGAGAGGGCGGATAAAACGGCAAGGGTGAAGTGGGGGAGAGGAAAACGAGAGGCAAATGGCAAATAATGTAATGCGGGAGATAAGGGATTGTGATGGGTACTTGGTATGTTGACTTTTGCATAGACCTCCCCGGCAACGGCGCCAGAAATCCTTCTTACTACCTCTTGAGCACTGCGTTGGTTTTCCCTTGAAGAGGAAAGGGTGATGCAACAAAGTAGCGTAAGTATTTCCCTCAGTTTTTGAGAACCAAGGTATCAATCCAGTAGGAGGCTACGCGCGAGTCCCCCGCACCTACACAAAACAAATAAATCCTCGCAACCAACGCGATAAGGGGTTGTCAATCCCTTCACGGTCACTTACGAGAGTGAGATCCGATAGATATGATAGGATAATATTTTTGGTATTTTTATGATAAAGATGCAAAGTAAAGTAGAAGGCCATAAAAATAACTAAGTGTTGGAAGATTAATAAGATGGAAAATAGACCCGGGGGCCATAGGTTTCACTAGTGAGATCTGATAGATATGGCAGGATAATATTTTTGGTATTTTTATGATAAAGATGCAAAGTAAAATAAAAGCAAAGTAAAAGCAAAGCAAATAACTAAGTGTTGGAAGATTAATATGATGAAGAGAGACCCGGGGGCCATAGGTTTCACTAGTGGCTTCTCTCGAGAGCATAAGTATTTTACGGTGGGTGAACAAATTACTGTTGAGCAATTGATGTAATTGAGCATAGTTATGAGAATATCTAGGTATGATCATGTATATAGGCATCACGTCCGAGACAAGTAGACCGACTCTGCTGCATCTACTACTATTACTCCACTCATCGACCGCTATCCAGCATGCATCTAGAGTATTAAGTTCACGAAAACAGAGTAACGCCTTAAGCAAGATGACATGATGTAGAGGGATAAATTCATGCAATATGATAAAAAACCCCATCTGGTTATCCTCGATGGCAACAATACAATACGTGCCTTGCTGCCCCCTACTGTCACTGGGAAAGGACACCACAAGATTGAACCCGAAGCTAAGCACTTCTCCCATTGCAAGAAAGATCAATCTAGTAGGCCAAACCAAACTGATAATTCGAAGAGACATGCAAAGATAACCAATCATACATAAAAGAATTCAGAGAAGATTCAAATATTGTTCATAAATAAACTTGATCATAAACCCACAATTCATCGGTCTCAACAAACACACCGCAAAAGAAGATTACATCGAATAGATCTCCACGAGAGATGGGGAGAACATTGTATTTATATCCAAAAAGAGAGAAGAAGCCATCTAGCTACTAACTATGGACCCGAAGGTCTGAAGTAAACTACTCACACTTCATCGGAGAGGCTATGGTGTTGATGTAGAAGCCCTCCGTGATGGATGCCCCCTCCGGCGGAGCTCTGGAACAGGCCCCAAGATGGGATCTCGTGGGTACAGAAGGTTGCGGCGGTGGAATTAGGTTTTTGGCTCCGTATCTGATCGTTTGGGGTACGTAGGTATATATAGGAGGAAGGAGTACGTCGGTGGAGCAACAGGTGGCCCACGAGGGTGGAGGGCGCACCCTGGGAGGGGGGTAGGCGTGCCCCCTACCTCGTGGCCTCCTCCTTTGTTTCTTTACATAGGGTCCAAGTCTCCTGGATCATATTCTTCCTAAAAATCACGTTCCCGAAGGTTTCATTCCGTTTGGACTCCGTTTGATATTCCTTTTCTGCGAAACTCTAAAATAGGCAAAAAACAACAATTCTGGGCTGGGCCTCCGGTTAATAGGTTAGTCCCAAAAATAATATAAAAGTGAATAATAAATCCCAATAATTCCAAAACAGTAGATAATATAGCATGGAGCAATAAAAAATTATAGATACGTTGGAGACGTATCAATGTACAGGGTAGTACATTACATACGGTTATGTAACGGCAACCATGTCTCTCACGTACATTGTCTTCTCACACGGGTTGGTGCAGAAATTGTGTGTGAAGTTGTAATACCTAACACAAACGACATGTATAAACAGTGTGCCGTATACAACAAATAGTGCCATAAGTAGTTCCCGGCCGTTAGCTTATCCCCACAGTTTCCCTATTTCCCCCAAATCCCTAGATAGCCTCCAAATGCCCTCGCGTGGCGCTAACATTGGGGGAATGCGGACGAGTGGTGCTGATGGCTTCGGTGCGGCTGCTCCTATTCGTATCGCCGCCACGACGGCGGTCGCCGCCGAGCACTTCATAACGTCATCAGAAGGCAGGTGTACTATGGATCCGAATCATCCTGTGAGGTTCCAATCTATCCCGATCTTTTTTAGCATGAAAGTAGCTACTTGCGGAATTCGTCCTGAATGACCCCCCCCACCAGGAAAGCGATCTGCGCCAGATCCGGAGCATGACTCCAGACTCCCTCAACACGAGTCCGACTCTGAGTTTTGCGCCACCGAGAAGTACCAAAAGCTGAGTTGTGTGCACGGTCACACTCCCACTCGACGTGTATGCACGGAGGGATTCGACATTGGTAGGCGGTTTCTCAGTTGCCCCTTAGAGGTTAGTGCTAAGTTCATCATTTTACTTGAGTTAATGCCACCGCTCATCCTGAATACTATTTAACATTGGCAGGGATATGAGGCTTGTGCCTTTGTTAACTAGCTGGGTGAAGAATAGCATGGCAAGGCTCAGAGTGTTATCACCAAGCTCAAAGAAGATAACGTAAAGCTGAATAAGAAACTGGTTGATCCGGAATGTACAATCAGTATGATGAAGCAAGAAAGAAATCAATCACAGGCAACAGATGAAAGCAAGAGACAAGAAGGAAGTAGCATGTGTAGTTGTGGTTATCGCATTAGCCATGTTCTATGCATTGTTTGCAATGATGATTAGGGGTTTTGTTTGACAGTATTGCTGAAGCACATCTAGATATGCTCTAAGTAATGCACATCTTGGTCCTATACCATTGATGTTACGCGAAGATTCATGCAGATATTTTCCTTCGTCTTTTTTTCTTTTCCTTTGTAGTTTGATTATTACTGGCTTCATCAATAAGAAGAGCTAAATGTATTGCTTGCTGACTGTCCTACTCCGTTCGTACCGGTACTGGTGCATAATCCCAAAAATCGTTCCTTGTTTTTGTCCTGAAAAAAGAAATCAGCCAATAGGAGTCCTTCGCACCCCCGGGAACTTGGAGCGACTGGGGTACAAATAATTGCGGATTATATCAGCGGTTAGATAATACTGCAACCCCCGCTTCAATTGGCATTTCCTCTTCTCTCCATACCCCGCTTAAGTGTCCACCATCTTCATCGTCCCCGGCAGGCTGCGCTACACACTTGAACACACTACAATCTCGCTTTCTCGCGGTTTTTATACGACCGCAGCCATGTCGAGCGATAGCGAGGACGACAGTTCGGCCAGCAGTCTGGCGCCCCGATGATACGTCAACATCGGAATCATCACGCTCATCTTCCATGAGTCTGGCTTCGAGCCCAGACCTCGACTATATCCGGATCATGGAAAGGACGCCGCATTTGGAGTCGTCAGACGACAACCAGACGGACGAGGAGCCGTCGGAGGACGAAGAAGAGGAGGACGATGATGATGATGAGGAATGGTCGAACGAGGAGGAGGACAACGACAGCAGCGACGATGACGACGGCGACGGTGATGAAAAGCCAATGATCAGCGGCAAGAAGCGTCCTCGCCAAGACGATGTCGTGGGGCCATCCAACAACAGAAGAAGAATGACTAAATTAAGCAGACTGTATATATCTCTGTTTCCGTTCGCTCATATTAATTTGTTATCTCTGTTTATCCTGTCAATCTCATCGCAGATGGTTAGTAATACATAATCGACAAAGATCTTCTACATTATCGCCCACAGGTTGGTTTGTTGAACAATTCACACAAAAAAACCGTATGGGCTGTCTATCATGATCGCACACAATTCTGATTACCGACCTGTTTGCCGGGTATCACACACATCTTGTTACGCCGAATCGGTTGTGTTCACCTCGACCATTACAAACAGTTCATCTGAGCGAACTGTATGCCGTATATCACACACACCTTGATCTGGCTGCCCGTTTCTGTCGTTCCGCCTCATCGCAAACAGTTCGTATGGATTTACCGTATGCCTCACATCGCACACACAACTAACATGTGAACCATGTTTGATGTATCATTCATCGCAAACGTTTTGCATCTTTTTTGACGATTTTTTACATCACCGTTTGCGATTAATGCATCACACACAGTTTCGTCAAAGGGTCTCTGATCATAGTGTCGTGTTAGCAGCATCCTGCAGTAGTGTTAGTGCTATAAGACGTCTTGATCTATCTCTATAGATCTTTATGCCCAATATATATGCAGCTTTGCCTAAGTCTTTCATTGAAAACACACTCTTCAGATAGTCTTTTATTGTGCCAAGATACTCTGTATCATTCCCAATCAATAATATGTCATCTACATATAATATCATAAATGCTACAGAACTCCCACTAAACTTCTTGTATACACAAGCCTCTTCATCATTTTTAATGAAGCCAAACTCTTTTACCACTTCATCAAAATGTTGATTCCATCTCCTCGAGGCTTGCTTCAAACCATAGATTGACCTTTGAAGCTTGCAAACCTTTCCAGCATCCTTTGGGTCAACAAAACCTTCTAGTTGTACCATGTATACATCCTTTTCAGATTTCCATTTAGGAAAGCAGTTTTGACATCCATCTGCCATATCTCATAATCGAAATATGCAGCTATAGCCATCATAATCCGCACAGACTTTTAGCATTGGTAATGGAGAGAAAGTTTCATCATAATCAACTCCCTCGACTTGCGAAAACCCTTTCGCAACTAGCCTTGCTTTATATATAGATGGTACAATTTCCATCTGCATCTATTTTCTCTTGAAGATCCATTTACATTGTGTAGGTTTTACACCCTCTGGAGGATCAACCAAGTTCCAAACATGATTTTTGTACATGGACTCCATTCCAGATTGCGTGGTGATACGTCCATTTTGCATCATGTTTTCCAACTATTATTTATTATATATTGGGTCGTTATTTCACTTTATGATGCCATTCTTATGCCTTCTCTCTCTTATTTTGCAAGTTTCACATGACGAGGGAGATTGCCAGCAGCTGGAATTCTGGACCGAAAAAGGCTACGACAGAGATAGCTATTCAACACAGCTCCAAATGACTTGAAAATTTATGGAGAATTGTTTTGGAATATATAAAAAATATATCAACAGAAGAAATACCAGGAGGGGGCCACCAGGGAGCGACGAGCTCAGGGCGCCCTGTGAGCTCGTGGGTCCCACGGCAGGCCTTCGGTGCCCATCTTCTGCTATATGAGGCTATTTGCCCTAGAAAAAAATGGGAAGAAGACTTTCAGGACGAAGCATCGCTGGCTCGAGGTGGAACCTGGGCAAGAGCACTTTTGCTCTCTAGTGGAGCGATTCCACCAGGGAAACTTCCCTCCGGGAGGGGTATATCGAAGCCACCGACATCACCAACGATCCTCTCATCTTGGGAGGACCAATCTTCATCAACATCTTCACCAGCACCATCTCCTCTTAAACCCTAGTTCATCTCTTGTATTCAATCTTTGTCTCAAAACCTCAGATTGGTACTTGTGGGTTGCTAGTAGTGTTGATTACATCTTGTAGTTTATGCTAGTTGGTTTATTTGCTGGAAGATTATATGTTCAGATCCTTAAAGATATTCAATACCCCTCTGATCTTGAACATGAATATGATTTTTGAGTAGTTAATTTTTTTCTTGAGGACATGGGAGAAGTCTTGTTATAAGTAATCATGTGAGTTTGGTATTTGTTCGATACTTTGATGATATGTATGTTGTTGCTTCCTTTAGTGGTGTCATGTGAACATCGACTACATGACACTTCACCATCCTTCACTACAAAAAATACACTTCCGTGATGATACGTGTTTGTCACAGTAGGTCACGTTTTCTGTCATGCATGTACATCCATGACGATTTTATGACAGAATCAAGATAGTCATACATGTGTTGTCGTAGAAGTGTTCCATGACATTACCAAAATTATCATCACGGAAGTGTCCACTTCCATGATGATAAATCGCGCGTCATAGAAGTGCTTTAGTCAAGGGTAACCGACACGTGGCATCCACCATAACGGGTCACGGTTAAGCTATCGGGTCCGGTTTTGGATCCGATAACCCGTTAACAGCCCGGACCAATGGGTACTTTCCATGTGTAAAATTCTCAATGGCCAGAGGAACCACGTGTCGGCTCACCGTTGGGATAGATGTCATCCACTCATTGGACCGGAGGCGCCTATGATACATCGACACATGGCACAGCCCAACACAAGCCCATTCCGATGAAAAGGTCGTCCTATTTGACTTGGTCAAAAGGTAGCGGGCCGGCCCACGGAAAGCCTGTTAACGGCCTATTCGCATATAGCCCATTTACAACCCACTAACTCACGGCCCGTTACGGCCTCTCCGAATTAGGCCTAGTAGCATCATCTGGGCCGTCCAATATGATTCCATCCCAGCGTAACTTCCGGCCCATGTATGGCCCATGATGCCTTTCGGCCCATATGAGGCCCTTTGTAACTCTTGGCCCATTAATGGCCCGTGGTGAAACTAGCCCATATGGGGCCCTTTGTAACTCTTGGCCCATTAACGACCCATTATTCCATTGGGCCATTTCCAGCATTTGGTTACTTACGGCCCGTTACTGGCCTTTTCTGCTTGTGGGCCAAATTCAGCCCGAGGTTATAATTGGCCCGTTTGTGGCCCGTTAATCTGTTGGGCTGTTTTCATAGTGTCATCAAATACGACTGATTAACGACGACTCGTTATGGTCGGCCCATAAACGGATGGTTCCAACTCTATCCCGTTTACGGCCCATAATGCGGTCTGTTATTGTCCCATGTTTGGCCAATCGATCATACGACCCGTAGAAGGCCCATTGATGCTATGGCTCGTAGAAGGCCCATTGTTTCTACGGCCCATAGAAGGCCCATTGTTTCTACAGTAAATATGTAGCCCATGGTTATTGTGGCCTAGTTTTAAGAAATAGGTTATTGTAGCCACTAGCAAACTGCAGAAAAAGAACTGCACCGACTACAAGCAAACAAATAAACAAGACAACAAAGAAATAAATAAGCAAGCAACTTACGATAGGCTATCACGGCTATTACACATATTACATCCAGTAGGCATCAAGTCCGCCACCAGTGCAAAGGAGTATAAACCATAGCTACAGAACCTGACCTGAGAACAATTCTTCTTCTGCTTTAAGCGTTGACTTGGGGTTCGGAGTGGTGGTCCTCGTGCTTTGGGCACTGCAGTTGCCTTACTAACTGCTCATGTTTGGGTGCTCTGTGGTGGAGATGGTGCTGTGTCAACTGGAACTGGGTTACTATCTGCTGGGGTTGGGGTTAGAAGGGGTGTAGCAGGTTCTCTGTCCAACTAGGTAGGGGTACAACCTGTGTGAGTCTGGGTTATGTGTGGTGGGGCTGGTTCTTGGGAAAGTACAACCGTGGTTCTATCTGCATCGACAGGTAGCACGATCTTTTATGAAGACCATGTTTTTACTCCCATAGATACTGCCATCACCCCCTCCAATTCAAATGGCTAATAAACAAGAAAAGTAATTGAATGTACAGACATTGTAAGATAGACATGTGCAATGGATAGTAGGGAAGAAAACAAAGCATGAAATAATTCACATTTATGTTGTCTAACCAAACAGAATAGCATGACATAATTTCACATATATGATGGCTAATTAAACATGATAGCATGTCACAATTTCTCATGTATGATGGCTAACTAAATAGGATAGAATGACAGACTTCAAAATATGATGACTATGTAAACATGATGACATGTTATAACTATACGATGTGTCTATTAAAGTGGTTGCCATGCCATAATTCACAAACATGCCTTCGATGGAAACATGATGGCATGATATAATTCACGGATAGGATGACATGATTCAAAATATGATGACTATATAAACAAGATGAGATGATATAAGTGTTGGGGAATGTAGTAATTTCAAACATTTTCCTACGCACACACAAGATCATGGTGATGCATAGCAACGAGAGGGGAGAGTGTTGTCCACGTACCCTTGTAGACCGAAAGCGGAAGCGTTAGCACAACGCGGTTGATGTAGTCGTACGTCTTCACGATCTGACCGATCCAAGTACCGAACGTACGGCACCTCCGAGTTCAGCACACGTTCAGCTCGATGACGTCCCACGAACTCCGATCCAGCAGAGCTTTGTGGAAGAGTTCCATCGGCACGACGGCATGATGACGGTGTTGATGATGCTACCGACGCAAGGCTTCGCCTAAGCACCGCCACGATATGACCGAGGTGGAATATGGTGGAGGGGGGCACCGCACACGGCTAAGAGATCAATGATCAATTGTTGTGTCTCCAAGGGGTGCCCCCTCCCTGTATATAAAGGAGTGGAGGAGGGGGGGCGGTCCTCTCTATGGCGTGCCCTAGGGGAGTCCTACTCCCACTGGGAGTATGATTCCCCCTTTCCTAGTAGAACTAGGAGCCCTTCCAAGTAGTAGGAGTAGGAGAGAAGGAAAGGGAAAAGAGAAGAGAAGGAAGGAGGGGGCGCTGCCCCTCCCCCTAGTCCAATTCGGACTAAGCATTGGGGGGGGGGGGGCGCAGCGTCCCCTCTCTCTTTCCCCTGAAGCCCAATAAGGCCCATATACTCCCCGGCGAATTCCCGTAACTCTCCGGTACTCCGAAAAATACCCGAATCACTCGGAACCTTTCTGATGTCCGAATATAGACGTCCAATATATCGATCTTTACGTATCGACCATTTCGAGACTCCTCGTCATGTCCCCGATCTCATCTGGGACTTCGAACTACCTTCGGTACATCAAAACACATAAACTCATAATACAAATCGTCACCGAACGTTAAGCGTGCGGACCCTACGGGTTCGAGAACTATGTAGACATGACCAAGACACGTTTCCGGTCAATAACCAATAGCGGAACCTGGATGCTCATATTGGCTCCTACGTATTCTACAAAGATGTTTATCGGTCAAACCGCATAACATACGTTGTTCCCCTTGTCATCGGTATGTTACTTGCCCGAGATTCGATCATCGGTATCTCAATATCTAGTTCAGTCTCGTTACCGGCAAGTCTCTTTACTCGTTCCATAATACATCATTCCGCAACTAACTCATTAGTTACAATGCTTGCAAGGTTTATAGTGATGTGTATTACCGAGTGGGCCCAGAGATACCTCTCCGACGATCAGAGTGACATATCCTAATCTCGAAATACGCCAACTCAAGAAGTACCTTTGGAGACACCTATAGACCATCTTTATAACCACCCAGTTATGTTATGATGTTTGGTAGCACACAAGGTGTTCCTCCGGTAAATGGGAGTTGCATAATTTCATAGTCATAGGAACATGTATAAGTCATGAAGAAAGCAGTAGCAATAAAACTGTAACGATCACAATGCTAAGCTAATGAATGGGTCTTGTCCATCACATCATTCTCCTAATGATGTGATCCCGTTCATCAAATAACAACACATGTCTATGGGTAGGAAACATAGCCATCTTTGATGAACAAGCTAGTCAAGTAGAGGCATACTAGGGACGCATTATTTTGTCTATGTATTCACACATGTATCAAGTTTCTGGTTAATACAATTCTAGCATGAATAATAAACATTTATCATGAAATAAGGAAATAAATAATAACTTTATTATTGCCTCTAGGGCATATTTCCTTCAGTCTCCCACTTGCACTAGAGTCAATAATCTAGTTCACATCGCCATGTGATTTAACTCCAATAGTTCACATCACTATGTGATTAACACTCGTAGTTCACATCGCCATGTGACCAACACAAAGGGTTTACTAGAGTCAGTAATCTAGTTCATATCGCTATGTGATTAACACCCAAAGAGTACTAAGGTGTGATCATGTTTTGCTTGTGAGAGAAGTTTAGTCAACGGGTCTGCCAAAATACAGATCCGTATGTATTTTGCAAATTTCTATGTCTACAATGCTCTGCATGGAGCTACTTTAGCTAATTGCTCCCACTTTCAATATGTATCCAGATTGAGACTTAGAGTCATCTGGATCAGTGTCAAAGCTTGCATCGACGTAACTCTTTACGATGAACGTTTTGTCACCTCCATAATCGAGAAACATATCCTTATTCCACTAAGGATAATTTTGACCGCTGTCCAGTGATCTATTCCTGGATAACTATTGTGCTCCCTTGCCAAACTCGGTGTAGGGTATACAATAGATCTGGTACACAGCATGGCATACTTTATAGAACCTATGACTGAGGCATAGGCAATGCCTTTCATTCTCTTTCTATCTTCTGCCGTGGTCGGGCTTTGAGTCTTACTCAATTTCACACCTTGTAACACAGGCAAGAACTCTTTCTTTGACTGTTCCATTTTGAACTACTTCAAAATCTTGTCAAGGTATGTACTTATTGAAAAAACTTATCAAGCATCTTGATCTATCTCTATAGATCTTGATGCTCAATATGTAAGCAGCTTCACCGAGGTCTTGCTTTGAAAAACTCCTTTCAAATACTCCTTTATGCTTTCCAAAAAATTCAAAATTATTACCGATCAACAATATGTCATTCACATATACTTATCAGAAATGTTGTAGTGCTCCCACTCACTTTCTTGTAAATATAGGCTTTACCGCAAGTCTATATAAAACTATATGCTATGATCACATTATCAAAGCGTACATTCCAACTCTGAGATGCTTGCACCAGTCCATAAATGGATCACTGGTGCTCATACACTTTGTTAGCATCTTTTGGATTGACAAAACCTTCTGGTTGCATCATATACAACTCTTCTTTAATAAATCCATTAAGGAATGCAGTTTTGTTTATCCATTTGCCAGATTTCATAAAATGCGGCAATTGCTAACATGATTCAGACAGACTTAAGCATCACTACGAGTGAGAAAATCTCATCAGTCAACACCTTGAACTTGTCAAAAACCTTTTTCCGACAAGTCTAGCTTTGTAGATAGTAACACTACTATCAGCGTCCGTCTTCCTCTTGAAGATCCATTTATTTTCTATGGCTTGCTGATCATCGGGCAAGTCAACCAAAGTCCACACTTTGTTCTCATACATGGGTCCCATCTCAGATTTCATGGCCTCAAGCCATTTCGCAGAATCTGGGCTCATCATCGCTTCCTCATAGTTTGTACGTTCGTCATGGTCAAGTAACATGACCTCCAGAACAGGATTACCATACCACTCTGGTGCGGATCTCACTCTGGTTTACCTACGAGGTTCAGTAGTAACTTGATCTAAAGTTACATGATCATCATCATTAGCTTCCTCACTAATTGGTGTAGGAGTCACATGAACAAATTTTTGTGATGAACTACTTTCCAATAAGGGAGCAGGTATAATTACCTCATCAAGTTCTACTTTCCTCCCACTCACTTCTTTCGAGAGAAGCTACTTCTCTAGAAAGGATCCATTCTTAGCAACGAATATCTTGCCTTCGGATCTGTGATAGAAGGTGTACCCAACAGTTTTTTTGGGTATCCTATGAAGATTTACTTCTCTGATTTGGGTTCGAGCTTATCATGTTGAAACTTTTTCACATAAGCATCGCAGTCCCAAACTTTAAGAAATGATAGCTTAGGTTTCTTGCCAAACCACACTTCATACGGTGTCATCTCCACGGATTTAGATGGTGCCCTATTAATCGTGAATGCAGCTGTCTCTAATGCATAAACCCAAAACAATAGTGGTAAACTGGTAAGAGACATCATAGATTGCACCATATCCAATAAAGTACGGTTACGATGTTCGTACATACCATCACGCTGTGGTGTTCCGGGTGGCGTGAGTTGTGAAACTATTCCGCATTGTTTCAAATGAAGACCAAACTCGTAACTCAAATATTCTTCTCCACGATCAGATCGTAGAAACTTTATTTTCTTGTTACGATGATTTTCCACTTCACTCTGAAATTCTTTGAACTTTTCAAATGTTTCGCACTTATGTTTCATCAAGTAGATATACCCATATCTGCTCAAATTATCTGTGAAGGTCGAAAAAAGCGATACTTGTCGCAAGCCTCAACACTCATCGGACCGCATACATCAGTATGTATTATTTCCAATAAGTCAGTTGCTCGCTCCATTGTTCCGGAGAACGGAGTCTTAGTCATCTTGCCCATGAGGCATGGTTCGTAAGCATCAAGTGATTCATAATCAAGTGATTCCAAATCCCATCAACATGGAGTTTCTTCATGCGCTTTACACCAATATGACCTAAATGGCAGTGCCACAAATAAGTTGCACTATCATTATTAACTTTGCATCTTTTGGTTTCAATATTATGAATATGTGTATCACTACAATCGAGATCCAACAAACCATTTTCATTGGGTGTATGACCATAGAAGGTTTTATTCATGTAAACAGAACAACAATTATTCTCTAACTTAAATGAATAACCGTATTGCAATAAACATGATCAAATTATATTCATGCTCACCGCAAACACCAAATAACACTTATTTAGGTTCAACACTAATCCCGAAAGTATAGGGAGTGTGCAATGATGATCATACCAGTCTTGGAACCACTTCCAACACACATCGTCACTTCACCCTCAACTAGTCTCTGTTTATTCTATAACTCCTATTTCGAGTTACTAATTTTTAGCAACCGAACAAGTATCAAATACCCATGGGCTACTATAAACACTAGTAAGGTACACATCAATAACCTGTATATCAAATATACCCTTGCTCACTTTGCCATCCTTCTTGTCCACCAAATATTCAGGGCATTTCTGCTTCCAGTGACCATTTCCTTTGCAGTAGAAGCACTCAGTTTCTGGCTTTAGTCTAACTTTGGGCTTCCTCACAGAAGTGACAACTTGCTTGCCATTCCACATGAAGTTCCCTTTCTTTCCCTTTGCCCTTTTCTTGAAACTAGTGGTCTTGTTAATCATCAACACTTGATGCTCTTTCTTGATTTCTACCTTCATCGATTTCATCATCATGAAAAGCTCGGGAATCGTTTTAGTCATCCCTTGGATACTATAGTTCATCACGAAGTTCTACTAACTTGGTGATGGTGACTAGAGAATTCTGTCAATCACTATTTTATCTGGAAGATTAACTCCCACATGATTCAACTGATTGTAGTACCCAGACAATCTAAGAACATGCTCACTACTTGAGCTATTCTCCTCCATCTTTTAGCTATAGAACTTGTTGGAGACTTCATATCTCTCAACTCGGGTATTTGCTTGAAATATTAACTTCAACTCCGGGAACATCTCATATGGTCCATGACGTTCAAAACATTTTTAAAGTCTCGATTCTAAGCCGTTAAGCATGGTGCACTAAACTATCAAGTAGTCATCATATTGATCTAGCCAAACGTTCATAACGTCTGCATCTGCTCCTGCAATAGGTCTGTCACCTAGTGGTGCATTAAGGACATAATTATTCTATGCAGCAATGAGGATAAACCTCAGATCACGGACCCAGTCCGCATCATTGCTACTATCATCTTTCAACTTAGTTTTCTCTAGGAACATATCAAAATAAAACAGGGGAGCTAAACGCGAGCTATTGATCTACACATAGATATGCTAATACTACCAGGACTAAGTTCATGATAAATTAAAGTTCAATTAATCATATTACTTAAGAACTCCCACTTAGATAGACATCTCTCTAATCATCTAAGTGACCACGTGATCTATATCAACTAAACCATGTCCGATCATCACGTGAGATGGAGTAGTTTCAATGGTGAACATCACTATGTTGATCATATCTACTATATGATTCACGCTCGACCTTTCGGTCTCAGTGTTACGAGGCCATATCTGCATATGCTAGGCTCGTCAAGTTTAACCTGAGTATTCTGCGTGTGCAACTGTTTTGCACCCGTTGTATTTGAACGTAGAGCTTATCACATCGACCATCACGTGGTGTCTCAGCACGAAGAACTTTTGCAACGGTGCATACTCAGGGAGAACACTTCTACCTTGAAATTTAGTGAGAGATCATCTTATAATGCTACCGTCGATCTAAGAAAAATAAGATGCATAAAAGATAAACATCACATGCAATCAATATAAGTGATATGATATGGCCATCATCATCTTGTGCTTGTGATCTCCATCTCCGAAGCATCATCACCGGCGTGACACCTTGATCTCCATTGTAGCATCATTGTCGTCTCGCCAACTATTGCTTCTACGACTATCGCTACCGCTTAGTGATAAAGTAAAGCAATTACAGGGCGATTGCATTGCATACAATAAAGCGACAACCATATGGCTCCTGCCAGTTGCCGACAACTTGGTTACAAAACATGATCATCTCATACAATAAAATATAGCATCATGCCTTGACCATATCACATCACAACATGCCCTGCAAAAACAAATTAGACGTCCACTAGTTTGTTGTTGCAAGTTTTACGTGGCTGCTACGGGCTGAGCAAGAACCGTTCTTACCTACGTATCAAAACCACAACGATAGTTTGTCAAGTTGGTGCTGTTTTAACCTTCCCAAGGACCGGGCGTAGCCACACTCGGTTCAACTAAAGTTGGAGAAACTGACACCCGCCAGCCACCTGTGTGCAAAGCACGTCGATAGAACCAGTCTCGCGTAAGCGTACGCGTAATGTCGGTCCGGGCCGCTTCATCCAACAATACCGCCTAACCATAGTATGACATGCTGGTAAGCAGTATGACTTGTATCGCCCACAACTCACTTGTGTTCTACTCGTGCATATAACATCTACGCATAAACTTGGCTCGGATGCCACTGTTGGCGAACGTAGTAATTTCAAAAAAAATTCCTACGCACACATAGGATCATGGTGATACATAGCAACGAGAGGGGAGAGCGTAGTCCACGTACCCTCATAGACCGAAAGCGGAAGCGTTAGCACAACGCGGTTGATGTAGTCATATGTCTTCATGATCCGACCGATCTAAGTACCGAACGTACGGCACCTCCAAGTTTAGCACACGTTCAGCTCGATGACGTCCCATGAACTCCGATCCAGCAGAGCTTTGCGGGAGAGTTCCGTGAGCACGACGACATGATGATGGTGTTGATGATGCTACCGACGCAGGGCTTTGCCTAAGCACCGCTATGATATAACCGAGGTGGAATATGGTGGAGGGGGCACCACACACGGCTAAGAGATGAATGATCAATTGTTGTGTCTCCAAGGGGTGCCCCCCTCCCCGTATATAAAGGAGTGGAGGAGGGGGAGGGCCAGCCCTCTCTATGGCGTGCCCTAGGAGAGTCCTACTCCCACTGGGAGTAGGATTCCCCCTTTCCTAGTAGAACTAGGAGCCCTTCCAAGTAGTAGGAGTAGGACAGAAGGAAAGGGAAAAGAGAAGAGAAGGAAGGAGGGGGCGCCGCCCCTCCCCATAGTCCAATTCGGATTAAGCATTGGGGGGCGCGCAGCCTTCCCTCTCTCTTTCCCCTAAAGCTCAATAAGGCCCATATACTCCCCGGCGAATTCCCGTAACTCTCCGGTACTCCGAAAAATACCCGAATCAGTCGGAACCTTTCGGATGTCCGAATATAGTCGTCCAATATATCGATCTTTACGTATCGACCATTTCTAGACTCCTCGTCATGTCCCCGATCTCATCTGGGACTCCGAACTACCTTCGGTACATCAAAACACATAAACTCATAATACAAATCGTCACCGAACGTTAAGCGTGCGGACCCTACGGGTTTGAGAACTATGTAGACATGACAGATACACGTTTCCGGTCAATAACTAATAGCGGAACCTGGATACTCATATTGGCTCCTACATATTCTACGAAGATCTTTATCGGTCAAACCGCATAACATACGTTGTTCCCTTTGTCATCGGTATGTTACTTGCCCGAGTTTGGATCGTCGGTATCTCAATACCTAGTTCAATCTCGTTACCGGCAAGTATCTTTACTCGTTCTGTAATACATCGTCCTGCAACTAACTCATTAGTTACAATGCTTGCAAGGATTATAGTGATGTGTATTACCGAGTGGGCCCAGAGATACCTCTCTGACGATCGGAGTGAAAAATCCTAATCTTGAAATACGCCAACTCAACAAGTACCTTCGGAGACACCTGTAGAGCACCTTTATAATCACCCAGTTACATTGTGACGTTTGGTAGCACACAAAGTGTTCTCCGGTAAACGGGGGTTGCATAATCTCATAGTCATAGGAACATGTATAAGTCATGAAGAAAGCAGTAGCTATAAAACTGTAACGATCACAATGCTAAGCTAAAGAATGGGTCTTGGTCATCACATCATTCTCCTAATGATGTGATCCCATTCATCAAATAACAACACATTTCTATGGCTAGAAAACATAACCATTTTTGATGAACAAGCTAGTCAAGTAGAGGAATACTAGGGACACATTGTTTTGTCTATGTATTCACACATGTATCAAGTTTCTGGTTAATACAATTCTTGCATGAATAATAAAATTTATCATGAAATAAGGAAATAAATAATAACTTTATTATTGCCTCTAGGTCATATTTCCTTTAATAAGTATATTATGTCTTTAGAAAATGGGTTGGCATGCCATAATTCAGATACATGCTGTCTATGTAAACATCATGGCATGATATAATTCAAATCTATGATTTATATACTAAGCAAGTGAGCAGAGGGCAACCGCATATATGATGTGTCAACTAAGGATATGGCATTCAATATTGTGTATATGATGTAAAAACTAAGCACTAAGACAACATATGCATGATATGAGTAATATAACCCTGCCAAGTTTGAGCATACACCTCAGGGGGATAATAGGACTGGTCATCTGCCTCTGAATCCTCTTTGAAGAGCTATCTATAACCAGCAAGATATCTGCTTCAGCAGGTAGCATTGTCTGCTCTGATGACCTTGTTTTCACTCTAGATTTCTCCATCACCAATTCAAATGGCTGATGCATAGGAAGAGTAGTTGAATATACAAACATTGTCGACAAATGCAATGAGTAATACAAAAAAAAGGACGACATGATATAATTCACATATATGACGCTTGGCTAAACAGCATGGCATTGCATAATTCACATACATAGTGCCTTGCAACAAGATAGCATTGCACAATTCACATATATAATGTCTTGCAACAATATGGCATTGCAAAATTCGCATACATGGTAATTAGACACTAAACAGGTGGCATTCACACAAAGCACGTCTAAACTAAGGAAATGTGATGCGGAGCATCCCTCACTCATCCCCATGGACGCACCTACATCTTCCTCAACACCACGTGGACCCATGACTCGAGCTCGAGATAAGGCTATTGAAGAAAAGGTAACTCGCTCCTCTCCGAACTCCCTCTTCCTACTCACGAGACATGGCTACTACCTCATTCGGAAACTCTGTGCGTGATCAGGTGTATGGAGGAAAGCCACGGTACAGCTACATACAAGAGCCAAGACGGCGAGGACCCCAAGCGTGATGAAGAAGAAGAAGAGCTGTTGCGGAAGCTACATGCGTCGGACGACCGACCGCGCTCGGACGTCCGACGAGTCCCAGGCTACGGACGACCGAGCTTTCCGGACGTCCGGTACCTGGCACCCCGAGCCAAAGCTACGGACGACCGGCCACCTCCGGACATCCGACGCACCCCGATCAGAGCCAAATCTATGGAAGACCGAAGTCTCCGGACGACCGAACGACCCGCACCCGAGCCGGATTTACTGACGTCCGACAGCCTCCGGACGTCCGGACCGTCCCGAAGCCCCGGACGTCCGACACCTGTGTGACCGTGACCGCGGGCTGGAGCCCTTGTACCCATTCACTTCGCCCCCCTTTGCACTAAGACTATAAATAGACCTCCTCCTCCTAGTTAGGGTTAGCAAAGGATTAGCTCATATTTGTGTGAGAGCTTTGCTCATCCACTTGGTTACATTCTCCTCGGAGATCGCGCCTCCTCGGAGAAGATCCTTCCAAGAGGATTCAAGACCCCCTTCTACGGTGGACCCCCATCAAGACCTCCTCCCGGAGAAGAATGGCTACTCGTGTATCTTTCCTTTGTTGACTTTGAATCTTGTGCTACCTTATGTGTTCGGTGATCTAGCCCTTGTGTGATCAATACTTGTCGGTTTAGTGTTTCTCTTGTGTGTTTTTCCTTGTGTTCTTCCGCTCGTTCGTCGCGTTCTCCCCGTAGGATCCCCTCCAAACGTGAAAGATCTCCGACTAGGGCTCCGCCCTACATCATCTCGGTATCATGAGCCATTTTGATCACGTTTTTGGAGCCCCTACCCCGTGTTTTCTAGCTTGATTTTGTTGTTTTTGTCCTAAATCCGAAAATTCCCCACCAAAAATAGCCCCAATTTTTTTTGTAATTTGTTGGTGAGTTGAGATTTTGTTGGATTTGGTCCATGGATTTGAGTTGCTACGTGTGGATCTAGCTTTTCCCACCCTCCCCACCCTTTTCATCCATCAATCCGCTCGATTTTGACCTCACCAACTTCTTCCACCTCAAAATCGCCCCGACCCAACCTGCGTTGACCCCGACCACCGGACGTCCGACCTTTCCGGACGACCGGAACCCCTGTCCCGATTCAAATTTACGGACGACCGGACCCTGTCGGACATCCGACGGCCGAACGACCGGAAAAACAGGACATCCATGAAACCCTGACAAAACTGAACTTGTTCAGTGCAGCCACCACCACCACCACCCCACCTTCCTCCACATCATCCAAAACCCACACACACCACCATACTCCCCAATACCTCCTATGACGTTTGTTGACACATTTTGGTCCTTGAGATTTTGAGTTGTGATTCCCGTGTCCTATTGTGTTTCGGCTATCTAGGTACGGTTCAACATCATCATCAACACGGCTCATCTTCGCAAGGGTCTCATCATCGACAAGGACGGTAACATCGTCGACATCTTTGTCATACCTTGCAATTGCATTGATACCCACATGGCCTTACTTTTGCGTAGCTTACCCATCGAGACTAGCCATTGAGTATTGCCGGCAACGTGACTTGTGCACATTAGTGATCATACTCCATAACATACATAACATACCACCGTGGTGCATATCTTGGGATCCATTTGTGTGTCACAAAGTTGTCATAGCATACACAATTGCTATCTTGGTTCGTGAAGTTTTGCATGAGAAAAGAGCTCAAAGGTGACAGAGCCACCCAAGCTTTTAAGCAAAGAGGAAAGATAAGAAAAGAGCTTATGAGCAAGAACCATAGCATCATACTACTTTAAGATTGTCATATTGGATCATCTTGGATCATAGCACCGAAATACCATACATATAGCATACGTGGAATAGAGATAGTTGCATTTTTGCCTAGTAGGTTGTGCACAAGTTTCGTATCCACCTATTGTGCAATCGTGCTAGCGTCTCTCTAGTATTGTGCAACAAGAGTATTTTCATGGATTCCACATTTTGGCTCACTTTTGGTTTGCACAATCCCACTTATCTATTTGCGTGTGTGTTTCCGTGTACCATTATTTGCTTGGTCTACTTGTTGCATTTGCAAATTTGTGAACCTTTTCCAACATTATTGACGCTCACTTACAATTGCATCAAATTTTGTGCCACCATCCTCACCAAGCTCCACCATAAGCTTTTATTTGTGTAGGTGTGAGAACCGACAAGGATTGGTACCAATAGTGCTATTTCATTATCCGCATTTGAGTGAACTTGATTCATCATCAACATCGATCAAAGGTACATTGGTATAAGTTCTTCTCCTTCTACCACTCACATTTTGGCTTGGAACGATGGATAGGCCAAGTACTTCTACCAACCCACTCTTCCTCAAGCAAGACGACGACATGTCTTCATACGTCACCAAGAGCCACCTCTTTGGTGCACAACGAGCGTTGCACCAAGAGCAACAAGCAATGAGCGACCGCATCGACAACCTCGCAACCGACTTGCGACTCTCCGAGCAACATACAAGAGACTACTTCGACAACAAGTTCGACGCTCACAAGCAAGAGAATGATGCAAGAATGGATGAGATCCGCGCCTTGATGAGGAACCGGCATCATTCCACTCTTCATCCTCAAGACGAAGCCGCTCGAGTCGACACTCCGACGACACCTTCTACGACTCAAGTACACCTACTTCGAACACTCTTCGTCATGCCGCATGTCAAGACCGTCAAGCAAACCGCAATCCTCTACATGACACCGACTCTCAAGAGCATCGACATCGTCAAAACCAAGCTACATTTGCGCAAGCACAAGCACGGCAACGCCAACGACAACAAGAACAAGAAGAGAGCGCGACAACATCAAGATGCACAAGACGCCGAGGCGCAACATCGAGAACAACAACTACGGGAAGCTCAAGCACTTGAGGCACAACGTGCACTTCGCGACTCAAGTCGAGCCGTTGCCGACCGAGGACACCAAGCTCATGAATATCAAGAAGCCCTTCGCGAAGAAGTCCAAGAAAGGCTCTACCAAGCACGTGTGCATCGACAAGCCCCACAACAAGCTCGACAAGCTCCACCACATGCTCACCAAGAACCTCAAGTTCATCAAGCGCATGAAGACAATGGAAATCCACCAAGACAAGAGCAACATGAGGAAAACGACCCTCCTCGCCAAGAGCAACATGAGATTGTTAATCCTCAACGACATGGACGTCATCATCCTCGACCAAAAAAAAATGAAGAGCAACGATATGGAAAGCTCAAATTCACCATTCCCAAGTTCAATGGAAGCAATGACCCCGAAGAATATCTTTCATGGGCATTGAAGGTCGACAAAATCTTTCGTTTACACAAATATGAGGAAGAGAAGAAGATCGCTATGGCATCACTTGAGTTCCAAGACTATGTGCTCATATGGTGGGAACAAATCCTCGAGAGGCGACAAGAAAGAGGTGTACCTCCAATCACCACTTGGGCTCAAATGAAAGATGTCATGAGAGCACGTTTTGTGCCAACCTACTACAACCGCGACCTCTTCAAGAAACTCCAACTCCTCAAGCAAGGAACAAAGAGTGTTGAAGAATATTACAAGGAAATGGAGATAGCCATGATTCGAGCCAATGTGAAGGAAGATGATGAGCAAACTATGGCACATTTCTTGAATGGACTCAATCATCCCATCAAGAAGATCGCCGACTTCCAACCATACTCCACCCTCATTGAGCTCGTACATCAAGCTACAAAGGCGGAACATCAAGTGCAAGATGACTTCAAGTACGCCAAGTACTCGTCCAAGACCTACGGCTTCTCCAACAACCAAGCTTCAACACCTCCTCCAACATCTACATCATCCAAAACTTCTACAAACAACGACGATAAGTCGAGTTACAAGAAAAATTCGACAAGTTCAAGTTGTCCTCCTCCTACTACAAGCAACTTCAAGATGCGTGCTTCGTCATCTACTCTGACCGATGAGACCATCAAGACAAGCTCCTTCAAGTGTTTCACTTGGGGCGGTCGAGGCCACAAGTCCTACGAATGCACCAACAAGCGCACCATGATCCTCAACGACGACGGCACCTCTGACTCAATGAGTGATGAGGAGATGGCAGCTCTTGATCAAGTGGCCATGCACCGGCGAGTGAACGAAGATGAAGATGCCCAAGTCTTTTGTGATGAGGATTCAAGCCCAGCTCTCGTTGTCTCCAAGGTCTTGACTCTTCAACATCAACAAGAAGATGACCAAAGATGCCACATCTTCCACACAAAGGCCGGCATCAACGGAAGGTCCGTCAAGGTCATCATCTATGGAGGTAGTTGTCACAACTTGGCAAGTGAAGAACTATGCTCCAAGCTTCAATTAGTCAAGAGGAAGCACCCGAATCCCTACAAGGTTCAATGGCTAAGTGACTCCGGCACTATACGAGTTGAACATACGGTCCAAGTCTCCTTCAATTTTGGTGCATATGAGGACACTTTGGAATGTGATGTGGTCCCAATGACGGTTTGCCACCTCCTTCTTGGTCGACCATGGCAATTCAACCGTGGTGTCTTCCACAACGGGCGCACCAATCACTATAGCTTCAAGATGAAAGGGAAGCAATATGTGCTACGACCTATGTCTCCTAGTCAAGTGATAACCGACAAGCAAGCCACCCATCATACAGACAAGAGTGAGAAAGTGATCCACCAAAAAGTGAGTGAGAGCCACAAGCCAAACTTGAGCGCCTCTTCGCCTAGAGAGAAAAACCTCATCCTATTTCCCACCAAAAGTGAGATGAGAGAAGTGTGTGAGAACCCATCTAGTGTGATGCACTTTGTCCTTCTATGCAAGGATGGAGAGCCAACAACTAACACATCTCATGAGCTACCTTTAGTGTTTAAATCTCTTTTGCAGGAATTCCAAGATGTTTTCCTCGATGAGCTACCTCCGGGTCTACCTCCTCTTTGAGGCATTGAGCATCGAATCGACCTTATCCCCGGAGCACCTCTACCAAACAAAGCTCCATACCGAGCCAATCCCGAAGAAACCAAGGAGATTCAACGGCAAGTACAACAACTCATCGACAACGGTCATGTACGTGAAAGCCTAAGCCCTTGTGCCGTTCCCGTCATACTTGTGCCTAAGCCCGATGGAAGTTTCCGCTTGTGTTCCGATTGTAGACCTATAAATGCTATTACCATTCGCTATAGGCATCCCATTCCTCGCTTAGATGATATGCTTGATGAACTTAGTGGAGCCAACTTTTTCTAAAAAATTGATCTTAAAAGTGGCTATTATCAAATCCGCATATAAGAGGGTGATCAATGGAAAACTGCTTTCAAAACCAAATTTGGTTTATATGAGTGGTTACTCATGCCTATGGGTTTATCGGAAGCTCCCGGTACTTTTGTGCGTCTCATGCATTATGTCCTTCGGCCTTATATTGGAGTCTTTGTTGTGGTTTACTTCGACGATATTCTTGTGTTTAGCAAAACCATGAAAGAGCATCTTGATCATGTTAGGACTGTTTTGCAAACCCTTCGAAAGGAAAGTCTTTTTGCAAACATGGAAAAATGCACATTTGGTGTTGACAAAGTTGTTTTCTTGGGTTTTGTTGTATCCTCAAAGGGTGTCCATGTTGATGAATCTAAAATTGAAGCAATTAAAACTTGGCCCCAACCCACCAATTTGCAACAAGTGCGTAGCTTTCTTGGTCTTGCAGGTTTTTATCGTCGCTTTGTGAAAGATTTTAGCACAATTGCCGCTCCTTTGCATGCTTTGAGTAAGAAGAATACTCCTTTTGTTTGGGGAACTTTGCAATCCACCGATTTTGATGAGCTCAAGTCTTTGCTTACTCATGCTCCGATTCTTGCTTCGCCTAATTTTGACAAAACTTTTGAGGTTCATTGTGATGCAAGTGGTACCGGAATTGGCGGCGTTTTGATGCAAGAAAAACGAGCCATTGCATATTTTAGTGAAAAACTCGCCGGTGCTCAACTTAACTATCCCATCTATGACAAAGAATTGTATGCTTTAGTGCGTGTGCTACATGTTTGGGAACATTACCTTAGACCGCATGAGTTTGTCATCCATACCGATCATGAAACGCTTAAATACTTAAAAGGTCAAACTAAGTTGAACGAGCGTCATGCCAAATGGAGTGAATTTATTGAATCTTTTCCCTATGTGATCAAGTACATTAAGGGTAAAGAAAATGTAGTTGCCGATGCCCTTTCACGCATATGCACACTTGGCACTAAACTTGAGTTGAATGTTATTGGCTTTGAGCACATAAAAGACTTGTATGCTAACGACCCATCTTTTGCTATTCCTTATGCTAAGTGTTTGAAGCATACTTCTTGGGAACAATATTACATCAAGGATGTTTATCTTATGAGAGCTAAAAAACTATGCATTCTCGACTCTTCTCTTCGTTTGCTCCTTTTGCAAGAGGCTCATGGAGGCGGACTCATGGGACACTTTGGACGCGACAAGACATTCACCACGCTCTCCAAGAACTACTTTTGGCCCAATATGTTCCGCGACATCTCACGCTTCACCAACCGATGCTCTACATGTCGCAAAGCTAAGTCTAAAGCTCAATATCATGGTATTTACATGCCTCTTCCTATTCCTTATCAACCTTGGGAAGACATTAGCATGGATTTTGTACTTGGTTTGCCTAGAACTCAAAATGGAAAAGATTCCGTGTTTGTTGTTGTGGATAGATTTTCTAAGATGGCACATTTTTCCTTGCAACAAGATAGACGATGCTTCACACATTGCAAATATATTTTGTAGGGAAATCTTGCGACTCCATGCAGTACCAAAGACAATCGTCTCCGATCGTGACGTCAAGTTCTTGAGTTACTTTTGGAAGACCCTATGCGCCAAGCTCGGAATCAAGCTCTTGTTCTCATCCGCATACCATCCTCAAACCGACGGCCAAACAGAGGTGACGAACCGCACACTATCCACTCTACTTCGTGTCTTGATCAAGAAGAACATCAAGGAGTGGGAAGCATGTCTACCCATCGCCGAAATGCGCCTACAACCGTGCAAGACATTCGACTACCGGCAAGTCCCCCTTTGAGGTCGCTTCACGGCTTCAACCACTTGTCCCCATTGGACATTCTACCTCTTCCTCTACAAGAGCGCACCAACATGGATGCGAGTGCACGGGCAAGCTACATCAAGAAGATGCATGAGGATACAATACAAACCATCGAGCGCCAAGTACAACGACTAGCGACCAAGCTGAACGTCAACAAGCAACCCATGGTCTTCAACATTGGTGATCTAGTGTGGCTACACCTTCGCAAGGACCGCTTCCCCAAAGAGCATAAGTCCAAGCTTCTTCCTCGAGCCGATGGACCTTTCAAGGTGCTATGCACGCTTCTAGCGACAACGCCTACACGATCGACCCACCACGAGACAAGTACAATGTGAGCGACATCTTCAACGTCAAGGACCTCGCACCATACCATGGAGACGAAGCTTTTGATCCGAGGTCGGATCTCACTCAAGGGGGGGGGGGAGATGATGCGGAGGACCTCGCATCCCTCACTCATCCCCATAGATGCACCTACATCTTCCTCAACACCACGTGGACCCATGACTCGAGCTCGAGCTAAGACTATTGAAGAAAAGGTGAACTCGCTCCTCTCCGAACTCCCTCTTCCTACTCACGAGACATGGCTACTACCTCATTCGGAAACTCTGTGCGTGATCAGGTGTATGGAGGAAAGCCACGGTACAGCTACATACAAGAGCCAAGACGGCGAGGACCCCAAGCGTGATGAAGAAGAAGAAGAGCTGCTGCGGAAGCTACAGGCGTCGGACGACCGACCGCGCCCGGACGTCCGACGAGTCCCAGGATACGGACGACCGAGCTTTCCGGACGTCCGGTACCTGGCATCCAGAGCCAAAGCTACGGACGACCGGCCACCTCCGGACGTCCGACGCACCCCGATCAGAGCCAAATCTACGGAAGACCGAAGTCTCCGGACGACCGAACGACCCGCACCCGAGCCGGATTTACGGACGTCCGACAGCCTCCGGACGTCCGGACCGTCCCGAAGCCCCGGACGTCCGACGCCTTCCGGACGTCCGACACCTGTGTGACCGTGACCGCGGGCTGGAGCCCTTGTACCCATTCACTTCGCCCCCATTTGCACTAAGACTATAAATAGACCTCCTCCTCCTCCTAGTTAGGGTTAGCAAAGGATTAGCTCATATTTGTGTGAGAGCTTTGCTTATCCACTTGATTACCTTCTCCTCGGAGGTCACGCCTCCTCGGAGAAGATCCTTCCAAGAGGATTCAAGACCCCCTTCTAGGGTGGACCCCCATCAAGACCTCCTCCCGGAGAAGAACGGCTACTCGTGTATCTTTCCTTTGTTGACTTTCAATCTTGTGCTACCTTATGTGCTCGGTGATCTAGCCCTTGTGTGACCAATACTTGTCGGTTTAGCGTTTCTCTTGTGTGTTTTTCCGTGTGTTCTTCCACTCGTTCGTCGCGTTCTCCCCGTAGGATCCCCTCCAAACGTGAAAGATCTCCGACTAGGGCTCCGCCCTACATTAAAACGACATGCTAATGCAAGACACCATATGCACGATATGAGAAATATAACCCTGCCAAGTTAGAGCATGCACCTCGGGGGGGGGGGGGGGGGGGATAGGACTGGTCATTTATCTCTGAATCCTCCTCTGAGGAGCTATCTGTAACCAGCAAGACATGTGCTTCGTCAAATAGCATTGTCTTCTCTGAAGACCTTGTTTCCACTCCAGATTTTTCCATGACCGTGTCTAATGGCTGATGCACAGGAAAAGTAATTGAATGTACTAAAATGGTTGACAAATTTAATACGTAATAAAAAATGATGGCATGATATAATTCACATATAAGATGACTGGCTAACCAGGGTGGCATTGCAAAATTCACATATATGATGCTTGGCTAAAAAGGATGCCATTGCATGATTCACATATATGATATAGAAACTAAATAGATGGCATTCACACAATGCATGTCTAAACTAAGAAGATGACATATTTTATGTATAAAGTAAGCAATGCAAGGCACCATATGCATGATATGACCAACATCAGCATGCCAAGTTAGAGAAAAAGACCTCAGGGGGTAAATAGGAGTGGTCTGCTCCCTCTGAATGCCGCTCTGAACTGTTGTCTTCCTCTTGATTACAGTCTGGAATGGGGGGAGGGGGTTGCTTTTGCGCCGACCATGGAGCGACGTATGCATGAAATTTTATTGCCACGCAAGGCTCGCCTCTTTTGCTCTACATGTTCAGTACCAATGTGTACAATAACTGACATGCATAGGAATTAAACATAGTGAGATTATGTAAGGAGTGCATGCAAAAATCAAGAGTGATGGTAGCAAATTGTGGATAGACCCAAAACCAATGATAGCAAGCAGATAATAACTTTCGTTAAAAAATACAGATAATGGCTCCTTTAATGTTTGTTTCCACCCAACATGAAACTCATAGTAGACACCCGAGATTAACCAGATAGTAGACATATAGTATTGATTGCTGCCCCAATATGTACCCCACAACAATTTAAAGACTCAAGTTTGAGCATTAGTTTGGACCTGACTCGGAGTCTAATCGGTGAACAGGACAATAAAGTAGCATGTCATCATATTAAGCGATGCATTATGTAAACAGACACGAAAGAGTGCGACCTCTCTTGCGGACCCATGTAGTCCTCAGGGTCATCTACTCAATTGATGATGGTAATGCAGTTGTCGTGGATGCCGGCGGCGGGGAAGAAGATCTGAGGCGGCGAAAGATAGTTTGGAGGGTGGATCCCTGCTGTGGTGAACCCTTCCAGCCTTGGAGCAGCTGAGCTGGGGTGGAACACAGCGCATCAGGAGCGGGACAAACCACACAAGGTTTTCTTTGACACATATCTGTAACAGAAGTAATTGTGTAAGGGCTTGTTTGAATTCGAGGATTCTAACAATGTAGGGATAGGAAATACGCAGGAATAGGATAGGAATGCACGTGCAAAACAATGAATTTAAAAACACACTATTTCTGCCAATCTGGGTGTTTGGCTCACAAGAAGTGGAAGATCACATGATACAAAGAAGAATGGTGAGATTAAGTCAAACCACAATAAAATGTACGGTTATAATGCTATTATGCTACTATCTCTTAGTCTTGTGCTTCATGAATAGGAATTTGAAAAGGAGGACAAGTGGATATTAAAATTCCTACGGTTTTTCTTTCTAGGAGACACTAAAGGAACAAATCCTATAGTTTTCATTTGCTCCATTCCTTGAACCAAATGCATGAATAGTAGTACCACAGGAAACTTTCTAATTCCTATGTTTTTCCTTCATTTCTCCTTTCAAGCACTCGCAATTCTAGTAGGCAGGCTTGAGCAGGGAAAAGCTTACACTCAAAAAATGTTTTTGAGCTACTTCTACTACTTTGGACCCAGGCCACTGCCCTACTAGCTCAACTCCCTGGCCCATCGACAAATGCACAGCTCAAACGCGTAGAGATAAATAATGATGGCATTCAAGAGAGTCCATCACGGATAGCTAAGTTTCCTGGTACCTCACTACTTGTCATATAGTAGGAGAAACTAATCGTATATCACGTTACTACGAGTGCTCAGTGGACAATATATATAACATGTAGAGTAAAAAAAGCTGCAAAAGTGTATATCCTCTTTGGTGAAGCCATGTCGATCTTAGTGTGATTGGGTTGGTCGGTGAGGATGCTCCGACTGGTTTGGCTGTCGGAGGAGGGGAAGAAGATGTTAGGCGTCTCGAGACGGAGCTAGGGGTACTGCTCCACAGTGATGGAGGGTTTCGTTGTTGGAGCAGCTCCGGTGAGTTGTACGACGGTGAGGCTGAAGCAGGACAAGAGAGACAATGTTAACCCGAGTGGAATTCTAATAGCATCTCTAATAGATGATGTAAAATACATAACCACAAAGTGCTAGATGTAAAATACATCAGCCGCTCATCTCTGAACTTAACTGTCAAAACTGAATTTAACTGTCGAAACTGAATTTAACTGTTGAAACTGATTTTTTTTGTCAAAACTGAATTTTACTGTCGAAACTGAATGCATTAGTAGGAAAAAAGCAGTAGCGGCAGCAGCAGCGCCCAAAGCAGCAGTGCATGCAAGATGCGGGGTAGCTGGTCATGTAGCAGCATCTCGGGTAGCAGCTGCAGGGGCTTGAGCGAGAGTAGGATCTGCTGCTCGTGTTGCAGCAGCGCACGCAAGAGTAGAGCAGCATCACAAGGAAGAGCAAGAGCGAGTGTAGCAGCGCAAGCAAGAGCAAGAGCAGACCAGGCAGGGGACCAAGAGCAAGAGTAGAGCAGCAGTGCAAGTGAGAGCCAAAGCAGCAACATCTCCTACTGATGTGGACGTCGCCGCCGAGGGAGCGACGCCGTTGAGAAAGTGGCCGTCGATGCTGCCATGGATGGAGCCGCGCCATGTCGGCTTGGGACCGATGATACGTCTCCATCGTATCTACTTTTCCAAACACTTTTCCCCTTGTTTTGGACTCTAACTTGCATGATTTGAATGGAACTAACCCGGACTGACGCTATTTTCAGCAGAATTGCCATGGTGTTATTTTTGTGCAGAAATAGAAGTTCTCGGAACGACTTGAAACTTCACGGAGAATATTTCCAGAATTAATAAAAAATTCTGGCGAAAGAATCATCACCAGGGGGCCCACACCCTGTCCATGAGGGTGGAGGGCGCGCCCACCCCCCTGGGGCGCGCCCCTTGCCTCGTGGGCCCCCTGAGGCTCCACCGACCTCAACTCCAACTCTATATATTCACGTTTGAGGAGAAAAAAATCAGAGAGAAGGATTCATCGCGTTTTACGATATAGAGCCGCCGCCAAGCCCTAATCTCTCTCGGGAGGGCTGATCTAGAGTCTGTTCGGGGCTCCGGAGAGGGGAATCCGTCGCCGTCGTCATCATCAACCATCCTCCATCACCAATTTCATGATGCTCACCGCCGTGCGTGAGTAATTACATCGTAGGCTTGCTGGACGGTGATGGGTTGGATGAGATTTATCATGTAATCGAGTTACTTTTGTTAGGGTTTGATCCCTAGTATCCACTATGTTCTGAGATTGATGTTGCTATGACTTTGCTATGCTTAATGCTTGTCACTAGGGCCCGAGTGCCATGATTTCAGATCTGAACCTATTATGTTTTCATGAATATATGTGAGTTCTTGATCCTATCTTGCAAGTCAATATTCACCTACTATGTGTTATGATCCGGTAACCCCGAAGTGATAATAATCGGGACCACTCCCGATGATGACCGTAGTTTGAGGAGTTCATGTATTCACTAAGTGTTAATGCTTTGGTCAGGTACTCTAATAAAAGGAGGCCTTAATATCCCTTAGTTTCTAATAGGACCCCGCTGCCACGGGAGGGTAGGACAAAAGATGTCATGCAAGTTCTTTTCCATAAGCACGTATGACTATATTCGAATACATGCCTACATTACATTGATGAACTGGAGCTAGTTACGTGTCACCCTATGTTATAACTGTTGCATGAGGAATCGCATCCGACATAATTATCCATCATTGATCCAATGCCTATGAGCTTTTCACATATTGATCTTTGCTTAGTTACTTTATCGTTGCCACTCTTACAATTACTACAAAACTGCTACTGTGACCTTTGCCATCGTTATCGTTACTTCCATACTACTTTGCTACTAAATACTTTGCTGCAGATATTAAGTTTTCCAGGTGTGGTTGAATTGACAACTCAACTGCTAATACTTGAGAATATTATTTGGCTCCCATTGTGTCGAATCAATAAATTTTGGTTGAACACTCTACCCTCGAAAACTGTTGCGATCCCATATACTTGTGGGTTATCAAGACTATTTTCTGGCACCGTTGCCGGGGAGCATAGCTCTATTCTTTGAGTCACTTGGGATTTATATCTGTTGATCACTATGAGGAACTTGAAAGACGAAAAAACCAAGATTTATCCCTCAACTACGAGGGGAGGTAAGGAACTGCCATCTAGCTCTAGACTTGATTCACCTTCTGTTATGAGTAAATATGCGACACCTACACCTGTTATTGATTCTGATATGTCGCATGTTATTGATGATGCCAGTTTGCTATGCATGATGCTTATGATGAAACTACTTCTATGCTTGAGAATACTGTGCCATTAGGTGAATTTCTTGATGAACAACTTGCTAGGGTTAGAGAGAATGAAATTTTTGAAACTGATAATATTGATGAAAGTGATGATGAAGATTCTCCCCCTAGATATGAATTGCCTGATGTGCTTGAGGGTTATGTTATGGATGAAGAAACTTCTAGAGACTTTTTTGCTTGCAAAGATAGATATGATCTTAAGAAACTATTAGTTAAGCTGAAAGAAAAGTCTTTGAATGTTAGAATGAAATATGACCCTGCTTTTGCTACTTCACCTATATGTATTTCTGATAAGGATTATGATTTTTCTGTCGGTCCTGAGTTAATTACTTTGGTTGAATCTGATCCTTTTTATGGCTATGAATCTGAAACTGTTGTGGCACATATTACTAAATTAAATGATATAGCCACCCTATTCACTAATGAGGGAAAAGATTGTTACTACTATATCCTTAAGCTATTTCCGTTCTCAATAAATGGTGATGCTAAAACATGGTTTAATTCTCTTGATCCAGGTTGTGTGCGTAGTCCCTAGGATATGATTTATTACTTCTCTGCTAAATATTTCCCTGCTCATAAGAAACAAGCTGCCTTAAGGGAAATATATAATTTTGTGCAAATTGAAGAAGAGAGTCTACCACAAGCTTGGGGGAGGCTTCTCCGATACTTAATGCTTTGCCTGATCATCCTCTCAAGAAAAATGAAACACTTGATATCTTTTATAATGGACTAACTGATGCCTCCAGAGACCACCTGGATAGTTGTGCTGGTTGTGTTTTCGGGGAAAGAACCGTTGATCAAGTTGAATTGCTATTGAATAATATGCTGAGTAATGAAAATGATTGGACACTTCCTGAACCAACTCCTAAGCCAACTCCGAAGAAAAGGGGTATTCTATTTCTTAGTCCTGAATATATGCAAGAGGCAAAGAAATCTATGAAAGAAAAGGGTATTAAAGCTGAAGATGTTAAGATTACCACCTATTGAAGAAATACATGGTCTTGATAACCCGACACAGGTAGTAAAGGTAAATTCTCTCTATAGATTTGATGAAGGTGATATTCCTCGTTATAAGTCTGCTAGCCAATGCTTAGATGAGTTTGATAATTTTATTGTTAAACAAGAAAACTTCAATGCTTATGTTGGTAGACAATTGAAACATAATGCTTATATGATTGAACACTTGAGTGATTACATGTCTAGAGTTAAAGGTGAACTTAAACTTATTAGTAAACATGCTTCTATGGTTACCACTCAAGTAGAACAAGTTCTTAAAGCTCAAAATGATTTGCTCAATGAATTAAATAATAAGAAAAATGATAATGCTATTAGAGTTGTGACTAGAGGGGGTAAAATGACTCAGGAACGTTTGTATCCCGAGGGCCATCCTAAGAGAGTTGAGCAAGATTCTCAGAGAAATAATGTTGATGCACCTAGTCCTTCTAAGAAGAAGAAAAAGAAAAATGATAGGACTTTGCATGCTTCTAGTGAACCTGTTGTTGACACACCTGAGAATCCCAATGATATCAATTTCTGATGCTGAAACACAATCTGGTAATGAACATGAACCTAGTGATAATGTTAATGATGATGTTCATGTTGATGCTCCACCTAGCAATAACAATGATGTAGAGATTGAACCTGCTGTTGATCTTGATAACCCACAATCAAAGAATCAATGTTATGATAAGAGAGACTTCGTTGCTAGGAAGCACCGTAAAGAAAGAGAACCGTGGGTTCAGAAACTCATGCCTTTTCCTCCTAAACCATCCAAGAAAGAGGATGACGAGGATTTTGAGCGCTTAGCTGAAATGATTAGACCTATCTTTTTGCGTATGCGTTTGACTTGGAGATCCAAAGAAACTATGAGATCCAGGAGATCCAGGAGTACCAACTATACCAAAGAAACTTGGAGATCCAGGAGTACCAACTATACCATGCTCCATTAAAGAAACTATGTTAAAACTGCTTTATGTGAACTTGGAGCCGATGTTAGTGTTATGCCTCTCTCTTTATATCGTAGACTTAATTAGAATAAGTTGACACCTACTGAAATATCTTTGCAAATGGCCGATAAATCAACTGCTATACCTGTCGGTATTTGTGAGGACGTGCCTGTTGTGGTTGCAAACGTTACTATTTTAACGGACTTTGTTATTCTTGATATTCCCGAGGACGATAGTATGTCTATTATTCTTGGTAGACCCTTTTTGAATACTACAGGGGCTGTTATTAATTGCAACAAAGGCAATGTCACTTTTCATGTTAATGGTAATGAGCACACGGTACACTTTCCGAGGAAACAACCTCAAGTCAACAGTATCAATTCTATTGGAAAAATTCCAACGATTACTATTGGACGTTTTGAATTTCCTCTTCCTACTGTGAAGAAGAAATATGATATTCTTATTGTTGGGGATGTGCATATCCCCGTTGAGGTAACTTAGTGTTATTGGAAAATTCTCTGGTTTCATGTTATTCGGAAAGAGTTTTTTAACAAGACTTGATCAACCTTGTTAGTGGATTCCTGCTACCTCTTGAGCACTGCGTTGGTTTTCCCTTGAATAGGAAAGGGTGATGCAACAAAGTAGCGTAAGTATTTCCATCAGTTTTTGAGAACCAAGGTATCAATCCAGTAGGACGCTACACACGAGTCCCTCGCACCTACACAAACAAATAAATCCTCGCAACCAACGCGATAAGGGGTTGTCAATCCCTACACGGTCACTTACGAGAGTGAGATATGATAGGATAATATTTTTGGTATTTTTATGATAAAGATGCAAAGTAAAATAAAAGCAACAAAAATGACTAAGTGTTGGAAGATTAATATGATGGAAAATAGACCCGGGGGCCATAGGTTTCACTAGTGGCTTCTCTCAAGAGCATAATTATTTTACGGTGGGTGAACAAATTACTGTTGAGCAATTGACTGAATTGAGCATAGTTATGAGGATATCTAGGTATGATCATGTATATAGGCATCACGTCCGAAACAAGTAGACCGACCCCTGCCTGCATCTACTACTATTACTCCACACATCGACTGCTATCTAGCATGCATCTAGAGTATTAAGTTCATAAGAACATAGTAACGCTTTAAGCAAGATGACATGATGTAGGTGGATAAATTCATGCAGTATGATAAAAACCCCATCTTGTTATCCTCGATGGCAACAATAAAATAAGTGCCTTACCGCCCCTACTGTCACTGGGAAAGGACACCACAAGATTGAACCCAAAGCTAAGCACTTCTCCCATTGCAAGAAAGATCAATCTAGTAGGCCAAACCAAACTGATAATTCGAAGAGACTTGCAAAGATAACCAATCATACATAAAAGAATTCAAAAGATTCAAATATTGTTCATAGATAAACTTGATCATAAACCCACAATTCATCGGTCTCGACAAACACACCGCAAAAGAAGATTACATCGAATAGATCTCCACGAGAGAGGGGGAGAACATTGTATTGAGATCCAAAAAGAGATAAGAAGCCATCTAGCTAGTAACTATGGACCCGAAGGTCTGAGTTAAACTACTCACACTTCATCGGAGAGGCTATGGTGTTGATGTAGAAGCCCTTTGTGGTTGATGCCCCTTGCGGCGGAGCTCCGGAACAGGCCCCAAGATGAGATCTCGTGGAGTGTAAGGTTGCGCGGTGGAATTATGTTTTGGCTCCGTGTCGATCATTTGGGGTACATAGGTATATATAGGAGGAAGAATGCGTCGGTGGAGCAACGTGGGGCCTACGAGGGTGGAGGGCGCGCCCAGGGGGTAGGCGCGCCCCCTACCTCGTGGCTTCCTGGAAGCTTCCTTGACGTAGGGTCCAAGTCTCTTGGATCATGTTTGTGCCAAAAATCACGTTTCCGAAGGTTTCATTCCGTTTGGACTCCGTTTGATATTCTTTTTCAGCGAAACTCTGAAATACGCAAAAAACAACAATTCTGGGCTGGGCCTCTGGTTAATAGGTTAGTCCTAAAAATAATATAAAAGTGAATAATAAAGCCCAATAATGTCCAAAACAGAAGAAAATAAAGCATGGAGCAATACAAAATTATAGATACATTGGAGACGTATCAAGCATCCCCAAGCTTAATTCCTGCTCGTCCTCGAGTAGGTAAATGATAAAAATAGAATTTTTGATGTGGAATGCTACTTAGCATAATTTCAATGTAATTCTTCTTATTGTGGCATGAATGTTCAGATTTGATATGATTCAAGATAAAAGTTTAATGTTGACATAAAAACAATAGAATACTAACTAAGCAATTATGTCTTATCAAAATAACATAGCCAAAGCAAGTTATCTGTACAAAATCATATAGTCTGGCTATGCTCCATCTTCCCCACACAAAATATTCATATCATGTACGACCCCGGTTTTAGCCAAGCAATTGGTTCATACTTTTAACGTGCTTCAGCCTTTTCAACTCGTACGCAATACATGAGCTCAAGCCATGGATATAGCACTACGGTGGAATAAGGTATAATGGTAGGGGTTATGTGGGAAGACAAAAAAAGGAGAAAGTCTCACATCAACGAGGCTAATCAACGAGCTATGGAGATGCCCATCAATTGATGTTAATGCGAGGAGTAGGGATTGCCATGCAACGGATGCACTAGAGCTATAAGTGTATAAAAGCTCAAAAAGAAACTAAGTGGGTGTGCATCCAACTTGCTTGCTCACGAAGACCTCGGGCATTTGAGGAAGCCCATCATTGGAATATACAAGCCAAATTCTATAATGAAATTTCCCACTAGTATATGAAAGTGACAAAATGAGAGACTCTCTATTATGAAGATCACGGTGCTACTCATAAGCACAAGTGTGGTAAAAGGATAGTAACATTGTCCCTTCTCTCTTTTTCTCTCATTTTTTTTATTTGGGCCTTTTCTCTTTTTTTTGGCCTCTTTTTTTAGTCCGGAGTCTCATCCCGACTTGTGGGGGAATCATAGTCTCCATCATCCTTTCCTCACTTGGGACAATGCTCTAATAATGATGATCATCACACTTTTATTTACTTAAAACTCATGAATTACAACTCAATACTTAGAACAAAATATGACTCTATATGAATGCCTCCGTGATGTGCGGGATATGCAATGAATCAAGAGCGACATGTATGAAAGAATTATGAACGGTGGCTTTGCCACAAATACAATGTCAACTACATGATCATGCAAAGCAATATGACAATGATGGAGTATGTCATGATAAATGAAGCGGTGGAAAGTTGCATGGCAATATATCTCAGAATGGCTATGGAAATGCCATGATAGGTAGGTATGGTGGCTGTTTTGAGGAAGATATAGGGAGGTTTATGTGTGATAGAGCGTATCATATCACGGGGTTTGGATGCACCGCCGAAGTTTGCACCAACTCTCAAGGTGAGAAAGGGCAATGCGCGATACCGAAGAGGGTAGAAAATTGCGGAAAGGTAAGTGTGCGTATAATCCATGGACTCACATTAGTCATAAAGAACTCATATACTTATTGCAAAAATTTATTAGCCCTCGAAGCAAAGTACTACTACGCATGCTCCTAGGGGAAGTATTGGTAGGAGTTAACCATCGGGTGATCCCGACCACCACACAAAGGAAGACAATCAAAAAATACTTCATGCTCCGACTTTGTTACATAACGGTTCACCATACGTGCATGCTACGGGAATCAGAAACTCCAACACATGTATTTTTCAAATCCACAATTACTCAACTAGCACAACTATGATATTACCACCTTTATATCTCAAAACAATTATCAAGCATCAAATTTCTCATGATATTAATTAAAGCAAATTGCCATGATATTTTAAGGCTCTCAAAATAATATAAGTGAAGCATGAGAGATCAATAGTTTCTGTAAAACAAATCCACCACCGTGCTCTAAAAGATATAAGTGAAGCACTAGAGCAAAACTATATAGCTCAAAAGATATAAGTGAAGCACATAAAATATTCTAATAATTTCCGAATCATGTGTGTCTCTCTCAAAAGGTGTGTACAACAAGTATGATTGTGGTAAACTAATAAACAAAGACTCAAATCATACAATACGCTTCAAGCAAAACACATATCATGTGATGAATAAAAATGTAGCTCCAAGTAAAGTTACAGATGGAAGTAGACGAAAGAGGGGATGCCTTCCGGGGCATCCCCAAGCTTTGGATTTTTGGTATCCTTAGATTATCTTGGTGGTTCCATGGGCATCCCCAATCTTAGGCTCTTGCCACTCCTTGTTCCATAATCCATCAAATCTCTTACCCAAAACTTGAAAACTTCACAACACAAAACTTAACAGAAAATCTCGTGAACTCCGTTAGCGAAAGAAAACAAAAGGCCACTTCAAGGTACTGTAATGAACTCATTCTTTATTTATGTTGGTGTTAAACCTACTTTATTCCAACTTTTCCATGGTTTATAAACACTTTTACTATCCATAGATTCATCAAAATAAGCAAACAACACACGAAAAACAGAATCTGTCAAAATCAGAACAGTCTGTAGTAATCTGTAACTAACGCAAACTTCTAGAACTCCAAAAATCAGCCAAAATAGGAAGACCTAGTAAATTTGTTTATTGATCAGCAGAAATCGGAATCAATATTTTATCACGTTCTGGTGATTTTTAACAATTATTTTCGTGAACAGGAAGTTTCTAGATTTTCTGCAAGATCAAATAATTATCATCCAAGAAGATCCTATAGGTTTAACTTGGCACAAACACTAATTAAAACATAAAAAACATCTAACCAGAGGCTAGACCAAATATTTATTCCTAAGCAGAAGCGAAAAGCAAAAAACTAAAAATAAAATTGGGTTGCCTCCCAACAAGCGCTATCGTTTAAAGCCCCTAGCTAGGCATAATAGCAAGGATAGATCTAGGTATTGCCGTCTTTGGTAGGCAATCCATAAGTGGCTCTCATGATAGATTCATATTTTATTTTATTCATAGGGAAGTGCTTCATGCCTTTCTTTAATGGAAATTGGAATATCTAATTCCCTTCCTTCGTATCAATAATTGCACCAATCGTTCTAAGGAAAGGTCTACCAAGAATAATAGGACATGAAGGATTGCAATCTATATCAAAAATGATAAAATCTACATGCACATAGTTCATATTTGCAACAATAAGAACATCATTAAATCTTCCCATAGGTTTCTTAATAGCGGAATCCACAAGGTGCATGTTTAAAGAGCAATCATCAAAATCACGGAAACCTAGCAAATCGCACAAAGTTTTTGGAATCGTGGAAACTCTAGCACCCAAATCACACAAAGCATAGCATTCATGATCTTTAATATTAATTTTAATAGTAGGTTCCCACTCATCATAAAGTTTTCAAGGGATAGAAACTTCCAACTCAAGTTTTTCTTCATAAGATTGCATCAAAGCATCAACGATATGTTTGGTAAAAGCTTTGTTTTGACTATAAGCATGAGGAGAATTTAGCATGGATTGCAACAATGAAATACAATCTATCAAAGAGCAATTATCATAATTAAATTCCTTGAAATCCAAAATATTGGGTTTATTAATATCTAGGGTTTTGATCTCTTCAATCCCACTTTTATCAGTTTTAGCATCAAGATCTAAAAACTCCAAATTTTGGAACGCCTTCTATGTAAAAGTGGATCATATTCAGTCCCATCATTATTAAGATTCATATTGCAAAACAAAGATTTAATAGGGGACACATCAACAACTTTTAGATCTTCATCTTTATTTTCATAAAAATTTGAAGAACACGCTTTTATAAAGCAATCTTTCTTAGCACGCATCCTAGCGGTTCTTTCTTTGCACTCATCAATGGAAATTCTCATGGCTTTGAGAGACTCATTGATATCATGCTTAGGTGGAATAGATCTAAGTTTCAAAGAATCAACATCAAGAGAAATTCTATCTATGTTCCTAGCCAATTCATCAACTTTAAGCAATTTTTCTTCAAGCAAAGCATTGAAATTCTTTTGCGAATTCATAAAATCTTTAACACTAGTCTCAAATTAAGAGGGCATCTTATTAAAGTTTCCATAAGAATTGTTGTAGGAATTACCATAATTATTAGAGGAATTACTAGGATAAGGCCTAGGATTAAAGTTTCCTCTATACGCGTTGTTACCAAAATTATTCCTACCAACAAAATTCACATCCATAAATTCATTATTATTCTCAATCAAAGTAGACAAAGGCATATCATTAGGATCAGAAGAAACACTCTTACTAGCAAATAATTTCATAAGTTCATCCATCTTTCCACTCAAAACATTAATTTCTTCTATCGCATGCACTTTTTTATTAGTAGATCTTTCAAGGTGCCATTGAGAATAATTAACCATAATATTATCTAGGAGTTTAGTAGCTTCTCCTAAAGTGATTTCCATAGAAGTGCCTCCCATGACCGAATCTAAAAGATTTCTAGAAGCAAAATTCAATCCGCATAATTTTTTGTATAATCATCCACAAATTCAACCCATGAGTAGGGCAATTACGTATCATTAATTTCATTCTCTCCCAAGCTTGTGCAACATGTTCATGATCAAGTTGCTTAAAATTCATAATATCGTTTCTAAGAGAGATAATCTTAGCGCGAGGAAAATACTTAGAGATAAAAACATGTTTGCAGTTATTCCAAGAATCAATACGATTTTTAGGCAAATACGAAAACCAAGCTTTAGCACGATCTCTAAGCGAAAAAGGAAATAGCTTCAATTTAACAATATCATTGTCAACATCTTTCTTCTTTTTCATATCACACAAATCAACGAAGCTATTTAGATGAGTAGCGGCATATTCACTAGGAAGGCCGGCGAATTGATCTTTCATAACAAGATTCAACAAAGTAGCATTGATTTCACAAGATTCAGTATCGGTAAGAGGAGCAATCGGAGTGCTAAGGAAATCATTATTGTTGGCATTGGTAAAGTCACATAATTTGGTATTATCTTGAGCCATCGTCACAAACAAGCAATTCAACAAACGAGCAAACAAGAAGCAAGCGAAAAAGAGGCGAACGAGAGAGGGCGAATAAAACGGCAAGGGTGAAGTGGGGGAGAGGAAAACGAGAGGCAAATGGCAAATAATGTAGTGCGGGTGTCGGTGTGGAACGACACCTATGGGATCACAAGAATCCTACTACGGTTGCCGGGGAGCGGGGTTGCGAGAAGAGCAGGGCTAGTAGACAGCACAAGGATCGTTTACCCAGGTTCGGGCCGCGAGGATGCGTAAAACCCTAGTCCTGCTTTGGTGGGTGTATTTCAAAGAATTCTTGAGCTCTCGAACAAGCTGTGGTCGGTGCGTGGTTCGAAAGAGCCAAATCCTTCTCCAGTGTGCCATGGGCCTCCTTTTATAGTCTGAAGGGGCTGCCACAGTGGCACACAGGAGGTGGAAAGGCGTACAGTGCCCTGAGCTTATCGCTCGTATTACAGGACAAGATGCATTTAATGTGTAGCTTAGGTGTCCCCTTGCTTTATCGGGGACGGGGGCGAGGACCGTCTCGTCCGTCGCCGCTCCTCCTCGCTTCCACACGCGCCTCAGCCAGTGATGTGTGCGGTGCCATGTAGGCAGGCAGGCAGCTGAGGTGGCGCGGTGGTCGAGCCTTCATGAAGATCTGCATGCCGCCACACAGGCGCTCGATGAGTTGGCCTGGGAGCTGCATGTTGCCACGCAGGTGCCCGCCCAGCTGGTTGGGCTGGCAGCTGCATGTGAACGGCGGTGGAAGCTTGGTTGACGTGGGCCTGGCGGTGGCCCTGCTGGCGTTCTTGGCGAGGGCCTTGCCGGGTGGCCCGGCAAGGGTCTTGCCGTGGCGCACTGTTGTCCCCGGCAAGGGCCTTGCCGGGGGTCTGGTGGCCTTCCTCGGCAAGGATCTTGCCGAGGATCATCATCTTCTAATCCTCATCTGATCTTGAATATGTCTTCATAAAGATCTGCATGCCATCACAGAGGCGCCTTCCCGAGCCCTGGCCCCACGTGGATGATGGCGTTGGGGATCGTGGGCTCAAGTGTGGCTCACTCTGTTGGTGTGGGGCGAGCTGCCCCGGCAAGGGTCTTGCCGGGGGAACCTGCTTCGTCCCTCTGCTCTTTGTGGTCTTGGCCTTGGCGTTGCTCTGATCATCTTGGGCTTCGGTCTTACCTTGGCTCACCTTCCCTGTTCTGCTTAGCGTGACCGTAGGCGCGGCTCCGAATGCCCGTGCACAGTTAGAGGGGTACAAAAACACACCCCTCTTTTTGTACACCGACAGGAGCCCACGGGCCTCGGCCACACATAAGCGCGACACTTGTTGGGTCAGGCCCAAAACGGTGCGCGGGCAGGCGGGGCGGTTTTTAGCGCTGTAAAACTTTTCGCGCGCCGCGCTTCCCACGACCCGCACGCGTGGCGCGGCATGGAGGGGTGTGCATGACGTGGGCGGCATGTGTGGGGCGGTCCCTGCACGCATGCGTCACATCGCAGTAAATGGGCAGCGCGACCCGCGGCTTCCCCATAAAAAGGGATAACCGCGGGCGAACTGTTCCTTTTAGCCTTCGCGCAACCCCAATCTCAGAAACCTCCGCCTACCTTCCTCTTCTTCTCCAAGCTTCGTTCCCGCTCGCCGTCATTGCGCTTCCACTGCCCTCTGTCCTACCCTCCTTCCCCAGCCGCCATGGCGCCAAAATCCACCAAGGGCAAGGGAGTGGCCAAGGACGCCGGAGCCTCCGGAGAGTGCGCTGGCGGTGCAGCGAATGCAGTCCGCCTTCTTCCCCTCGACGGTTGATGTGTTCGAGCTTCGGGACTCCTTCAGGCCCCTGCGGGGAGTGAAGGGGGGGGGGGGAATTCGGGGCATCCATCCACGCGCGTCATCCCCGCCGATAGTTCGGAGGCTGCCCCAAATAGGTACCCCTTCTTTGTCGATTATTTTTTCTGCAGGCTATGTCGTCCCTTCTCTGATTTCTTCAGCAACGTCATGCATACCTTCGGCTTCCGCCTCCTGGGTTTTACTCCGAATGCGGTGCCGTGCATGGCCCTTTTCGCGGATCTCTGCGAGGGCTTCGCCGGGGTGCACCCCAACACGACGCTTTTCCGCCATTACTTCTCCCCTCGGATCCAACCAGGGGGCGCCATCTCCGGTTGCATCGCCTGGGTCTCAAGATCCAAGGGAGCATACCCGGAGGGCGCCATGAAGGAGAGGTGTGAAGAATGGCGGGGCCGGTGGTGCTGGATCGAGGAGGAGGACCCGCCGGCATTCTGCAAAGTTTGTCGGGCGCCGCCGGTCCGCAGAAGCGATTGGAGTGACGTCGATGCTGACGACGAGAAGCTCACGGTCGCCACCACCAGGATCCTCCGGCTCACCGAGGCCGGCCTCACCCTTGAGATGATCGGGGCGGACTTCATCCGCCGCCGGATCGCTCCACTGCATAACAAGGGGAGGCCAGCCTGGCTCTTCACGAACCCCACCGACATCATGCGGCTTCGTCCCGGCCTCGACCACAATTTCACAGTGATAGGACACGCCCATTTCTGCTAGCGGCTCTTCCAGCTTGACGTGGGCTGCGATGGCAAGGTTGAGCGGACCGGCAAGGTCACGAGGGCCGCCGCGAAGGCCGGCAAGGTCCTCAAGGGGCCTCTGTTAAAGTTGCCGACGGGGGTGGTCCCGTTGTGCAATAACTCACGCCGGTCCAAGATCATTGCCATGATGCCGGACTGCAACGCGCATGGCCCCGACCCGAGCTGGAAGGAGCCGGAGGATGCCGAGGTGTAGCAGTTCTTTGACACTCTGCACGAGGGGTATGTCAACGCCGACGCCGAGCGGCTGCTTGTCCAGGACACCACCCAGGCGGAGCTGGACTACATCGCCACCAGGGCGAGGGAGGCTCGGCTTGCCAAGGAGGCTGGCAGCACCGGCGGTGTGGAGGACAAGGCCGTGACGGCCGCGGAGGAGGAGGAGCTCGCCCGGTGGGCGGCGGCCGCCGGGGGAGCCAGCAGCTCCGGCACCGAGGATCCTCTGGTTGAAGATGTGACCGGCGAGTCGTCCGAGGAGGAGGCCGAGACCGCAGGCCTGACGCCACCTACGGGGAGAGGGCGAGTCATGCGGTGGGCCAGCTCCGGCGAGCCGGTCCGGCCCGGCAGGGCTGCGCGTCCACAACTAACCTTGGAGGGGTCCGGGCGCCACACGAGGGCCGCGGTGGCAAAGAAGCCGGCGAAGGTCGCGGTGAAGAAGAAGACAGCCGCCCCTTCTTCATCCACGCATGTCCAGACACCACCTCCTTCTCCTCCTCCGGCGAATGTTGATACAGAGGTTACCTTCGATTATGGATCCCTCAGCCCGAGGAGGAAGAGGAAAACGGCAGAGGAGGAGGCGGATAATGAGTAAGTATCTGGTTCCTTTTCGTTATCTCTGCCTCCTCAATCTGTGTTGCTCGTCTTGACTTGTCTTCATCATTGCAGGGACGTGGAGACGCTGGCCCAGAGACTGAAGAGGGCCAAGGTCTCGACGGGTGGCCAGCCCCCAGTTGGTACTTCGGGAGCACCACTGGTGGTGTTGAGCAGCCCGGACAGCAGCCCCCGGCACAGCCCCCAGCGTAAGTTCATCACTCTTCCCTCGTCGACATGTGTTAGGGGCACGTCACTTTGGTGCTGACCTTGCCAGGTATGCAGGAGGAGACCAGCACCAGGAGGAGCCACAGAGGGCTACTCCCAACACGCCGCCCCCATCGACCACGCCACCCCGAGGGGCGTCCCCGGCAAGGGCGCCAGGCACCGGGCCCACGCACATGGAGGAGGAGCAGGAGAACTTGGGCCCCGGCGGCTTTGCCTCGACGCCAAATGTCGGCGGGGAGGGGACTTCCATTTCCCGGCCGGGTACTGGCACAGGTAAGTCGTCCGCCATTCGTCCCTGCTTCTTTTTCTTTCCGGCTCTTGGTCCTGGCCTTGCCTCATCCCCTTCTTCGTCGTCTAGATTCCTCCTCGGTGAACCCAGAGGACGTGGACGCTGTCATCGAGGACGTCGCCAAGGCCGTTGAGGCTGACGCCGAGAAGATCACCGCCGAGGAGGCCACCAAGGATGCTGCCGAGGACGCCGCCGAGGGGCCTACCGGGGAGGCTGGCAAGGCTGCCGCTGAGGAGACCGGCAAGGGGCATGCCGGAGAGGCCAGCGGGGCCGCTGCCGAGGAGGAGGAGGAGGTGGCTGATGACCAACCTTCCTCTTCTGCTGCTTCCGGCTCGGACAAGTACCTGAGGGTGAGCGACAACTTGTTCGTCCACCTTCCAGGCGCGTCGAGCACCAGGACACCCGTCGAGGGAGAGGTGTTCGACGACGAGGTGCTTGCCGCTGCCGGGCTTGAAGTCCTCGACGAGACGATCGTTGGCGGCGATGGTTCACAGGAAGAGCGGCTGCTCCACGCCATGGGCGCCAGCTTCCGGAAGCTCCAGGCGCTCCACCGCGCCCGTCTGGACAAGGCTAAGTCCAGGACGGCGGTAGTGGAGAAGGCAAAGGTGGACCTCTAGAAGCGCGTTGCCGAGGCACATGACTGGTTCCGCGAGGCCCACAAGGAGCTCAAGGCTACCTAGGGTGAGCAGGCCAAGCGCGACGTGGAGCTCACCATGAAGCTCGCCGACATCGAGAAAGCTCAGGAGACAGCGAAGAACTTGGCCGCGGCTGCCGAAGCCGCTCGGACCCAGCGCGAGGCCGCGATGAACTCCCAGGAGGAGGACGTCGCTGCATGCGAGGAGAAGCTTGCCGCCATGCTTCGCGGCAAGGATGCAGAGGTGGAGAAGCTTGTCTTGCAGCGGACCAGTGAGCTGGAGCAGAGGCACGAAGAGGCACTCAATGCTCAGGCCCAGGTTCACGCATGCAAGGTGGAGGAGCTGGAGGCGGAGCGCGATGGGCTAAAGGAGCAGGCCCTGAAGCTGTCCCAGGAGAGTGACACGCTTAACAGTGCCCTCGGCTGCAGGCGTGGGCGCGGTCGCCGCCAAGAAGGCTGGGGAGCTCTCCGAGGCCAACAACTCCATCAAAGACCTCAAGCTGAAGCTGGAGGGTCTTGAGAAGGTGATGTCGGAGGCCAAAACCCGAGAGGGGACCCTGGCCATGGAAGTGGAGGCCGAGAAGCAGCTGCGGGAGAACGAGGGCCTCAACTTCACGGATCACGTGGCGGGCGAGAACCGTTGGCTCGATCGCCTTGCCACCGTCGCCAACCAGGCCGCCTCGCAGCTGGCCGTCATGGGGATGCTGGACGTCAGGTATGTCCCGGAGCGGAGCGTGAGAGCCAATTGCAGCCTGACCATGTTCTTTGAGAAGGTCGTCGGCGCTCTAGAGCGGCTCCACGCCAACCGGGTGGCCTCACTGGCCGAGGAGTCCCGGAGGCTTTGCCAGGGTGCCACGACCAATGTTCTCACCAAGGTGGCGCACTGGTACCCCGACCTCGACTTCGACGCCGCGTTAGAGAGCTTGCCGGAGGGTACTGACCTCGCGCTGCTCAGGGAGCGCATCAAGCCCATCATCAGCCGTATCGGCGGAATTCTGAGGGTGGAGGGCCAGCGCCGGGATTAGGCATCCCGTTCTTTATCGCCGCTGCAGGTTGACAACCAAGACAATCGCTATCTCTAGTTAGAACCGCAGCAACAATTTGATGTAATATAACTCTGCAGCACTTTCAGTATTATGCATGTTATTTTCCTGTTTGATTTTCCTTTGTATGTCCTCCCTACGTTACTGGGTAGGCTCGCCGGCGCGTAAACCCAAGGCGGCGTCTTGGGGACGGATCCCCATTGGCCTGCCGGGTGTGCTTGCTGCCGGGCGAACCACCTTGCCGCCCTCAGCGCGGCCGCCCGAACTGTCGAGCTTGACTCGAGTCAGAGTAGGGAGCGTTGCCAAGTGCGGAAGGCTACCCTGCCACTCTCGACGCAGCCGCTTTGAGCTGTTGAGTGGACTCGAAACAGAACAAGGGCGTTGCCAATTGCGGGAGGGCCCCTTTGCGTGCAGGTCTCTCATACATAGGCGACATCTCCGAGGACGATAACCTTATGTATAGAAGGAAATAACTCAAAGCTCTGAATGACTTAGCTTTTCTGTTGCCGAGCCGGCGTCGCTTCCCCGGCCTTCTTCTTCTTAGTAGTCAAGGGCGGCGAAGAACTGCTAGGCTAACTACTAGACCAGATTCTCACAATTGCGCCCCCTGCCTAGCCGCCAAAGATGTTGGTGTGGAACGACACCTATGGGATCACAAGAATCCATACTACGGTTGCCGGGGCATGGGGTTGCGAGAAGAGCATGGCTAGTAGACAACACAAGGATCGTTTACCCAGGTTCGGGCCGCGAGGATGCGTAAAACCCTAGTCCTGCTTTGGTGGGTGTATTTTAGAGAGTTCTTGAGCTCTCGAACTAGCTGTGGTCAGTGCGTGGTTCGAAAGAGCCGAATCCTTCTCCAGTATGCCATGGGCCTCCTTTTATAGTCGGAAGGGCTGCCACAAAGGGCACATGGAGGTGGAAAGGCGTCTGATACCTGAGCTTATCGCTCGTATTATAGGACAAGGCACATTTAATGCGTAGCTTAGGTGTCCCCTTGCTTTATCGGGGAAGGGGGCGAGGCCCGTCCCGTCCGTCGCCGCTCCTCCTTGCTTCGACACGCGCCTCGGCCAGTGATGCGTGCGGTGCCATGTAGGCAGGCAGGCAGCTGAGGTGGCGCGGTGGTGGAGCCTTCACGAAGATCTGCATGCTGCCACGCAGGCGCTCGATGAGTTGGCCTGGGAGCTGCATGTTGCCACGCAGGTGCTCGCCCAGCTGGTTGGGCTGGCAGCTGCATGTGATTGGCGGTGGAAGCTTTGTTGACATTGGCCTAGCGGTGGCCCTGCTAGCGTTCTTGGCGAGGGCCTTGCCGGGTGGCCCGGCAAGGGTCTTGCCGTGGTGTGCTGTCATCCCTTGCTGGGGATCTGGTGGCCTTCCTCGGCAAGGATCTTGCCGAGGATCGTCGTCTTCTAATCCTCATCTGATCTTGAATATGTCTTCACAAAGATCTGCATGCCATCATAGAGGCGCCTTCCCGAGCCCTGGCCCCACGTGGATGATGGCGTTGGGGATCATGGGCTCAAGGGTGGCTCGCTCTGTTGGTGTGGGGCGAGCAGCCCCGGCAAGGATCTTGCCGGGGCTGCTGAGGCTGCCCCCGGCAAGGGTCTTGCCGGGGGAACCTGCTTCGTCCCTCTGCTCTTGATGGTCTTGGCCTTGGCGTTGCTCTGATCATCTTGGGCTTTGGTCTTACCTTGGCTCACCTCCCCTGTTCTGCTTAGCGCGACCGTAGGCGCGGCTCCGACTGCCTGTGCACAGGTAGAGGGGTAAAAAATGCACCCCTCTTTTTGTACACCGGCAGCGGGAGATAAGGGTTTGTGATGGGTACGTATGTTGACTTTTGTTTAGACCTCCGTGGCAACGATGCCATAAATCCTTCTTGCTACCTCTTGAGCACTGCGTTGGTTTTCCCTTGAAGAGGAAAGGGTGATGCAGCAAAGTAGCGTAAGTATTTCCCTCAGTTTTTGAGAACCAAGGTATCAATCCAGTAGGAGGCTACACACGAGTCCCTCGCACCTACACAAACAAATAAATCCTCGCAACCAACGCGATATGGGGTTGTCAATCCCTACACGGTCACTTACGAGAGTGAGATCTGATAGATATGATAGGATAATATTTTTGGTATTTTTCTGATAAAGATGCAAAGTAAAATAAAATCAACGGAAATTAATAAGTGTTGGAAGATTAATATGATGGAAAATAGACCCGGGGGCCATATGTTTCACTAGTGGCTTCTCTCAAGAGCATAAGTATTTTACGGTGGGTGAACAAATTACTGTTGAGCAATTGACTGAATTGAGCATAGTTATGAGAATATCTAGGTATGATCATGTATATAGGCATCACGTCCGAAACAAGTAGACCGACTCCTGCCTGCATCTACTACTATTACTCCACACATCGACCGCTATCCAGCATGCATCTAGAGTATTAAGTTCATAAGAACAGAGTAACGCTTTAAGCAAGATGACATGATGTAGAGGGATAAATTCATGCAATATGATAAAACCCCCACCTTCTTATCCTCGATGGCAACAATATAATACGTGCCTTGCTGCCCCTACTGTCACTGGGTAAGGACACCACAAGATTGAACCCAAAGCTAAGAACTTCTTCCATTGCAAGAAAGATCAATCTAGTAGGCCAAACCAAACTGATAATTCGAAGAGACTTGCAAAGATAGCCAATCATACATAAAAGAATTCAGAAGATTCAAATATTGTTCATAGATAAACTTGATCATAAACCCACAATTCATCGGTCTCAACAAACACACTGGAAAAGAAGATTACATCGAATAGATCTCCACGAGAGAGGGGGAGAACATTGTATTGAGATCCAAAAAGAGAGAAGAAGCCATCTAGCTAATAACTATGGACCCGAAGGTCTGAGGTAAACTACTCACACTTCATCGGAGAGGCTATGGTGTTGATGTAGAAGCCCTCCGTGATTGATGCCCCTTCCAGCGGAGCTCCGGAACAGGCCCCAAGATGGGATCTCGTGTGTACAGAAGGTTGCGGCGGGGGAATTAGTTTTTTTGCTCCGTATCTGATCGTTTGTGGGTACGTAGGTATATATAGGATGAAGGAGTACGTCGGTGGAGCAACTTGGAGCCCACGAGGGTGGAGGGCGCGCCTAGGGGGGGGGGGGGTAGGCGCACCCCCTACCTCGTGGCTTCCTGGAAGCTTCCTTGACATAGGGTCCAAGTCTCCTGGATCATGTTCGTTCCAAAAATCATGTTTCCGAAGGTTTCATTCCGTTTGGACTCTGTTTGATATTCTTTTTCTGCGAAACTCTGAAATAGGCAAAAAACAACAATTCTTGGCTGGGCCTCCGGTTAATAGGTTAGTCCCAAAAATAATATAAAAGTGAATAGTAAAGCCCAATAATGTCCAAATCAGAAGATAATATAGCATGGAGCAATCAAAAAGTATAGATACGTTGGAGACATATCAATTCCTTTATATGAGCATGAGATGGATGAAGTTAGAAAGTACAACTTTCTGTACCCTCCTTTTACTTTCTGTTATTTAGATTAAACAAAGCAAAAATAGTATTTTCTGTCTATTTTCTGAATTATTCCTGCAATAAAAAATATGCCGAAAATAAAAGTTCTCCAAATGTCCCAAAAATGAAATATGATTTTTTGTAGAATATTTATGAATATCTGGCACTGAGAACACACCAGAGGGGGCCACCACCTGGCCATGAGGGTCCAGGGCGCGCCCACCCCCCTGGGGCACGCCCCCTACCTCGTGGACCCCGCATGGCCCCACTCCACTTATTCTAGCAACCATACACTTCTTCTTCCTCCAGAAAAAAATTCTTCCCCAACTCAAACATGTGTTCTACCTCATCTTGCTGTGATTTTCGATCTCCTTGCTAAAAGCTCCACGGACAAAACTGTTTGGGGAGATTGTTCTTCGGTATGTGACTCCTCGAACGGTCCAGTTAGTTTTTGTTCTAGTGCTTTATTTATTGCAAATTTTTGCTGCTTAGGTGACCCTGTTCTTAAGCTTGCACGTCAAATTTATATGGTCAAAAATAGTTTTAATGCATGATATAGCCTCTAGGAACTTGTGGGAGTAGTTGTTATCAATCTTGTTGAGTTTGGTTCACTTTTATTTTGAGTCACTACAAATTTCAGAATTTTTCAGAAAATGTTGAAGAGATTGTTGAGAGGCTCTTTGAGCCAAAGCTCGAAGGATAATCAAAGTGAAGAGAATAAGTAATCTTCCTCGCACTGCGGAGGTTCGGCCGTGTGAATGGCCTTGTGATTAGTTCTTGAGAGCCGTCGGAATTTACGATGATTTTTATTACTTGACTGAGAATGCAGGCCTCACCGACTTCCTCCACGACCAGCTCGAACAGTATCTCCTATGCACTAATATTTTTGTGCAAAATTTTCATTTCCATGCTAGGAGATCACCACCTTCGGTAGATTTTTATTTATATGATGAGTTTAAGGAGATGTCACTCTATGATTTTTGTGCGGTTTGCAAGTTGCCTTTGGGGGGCAGCGTCGAGGAACCAGATCCTAGGGATGTGGCAGAATTTATTGATGAAATTGCTGTAGGGGAAAAGAGAAAAGTGTCAGATGCAACAACTACTAGTATACATTTTCCTGTTCTATGTTACTATGCAATATTTGCTAGTAGATGTTTAATTGGTCGCGGGAACAGTGGGGGCCTCAGTGCTCCTGACCTCGCCATTTTGCGCCATGCTTTACTCTATGACAGAACTTTCAGTTTAGGCGCTATGGTTGCTAAACAGTTAAGTATAAGCCGTACAAAGGGCCCCAATTTTGGAGGTATCTTTGCTTCGCGTCTTGCTAAATATTTTGAGATACCTATTGGACACTATGAGAAACAAGAAAAGGTGTTGCCCCCTATTTTCTTAGACTATAGAAGTATGGTAGCACATGATTTCATTTGCGATGATAAGGAAAGGAGACTCATTTATAACCTGGTATTCAGTGAAAATATTTGTCAGATTATTACCCTGCTTGCACCTTCTTTGTTTAACGTTCATTCAGGCACATACACAATCCTGCTCGATGACATTTATGCATATTGGGAGCGAACACGATCCCCGAGGCCTGAGCTCGAGCTATCTCCTGACCCATATCAGGAGTCTATTTATCAGTGGGATCCGCAAGAGCTCGCTAACCAGTGGCACCCTGAGGATCCTCCTCAGTGCACTGGAGAGGACCACTTTGATCCATGGGCATAGAACAACTTAGGCCAAAAGCCTAAGCTTGGGGGAGTACGTATTTCTCACCGACATTACATTCATGTTAACACACTCATTCTAGTTGTCGGTGCTCATACTTTTTCATTTTACTATCCATGCTAGTTTATTTTCTGTTCTAAGTCTTCTTCTTGTGTGTTTGAAAACCTTAAGAAAAATAACAAAAACTAGTTGTAGCTTTTAGCTAGTTTACTTTCCATGCCTGTAGTAATAATTAAAAAGAAAACCCAAAAATATTTCTTTTTCTTCTTTTGCTTGTTGGGAGCTTTCCCGTGTAAATAGTTTTATTTCTTTTCTTATCTTTGGGGGTCGAGATGAGAAGACCATGATGAAAATGTTGAGTGGCTCTCATATGCATTATTGTTGATTTAACCAAGAGCCCATATTACCTTGTCTTCTCCTATGTATTAAATGCTTGCAGATTCCAGCTTAGTCCAATGCACGTGCACTATTATTACTATCCACACCGTTCGGTTGTGCGAGTGAAAGACAATAATGACGATATATGATGGACTGATTGAGATAAGAGAAGCTGGTATGAACTCGACCTATCTTGTTTTTGTAAATATGATTAGTTCATCGTTCCTGATTCAGCCTATTATGAATGAAACATGTTTGCAATGACAATTAGAGATTATAGTTATTCATGCCATGCTTAATTTGCTAGGAGTTTATAATGGTTTACCTTGCGTGCCAACATGCTATTAAAATAGTTGTGATGTGGTATCATAGGGTGGTACCCTCCTTTGAACGATTCGAGTGGCTTGGCTTGGCACATGTTCACACATGTAGTTGAAACAAAATCAACATAGCCTCCACGATATTTATGTTCATGGTGAATTATATCCTACTCATGCTTGCACTCAATGTTGATTAATTTTAATGCATGTTCATGACTGTCGTCGCTCTCTAGTTGGTCGCTTCCGAGTCTCTTTCTAGCCTTCACTTGTACTAAGCGGGAATACTGCTTGTGCATCCACTTCCATAAACCCCAAAGTTGCTCCATATGAGTCCACCATACCTTCCTATATGCGGTATCTACCTGCCGTTCCAAGTAAATTTGTATGTGCCAAACTCTAAACCTTCAAATGAAACTCTATTTTGTATGCTCGAATAGCTCATATATCAACTAGGGCTATCTATATCTTCCATGCTAGGTGGGTTATTCTCACGAGGAGTGGACTCCGCTCCTCATTCACGAGAAAATGGCTGGTAACTGGGATGCCCAGTCCCTTGCTTAAATCAAAATAATTGCAAACAAAACTCCCCTAGGACTGTTGTTAGTTGGAGGCACCCGTTGTTTCAGACAAGCCATGGATTGATGTTTGTTGGGTGTGGGGGAGTATAAACTTTACCATTCTGCTTGGGAACTGCCGATAATGTGTGTAGCATGGAAGATATCGAGATCTCTTGGTTGTTATGTTGACAATGAAAGTATGCCACTCAAAATATTATTTATCTCTATTTCAAAACTCGAGCTCTGGCACCTCTAGAAATCCATGCTTCCCTCTGCGAAGAGCCTATCTATTTACTTTTATGTTGAGTCATCATCCTCTTATTAAAAAGCACCAGTTGGAGAGCACCGCTGTCATTTGCATGCATTACTATTAGTTTAAATTGAGTATGACTGTGACTGGATCTCTTTTATCATGAATTACAATGTCTAGTCAGTCCTTGATCTTAAGGGGTGCTCTGCATTTATGTTTTGCGGTCTCAGAAAGGGCTAGCGAGATACCATCTTGTTATATAATATTATGATTGTTTTGAAAAAGTGTTGTCATCCGAGATTTATTATTATTGCTTGCTAGTTGATTATGCCATTGATATGAGTAAACATGAGACCTAAGTGTTATTGTGAATATGATTAGTTCATAAACTTTGCTGAAAACTTGAATGATGGCTTTACATATTTACAACAACAAGAGCAAACAGAGTTTGTGAAACTTTTTCTTTATCACATTTAGTTTCTCAACTGAATTTCTTGAGGACAAGCAAAGGTTTAAGCTTGGGGGAGTTGATACGTCTCCATCGTATCTACTTTTCCAAACTATTTTGCCCTTGTTTTGGACTCTAACTTGCATGATTTGAATGGAACTAACCCAGGCTGACGCTTTTTTCAGCAGAATTGCCATGTGTTATTTTTGTGCAGAAATAGAAGTTCTCGGAATGACTTGAAACTTCACGGAGAATATTTTCGGAATTAATAAAAAATACTTGTGAAAGAATCAACACCAGGGGGCCCCTGCCTCGTGGGCCCCTAAGGCTCCACCGACCTCAACTCCAACTCTATATATTCACGTCCGGGGAGAAAAAAAAAGAGAGAAGGATTCATCATGTTTTACGATGCGGAGCTGCCGCCAAGCCCTAATCTCTCTCCGGAGGGCTGATCTGGAGTTCGTTCGGGGCCCCGGAGAGGGGAATCCGACGCCATCGTCATCATCAACCTTCTTCCATCACCAATTTCATGATGCTCACCACCGTGCGTGAGTAATTCCTTCGTAGGCTTGCTGGACGGTGATGGGTTGGATGAGATTTATCATGTAATCGAGTTAGTTTTGTTAGGGTTTGATCCCTAGTATCCATTATTTCTGAGATTGATGTTGCTATGACTTTGCTATGCTTAATGCTTGTCACTAGGGCCCGAGTGCCATGATTTCAGATCTGAACCTATTATATTTTCATGAATATATGTGAGTTCTTGATCCTATCTTGCAAGTCAATAATCACCTACTATGTGTTATGATCCGGTAACCCTGAAGTGACAATAATCGGGACCACTCTCGGTGATGACCGTAGTTTGAGGAGTTCATGTATTCACTAAGTGTTAATGCTTTGGTCCGGTACTCGATTAAAAGGAGGCCTTAATATCCCTTAGTTTCCAATAGGACCCCGCTGCCACGGGAGGGTAGGACAAAAGATGTCATGCAAGTTCTTTTCCATAAGCACGTATGACTATATTCAGAATACATGCCTACATTACAATGATGAAACGGAGCTAGTTCTGTGTCACCCTATGTTATAACTGTTGCATGAGGAATCGCATCCGACATAATTATCCATCATTGATCCAATGCCTACGAGCTTTTCACATATTGATCTTTGCTTAGTTACTTTATCGTTGCCACTGTTACAATTACTACAAAACTGCTACTGTTACCTTTGCCACCGTTACCGTTACTTCCATACTACTTTGCTACTAAATACTTTGCTGCAGATATTAAGTTTTCCAGGTGTGGTTGAATTGACAACTCAACTGCTAATACTTGAGAATATTCTTTCGCTCCCCTTGTGTCGAACCAATAAATTTGGGTTGCATACTCTATCCTCGAAAACTGTTGCGATCCCCTATACTTGTGGGTTATCAACTGACCGCCGGCAGCACCGTGAGATCGAATCAAGAAGAAAATGTGGTGATTAGTGTAGAACGTCTTTCATGGCGCCGATTAGGCCTCAGCTTCATCCAGGGAATCGGTGATGATGCTGCTCTTACTGTTGGGCACGTGAAGATGGCGGTGTCGGAATGGAGGTGGCGCGAAAGACAAGGGGAACATCGGGCAGCTCCTTGGGGCGGAGGACGGGGTGGCTGAACCGGCGGGACGATGAGATCGACGAAGGATCCTCATCCAGTGCGGTGGATGAGGGACGTCGAGGTGTTGCTGTGGATGACGTCGTCAGGGAAGAGGCTCTGGCTGTGTGGCGGATGGAGGAGGGTGTGGGGCTTCACGGGTTTTCGCGGCCTCGGTGTACGAATGGGTGGGCGGATGGGATGGGAGGGGGAACCATGGCTTAGGGACGCGCTTGTCCGAAATGTGGGGTAAGTTATGGAAGTACCCCCCACCGATTTGAGCTAGGTGATTCTTTTGGTTCAGGGGTATCACGGGCATTTCGCGTGTCGGGATTTCACAGGAGGTGGGAGTTTTCGCGTGTGTTGTAATTTTGGGATAGCAAGGCGCAGGTTGAGATGGAGGGAGTTTTCGGAGCACAACAAGAGAAAGATATATCTTAAAATTTTGAGGTAACAAGGCGCGGGTTGAAGAGGCAGGAGTTTCACAGCACGATAGACAGAGATGCTAGCTTGAAATTTTGGCATAACAAGGCGCGGCTTGAAATTTCGAGAGAACAAGCTTAACGTGTACAAAAAAGACAATTCGCACCTCATCACTAGAGAGAGCCATGTCCCGTTTCACTATATTATTAGAAATGCATTCAAATACAACAAAAAAAATAAAAAAATCGGGACAACAAACATAACGAGTACAGTACCAAATCAATTTGCACTTCTGTGGACAATAAAAAACAATTTGTGTTGTCTAGCATATGGACTAAATTTGAGTACATTTTCCCTGTTTGAGTGGGATTATACTCGGGTTAGTTATACAAACACTAGTACGTGTTGGTGCTATACAAACGGTTTTTAACCCCTTTCCGCGACGGCATTTGTAACCATCGCCTAGTGAGTGACGGCGATAGGGGGTCATTTCCACATGACCCAGAAACCGTCGGGGATATGCCCTCCTGGCACACACGCTCGACAAAATGAGGTCGTGTGAGGGAGTCTTGGATTATCGGGTCCTCGGACAACCGGACTATATACTTTGGCCGGACTGTTGGACTATGAAGATACAAGATTGAAGACTTCGTCCCGTCTTCGGATGGGACTCTCCTTGGCGTGGAAGGCAGTCTTAGCAATACGGATATGTAGATCTCCTCCCTTGTAACCGACTCTGTGTAACCCTAGCCCCCTCCGGTGTCTATATAAACCGGAGGGTTTAGTTCGTAGGACAAGAACAATCATACCATAGGCTAGCTTCTAGGGTTTAGCCTCTACGATCTCGTGGTAGATCAACTCTTGTAATACTCATATCATCAAGATCAATCAAGGTGAAGTAGGGTATTACCTCCATCGAGAGGGCCCGAACCTGGGTAAACATCGTGTCCCCCGCCTCCTGTTACCATCCGCCTTAGACGCACAGTTCGGGACCCCCTACCCGAGATCTGTCGGTTTTGACACCGTCATTGGTGCTTTTATTGAGAGTTCCACTGTGTCGTCACCGTAAGGCTAGATGGATCCTTCGATCATCGATAACGATGTGATCCAGGGTGAGGTTTTCCTCCCCGGATAGATCTTCGTATTCGGCGGCTTCGTACTGCGGGCCAACTCGCTTGGCCATCTGGAAACTTGAACTATACTGCGGACATCCGCGGAGACTTGATCTTCAACGAATTCGAGCCCATGTCAGGTGCGCCGCATAGTCATGACAGGCATGACTTAGCCCTGCCAACGGACAGTGTTCGGGAGATCCCACCTGCAGCTACTCCGGCCCTCGATCCGACGCAGATTACGCCATACGAGGACGGGTGGATGGACCCCGCCACGGAGGCCGCACACTCAGCGGGGATAGAGCCGAATACTGACTTCACCTCTTATGAGACCCGTGTTTCCGGACATTTGGATTCGTCCCCGACCATGGACTCCGAACCGCCTACGTCCGTGCCTATCGAATCTGCTTGGGCACCGACCATGGAGTTTTCCTTCGCGGATAACTTCCAGCACGCACCACTGGGCGATGTGCTAAACTCATTGAGGTCTCTCTCCTTGTCAGGAGACCCTTGGACGAACTATGTCCGGCTAGAATGGGAAGCGGACAACGAAGAAATTCGTTCCCCACACACCACCCACTTAATAGCCACTGTCGACGATTTAACCAACATGCTCGATTTCGACTCCGAAGATATCGACGGTATGGACGACGATGCATGAGAGGAACAGGAACCACCGCCCACAGGGTGCTGGACAACCACTTCATCACATGATATATATGGTGGATACACCCAAAGAAAACAATGACGAGGAATGGAAGGAGGCAGCGAAGGACAGCTCCCTCGAGAAGCAACCAAAGCGATGGCGTAGGCACCGTTCCAAATCCCACCTCGGCAAGAACAACGGTAACAGCGCAAGAAAAAATAACACCCCGGTCGACTCCAGAGGAAACGACGACCACATTGACCCAGCAATAGAACAGGATGAACCAGCGGATGACGAACACAGTACGAAGCCGCTGTCCAATCACGCTGACGCCGAGGATAAAGCTCATCAACCTCTCTCTGGAGAGGAAAACAGTCCGGACGACAATGCATACATCATCCCGGAAAGGCACTTGGAACAAGAGAACCTCCTTAGAATGCTTATTGCCACCGCGGGGAGTCGGAAGAAGCAGAAGCAAAGGCTTAAGGCCGCGCAGAATACGCTCAACAGTAGATGGAACAAAGTGCTTGACACTGAAGAAAAGTATGGTGGCAGTCGCCACACAAAGAGCTACCCAAAGCGCAAGCTGTTGCCTGAATTCGATGATGAGGCCTTAGAGCCCACACAGCCGAAAAATAAAACGGCCGACTGGTCGGATCGACCACCTCGTGGCCGCGATAGGGCGGCTAACGAGGCCGCACATAAGTCAGCACACGATCCAAGCGAGGACTTGCTTCAAAAGGCCGGCGTGAACAGATCCATCTACGGATCTAGGAAGCGCGCTCCAGCGCATAATCAAAACCGAACACTACAACCCTCAGAACGCCATGACACATCCAAATACAGGGGTGCCGCGCACCCCCTATGTTTCACCGGTGAGGTGCTGGATCACGAATTTCCAGAGGGATTCAAACCCGTGAACATAGAGGCGTGACGACGGAACGGAGCACTCGGGTCTCAGACGAGACTCCATCCTTCATATCCATATGGCTCACGGAGACGATCTCCACGCCATCAAATACTTGCCCCTCAAGTTGAAAGGACCAGCTCGGCACTGGCTGAAGAGGCTCCTCGAAAATTCAATTGGAAGTTGGGAGGAGCTTGAGGATGCTTTTAGGGCTAACTTTCAAGGGACCTATATCCGACCTCCGGATGTAGACGATTTAAGTCATATAATTCAACAGCCCGGAGAGTCAGCCTGAAAGCTTTGGAACAGATTTCTCGCTAAGAAGAATCAAATTGTCGACTGCCCAGACGCCGAAGCCTTAGCAGCTTTCAAACACAGCGTCCGAGACGAATGGCTCGCCAGACACCTCGGCCAAGAAAAGCCAAGAACAATGGCAGCCCCAACAAGCCTCATGACCCGCTTTTGCGCGGGCGAAGATAGCTGGCTGGCATGTAGTAGCACCAGCGACCCAGGCACATCTGAAGTCAGGGATGGTAATGGAAAACCACGACGCAGTAAAAGCAAGCGCCGAAATAACAAAGACAGCCCAGACAACACAGCGGTAAACACTGGATTTAGGGGCTCTCGACCCGGTCAGCGGAAAAAGCCTTTCAAAGGCAACAGAGATGGACCGTACAACCTAAACAAGATTCTCGACAAATTATGTCAGATTCATGGCACATCCGATAAACCTGCAAATCACACCCACAGAGAATTCTGGGTCTTCAAACAGGCCGGCAAGTTAAACGCCGAACACAAGGGGAGGGAAACACCAAGTGAAGACGAGGATGAGCCTCGCCAGCAAAGCACTGGGGGTCAGAAAAAATTCCCACCAGAGGTCAAAACAGTGAACATGATTCACGTAACAAATACAAGAAGCAAATATGCACTCCGAGACATACGCGCCGTAGAGCCCGTCACCCCTATGTTCAACCCTTGGTCGGCCTGCCCGATCACTTTTGATCGCAGGGATCACCTGACGAGTATCCGGCACGGAGGATTGGCTGCCTTGGTGCTAGACCCAATTATCGACGGATACCATCTCACCCAAGCCCTCATGGACAGTGGCAGTAGTCTTAATCTGATATATCAGGACACAGTCCACAAAATGGGGATAGACCCGAGAAGAATCAGCCAAAGCAGTACTACATTTGAAGGAGTAATACCAGGCCCAGAGGCCCGCTGTACGGGCTCTCTAGTATTAGAGGTTGTATTCGGTTCTCCCGACAACTTCCGAAGTGAAAAGTTAACCTTCGACAGCGCTCTATTCCGAAGCGGCTATCAAGCACTACTCGGAGGAACAGCTTTCGCTCGTTTTAATGCAGTACCACATTACACTTCTCTCAAGCTTAAGATGCCCGGTCCACGTGGCATCATCACAGTTAGCGGAAATGTTGAGCGTTCCTTGCACGCGGAAGAACGTGTGGCGGCTTTAGCAGCCGAACCCTAAAGGGCCTCTCCAACCAGAATAAATAATCGGTCGTCAAGATCGCGGACACGGCTAGACGAGTCCGGCGCATCACTAGCTGTAACATCTTAGATAAACCTGAGATTGGTTAGATGGATATACCCCCATAGGCAGTACGAGGGGCTTCCCGCATGTAAAAAGGACTACAGTTCGGCTCGACCTTACTTATCTTGAATTTTAATGGTTTATTAAGAATAACCAATTTTTCGCACGACAACTTTCACCTAAGTTCTTCTCTTATACAGATGATAATCGTGCTACACCCTTCCAGGATACGACACAACGGAGACACAGGCGCAGACGTGCAGCAGGGCCCGCTCAAAGGTTTCTTTTTAGATTAAGACCCTGTTTAAACCTTTTTTACTGTCTCTTGTTGCTTCACATCATTCGGATACTCAATACAACCGAGAGGGATGCTGACGTTATTGGCATTTTTCCACGTGAGAATAATGCACGTACTTGGACACTCGGGGTTCATTATCAAGGGCGTTACTCAGCCCGGTATATGTTGTAAAGACCGAATACCTTAGGGAGTGTTCGGCGTCGCGAGTTTGGCCTTATATGCATCAGCTCCGAATCATGTCTTTGGTCAAATGTTGGGTTTGCCGGCCCCGCATTTTCCTACCTTACGTTCCGCTCTATCGGCTAAGGTGGCACCGGGAGAACTACTGCGATTGTGCCCTGGTTCATCCGGATGAGCACCTCAGTAGAGAAAGCCGAAAACTGACTATCATGATAAAGCGCGAGACTGGCCAACCACTCAATGACTTAGCGGAATCTTCAGGATTCCTCCGCATTAACGAAGGACCGGTTTTCCCGGTCATGTAAGTACGTGCACCGTATTCGGATAGCTGCGGAAATACCAGGGGCTATATAGTAGCCCCACTGTCAAACTCCTATGGTTAAGTGAAAGTGGTAAAGCAATATAGTTCGATTGCCTCGTTCGCCATGCTACCACTTCCTTAATGGACCAAGACATTGGATCAAGTGTGAAGACGCACTTTTGCGAACACCCCCGCATTATATGCGTGGAGGCTGAAGCCGATGACTGCAAACTTTCAGGTTATATACATGTATACATAAACGACCGCACAGGAGGCATAATAATACTTTCAGGCAAATACATCCTTTATAATTCAAATAACATTGTTCTTACAATTGGGATACATGTCACTAGAACATGATACTCTTCGAGCACTGAGCCTCTATTAAACGAGCGCCTTCTAAGACTTCTTCAAAGTAGTGCTCGGCTGATACCCTGCCTATGGCCGAACTTTGGGTCGCAATAGCGGTGACGTCCATCTCTGCCCAGTATGTCTTGACATGGGCGAGAGCCATCCGTGCACCCTCTATGCACGCTGACCTCTTTACAGCGTCGATATGCAACACAGCACCAAGGAATAGTTGCACTAAGCCAAAATAACTATTCGGCCTTGGTTCTTCCGGCCAAAGATGATCCACAACAGACCTCATGGCGAGCCCAGACAACTTATGGAGCTCGGCCCACTCGGCCATTTGCTCATTTAATAGCAGCGGACGCGCCGGAGCATTGAACTGTGACCAGAACAACTTTTCCACTTCGTGATCTTTTTGATCTTTGAAAAACTTGGTCGCATCAGCAACACTTGCTGCCAAATCCAGGTACGCGTCCGCAAAACTCCATAATTGATCCAGAAGGGCATACTTAGTATCTCCGAACTTCATCCGCAACAAAAAGGGCTTCCCAGCCGTGATATTTCCGGCTTGACGTAGCACCTCCTTCGCCGCTCTGATTTTAGAGCGGGCTTCCTTGGCTACTACCATGGCCTTCCCCAGGTCCGCCGTCTTCATTTTGCTTTCCTTTTCAAGAAGCTCATAACGGTCGGCGACATCTTTCAGCTCAACAACCATCTTGGCTATCTTCTCTTTGCTCTGGCAATGTGCAACCTGTTTGGCTCTTAGCTCTTCGACCGCCTTTAGGGCGGCCGCATCACTCCTCCTGGCTTGTTCCTTGGCTCGGGCAAGTTCCGACCGAAGGGTCTCCACGGCGGCAGCTCCATCTGCAGTCACAGCATATTACAGATACTAGCATCATGCTCTTAATATGTGTTGATCATAGGAGAATACATACTCTATGCCTCGTCAAGCCGCTTGTTTACAAGCACGATGTCGACATCTGCCGCATCAAGTTGCCTCTTCAGTTTGGCAAACTCACCAGTCCGGCTAGCCATCGGACCCTCACCCGCCTGCACGTGAAAGCAGCATGGTTATTACCTAGGACTATGATCCTCTATTTGCCGTATTTTTCGACAGCAACCAGAGTCTCAGGGGCTACTATCTACATAGGGCACACCTGGCGTGTGCGGTACCATCAAAAATACACATATTACTTTGCGTACCTCAAAGCCTCTCAGCAGGCTCATAAAAGCTTCATGCAACCCGCTTTGGGCGGATGAAATCCTCTCAACTACCGTACCCATTAACGTACGGTGTGCTTCTGAGATAGCCACTTGCTCCAGAAGATTCATCAGCGCGTCTGGTCGCGCATCGGACAATCCCGGACTCTTTCTGTTGCTCTTGTTAGGAGCCGAATACTCCGGACTTCGGGTGGCCGAAGGGTTACCCTCTGGCCTTGGCGGACCAGGAGAAATCCTCCGTGACGACACCTCAGGGTCGTCCGCGTCACGAGGCGGGGAGGCACGGGGAGGTGTTTCGCTCTCCATCATCTCCGGAAGAAGATCCCCAGAAGATGAACTCTGTCGAGAAGGGCTACGATCCGAACTATAAGACATACGTCTCGGTTATTGTTCTCAGAAATGAAGCAGGGTATATCTACTATAAAGTACTTTTGTTTACTTATAGCTCGGTGGAGGGCTGGTCCTCTTGCGGGTATTGTGCGGTAAGGATGCCCTCCGGGGTAGGGCCCTCTGACAAAGGTTTCTTCCCTCATTTGAAAACCATTGTTTCGAAGTCTTCAGAGGCGGGCCTCTTCCTGCCTTGGGGAGAGGGAATTTTAGATTCTTCTCCCCGGTTATCCTCCTTTGCGGAGGCACTAATTCCCCCGGTTTGGATGAATAATGAGTGAGGCTCCCTTTCGTCTTCTTTGTTCCTCCCTTTATCTTCCCCTGATGGAGCTTGATAAGGCACAAGCTCAAGCATCCTGGCTAGTACAGGATCCGGTGAGCCTTCGGGAAGGGGGGCCGAACACCTGATCATCTTTGCCTTTTTTATCCAGTCCTGGACGAAAGGCGACTTTTCAGAATGATGTTTTGGTAAATTAAAAGACAACATGTTTGGCCGCGGAATTACTTACTTGGGTGTCTGGACGATTGCAGTTCAGACCCGCATCCTCGATGGTGTCCGAACACATTATTCGTGATCCGAAGAACAATCCATACATCTCTTCGAGCGTCGCACCGAAGAATTGCTGAATAGTTCGCGGTCCTTCCGGGTTGAACTCCCACATACAGAGAGGTCAACGTTGGCATGGCAGGACTCGACGAACTAGCATGACTTGCATTACGTTGAAAAGGCTGACATCTCCCATGAAGAGATCTCGGATGCGGCTCTGCAACGTCGACACATCATTAGCTGGGCCCCAGTCCAACCCTTTGTTGACCCATGACGCCAATTGTGGCGCGGGGGGGGGGACAGAAGGTGGGGGCAGCTACCCACTTAGCGCTTCGGGGAGCGGTGATATAAAACCACTCCCGCTGCCATAACTTGGATGTCTCCGGGAAGGAACCCTTTGGCCATGGAGCATCGGCACCTTTGCTTATTATGGCGCCTCCGCACTCTGCGTGTTGCCCCTCAATCATCTTCGGCTTCACATTGAAGGTCTTGAGCCATAAGCCGAAGTGTGGGGTGATGCGGAGGAAGGCTTCACACACGACGATGAACGACGAGATGTGAAGGATGTAATCCGGAGCCAGATCATGGAAATCAAGCCCGTAGTAGAACATAAGCCCTCTGACAAAGGGATCAAGACTAAAGCCTAGCTCTTGGAAGAAGTGGGAAATAAATACGACACTCTCGTTGTGTTCAGGAGTGGGGATGACCTGCCCTCGAGCAGGGAGCCCGTGCGAGATTTCGGCGGTCAGATACCTGGCTTCTCTTAGCTTCTTGATGTCCTCCTCGGTGACAGAGGAGGGCATCCACCAACCTTAAAGGTTGGATCCGGACATGATTGAAGGTCCGAAGCGCCTAGCCTGAGCCTTGGGTGTTGGAACTCGAGGTGGGGGAAGGATTCGATTGATTGCGAGAAGAAAAGGAGAGGCCTTGGCCCCTTTATAAAGAGGGTGAATATCAAGCGTCCTCAGCGTGGCCGTTTGGAACTTGCCTAAAATCAAGGAGTCATACCAGAAGGCACGATGGGGTTACCCACGGCTGTATTTATTAGAATCCCGTGAAAAAGGAACACGATCTCTGCTTCGACATGATGTGCCAATAAAACCGCCTTGCAACACGTGCAGTTGCAGGCTTGGAAAAATGGTTCGTCATGACCAGACCACGGCAGTACGTCATGTTATGAAAAGCTGTCAGCAGATTAGATTTTTGGAAATATTATTCTCTCTACGGTGGTATGTGGAAATTGTTTTGCAGAGCCGGACACTATCCTTTGTGTTCAAAATCTTCTATGGAGTATTCGGAGGAGGAACCCCCCTTGCAATGCCGAAGACAATCTGCGCGCCGGACTCATCATCATTGAAGCCTGGTTCAGGGGCTACTGAGGGAGTCCTGGATTAGGGGGTCCTCGGACAGCCGGACTATATACTTTAGCCGGACAGTTGGACTATGAAGATACAAGATTGAATACTTCGTCTCGTGTCCGGATGGGACTCTCCTTGGCGTGGAAGGCAAGCTTGGCAATACAAATATGTAGATCTCCTCCCTTGTAACCGACTCTGTGTAACCCTAGCCCCCTCCGGTATCTATATAAACCTGAGGGTTTAGTCCATAGGACAAGAACAATCATACCATAGGCTAGCTTCTAGGGTTTAGCCTCTACGATCTCGTGGTAGATCAACTCTTGTAATACTCATATCATCAAGATCAATCAAGCATGAAGTAGGGTATTACCTCCATCGAGAGGGCCCGAACCTGCGTAAACATCGTGTCCCCCGCCTCCTGTTACTATCCGCCTTAGACGCACAGTTCGGGACCCCCTACCCGAGATCCGCCGGTTTTGACACCGACATCGTGTGCGATCGGCGAGCGCTCAAATACGGAAATACACATAGTAGAGCTAAAAAATATGATTATACAGGCGAAATTGTTTCTGGTCGCAAGTACATCCCACACAGTCAGTCCCCGTTAAACGTTTCTGTTCGTATGTACATCCCACATACTCGCTCCAAGGAAAAAGTTTCCATTCCCAGGTACATCACACACAATTTTTTCCTGTTAAATCGTTTGTGATAGCGTTGCCATCGCACACGATATTAACAATTTCATCGTTTGCGTTATTGAACGCATCGCACACGGTCCGTAGAAGAAACTGTGTGGCAAAGGCTGTCCATCACACACCGTTTTTATGTGGTAAACATTTGTGCAAGGTGGCCTAACACAAACAGTTTTCAAGAGAAAGTCATGTGTGATTGTTCATTGATCCAACACGATTTACTCCTAGAAACTATGTGCATTGCGTGAGGTCATCGCACACGGTATTTTTTCAATAACCGTTTGCAATAGAAAAAACCCAGTTAGCAGGCTAATTTCCCTGTTATTAATAATCCATCTATTAATTTAATTGCCATTCATATTAAGCACATAATATATTTCATTTCCATATTAAGGAAGCAGAATTTAGTAATTGAAATATATAAGAGTACAACCTGATATAGCTTCAGCACATAGCTGCCCCATTACACAACCGCACCAGCACCAAGTTTCACATGCAACATGTAGAACCTTTCGAAATTAGCATCATAGACGGTATATACACAGATGCATCTCATCTGAAAACTCAAGCGGAAGGCGAATATTGATCCTTCATTCATGTTGAAGGTCTTTGCAACTTTAGGCCAGTGCCTGTGGATGATTGACCGTCCGTCCTTCGTTCTCTTCAGAAACACTTGAATACTGAACTGTGGGTGTATTATGAAAACCATCCTCGCTTCCTGATCATAGAGGTGGTTTGAGAGGTAATCATCAGTGAACTGCTTTGGAAAGGCCTGAAAACAAGGATGTGCATAAATATCTTCACTATATTGGAAATGGGGCAAAGGAATAAAAAAAGGCAAGGTATAATAGTTAGCACCATCTGAACTGATGTCTTCTTCATTGTGCAGACAAATATCTTGTTTTTTTGTCGCTAATTTCTTTATCCTAACAATCTTTCTGAGTTTCTTGACTTGATTGCATGGACAATTCATTTCCCCATATGCAAAAAGGGTCGAACAGCGGGTCAAAAACTCTGACAGTAGGACCTACATGTGCAAGACCAAATTGTTAAAAACCTAAATATTAGAATGGTTCCTGCAATTGCACAATAATGTGCTATTAGACAACAGACGATGCACCTGCAGTTAACTAAACACCACAACAAATGAACCAAACGTTAACTGAGCACCACATTTCACAATATAACATACTCCTAATAGAAGACCAGACAGTTAACCAAATCAAGCATGCTTAACAACCTGGAAATATAGCAATTGTATTTGTTTCTTATGTATTTAGTACAGCCAAATTCGATCTATTTCTCACATGGTATACAATAACAGAATGCAGCCACAACAATTGAACATCGCATTGCGGAATTGAACCATGCAGTTAAGTAAACACCACAACAAATGAACAAAATGTTAACTGAGCACCACATTGCACAGTATAACATACTCTTAATAGAAGATCAGACAGTTAACCAAACGAAGCATGCTTAACAACTTGGAAATATAGCAATTACATTTGTTTCTCATGTATTTAGTACAACCAAATTCGATTTATTTCTCACATGGTATACAATAACAGAATGCAGCCACAACAATTGAGCATCGCATTACAAAATTGAACCAAACACCACAACAAATGAACCAACCGTTAACTAAGCACCACAATTCACAATATAACATACTCCTACCAGAAGATCAGACAGTTAACCAGACCAAGCATGCTTAACAACTTGGAAATATAGCAATTGTATTTGTTTATCATGTATTTAGTACAACCAAATTCGATTTATTTCTCACATGGTATACAATAACAGTATGCACCCACAACAATTGAACATCACATTGCATAATCGAACCAAACAGTTAACTAAACACCACAACAATTGAACCAAATGTTAACCGAGCACCACATTGCACAATATAACATACTCCTGATAGAAGATCGGACAGTTAACCAAACCAAGCATTCTTGATAACTTGGAAAGTTGCACCTTGAAGAATTGAACATCTCATTTGCAGAATAGAACCAAACAGTTAACTGAACACCACATTGCACGACATATAGAACACATACTCTAGAGCAGAAGATTGCATGGTAAAAGTAGATATCACAATTCACTGAATATGTTAAGGAAAGGCAGTAGCTAGCAAACTGAACATGGGTCCTTATAGTAAGGCAAGCTACTCCTCATTGTCGGAGATATCGATGATGATTGGCTCCTTGGACATTGAAGAGGGCGAGGCCTCCACTTCGTGGGTGCCCTCCTTGTAGTGGTGAGTTGCCTGAGCCGCTCTAAGCATCAACCTGCTGGCTCTCGAGATGAGGTAAGCACGTGCATGCTGAGAAAACACCTCGTAGTCTTCGTCGAAAGCACCGATGGTGGCCTCGAGAAAATGCCACGAACTATCGTTTAAAGCAGCCAACCGCATCGCGGCGTCGGGGCGCGAGGCATCGACAACAAGGTGCTCCTCCAAGATCTGGGGAACGGCACGAATGGCAGCCATACCTCATCCGCGCATGCGGCCGCGATTTGCTTCCCCGCTGCCAAATGCTCCTTGAGATCCTAGCTATATTGCATGCACCATGGCTTTGGGCGGTGCTTATTTGGTGGTGGGGTTGGTGATTTGGGTGGAAGGTGACGCGCTCGTGCCGGCGGTCGGGGCATGTGGGATGTGGAAAGTGGAGGAGGATGGGGGTCGGGTGTGGATTACCTTCCTAGATAGGCGAGGCCGAGCAGCGTGAAGGAGGGTCGCCGGCGAGGAGGCGGCGCTACAAGCAAGGAGTCAAGGTTTCAACTTGGAAAGGAAAGTGGAAATAGGGGAACTGTGGCTTTGGTTAAGGGGGAGGGGGCGGGGAGGTAGATATTTCCATGGAAGCCAAAAATTTGGAATCGCTTCAGCGAAAAAACTGGCGCGCAAAGTGTCATCAGACACGGTCTGTAGCCATCGCACCTTCTAACATAAGTCGTATGCGTACTATAATCCGACGGTGCTCCAAGATATTTTGTGTTGCATCTCACACGGTTGGTGATAATAAACTGTGTGGGATCTACTTGATTTTTCATCTTGATTTGTATTAGATAATGGGGTCACAACGGCAATGGATGGTGTTTGAATTGCTAGACCTTTTATCTGCAGTGAACATTCAACTATATGTGTGTTGTAAAAAAATGGAATTATTCAGGGTTCGTTTGGAAATTTTATACATTAAATTGGTTTTCTAGCCATTTCATGTGCACAATTCAAAATTAAAGCACATGCACATGGTTCGGTGCATCAACATGGGTTGTAAAATCATATATCTGTCCATGGGTTTATGCTTATGTCCCATGCAAGAAATGAGGATGAATTTCGAACACCACGGCACAGTGGCTCTTCGGAAAATGTTGAGGTACTTGCTTTTGTAATTCTAGTAAATCCAAAACCTGTCTGAAATTCATGAACCTTGGCATGCTATCATGGAATAGCATCAATATGCTGGGGTAAAAAATATTGTACCATTTGGGGCAGGTGTGGTATAAGCTTCTCGCAAACCAGAGCTTCTCACAAGAAAGCCTCATGGTTTCGTTAGCGAAGCGTGTCACCTTTGTGGACAAAACGATATTCGTTGCCGCTTCTTCATTTCAATTTTTTCCTGGTGTCAACATAGAACAACAGCAGTGTCGTGTTAAATTTTGGATTTTTTCGGGGATCATTTGGACATTTTTATACGTTAATTGAGTTTTCTAGGCATTTATGTGCATAATTCAAAATTCAACTACATGCACGTGCTCCGTCCATAAAAACGGGTTGCAAAATCAAATGTTTGTCCTTGGTTGCAAGATTAGGTCACATGCAAGAAATGAGAACAAATGTCAAACACCTTGACACTGTCGCTCGGCTGCTAACATTGAGATACATGGTTTTATAATTCTAGCAAATCGAAAACTCATCTGAAATTCATGAAACTTGACATGATATGATGGAACGGCAGCGACATGCCGTGATAAAAATATCGCCCCATTTGGGGCAGGTGTGGGTATAAGTTTCTCACAAAACCAGAGCTTCTCACAACAAGCCTGATGGTTTCAGTAGGGAATGTCCCACCTTTGGGGACGAAACGATATCCATTGCCTCTTATTGCTTTCAAAAAATTCTCGTGTCAACATAGAACAACAGGAGTGTTGTGTCAATTTTTGGGATATTCTGGGGTTCATTTGGACATTTTTATGCATTAATTGAGTTTTCAATGCATTTATGTGCATAATTCAAATTTTAACTAAATGCACATGCTCTAATGCACATAAATTGGTTGAAAATTCAAATTTGTGCCCTTGGTTGCATGCTTAGGTCCCATGCAAGTAATGTGAATGAATTTCAAACAGCCTGCCACGGTCACTCAGCTGCAAACATTAAGATACCTGGTTTTTAAATTCTAGTAAATCCAAAGCTCGTATGAAATTCATGAAACTTGGCATGCTATCATGGAGCGGCATCAACATGCCATGGTAAATTTTTTGTCCCATTTGGGGCAGGTTTGGGGATATGCTTCTCACAAACTGCAGCTTCTCACAACAAGCCCGATGGTTTACAGAGGGAACGCCCCACCTTTGGGGACTAAACGGTATCCATTGCCTCTTATTGCTTTCAATTTTTTTCTCATGTCAACATAGAACAACATGAGTGTTGTGTCAATTTTTGGGATTTTTCGGGGTTCGTTTGGACATTTTTATGCATTAATTGAGTTTTCAATGCATTTATGTGCATAATTCAAATTTGAACTACATGCACATGCTCTAATGCATATAAATTGGTTGAAAATTTAAATCTATGTCCTTGGTTGCATGCTTAGGTCCCATGCAAGAAATGGGAATGAATGTCAAACACCCCGCCACGGTCACTCGGCCGCAAACATTGAGATACCTGGTTCTTAAATTCTAGTAAATCCAAAGCTCGTCTGAAATTCATGAAACTTGGCATGCCAATATGGAGCAGCATCAACATGCCGTGATATTTTTTTTCCCATTTGGGGTAGGTGTAGCGACCAGACCTCAAACAGTCTGATCTCTGTGCTCAGTGTCATCCCTGGATCAGTAATGCTGACACCACACAGTACACGGAGGATTTATAACAGAGTAGCAATCACACACTTATTACAATCGAATGTCTCAAGAGAGAACTTAATAAAATAAATATGGCTTAAGGCCATCTAAACACGATAACAACGGAAGGCTTGGAAGAATAAGCGAGTCCGACGGCTCCAACGGCATCACTGAGTATAGAACCACGACCTAAGCACCTTACTGTCGTTCGAAAAGTCTCGCAACATGAAACGTTGCAGCCCGAAAATGGGTCAAGACATGGAATATCTTTGGCAATGTAACACATAGAGAATAATAATGGATTAAGCTATACTACATGCATATTTGGCTGGTGGAAAGCTCTATGGTTACAGTTTTTGCGTAAAGCCAATTGTTCCCTACTTCAAAGGAATGAATTTATTTAACTATTATGGTGGTTGTGAAACATTGAGAATGGTTGACAGCATTCTCAATCCCAATTAAAAATACTCATTAAAAACCCAACAATATTAATTAGAAGTAACATGATGAGATTCACATGATAATCCAAGTACTAGATACTCAAGATGTCCATAACCGGGGACACGGCTAACCATGGTTAGTTTATACACTCTGCAGAGGTTTGCGCACTTTTCCCCACAAGACTCAATCTCCTCCGATGATTTCTCGCACTACATGGTGTTTGAGAAACGGATGACCGAGACATAGCCTTTCTAAGCGCTTAGCACCTTACCTGTGAGTAGACCGGTACACCTACTTTCCCCTACCTATGCTAGTCTACCCGTAAGAGTTCGCACAACTTAATCAACTATGCCAGAGCCCATAATGGCTTGTGGCTGCACACGGAAGTTTCTAGTTCGAATAATCTCATGATCCCTTTGGGCCTAGGTGGCGGTCCGAAGAAATACAGGCAAGTCCTGATGGAAACCAGGTGCCTCAGTCCACCCAGATGTGTGTTTAAGTTGCCACCTTAAATAAACCATTAATTAACAATCTCACATCTGTCGTGGATACACTCACCTAATCCACGTCTACTAGCATAGCATGGCAATATATGCAAACGTAGAAGTAACTCCCAAGGGTTGATAAAAAAACAGGTAATAGGTACTACCTCATCTACTTCCCATCCCACAATTTAATTAGATCCTAATCATGCAATGTTTGAGGATAGATCTTATGCATAAAAACTGGATAGTAGAAAAGGTATGATCAAAGTGTTACTTGACTTGCTGATGATCCGCGAAACCTAGAGATTCGAAGTAACAGGCGACGCACTCCGGGTATTCTATCGCAGACAAACAAACAAGCATACAATAAGTAGTCATCTAATGCACAGGTAAAACTCAAATAGAAGATCTAACCAGATAGTTCAACTTAAGAACTCCGGTTTGCAAAAAGAATCAAATCAAACGAAGCAACGAAAGTCAAACGACGAAAGAAAACAACTCCCTTTTAATAATCTTGATCTAAGTCAAATTTTACAGAAGCAAAAACTTGTTTAAGTTGGTTATTCGGAAAGAGGGTTTCCAGAAGAAACTCTAGGCGCTTGAATCGCCTGATTCGGATAAACGCGCGAAAAGTTATACTAAAACAAAAATCGGATCAGGAATCGCGATCAGAAAAATCGCGGATTAAATCCGAGAAAAGAAAATGATTTAACGGGTTAACGAGCGGACGTTCGTTAACTAACTAAACTAATCTGACGAACGCGTTCGTTAAAAACGAACGAACGAGCAGACGCCGCTATTTAATCGAACCAGAAAAAAACCAAAACTAATAAAAAACGAAAACTAAAAAAACCGAAAATAAACCGAAGAAAAACCGCCCGGTTTTTAGAAAAATCGGCGGCATGGTTTACGAGGCGGCGGCGAACCTCGGAGGCGGGTCCGCCAGTCGGCGGCCGGCGGCGGGTCCGTGAGGTCGGGCGGCGGGTCCGGCGAGGTCGGGCGGCGGCGCGTGGTCGGCGGTCATGGATCCGGCGGAGGTCGGCGGGCGGCGGTACAAGGGCGCTGTGGTCGGGCTGGGGTTAGGGTTTGGCCCGGGTGGGCTTATAAAAGCCACCTCGGGCCAGAGTCCCAAGTGACACGCCCGTAGGTCAATGCTGCGTTTTTAAATAATTCTACGCAGAAGAAAAATAAAAAGAAATATTAAACGGACTCCAAAAATCCCGAAATAAATTTTCCCCGGCTTCTAAAATCAAGACGGACTAAATGAACATTTATTTGGGGCCTAAATGCAAATTTGAAAAACATGCATTTTTCCTAAATTCAAATAAAAAGGCGAAAAACTCCAGAATAAAATCTTATTTGATTTTATTATTAAATCTTCATTATTTCTTTATTTTGGGAAAGTCATTTTATTCCCTCTCTCATATTTTGATAGTAGAAATAATTGAAGGTAAAATAATGAAAATCAAATGATCCTATTTTCAAAATTTGAGAAAACCCAAATATGAAAATAACAAAATCCCCAACTCTCTCCGTGGGTCCTTGAGTTGTGTTGAATTTCTAGGATCGAGCAGAAATGCAACGAAAAATATGATATGCGATGATGCTCTATGTATAACATTCCAAATTGAAAATTTGGGATGTTACAAACCTACCCCCTTAAGATGAATCTCGCCCTCGAGATTCAGGTTGGCTAGAAAATAGGTGAGGGTGGTCCTTAAGAAAATCTTCCTCTCGCTCCCAAGTGGCTTCATCCTCAGTGTGGTGGGTCCACTGAACTTTGCAAAACTTAATGACCTTGCTGCGAGTGACTCGGCTGGCAAACTCAAGAATCTTAACTGGTTTCTCCTCATAGGTCAAATCGTCATTCAACTGATCGCCTCTAGTGGCACAGTATCTCTCAGTGGTATATCAGCCATCTCTGCGTGACACTTCTTCAACTGAGAAACATGAAACACATCATGAACACCTGACAATCCTTCGGGTAATTCCAACTTGTACGCAACTTCTCCCAAGCGTTCCAAAACACGATAAGGTCCTACAAATCGGGGCGCTAACTTTCCTTTAACACCAAAACACTTAACTCCTCGGAGCGGCGATACACGAAGATAAACTCTGTCTCTGACTTTGTATTCTGTCTCCTTGGGTTTTGAATTCGCATAGCTTTTCTGTCTGGACTGGGCTACCTTGAGCCTATCGCGAATTAACTTTACTTTCCGTTCAGACTCCTTAATTAAATCCGGTCCAAACAACTGGCGGTCTCCAACTTTATCCCACAACAACGGGGTCCTGCACCTCCTTCCGTAAAAGGCTTCGAAAGTTGCCATCTTCAAACTAGATTGATAACTGTTGTTATAAGAAAACTCCGCATATGGCAAATTTTCGTCCCAGCTGGATCCATAATCCAAAGCACAAGCTCTAAGCATATCCTCCAAAATCTGGTTGACTCTCTCGGTTTGTCCATCATGCATGGATGAAAAGTCATGCTAAACTCCACCTGGTTCCCAAAGTTTCGCAATCGCTTCCAGAACTTTGAGGTAAACCGGGTTCCTCTATCGTCGATACTCCTCGGAACTCCATGCAAGCATACAATCCTGGTCATGTATATCTTAGCCAATTTGGCACTTCTTTGTAGGTAGTCTTTATCGAATGAAATGAGCTACCTTCGTCAAACGATCGACTACAACCCAAATTGAGTCATAGCTTGAACGAGTCTGGGCAATCCGTGATGAAATCCATACCTAGTTTATCCCACTTCCATTCGGGTATATAGGCAATGGTCAGTAACAATCCTGCTGGCTTCTGATGTTCTGCCTTCACCCTCTGACATACATCACAAACTGCTACGTACTCTGCAATATCCTTCTTCATTCCGGTCCACCAGAAAGTATTCTTCAAATCCAAATACATCTTGGTATTTCCTGGGTGAATTGAATATGGCGAATCATGTGCCTCTTGTAGGATCAACTTCCTGATCTCCGGGTCATTGGGCACATAAACACGGTCTTCAAACCATAGGGTATCGTGCTCATCCTCACGAAATCCCTTAGCTTTACCTTTGCTCATTTTCTCCTTTATAGAGGCAATCTCTTTGTCAGTCTTCTGAGCTTCCCTGATTCTATCCATCAAAGTTGACTGAATCTCCAATGCTGCTACATAGCAACTCGGAACTATTTCCAAACATAGCTATCGAAGATCCTCGGCTAACTCCTTTGGTATTTCTCCCGTCATTAGTGTGTTGACATGACTCTTACGGCTCAACGCGTCTGCTACAACGTTAGCCTTTCCGGGGTGATAATGCAATCTCATGTCATAATCCTTGATGAGCTCCAACCATCTTCTCTGCCTGAGATTTAACTCCTTCTGCGTGAAGATGTACTTTAAACTCTTATGATCCATATACACCTCACAGTGGTTCCCAATAAGAAAATGTCTCCAAGTCTTCAACGCATGCACTACGGCTGCTAACTCCAAATCATGAGTAGCATAGTTTAGATCATGAGGCTTAAGCTTTCGTGAAGCATACAAAACAACTCTTCCCTCCTGCATAAGCACTGCTCCAAGTCCTCGACGTGAAGCGTCGCAATAAACTTTGTAATCCTTGCTTTGGTCTGGTAGGATTAATACTGGTGAGGTAACCAAACGCTTCTTCAACTCTTGGAAACTAGCCTCACACTCCTCAGTCCAAATAAACTTGGTATCCTTCTTCAACAGTTCTGTCATAGGCTTCGCAATCCTTGAGAAATTCTCAATAAATCTCCGGTAGTATCCTGCGAGTCCAAGGAAACTCCGGATCTCTCCAACAGTTGTTGGCGCTTCCCAGTTTGTTACAGTGGCAACTTTAGTGGGGTCCACTGCTATACCTTCTCCGGGTATAACATGTCCGAGAAATCCAACTTCCTTCAACCAAAACTCACAATTGCTGAACTTGGCATATAACTGGTGTTCTCTGAGCTTCTCGAGTACCAAACGCAAGAGTTCCTTATGTTCCTCTTCATTCTTCGAGTAAACCAAAATATCATCAATGAACACCATAACGAACTTATGCAAAAACTCCATAAACACTTTGTTCATCATGTTCATAAAATAGGCAGGTGCGTTAGTCAGACCAAATGACATAACAGTATACTCATATAGCCCGTACCTGGTGGTAAAAGCCGTCTTAGGTATATCCTGCTCTCGAATCTTCAACTCGATGGTACCACGATCGCAAATCGATCTTGGAAAACACCTTAGCTCCTTGCAATTGGTCAAACAAGTCATTGATCATCGGCAGTGGGTACTTGTTCTTAATGGTCACTTGATTCAATCCGCGATAATCAACAACCATTCCTAATGATCCATCCTTCTTCTCCACTAGAAGTACTGGTGATCCCCAAGGCGAAGAACTTGGGCGAATAAAACCCTTATCCAGTAATTCCTTAATCTGCTTCTTAATTTCTTCCAAATCTTGGGCTGGCATCCTATACGGTCTCTTAGATACCGCCCGATTGCTGGCAAGAGTTCAATCGAAACTCAATGTCCCTATCCCGGTGGCATGCACCGCAACTCTTACGGGAATACATCGGGAAATCCCTTACCACTGGTACTTCCTCCTGCACAACTCCTGATAAGGAATTTACATGTGCCCTTCTCGGCTCATGCCGTGATACATACTTGATTCTCCTTCCTTATGGCGTCGTAAGCAAAATTGTCTTACTGGCGCAATCGATGTTTCCTCCATACATCGACAACCAATCCATACCAAGAATTACATCCAATCCTTGGGATTCCAATATAATTAAATCCGTTGGGAAAACATGCCTCCCTATACTTAATGGCACTTGAAAACATCCTTGACTGGCCGTATACTCCGCTCCCGGTGAGCTTACTAGCATGGATGTCTTAAGAGTCCTAGTAGGCAGGCTAAACTTATCCACAAATCCCCTTGATATGTATGAATGCGATGCACCAGTATCAAAAAGAACAACTGCTGTAAATGACTTAACCAAAAACTTACCTATTACTGCATCTGGCTGAACTTCAACCTCCTCCACGGTAATGTGGTTCACTTGTCCCCTGTTGAAAGGGTTCGGCTTCTTTCCTGAGCTTCCATTACCATTACCATTTTGGCCTTCTGGACAATCATTTGCATAATGCCCGGTCTGGCGGCACTTAAAGCAAGTGATGTGGCTCAGGTCTACCTTGGTTGGGGTTGACGGATTGGTGCGGTTTTGTCCGTTGCTTCCTCCATTCCCGTTTCCATTCTTTGTGCCATTATGATTGTGCGAGCTGCCTCCTCCATGAGTATGCTGAAATTGTCCTCCTAGCTTTGGGGTAAAGCGAAGTTTCTGCTGAGCTCCAGAGTTATTCTTCCCCTGTCCATACTTTCTCTTGCAATTGTCAACCTGCTGCTGCTTCCCTTCAATCATGAGAGCACGGTCTACTAACTCCTGGTAGTTATTGAAGGTGGCTACCATCAACTGCATGCTCAGCTCATCATTCAGTCCTTCTAGAAACTTCTCCTGCTTCGCTGCATCCGTAGCAACGTCATCTGGGGCATAACATGCTAGTATACTAAAATCATCAACATACTGGCCAACTCTCCGTCCTCCTTGGTGCAAGTTGCAAAACTCACGCTTCTTCATGGCCATAGCTCCTGCTGAAACATGGGCAGTACGGAAGGCTTGCTGGAACCGATCCCATGTGACAGTGTCTATAGGGTAAGTGGCTGTAAAATTCTCCCACCATGCTGCTGCGGGTTCTTCGAGCTGATGTGCGGCAAATTTAACCCTTTCTCCATCTCAGACATCCTGCGGTGGTCAACTCCTCCCTATCTTACGGAGCCAATCATACGCAACAATCGGCTCGGTGCTCTTTGGAAAACACCGGTGATTCAGCCTCAAGAACCGAGTCAAATGGTCAACAGGTGGTGGTGGCGGTGGGTTGTTGTTGTTGTTGTTGTTGTTGTTGTTGCCTTGGTTCTGTACCAATGTTTGAATCAAGGCATTCTGTTGCTGAATCAACTGAGTGATCTCTGGCGGGAAAACAAATCCGGGGTCGCGTCTCGGAGGCATCTGAGGGTTTATAGAAAAGACGAGAGTTAAGAATAGAATGAGGTCTAGAGAGAGACACTACCCATATGCACATGAGACAAATCACACAATATCACTCCAATCAATTCAAACAAGGGCATACAACGGTCTATCTATCGTTACAAAGTCTTTGGAACTAAAACTAATTTTTAATTGGGGAATCTACTACTGTTATGGTGGTCAACTAGAAAACTGCTCCGATGAAGACTCCATGATATCTGCTCCAGCTTCATCTTCGAAGTCATCATCACTAGGATTGGAATCGGTGTCGTCGATGATGATGTAGTTCTCTGGACAGGTGCAATCTTCATCTTCTCCTCCGGGTGCTGAATTTCCCATGAGTTCTTCAATCTTCTCCTTAAGATCGCTGTTTTGTCCCACTAGAGCTACAATCTCCTCCATGTAGTCCTTGCGAGTGGCCTTCAGTTCTCCTTCTAGTTCGATAATCTTGGCTTTTGCTGTCTTCAACTCCATCATGTCTGCGCACATCTGGTTCTCCTAGCGTCGGATGTGCTGATTTAATTCCTGGATGAAAGCTGCAATGGATCGATCCTTCTTAGTGCCAACTATCTCCCATTGTTCATCTCGATGCCCGCAAATCTGGTAGATAGTATCCTTGAGGTCTTCTTTGTAAACTTCTGCAATGCGTCCCATGGTTATGTGAGCTGCCATGCTCTTTCCTGCACTCGAGTTGGTGCATTGAAAACACATTCTATGGGCTCCGTGGTAGCGCATAAGCGTCCTTCCGAGAACTTGAGCTTGAATCTTCCGGTAGCTCTTCTTCGTGTAAAGTGGAATTGTAGGTCCCGGTGAAGCTTGGTATTCCGATGTTCAGTACTTAGTGACTTCCTTCGTGTCGTCCAAAGGGTGTATCTTCATCCGGTGGGTGAACTTGATCCTCGCTTAGTCATCCTAAAAGAGTAGAAAAGATGAGGAGTCGAAATGAGAAGAGAGTAGTGATCTAGGGCTTTAGCTTAATGGTCGTGGTCTCTGATCGGCGTGTGCTCTCGATACCATCTTTGTAGCGACCATAACTCAAAGCGATCGATCTACGTGCTCGGTGTCATCCACTGGATCGATAATGCCGACACCACACAGTTACTCGGAGGATTTATAACGAGTAGCAATCACACACTTATTACAATCGAATGTCTCAAGAGAGAACTTAATAAAATAAATATGGATTAAGGCCATCTAAACACGATAACAGCGGAAGGCTTGGAAGAATAAGCCAGTCCATCAACTCCAACGGCATCACTGAGTATAGAACCACGACCTAAGCACCTTACTCGTCATCTGAAATGTCTACAACATGAAACGTTGCAGCCCGAAAAGGGGTCAGCACATGGAATATGCTGGCAATGTAACACATTGAGAATAATAATGGATTAAGCTATACTACATGCATATTTGGCTGGTGGAAAGCTCTATGGTTACAGTTTTTGCGTAAAGCCAATTGTTCCCTACTTCAAAGGAATGAATTTATTTAACTATTATGGTGGTTGTGAAACATTGAGAATGGTTGATGACATTCTCAATCCCAATTAAAAATACTCATTAAAAACCCAACAATATTAATTAGAAGTAACATGATGAGATTCACATGATAATCCAAGTACTAGATACTCAAGATGTCCATAACCGGGGACACGGCTAACCATGGTTAGTTTATACACTCTGCAGAGGTTTGCGCACTTTTCCCCACAAGACTCAATCTCCTCCGATGATTTCTCGCACTACATGGTGTTTGAGAAACGGATGACCGAGACATAGCCTTTCGGAAGCGCTAGCACCTTACATGTGGGTAGACCGGTACACCTACTTTCCCCTACATCTGCTAGTCTACCCGTAAGAGTTCGCACAACTTAATCAACTATGCCAGAGCCCATAATGGCTTGTGGCTGCACACGGAAGTTTCTAGTTTGAATAATCTCATGATCCCTTTGAGCCTGGGTGGCGGTCCGAAGAAATACGGGCAAGTCCTGATGGAAACCAGGTGCCTCAATCCACCCAGATGTGTGTTTAAGTTGCCACCTTAAATAAACCATTAATTAACAATCTCACATCTGTCATGGATACACTCACCCAATCCACGTCTACTAGCATAGCATGGCAATATAAGCAAACGTAGAAGTAACTCCCATGGGTTGATAATAAAACAGGTAATAGGTACTACCTCATCTACTTCCATCCCACAATTTAATTAGATCCTAATCATGCAATGTTTGAGGATAGATCTAATGCATAAAAACTGGGTAGTAGGAAAGGTATGATCAAAGTGTTACTTGCCTTGTTGATGATCCGCGAAACCTAGAGACTCGAAGTAACAGGCGGCGCACTCCGCGTATTCTATCGCAGACAAACAAACAAGCATACAATAAGTACTCATCTAATGCACAGGTAAAACTCAAATAGAAGATCTAACCAGATAGTTCAACTTAAGAACTCCGTTTTGCAAAAAGAATCAAATCAAACGAAGCAACGAAAGTCAAACGACGAAAGAAAAAACAGCTCCGTTTTACTAATCTGTATCTAAGTCAAATTTTACAGAAGCAAAAATTTGTTTAAGTTGGTTATTCGGAAAGAGGGTTCCGAAACGAAACTCTAGGCGCTTGAATCGCTTGATTCCGATAAACGAGCGAAAAGTTATACTAGAACGAAAATCGGATCAGGAATCGCGATCAGAAAAATCGTGGATTAAATTCGAGAAAAAGAAAAACGACGAATGGGTTAACGAACGGACGTTCGTTAACTAAACTAATCTGACGAACGCGTTCGTTAAAAACGAACGAACGAACGAACGTTCGCTATTTAACCGAACCGGAAAAAAACCGAAACTAACAAAAAAACGAAATCTAAAAAAAACCAAAAATAAAACAAAGAAAAACCGCTCGGTTTTTAAAAAAACTAGCGGCACGGTTTACTAGCGGCGAACCTCGTGGCGGGTCCGCGAGGTCGTGGCGGCGAGGTTCGGCTGGTCGGCCACAAGGCGTGATCCAATGAGGTCGGGCGGGCGGCGCCGCTGGGTCGGGCAGTGGGCTAGGGTTTGGCCCCGGGTGGGCCGACTTATAAAAGCCACCTCGGGCCGGAGTCCCAGGCGGACACGGCCCGTAGGTCGGTTGCGTGTTTTTTTAAATAATTCCGCGCAGAAGAAAAATAAATAGAAATACTAAACGGACTCCAAAAATCCCGAAATAAATTTTCCCCAGCTTCTAAATTCAAGCCGGACTAAATGAACATTTATTTGGGGCCTAAATGCAAATTTGAAAAACGCGCATTTTCCCTAAATTCAAATAAAAAAGGCAAAAAACTCCAAAATAAAATCTTATTTGATTTTATTATTAAATCTTCATTATTTCTTTATTTTTGGAAAGTCATTTTATTCCCTCTCTCATATTTTGATAGTAGAAATAATTGAAGATAAAATAATTAAAATCAAATGATCCTATTTTCAAAATTTGAGAAAACCAAAATATGAAAATAACAAAATCCCCAACTCTCTCCGTGGGTCCTTGAGTTGTGTAGAATTTCTAGGATCAAGCAGAAATGCAACGAAAAATATGATATGCAATGATGCTCTATGTATAACATTCCAAATTGAAAATTTGGGATGTTACAGTAGGTTTGGGGATACACTTCTCGCAAACTAGAGCTTCTCACAACAAGCCTGATGGTTTCGGTAGGGAACGTACCACCTTTGGGGATGAAACAATATCCGTTGCCGCTTATTACTTTCAAACTTCTTCTCGTGTCAACATAGAAAAACAGGAGTGTTCCGTCAATATTTGGGATTTTTCGGGGTTTGTACATTTCATGCATTAATTAAGTTTTCAATGCATTTATGTGCATAATTCAAATTTGAACTACATGCACATGCTCTAATGCATATAAATTGGTTGAAAATTCAAATTTGTGCCCTTGGTTGCATGCTTAGGTACCATGCAAGAATTGGGAATGAATGTCAAACACCCTGCCACGGTCACTCGGCCGCAAACATTGAGATACCTAGTTTTTAAATTCTAGTAAATCCAAAGCTCGTCTGAAATGCATGAAACTTGGCATGCTATCATGGAACGGCATCAACATGCCGTGGTAATTTTTTTGTCCCATTTGGGGCAGGATTGGGGATATGCTTCTCACAAACCAAAACTTCTCACAACAAGCCTGATGGTTTCGGTGGGGAACGTCCTACCTTTGTGGACGAAATGATATCCATTGCCTCTTACTGCTTTCAAAAAAAAAAATCGCATGTCAACATAGAACAACAGGAGTGTTGTGTCATTTTTTGTGATTTTTCTAGGCTCGTTTGGATGTTTTTATGCATTAATTGAGTTTTCAATGCCTTTATGTGCATAATTCAAATTTGAACTACATGCACATGCTGTAATGCTTATAAATTGGTTGAATAATCAAATATGTGTCCTTGGGTGCATGCTTAGGTCCCATGCAAGAATTGGGAACGAATTTCAAACACCACGGCACCGTTGATTGCCGGCAAAACGTTGAGATACTTTGGTTTTAAATTCGAGTAAATCCAAAACTCGTCTGAAATTCATGAAACTTGGCATGCTATCATAGAATGGCACCCAACATGCTATGGTATTTTTCGTGTCCATTTTGAGACAAGGCGCACTCGAATAACAGCCAACAAAGGCATTTTGAAAAAATAGCTGCCACTTTAATATGTCAAATGTTTGTATAATTCAAATTGTGTGCGTTCTATTAACTATTCACGTGATGCCACATGTCTTCGTTTTAATGGCTATAGGAGGTGCCGTGCGGACAGCAGCTTGACCTTGACTGAACGGGAGGTGTGCGAGCGGAGTCTGGTGTGCAGGCCGACCGAGAGGCATGCAAGATGTCCTCCAATGCGCAGGCTCACCAGGAAGCGTGCGAGCTGTACGCTGCGCAGGCTCATTGGGAAGCGAGCCCTTTGACTTCCATGGCCGCCCGCCTTCCTCTCCATTAATGGTGCCTGAGCCACTGATTAATACGTGCGGCCTTACTGTTCGCCTCCCATTCCCCTCCCTCCCGCAGACCTCCACCAACGCCATGGCACATAATGATCATCTGCCACTAGTCTTCAAGTTTGGTGAAGTCGACTCTGAGCCGGAGGAGATAGAAAATAAGGAGGAATGGGGCCTCATGGACATGGCCCAGAACGAGCTGGCCGCGGCGGTTGCTGCCTCCTCTCCTGTCCCAGCTCTCATCCCCACGCCCGCGCCAGCGACCATCCCTGTAGCATTGACGGGCTGGTCGCCGAGCACTATCGCAGAGCTGGAAGCCGTGGGCACCAGCAAGGTCTCCGCGGACCCGCGTGAGCTCGTGTACATGCCAGCGCCAGCGCCCGTGCCCGTGCGCGCCCCTCCACCCACCGTGGCGCTGGCCCCCATGCGTTTGGCTGCACCCGGCGTGCCCGTGCCCCTGCCCGCCCCTCCACCCACCGCGGTGCAGGTCCCCGTGCATTTGGCTGGACCCGCCGCGCCCGTGCCCGTGCGCCCGCCTCCTTCAGTGGCATGGGACGCTGCCATCGACCGCTACCTCTCAGCGGCGCCAGTTGCCGTCCTCTCGTGCCCCGCCCGTCGATCGCGCGACAACATGATGTTTGATTTACAAGCGAAGAACATTTTGTGCTGCCTTGAAGACTTCATCAACAGCGTCCAGGAGGAGCACAACGACAACGACGGTGTGGCACGCCGCCGCCGAAAATAGTTTTTTGGGATTTAATATTGTATCTTGAATTCTCGATCATAGGAATATAAATTCGCAGTGTGACTGAATGAAAGATATTGTTTGAACGAATTTGCGTTTTTCTCTCTTAATGTACAGACTTATGAAATGATTTTGTTTTGAAAAAAAGTGTATGGTTTTTAAATATAAAACACTCATCGCAAACGTTTTAGTTAGAAAACCCGTATGCAAACCGACAGCTTCCCGAGGAAGCCAATGGAAAATGTGCAGAGCAGGATTTGTGCAGCTCTTGATCGCAAATGTTTTAGTTAGGACACCCGTATGCAAACCGATAGCTTCCCCAGGTAGCCAAGATAAAATGTGCCAAGCAGGATTTCTGCGGCTCTTGATGTAAACATTTTAGATAGAACACCCGTATGCAAAGTGAGAGCTATGGTCTTCCCCCTTAAGTCGAGGGAAAATCCGCAGCATAGGATTTGTGCATCCCTTCAACGCAAACGGTTGTTTTGGATGACCCGTGTGCAACCACGTACACACAATTTGGTAAGATTTGCATCTGTCATATTGGGTATGTTGCCATTTGTCAAACTAGAAAGATTGACATTTGTTAATCTATTAACATTGTCATTTGTCAACCTTGTAACACTGCGATTTGTCAAAATATGAAGCTAAAAATCACTAGCAGTATCTAATTTTTGCAACTAAAATTCAGTAATTAAGCATAGATGGAGGTGAGGAGGCGTGTTCAACCGGGCGTGCAGTGGGCGGTGCAGTACTATTTGATTTGACAGCGGGCGGTGCAGTTCCCGATACGGCTTTAATGCGCATTTAGGAGAGGGTAGCGGTTCCCGATATGTTGAACGGCCAATGATGCATCCTCCTTCAATTAGCATCGTGTGAATGCATGAGGGAAGTAATTGGAGGAGGACCGGGAAAAGAGGCTGCACTATGTGAATGCAACGCAGTTTGCACTCATATAAAGGTGCCCCTCCATTCCAATGCATCTACCACATCGTACACACCTAAGCATTTGCCTAAGCACCTACACTAATAAGAGCAAAAGTGCTCACTCCAGACCCACGGCAGTGATGCGCGCGAGCGGCCAGTGGCTGTGCCAGATGGACCACGACACCGGCATGCGGCATGGCACCAAGGATTGTCTCCAGACGATGTTGCCGGCTGGTGGATGGCCGCTGTCGATGCCAGCTATGACTCTCAGTTGGACGAGATGATCGTTGCCACCACCAACAAGTTCACCATCGTCAAGAAGCTCGCGGACGACATCGCCGTACTCCAATCCAGTGCGCCCAGGCTCCTCATTGCCTGCCACCCTAATCGGCCTCCATGGTCGGAACCTCTTCCAAGCACTGGTGGCCCTATGACTACCCGCCGATGCCACGAAGAATGTCCACCTGGAGGTCGCGCTCGCCGCGAGGCGCCTCGCCCTGCAAGAATTCGTCGACCTACACATCCATGTGTACGAGCACATTTTGTACATAGGTATCTACAAGGCTAATACGTATCCGTCGTATCTATAATTTTTTATTGTTCCATGCCAATATTATACAACTTTCATATACTTTTGGCAACTTTTTATACTATTTTTGGGACTAACATATTGATCCAATGCCCAGTGCCACTTCCTGTTTGTTGCATGTTTTTTGTTTCGCAGAAAATCCATATCAAACGGAGTCCAAACAGAATAAAAACTGACGGAGATTTTTTTGGAATATTTATGATTTTTGGGAAGAAGAATCAACGCGAGATGATGCCTGAGGGGGCCACGAGGCAGGGGGCGCGCCCCAGGGGGTCAGGCGTGCCCTGGACCCTCGTGGCCACCCCTTAAGGCGGTTGGAGCCCTTCTTTTGCCGCAAGAAATCTAATATCTAGATAGAGATCATGTCCAAAATTCAACCCAATCGGAGTTACGGATCTCCGGTTATAAAAGAAACGGTGAAAGGGCAGAACTGGAACGCAGAAACAAAGAGAGACAGAGAGACAGAGCCAATCTTGGAGGGGCTCTCGCCCCTCCTACGCCATGGAGACCATGGACCAGAGGGGAAACCCTTCTCCCATCTAAGGAGAAGGTCAAGGAAGAAGGAGAAGGAGGGGGGCTCTCTCCCCCTTGCTTTCGATGGCGCCGGAACGCCGCCGGGGCCATCCTCATCACCGCGATCTACACCAACACCTCCGTCATATTCACCAACATCTCCATCACCTTCCCCCATCTATCTACAGAGGTCCACTCTCCCGCAACCCGCTGTACCCTCTACTTGAACATGGTGCTTTATGCTTCATATTATTATCCAATGATGTGTTGCCATCCTATGATGTCTGAATAGATTTTCGTTGTCCTATCGGTAATTGATGAATTGCTATGATTGATTTAATTTGCTTGTGGTTATATTGCTGTCCTTTGGTGCCCATCATATGAGCGCCCGCGTGGATCACACCATAGGGTTAGTTGTATGTTGATAGGACTATGTATTGGAGGGCAAGAGTGACAGAAGCTTCAACCTAGCATAGAAATTGATGCATACATGATTGAAGGGGGACCTATATATCTCAATGCTATGGTTGGGTTTTACGTTAATGAATGTTAGTAGTTGCGGATGCTTGCTAATATTTCCAATCATAAGTGCATAGAATTCCAAGTCAGGGATGGCATGCTAGCAGTGGCCTCTCCCACATAAAACTTGCTATCTGTCTAGTAAAGTAGTCAATTGCTTAGGGACAATTTCGCAACTCCTACCACCACTTTTCCACACTCGCTATACTAACTTTATTTTGTCTTTATCTAAACAGCCCCTAGTTTTTATTTACATGCTCTTTATATTCTTGCAAACGTATCCCACAACACCTACAAAGTACTTCTAGTTTCATATTTGTTCTAGGTAAAGTGAACCTCAAGCGTGCGTAGAGTTGTATCGGTGGTCGATAGAACTTGAGGGAATATTTGTTCTACCTTTAGCTCCTCGTTGGGTTCGATACTCTTACTTATCGAAAGAGGCTACAACTGATCCCCTATACTTGTGGATTATCAAGACCTTTTTCTGGCGCCGTTGCCGGGGAGCAATAGCGTGGGGTGAATATTCTCGTGTGTGCTTGTTTGCTTTATCACTAAGTAATTTTTCTTTGCTGTTCTAAGTTGTTCCCTATCTTTAGTTATTAATATGGAACACGAAATACCAAAAAAATTAGGTGTACTTGCTACTCATGGAGATGGGGAACCTCCTAAAACCCTCGATGCTGGTTATGTGAAAAATATTATGTACTACTTTGGTAATCCTGAGAAAACCCCATTCAATTATGTAATGGGAGACACGTTGGATCTACGTGAATACTTTAGGGGTTATTGCTTAACTCAAAAAGGGAAACTATTATGGGATCAAATTCATATGTTGCATTGGTATGCTCGGGAACTATGCTTGAGTTATGATTATACTTGTTGCTCTAGGATGAAGGCTCCACACCTTCCCTTTTCATACAAATTTAATGATGATAAAACCTTGGCTTCTTATGCTAATGGTATATATGATTACTATGATGTGGAACAAATAGAAGAATTCGTTGCTTTTATGGGTGCTTATGAAATTGAATCTTTGTTTAAAGAGTTTGAAGATTTTGATGATTCAGTTTATAGACCTGAAAATTTAGCTATCCTTAAATATTGCTATGAGAATTATGAATTCAATTCCGATATTTATGATTTTATTGAGAAAGTCTCCGCTGTCCAAGTAGAGACTAATATTTTGCATGAATCTATGGAAGAAGAAATTGATGAAACCGTGAGCTCATTGGATGAAAAAGATGATGAGGAGAGAGAAGAACAAATAGAGGAAGAGCAGATTAGCTACCAGTGCCCACCTTCTAATGAGAGTAACTCTTCAACTCTTGTTTAATTTCCCTTCGTGCTTACCCAAGGATGATTGCTATGATAATTGCTACGATCCCTTTAATTCGTTTGAAATATCCCTTTTTGATGAACTTGATGTTTGCTATGCTTGTGGCCAAGATGCCAACATGAATTATGCTTATGGGAGATGAACTTGCTATAGTTCCTTATGTTAAACATGAAATTGTTGCTATTGCACCCACACATGATAGTCCTATTCTCTTTTTGAATTCTCCCTACTACACTATATCGGAGAAGTTTGCGCTTATTAAGGATTATATTGATGGGTTGCATTTTACTACTACACATGATGATTTTGATAGATATAATATGCAATTGCTTGCTGCTCCTACTTGCAATTATTATGAGAGATGAACTACATCTCCGCCTCTCCATGTTTCCAATATGATAAAATTGCAAGAAACCGGTTATACTATGCATTGGCCTTTACTATGTGTGCATGAATTGTTCTTTTATGACATGCCGATGCATAGGAAGAGAGTTATACTTCGTCATTACATGATATATGTTACTTTGTGCTCACTACTAAATTACAAATCATTGTTGATTAAAATTGGCTTTGATTTACCTTGGGATCCGGGTGGATTCATTACTTGAGCACTATATGCCTAGCTTAATGGCTTTAAAGAAAGCGCTGCCAAGGAGACAACCCGGCAGTTTTAGAGATTTATTTATTTCTGTTGTGTGCTTTTATAAAGGTTAAAAAGAAAAATAATGTGCCGATGTTTGCCTTTAGGATGTTTTAGACTACTTGTTGGTTTGTGCGGTGCAGGACAGAAACTTTGGCTGTAGTGCGCGATTTTAACATTTTTTTACTGGAACGTCAAATGGTTCTAAAATTTTTTGCACTATCTTTCTATACAAATTTTATATTTTTCCTAATTTTTGCAGAATTTTTGGAGTACCAGAAGTATGGTGAATGTTCAGATTACTACAGACTGTCCTGTTTAAGACAAATTCTGTTTTCGATGCATAGTTTGCTTGTTTTGATGAAACTATAAATTTCTATCAGTGGATTAAGCCATGGAAAAGTTATATTACAGTAGATATAATGCAAAACAAAATATGAATTGGTTTGCAAAAGCACTTAGAGTAGTAATTTGCTTTATTATACTAACGGATCTTACCAAGCTTTTTGTTGAGTTTTGTGTGGGTGAAGTGTTCGAAGATCGAGGATGTATCGATGTGAGGAGAAGGAGGAGAGGCAAGATCTCAAGCTTGGGGATGCCCAAGGCACCCGAAGTAAATATTCAAGGAGACTCAAACGTCTAAGCTTGGGGATGCCCTGGAAGGCATCCCATCTTTCTTCAACAAGTATCGGTATGTTTTCGGATTCGTTTCGTTCATGCGATATGTGCAAATCTTGGAGCGTCTTTTTGCATGTAGTTTTCACTTTTCTTTGATGCACCATGCTGGTATGAGATGGTCCATGGTTGATTTATAGAATGCTCATTGCACTTCACTTATATCTTTTGAGTATGGCTTTATAGAATGCTTCATATGCTTCACTTATATCATTTGAAGTTTGGATTGCCTGTTTCTTTTCACATAGAAAACCGCCATTTGTAGAATGCTCTTTTGCTTCACTTATATTTGTTAGAGCGTGGGCATATATTTTGTAGAAAGAATTAAACTCTCTTGCTTCACTTATATCTATTTACAGAAATGATAAGAACTGGTCATTCACATGGTTAGTCATAAAATCCTACATAGAACTTGTAGATCACTGAATATGGTATGTTTGATTCCATGCAATAGTTTTTCGATATAAAGATGGTGATATTAGAGTCATGCTAGTGGGTAGTTGTGGATTATAGAAATACTTGTGTTGAAGTTTGTGATTCCCGTAGCATGCACGTATGGTGAACCGTTTTGTAACGAAGTTGGAGCATGAGGTATTTATTGATTGTCTTCCTTATGAGTGGCGGTCGGGGACGAGCGATGGTATTTTCCTACCTATCTATCCCCCCAGGAGCATGCGCTTAGTACTTTGTTTCGATGAGTAATAGATTTTTGCAATAAGTATGTGAGTTGTTTATGACTAATGTTGAGTTCATGGATTATACGCACTCTCACCCTTCCATCATTAATAGCCTCTTTGGTACTGTGCATTGCCCTTTGTCACCTCGAGAGTTGGTGCAAACTTCGCCGGTGCATCCAAACCCCGTGATATGATACGCTCTGTCACACATAAGCCTCGTTATATCTTCCTCAAAACAGCCACCATACCTAAGTATTTTGGCATTTCCATAGCCATTCCGAGATATATTGCATGCAACTTCCATCATCATCATCATATACATGACTTGAGCATTTATTGTCATATTGCTTTGCATGATCATAAGATAGCTAGCATGATGTTTTCATGGCTTGTCTGTTTTTTGATGTCATTGCTATGCTAGATCATTGCACATCCCGGTACACCGTCGGAGGCATTCACATAGAGTCATATCTTTGTTCTAGTATCGAGTTGTAATATTGAGTTGTAAGTAAATAAAAGTGTGATGATCATCATTATTGTTGCATTTCCCCAAGAATAAAGAGAGAGGCTAAAGAAGCCTAAATAAAAAATGGGGCCAAAGAAGCCCGCAAAAAAAAGGGGCAATGTTACTATCCTTTTACCACACTTGTGCTTCAAAGTAGCACCATGTTCTTCATATAGAGAGTCTCTTGAGTTATCACTTTCATACACTAGTGGGAATTTTCATTATATAACCTGGCTTGTATATTCCGATGATGGGCTTCCACAAATGCCCGAGGTCTTCATGAGCAAGCAAGTTGGATGCACACCCACTTAGTTTCTAGTTTGAGCTTTCATACACTTATCGCTCTTAGTGCATCCGTTGCATGGCAATCCCTACTCCTCGCATTGACATCAATTGATGGGCATCTCCATAGCCCGTTGATTAGCCGCGTCGATGTGAGACTTTCTTCCTTTTTGTCTCCTCCACACAACCTCCACCATCATATTCTATTCTACCTATAGTGCTATGTCCATGGCTCACGCTCATGTATTGCGTGAAAGTTGAAAAGGTTTGAGAACGTCAAAAGTATGAAACAATTACTTGGTTTGTCATCGGGGTTGTGCATGATGATAATATTTTGTGTGGTGAAGATGGAGCATAGCCAGACTATATGATTTTGTAGGGATAACTTTCTTTGGCCATGTTATTTTGAAAAGACATGATTGCTTTATTAATGTGCTTGAAGTAATATTGTCTTAATGTCAAATGATAGACTATTGCTTTGAATCACTCGTGTCTTAATATTCATGCCATGATTAGATTACATGATCAAGATTACGCTAGGTAGAATTCCACATCAAAAATTATCCTTTTTATCATTTACCTACTCAAGGACAAGCAGGAATTAAGCTTGGGGATGCCGATACGTCTCCGTCGTATCTACAATTTTTGATTGTTCCATGCCAATATTATACAATTTTCAAATACTTTTGGCAACTTTTTATACTATTTTTGGGACTAACATATTGATCCAGTGCCCAGTGCCAGTTCTTGTTTGTTGCATGTTTTTTGTTTCGCAGAAAATCCATATAAAACGGAGTCCAAACGGAATAAAAACTGACGGAGATTTTTTTGGAATATTTATGATTTTTAGGAAGACGAATCAGCATGGGACAATGCCCGAGGGGGCCACGAGGCAGGGGGGCGCGCCCCAGGGGGTCAGGCGCGCCCTGGACCCTCGTGGCCACCCCGTAAAGTGGTTGGAGCCCTTCTTTCGCCGCAAGAAAGCTAATATCCAGATAGAGATCATGTCCAAAATTCAGCCCAATTGGAGTTATGGATCTCCGGTTATAAAAGAAACGGTGAAAGGGCAGAATCCGGAACGCATAAACAAAGAGAGACAGAGAGACAGATCCAATTTCGGAGGGGCTCTCGCCCCTCCCATGCCATGGAGACCATGGACCAGAGGGGAAACCCTTCTCCCATCTAGGGAGAAGGTCAAGGAAGAAGGAGAAGGAGGGGGGCTCTCCCCCCCTTGCTTCCGGTGGCGCCGGAACGCCGCCGGGGCCATCCTCATCACCACGATCTACACCAACACCTCCGTTATCTTCACCAACATCTCCATCACCATCCCCCATCTATCTACAGCGGTCCACTCTCCCGCAACCCGCTGTACCCTCTACTTGAACATGGTGCTTTATGCTTCATATTATTATCCAATGATGTGTTGCCATCCTATGATGTCTGAGTAGATTTTCGTTGTCCTATCGGTAATTGGTGAATTGCTATGATTGATTTAATTTGCTTGTGGTTATGTTGCTGTCCTTTGGTGCCCATCATATGAGCGCCAAGGTGGATCACACCATAGGGTTAGTTGTATTATGATAGGACTATGTATTGGAGGGCAAGAGTGATGTAAGCTTCAACCTAGCATAGAAATTGATGCATACGGGATTGAAGGGGACCAATATATCTTAATGCTATGGTTGGGTTTTACCTTAATGAACGTTAGTAGTTGCGGATGCTTGATAATAGTTCCAATCATAAGTGCATAGAATTCCAAGTCAGGATGACATGCTAGCAGTGGCCTCTCCCACATAAAACTTGCTATCGGTCTAGTAAAGTAGTCAATTGCTTAGGGACAATTTCGCAACTCCTACCATCACTTTTCCACACTCGCTATACTAACTTTATTGTGTCTTTATCTAAACAGCCCCTAGTTTATTTACGTGCTCTTTATATTCTTGCAAACCTATCCCACAACACCTACAAAGTATGTCTAGTTTCATACTTGTTCTAGGTAAAGCGAACGTCAAGCATGCGTAGAGTTGTATCAGTGGTCGATAGAACTTGAGGGAATATTTGTTCTACCTTTAGCTCCTCGTTGGGTTTGACACTCTTACTTATCGAAAGAGGCTACAATTGATACCCTATACTTGTGGGTTATCAAAGGCTAATGAGGATGCTACGAAGTTGGCCTTCTTCAACCGGCTGGAAGCCTTGGATGCCTTTGCTTAGAAGCACCTTGACCTCGCCACAAATGCCGCTGCTCCTTAGCCGCCGGTCGGTGGCACGGTGCACTGAGTTGAGGAGGAGGAGGTCATACCTTCATGGATGCATCTTTCTTCTTGCCTCCTGTAACTACCACTGCGATTGCATCATCGTGGCCTTAATTCTTATTATGCTATTGCATTTTCATTCCAGTCAATACAGACATGTGTTATCCCTTTGCTTAATTATATGCATCACTGTAACTAGTACTCCATCCGTCAATTTATAAGTTGTGCCGCCAGTGTTTGGGGCTGGTGCACGATCACACACGTTCGTGTGCATGCGGTTGCACCGGCCGCAACACGAAGATGCAGTTACCCGCTGCAAAAACTGCCGTGCAGGGGACGTGGCACTGACCATTGGGCGGTAACAGTCGGTCATCCGGGTGCCCAATAAAGGATGCAAAGAGTGATCCTACAGCAGCAAGGACCAGCTTCCCTACCGATAGCTCATCTAACAGAACGCCCAAGTTAAGTGTGCTGAGGCTGGAGTAGTCATCAGATGGGTGACCGGATGGGAATTGGCCTTGATGTTAAACTAACTGATGTGATGGGTCACTGTAAACATTTAATTGGGTTGAATGTATATAGTGCTCCATCATATTAGTTGAATTAACCTCGAGGTCCTTGTTTTGTAATTTTTGACATTTTTTTTGTTTTTGTACACATGTTGATCGGCTTGAAGAAGGTCTATCTCGTTATTTTTTGATAATTTTTGTTTTTTGAACACATGTTGATTGGCTTGAATGAAGGTCTATCACGTTACTTTATGACATGTTTCCAAAACATGGACCTCGAGGTTAATTCAACTAATAGGACATAGCACTATATACATTCAACGCAATTAAATGCTTTCCAAAAAAAGTGATATGATTTTTGTGAAACTTATAAGTCATGTATGTCATGTCGATTGGCTTGAAGAAGGTCTATCTTGTTACTTTTTGATAATTTTTGTTTTTTCAACACATGCTGATTGGCTTGAATGAAGGTGTATCCCGTTACTTTACGACATATTTCCAAAACATGAACCTCGAGGTTAATTCAACTAATAGGACAAACCACTATATACATTCAACGCAATCAAATGCTTTCCAAAAAAGTGATATGATTTTTGTGAAACTTATAAGTCATGTATGTCAAATTAACCTCTGTGTACTTGTTCTCGAATTAACCTCCAGGCCTTTTTGCAACATATCATACACATCTTGTTAAGTTGAACCATTTATGTTCTCTTCCCTAATCGAAAATAGTTCATTCGATTGAACCGTATGCCGTATATCACACACACCTTGATCTGGCTGACCACTTCTGTTGCTTTCCCTAATAGCAAACAGTTCATCGGAGCAAACTGTATGTCGTATATCGCACACACGTTGATATGGCTGCCCGTTTCTGTTGTTATGTCTAATCACAAATAGTTCGTCTAGATCAACCGTATGCCCTGCATAGCACACAAGACTAAAATATGAACCGTGTTTGATGGCTCCGCCATCGCAAACATTTTGCACATTTTTAACGGTTTTTTTACACCACCGTTTGCGATTATTGCATCTCACACAGTTTCGCTGAAGCGTCTCTGATCGTAGTGTCGCGTTAGCAGCAACCTGCAGTAGTGAACCATCTAAATATTATCTTCAAAACACATGACATGAATATAGGAGTATTAAATTCCTACATAAATACGAACTACATGTACATATGATCTCAAATTCAAATATATGTATCCATTTTATGTTGAATTCAAATCATGTATGCTCTAGCTAGATGTTCAGAATCTAAACCATGTATGATACTATGTACAGTGTGTTTAACAAGCACAACACACACACAAACATGATTTAGATTAGTAAGGTACACGTGCATTGCACGCATGAGATTTGGCAACCAAATTATAAATAAATACCACATTATAGCATGTAAGCTTTGAGTCATATATGTATGATGTAGATATTCGTTTAATTCTTATAGTTCATCTCATTCAAAATCAATTAGTTTTTATAAAAAAAGCTAATCTATTTTAAGATTCATGGAATTGTGCGTTGTAAAGCATAAAGTAAAAACAAATAATGGCAATTCATGTAGAAAAAATTTGGGCAATTATGATACGGAAGATTCTAGAACAAAGGAAAAGTGCTTGTGTTTTGAGGTCTGTGCATTATGCTTAAGTTCAACCATGGAGTCTTCTAGATTGTACATGTGGCAAAATCTAGTGGAATGTAGATGCTATCCAACGGCCAGTAGTGTTCGGATTTGCCATCTCTACACCGTCGGATTGGCTTCATCCAATGACCATCTTTCAAAGTTATTCACACATTATATAGGGGTATAGACTAGTAAGGTACACGTGCATTGCACACATGATATTTGGCAACCAAATTATGAATAAATACCACATTATAGCATGTAAGCTTTGAGTCATATATGCATGATGTAGATGTTCGATTAATTCTTATAGTTCATCTCATTCAAAATCAATTAGTATTTATAAAAAGCTAATCTATTTTAAGATTCATGAAATAGTGCGTTGTAAAGCATAAAGTAACAACAAATAATGGCAATTCATTTAGAAAACATTTTGGGCAATTATGATACGGAAGATTCTGTATATCTTGTCAGGTCTCACCCTCTTTCCCACGTACACGTCAATCAATCTATACCTCTCTATATAGGATTACATAGCTAATACACCCACATTATATATCCATCGTCCCCCTCTCATCATCCATGCCTTCTGCTTCATCTCTCAGACGCGCGCACAGTGGCGAAGACAGGGGGCAGCAAGGGCCCTGGCCACCCCTAACATCACTATATATTGAGGCTAATATGAATGTGATCAGTAGATCAATTGCTGGTAAAATGGTTTAAGTTGATGAATTGGCCCTCCCCGTAAAGGATTGGCAATCCTTGGCCCCCTAGCTCATTTATTTTTCATGGCTCCGCCACTGCGTGCAAACGTGCACACGCCCCCTCTCTTTTAATATCGATCTTGCACTTGTGCACTCCTTCATAGTCTCCGTCCACTTGGCCCCTCGCACCATCTTCCAGCCTCGACCTCCATATCCTAGTGTTTGTACGCTCGTAGAGCTCTTCCCTCTATCTATCTCTATCGATGTCTCGCGTGGTCGACCCCTCCCCTACCTACTCGTATATCACCCCGGCCCCATGCACATACATGTATGTATATAGGCCTCTCCTTCACACAAATTGCATTGAAACGTATTCCCTCACCATATCTTAGTATCTCTCACACACACGGACTACGTGTGCGAAAGAGAAGAGGTGCACACACGCACTCATTCCCACATACAAACGGGCGGGTGCACGGTGGAGCACATTTGTACAAAAAATGAGCATGTAGAAAACCTTTAGATGATGTGCCAAACTAGTCTATATCTATACCTCTATATCTATATCTATACCCCTATATTAAGTGCGAATAAATTTGAAAGATGGTGGTTGGATGAAGCCAATCAGACGGTGTAGAGATGGCAAATTTGATTACTACTGGCCAATGGATATCATCTACATTCCACAAGATTCTGCCACACGTACAATCTAGAAGACTCCATGGTTGAACTTAAGCATCATGCACAAACCTCAAAACACAAGTACTTCTTCTTTGTTCTAGAATCTTCCGTATCATAACTGCCCAAAGTTTTTTTCTAGTTGAATTGCCATTATTTGTTTTTTACTTTATGCTTTACAATGTACAATTCCATGAATCATAAAATATATTAACTTTTTTTATGAAAACCAATTGATTTTGAATGAGATGAACTATAAGAATTAAACGAACAACTACATCCTGCATATATGACTCAAAGCTTACATGTTATAGTGTGGTATTTATTCATAGCTTGGTTGCCAAATCTCATGCGTGCAATGAATATGTACCTTACTATTACTTCCTTTTTCAGTTAATATATTATGATTAAAATGATGTGGGGGGCATCCATGAACCACGTGGCACATGTGTAGGCGTTGTCGCGACCTCCTTGTGTGGATTGATCACAGTGACGTGCTGCTGGTTCCAGAAGAATGTATTCATCCTCTCTGATGCACACTGGCAGTACATGCATGAAGCGAAGATGTGCACGCACGCACACGCGGGTACACGGTGGGACGCATTTTTGTATGAAGATCCACCTGAAGGAAATATGCCCTAGAGGCAATAATAAAGTTATTATTTATTTCCTCATATCATGATAAATGTTAATTATTCATGCTAGAATTGTATTAACCGGAAACATAATACATGTGTGAATACATAGACGAACATAATGTCACTAGTATGCCTCTACTTGACTAGCTCGTTAATCAAAGATGGTTAAGTTTCCAAACCATAGACATGAGTTGTCATTTGATTAACGGGATCACATCATTAGGAGAATGATGTGATTGACTTGACCCATTCCGTTAGCTTAGCACTTGATCATTTAGTTTACTGCTATTGCTTTCTTCATGACTTGTACATGTTCCTATGACTATGAGATTATGCAACTCTCGATTACCGGAGGAACACTTTGTGTGCTACCAAAGCGTCCTGCATAGCTGGGTGATTATAAGGGCGCTCTACAGGTGTCTCTGATGGTACTTGTTGAGTTGGCATAGATCGAGATTAGGATTTGTCACTCCGATTGTCGGAGAGGTATCTCTCGGCCCTCTCGGTAATGCACATCACAATAAGCCTTGCAAGCCATGTGATTAATGAGTTAGTTGCGGGATGTTGCATTATGTAACGAGTAAAGAGACTTGCCGGTAACGATATTGAGCTAGGTATTGAGATACCGACGATCGAATCTCGGGCAAGTAACGTACCGATGACAAAGGGAACAACGTATGTTGTTATGCGGTTTGACCGATAAAGATCTTTGTAGAATATGTGGGAGCCAATATGAGCATCCAGGTTCCGCTATTGTTTATTGACCAAAGACGTGTCTCGGTCATGTCTACATAGGTCACGAACCCATAGGGTCCGCACGCTTAAAGTTCGGTGACGATCGGTATTATGAGTTTTTGTGTTTTGATGTACCGAAGGTAGTTCGGAGTCCCGGATATGATCACGAACATGACGAGGAGTCTCGAAATGGTTGAGACGTAAAGATCGATATATTGGACGACTATATTCGGACACAAAAAGTGTTCCGGGTGGTTTCGGAGAAAACACGAGTCTTGGGAGGGTTCTGGAACCCCGGAGAAATAGTGGGCCTTATGGGCCTTAGTGGAGAGAGAGAGGGCTGGCCTAGGGCAGGCCGCGCGCCCTCTGGTCCAAATTGGACTAGGATAGCGGGGGGGCGCCCCCTTTCCTTCTCCCTCTCCCCCTTCCTTTCCCCTCCTTTTAGGAGTAGGAAAGAGGGGAGTCCTACTCCTACTAGGAGAAGGACTCCTCCTCCTGGCGCGCCTACAGGGGACGGCCGGCCTCACCCTTGCTCCATTATATACGGGGGCCGGGGGGCACCTCTAGACACACAAGTTGATCTATTGATCTCTGCCGGCCGTGTGCAGTACCCCCCTCCACCATAATCCACCTCGATCATATCGTAGCGGTGCTTCGGCGAAGCCCTACGTCAGTAGCATCATCATCACCGTCATCACGCCGTCGTGCTGATGAAACTCTCCCGCGAAGCTTTGCTGGATCGGAGCTCACGGGACGTCATCGAGTTGAACATGTGCTGAACTCGGAGGTGCTGTGCGATCGGTACTTGGATCGGTCGGATCGTGAAGACGTTCGACTGCATCAACCGCGTTGTGCTAACGCTTCCGCTTTCGTTCTACAAGGGTACTTGGACACACTCTCCCCTCTCGTTGCTATGCATCACCATCATCCTATGTGTGCGTAGGATTTTTTTTTGAAATTACTACGTTCCCCAACAGTGGTATCAGAGCCTGGTTTATCGTAGATGTAATATGCACGAGTAGAACACAAGTGAGTTGTGGGCGATACATGTCATACTGCTTACCAGCATGTCATACTTTGGTTCGGCGGTATTGTTGGATGTAGCGGCCCGGACCGACATTACGCGTACGCTTACGCGAGATTGGTTCTACCGACGTGCTTTGCACATAGGTGGCCGGCGGGTGTCAGTTTCTGAACTTTAGTTGAACCGACTGTGACTACGCCCGGTCCTTGAGAAGGTTAAAAGAACAATAACTTGACAAACTATCGTTGTGGTTTTGATGCGTAGGTAAGAACGGTTCTTGCTCAGCCTGTAGCAGCCACGTAAAACTTGCAACAACAAAGTAGAGGACGTCTAACTTGTTTTTGCAGGGCATGTTGTGATGTGATATGGTCAAGACATGATGCTATATTTATTGTATGAGATGATCATGTTTTGTAACAGAGTTATCGGCAACTGGCAGGAGCCATATGGTTGTCGCTTTATTGTATGCAATGCAATCGCCGTGTAATTGCTTTACTTTATCACTAAGCGGTAGGGATAGTCGTAGAAGCAATAGTTGGCGAGAATGACAACGATGCTACGATGGAGATCAAGGTGTCGCGCCGGTGAAGATGGTGATCATGACGGTGCTTTGGAGATGGAGATCAAAGAGACACGATGATGATGGCCATATCATATCACTTATATGAATTTCATGTGATGTTTATCCTTTATGCATCTTATTCTGCTTTGTTTGACGTTAGCATTATAAGATGATCTCTTACTAAATTTCAAGGTAAAAGTGTTCTCCCTGAGTATGCACCGTTGCCAAAGTTAAATGCGTCGAGACACCACGTGATGATCGGGTGTGATAAGCTCAACGTTCATCTACAACGGGTGTAAGACAGTTTTACACACGCAGAATACTCGGGTTAAACTTGACGAGCCTAGCATATGCAGATATGGCCTCGGAACACTGAGACCGAAAGGTCGAGCGTGAATCATATAGTAGATATGATCAACATAGTGAAGTTCACTATTGAAAACTACTCCATTTCATGTGATGATCGGTTATGGTTTAGTTGATATGGATCATGTGATCACTTAGATGCTTAGAGGGATGTCTATCTAAGTGGGAGTTCTTAAGTAATATGATTAATTGAACTTAAATTTATCATGAACTTAGTACTTGATAGTATTTTGCTTGTCAATGTTGTTGTAGATAGATGGCCCGTGATGTTGTTGCGTTGAATTTTAATGCGTTCCTTGAGAAAGCAAAGTTAAAAGATGATGGTAGCAATTACACGGGCTGGGTCTGTAACTTGAGGATTATCCTCATTACTGCACAGAAGAATTACATCCTGGAAGCACCGCTGGGTGCCAGGCCTGCTGCAGATGCAACTGACGACATTAAGAACGTCTGGCAGAGCAAAGCTGATGACTACTCGATAGTTCAGCGTGCCATGCTTTACGGCTTAGAACCGGGCTTCAACGACATTTTGAACGTCATGGAGCATATGAGATGTTCCAGGAGTTGAAGCTAATATTCGAGCAAATGCCGGATTGAGAGATATGAAGTCTCCAATAAGTTATACAGCTGCAAAATGGAGGAGAATAGTTCTGTCAGTGAACATATACTCAAAATGTCTAGGTATAACAATCACTTGATTCAACTAGGAGTTAATCTTCCGGATGATAGTGTCATTGATAGAATTCTTCAATTACCGCCACCAAGCTACAAGAGCTTTGTGATGAACTATAATATGCAAGGGATGGATAAGAAAATTCCCGAGCTCTTCGCAATGCTAAAGGCTGCGGAGGTAGAAATCAAGAAGGAGCATCAAGTGTTGATGGTCAACAAGACCACCAGTTTCATGAAAAAGGGTAAAGGGAAGAAGAAGGGGAACTTCAAGAAGAACAGCAAACAAGTTGCTAGTCAAGAGAAGAAACCCAAGTCTGGACCTATGTATTTGGCGGATAAGAAGGATGGCAAGGCGAACAAAGGTATATGTGATATACATGTTATTGATGTGTACCTTACTAGGGCTCGCAGTAGCACCTGGGTATTTGATATTGGTTCTGTTGCTAATATTTGCAACTCGAAACAGGGACTACGGATTAAGTGAAGACTGGCTAAGGACAAGGTGATGATGCGCATGGAAAATGGTTCCAAAGTCAGTGTGATCGCCATCGGCACGCTACCTCTACATCTACCTTCGGGATTAGTTTTGGACCTAAATAATTGTTATTTGGTGCCAGCGTTAAGCATGAGCATTATATCTGGATCTTGTTTGACGCGAGACGGTTATTCATTTAAACCTGAGAATAATGGTTGTTCTATTTATATGGGTAATATCTTTTATGGTCATGCACCCTTGAAGAGTGGTCTATTTGTGATGAATCTTGATAGTAGTGATACACATATTCATAATGTTGAAGCCAAAAGATGCAGAGTTGATAATGATAGTGCAACTTATTTGTGGCACTGCCGTTTGGGTCATATTGGTGTAAAGCGCATGAAGAAACTCCATACTGATGGACTTTTGGAATCACTTGATTATGAATCACTTGGTACTTGCGAACCATGCCTCATGGGCAAGATGACCAAAACGCCGTTCTCCAGAACAATGGAGCGAGCAACAGATTTGTTGGAAATCATACATACTGATGTATGTGGTCCGATGAATATCGAGGCTCACGACGGGTATCGTTATTTTCTCACCTTCACAGATGATTTGAGCAGATATGGATATATCTACTTAATGAAACATAAGTCTAAAACATTTGAAAAGTGCAAAGAATTTCAGAGTGAAGTGGAAAATCATCGTAACAAGAAAATAAATTTCTACGATCCGATCGTGGAGGAGAATATTTGAGTTACTAGTTTGGTCTACATTTGAAACGATGCGGAATAGTTTCGCAACTCACGCCACCTGGAACACCACAACGTAATGGTGTGTCCGAACGTCATAATCGTACTTTACTAGATATGGTGCGATCTATGATGTCTCTTACTGATTTACCGCTATCGTTTTGGGGTTATGCTTTAGAGACGGCTGCATTCACATTAAATAGGGAACAATCAAAATCCGTTGAGACGACACCTTATGAACTGTGGTTTGGCAACAAACCAAAGTTGTCGTTTCTTAAAGTTTGGGGCTGCGATGCTTATGTGAAAAAAGCTTCAACCTGATAAGCTCGAACCCAACGGAGAAATGTGTCTTCATAGGATACACCAAAGGAAACTGTTGGGTACACCTTCTATCACAAATCTGAAGGCAAGACATTCTTTGCTAAGAATGGATCCTTTCTAGAGAAGGAGTTTCTCTTGAAAGAAGTGAGTGGGAGGAAAGTAGAACTTGATGAGGTAAATGTACCTGCTCCCTTATTGGAAAGTAGTTCATCACAGAAATCTGTTCCTGTGGCTCCTACACCAATTAGTGAGGAAGCTAATGCTGATGATCATGTAACTTCAGATCAAGTTACTACCAAACCTCATAGGTCAACCAGAGTAAGATCCGCACCAGAGTGGTACAGTAATCCTATTCTGGAGGTCATGTTGCTTGACCAAGGCGAACCTACGAACTATGAAGAAGCGATGGTGAGCCCAGATTCCGCAAAATGGCTTGGGGCCATGAAATCTGAGATGGGATCCATGTATGAGAACAAAGTGTGGACTTTGGTTGACTTGCCCGATGATCGGCAAGCCATAGAGAATAAATGGATCTTCAAGAAGAAGACTGATGCTGACGGTAATTTTACTGTCTACAAAGCTCGACTTGTTGTGAAAGGTTTTCGACAAGTCCAAGGGGTTGACTACGATGAGACTTTCTGACCCATAGCGATGCTTAAGTCTACCCGAATCATGTTAGCAATAGACGCATTTTATGATTATGAATTTAGCAAATGGATGTCAAAACTACATTCCTGAATGGATTTCTGCAAGAAGAGTTGTATATGATGCAACCGGAAGGTTTTGTCGATCCAAAGGGAGCTAACAAAGTGTGCAAGCTCCAGCGATCCATTTATGGACTGGTGCAAGCCTCTCGGAGTTGGAATAAATGTTTTGATAGTGTGATCAAAGCATATGGATTTATACAGACTTTTGGAGAAGCCTGTATTTACAAGAAAGTCAGTGGGAGCTCTGTAGCATTTCTGATATTATATGTGGATGACATATTAATGATTGGAAATGATATAGAATTTTTGGATAGCATAAAAGTATACTTGAATAATTTTATTTCAATGAAAGACCTCGGTGAAGCTGCTTACATATTGGGCATCAAGATCTATAGAGATAGATCAAGATGCTTGATAGGACTTTCACAAAGCACATACCTTGACAAAGTTTTGAAGAAGTTCGAAAGCGATCAAGCAAAGAAAGGGTTCTTGCCTGTGTTACAAGGTGTGAAGTTGAGTCAGACTCAATGCCCAACCACTGTAGAAGATAGAGAGAAAATGAAAGTCATTCCCTATGCTTCAGCCATAGGTTCTATCATGCATGCAATGCTGTGTTCCAGACCTGATGTGTGCCTTGCTATAAGTATAGTAGGGAGGTACCAAAGTAATCCAGGAGTGGATCACTAGACAGCGGTCAAGAACATCTTGAAATACTTGAAAATGACTAAGGATTTGTTTATCGTTTATGGAGGTGACAAAGAGCAAGTCGTAAATGGTTACGTCGATGCAAGCTTTGACACTGATCCGGACGATTCTAAATCGCAAACCGGATACGTGTTTACATTTAATAGTGCAGCTGTCAGTTGGTGCAGTTCTAAACAAAGCGTCGTGGCAGGATCTACGTGTGAAGCGGAGTACATAGATGCTTCAGAAGCAGCAAATGAAGGAGTCTGGATGAAGGAGTTCATATCCGATCTAGGTGTCATACCTAGTGCATCGGGACCAATGAAAATCTTTTGTGACCATACTGGTGCAATTGCCTTGGCAAAGGAATCCAGATTTGACAAGAGAACCAAGCACATCAAGAGACGCTTCAATTCCATCCGGGATCAAGTCCAGGTGGGATACATAGAGATTTGCAAGATACATACGGATCTGAATGTTGCAGACACGTTCACTAAGCCTCTTCAAAGAGCAAAACATGATCAGCACCAAAACTCCATGGGTGTTAGAATCATCACTGTGTAATCTAGATTATTGACTCTAGTGCAAGTGCAAGACTGAAGGAAATATGCCCCAGAGGCAATAATAAAGTTATTATTTATTTCCTCATATCATGATAAATTTTTATTATTCATGCTAGAATTGTATTAACCGGAAACATAATACATGTGTGAATACATAGACAAACATAATGTCACTAGTATGCCTCTACTTTACTAGCTCATTAATCAAAGATGGTTAAGTTTCCTAACGATAGACATGAGTTCTCATTTGATTAATGGGATCACATTATTAGGAGAATGATGTGATTGACTTGACCCATTCCGTTAGCTTAGCACTTGATCGTTTAGTTTACTGCTATTGCTTTCTTCATGACTTATACATGTTCCTATGACTATGAGATTATGCAACTCACGATTACCGGAGGAACACTTTGTGTGCTACCAAATGTCACAACGTGAATCGGGTGATTATAAAGGTGCTCTATAGGTGTCTCCGATGGTACTTGTTGAGTTGGCCTAGATCGAGATTAGGATTTGTCACTCCGACTGTCGGAGAGGTATCTCTAGGCCCTCTTGGTAATGCACATCACAATAAGACTTGGAAGCAATGTGACTAATGAGTTAGTTGCGGGATGTTGCATTACGTAACGAGTAAAGAGACTTGCCGGTAACGAGATTGAGCTAGGTATTGAGATACCGATGATCGAATCTCGGGCAAGTAACATACCGATGACAAAGGGAACAACGTATGTTGTTATGCGGTTTGACCGATAAAGATCTTCGTAGAATATGTGGGAGCCAATATGAGCATCCAGGTTCCGCTATTGGTTATTGTCTGGAGACGTGTCTCGGTCATGTCTACATAGTTCTCGAACCCGTAGGGTCTGCATGCTTAAAGTTCGGTTACGATCGGTATTATGAGTTTTTGTGTTTTGATGTACTGAAGGTAGTTCAGAGTCCCGGATATGATCATGAACATGGCGAGTAGTATCGAAATGGTCGAGACGTAAAGATCGATATATTGGACGACTATATTCGGACGCCGGAAGTGTTCGGGGTGGTTTCGGAGAAAACCGGAGTGCCGGAGGGTTACCGGAACCCCCCGGGGAGAAATAGTGGGCCTTATGGGCCTTAGTGGAGAGAGAGAGAGAGGGCTGGCCTAGGGCAGGCCGCGCGCCCCTCCCCCCTGGTCTGAATTAGACTAGGAGAGGGGGGGCGCCCCCCTTTCCTTCTCCCTCTCCTCCTTCCTTTCCCCCTCCTAGTAGGAGTAGGAAAGAGGGGAGTCTCCTACTCTTACTAGGAGGAGGGCTCCTCCTCCTTGCGCGCCAACAGGAGCCGGCCGGCCTCCCCCCTTGCTCCTTTATTTACGGGGGCAGGGGGGCACCTCTAGACAGACAAGTTGATCTGTTGATCTCTCCCAGCCGTGTGCGGTGCCCCCTTCCACCATAATCCATCTCGATCATATCGTAGCAGTGCTTAGGTGAAGGCCTGCGTCGGTAGCATCATCATCGTCTTCATCACGCCGTCATGCTAACGAAACTCTCCGGCGAAGCTTTGGTGGATTGGAGCTCGCTGAAAGTCATCGAGTTGAACGTGTGCTGAACTCGGAGGTGCTGTGCGTTCGGTACTTGGATCGTTCGGATCGTGAAGACATTCGACTACATCAACCGCATTGTGCTAACGATTCCGCTTTCGGTCTGCGATGGTATGTGGACACACTCTCCCCTCTCGTTGCTATGCATCTCCATGATCCTATGTTTGCGTAGGAAATTTTTTGAAATTACTACGTTCCCCAACACCACCCCATGTGATAATTTGACGCATGTAAAGTCGTTCACTTCATTGATGGCCAATTAATACTATGCATGTAAATTGGTGTGGACGTGAGGGAGGAAGTAGTTGGGAAAGATATTACTACTCCACTGCGTGCATGAGAGTAGTTAAATCACGGGTTGCTACTTCCATTGGTCTCCTTCGTATTTTTTGCCAATTTTTGACCATAATTTCAAGTAACACAATATTTATGCATGTCATAAAAATTAATATCATCGAAAACTACTTTCAAATGTGATTTCAGTGATATAATTTTTGGTGACATGCATTAAGCTTTTGTTAGTTAAATTTTTTGTCAAAACTTGGCACAAAATAAAAAGGAGGCCAATAAACCAGGATGCAGGCAGGATGATCAATTTTTTGCCTGGGTTATTGTTGGTGGCCTTTGTATTTAAATATGGACGAAGTGGAGTACTATCTTTATCTTAGTCTCGTAGGTCTCTCGCAACGCCTACGCTTGCCTCCCCGCCTCACCCATCGGATCCCACCATGGATAATCACTTAGATCCCAGGATCCCGCATGCTGCCCTCGCGTTGCGGGTCGCAGCACTGCCGCCTTTGAGCGAAACACACATGTGTTTCAGAGGGGATCCATTGCTCTTGAATCACATATCGGTGGCACCGGAGGACATGCCAAGGCTGCGTTTCAGGTGGTGGGCAGCAACGGTAAATCGTATCAAGGAAGCGTCGCATCGATTGGAGACAAGTTCGAAGGAGCCGCGCTTGGCGAAGCACAAGGCAGAGGCGCAAGTCGGTCTCAAGGGAGAGATGCTGAGGGATGTAAGCATCTAGCAGCGTCGCATTGATTTCGAGCTGGGGCTAATGGCAGAGATCATATTCACGGAGTCGATTGCGGAGGAAATAACGTGCATGCCTGCGGAATGGCATGAGCAGCCGGTGCAACTGTTCAAATGGGTGGTAGGAAAAGCCAAATCCCAGGACCAGTTGCAGTTGTGCCGCTGGGCATGCATCGTAGGCGAGGTGAGCCGCCCTCCTTCCCGCCTTGGCCAAAGGATGACCTACTCGATTGCTGCTGCGATGTGAACTTGCAACGCCATGTTGGTTTGCAACCTTGACAATCACTCCATCTATATGTATTGTATTCCTGTGAAAATACTTGGTCGTTTGGAAAAAGATGGTAATTGATTTATCACTAGTTTTTGAATGCTTGGTTGTGACAATCACCCGAAGCCACAACCAGAAGTCTCCATTGCGTAATACTTACGGTCGGTCGGACCCACGTCTCACCGAAGGGACACACATTGGCTTGGTCTGACATGTACGACCAGTTATATCACTGACTTGTGCGACCGCATTCGAGCAGTAGTACTTGAAATTTATGTTCCACTAAACTCACCAGGAGCCGTTTCGGGCCTCGAAACCAATACCATCAATTAATCTTTAGCTTGTTCCCATCACATTCCAAATTAGTACTACCATGATATAGTTAAGTGCAAACCTGCACACACCTAGTACATATCAAACCTGAACGTGTTCCCACTATGCAGGTTTTAGTACTAGTGCTAGTACTAGGTTATAGAAAGGGGAACTACCTAGCCGAAAATTACTCTAGCTTCCTCCTCATAAATCTTTCTTGTATGTCCGTTCTTGCCATGACCAGTGTGCAGAGCTCTAGGTGGAGTACTACTCGTAACAAGGCAGCAACGACAAGGACTGCAGAAAAAAAAGAGGGATCGCGGCCTCGTAGGGACCTCGAAAGATCTCTCACGGGTAAGCGAGGGCTTGCAGGGCTCCCTAGCCATGGAGTCGAACATGCTGAGCTGGTGGCGCTGGAGTCGTTATCCCTCGACGACATGCCCGGTCAGCTCAATAAGAAGAAGGAGTTCATCAATGGCTTGGTGGAGCTGCTGAAGGAGAGCCTCGACGACATGCCCGCTGAGCTCAATGAGTAGGCGGAGTTGATCGCCGGCTTGGTGATGCTGCTGAAGAAGAGCATTGCCTCGGATAAGAAGGCGACCAACGGAATCCGGCAACTTCAGGAGGACAATGGGAAGCTCCGCCACGAGCTCGACCTGCTGAAGGAGGAGAACACCGGCTGGAAGAAGCTGTATGAGAAGTGTAGTTCCTCGGTGAAGATGCTGCACACCCTCATCATGGAACAGAAGGAGGAGTTGGCGAAGCTCCGCATCGAGCACCCGATTGCTGTCCAGGTACGTATTGCGGCCGTGGAAGAGATGATGAAGGCCCGCGTCGAGAAATCCCGAGTCATGGATAGAATGAAGAAGATGGCGGAGGAGATGCGTGAGCAGATGGAGGTCGTGGAGGCGATGAAGAAGCATATACGACTCCGCGGCTAACAACCCTTCATGTAGAGTAGCGCCCCAGACTTGTGTGTGCGTCTTCCTTCTTTTTTGGGGGGATACTCTTCCTTCTTCTTTTGCTCCTATGTTTCTTCTTTTGCTTCGGGTGTTTCGCCACACGTGTCACATTCTCTGCGAGGCATGAATAGAACAATGTTAACGATGAGCGGCGCCATGGGATCGATGACTAGCAAATTAGATCATTTTTATCGCCATATCGCACTGGGCTGCCATGTTTCGTGCTCCTGCATCGTACTAGTACTCCAGTGGAAAACTTAAGTATACCGCATGGTTATTTGCTCCTCCTCAGGTCGTCAGCAACATTTATATGAGCAGTCAAATCACAAGGCCCTGCCTTCCGTCAGTAATGAGCCATGAAATCGCAAAGGCCCTCACCTCTCATGAAACCGACCAAGCAAGACTGCCCCACCCTCTAGCCTTTTAAATGTATACATTTGTACAATAGTAGTATCGATGGATTGCGCCATGGAGCAAAACTAAGAAGATGAAATTAAAGAAAAAAGGTGGTACATATAGAGAGCGCTCGTCGCCAAATTATGCATATAGTACTATTAAAAAAGCTAGTACGTGCTTAGATGGGGTGCTATATCCTATTAAATAAATTAGCATACCTATTTAATTCTTTGGTTTTTATTATTTATGCCACTAGTTGTGTCTTACTACTCAGTTTTTCCATCAGAAATTACATGTACGCAAAAATGCCATCGATCCGTGAGATGCTTGCTCAAAAATGCCATTAGATATCTCAAAAATGCCATCGTTTCGTTAGATGTTTGCTAAAAAATGCCATTAGACATTGTTGTTTTCACGTCAAACCCGTTGACCATGTTATATGACAAAAATAAGCCTAGACCCACATGTCGATTCTCTCTATCCGACAATGATAAGTGTGGCCCCGCTTGTCAGGAGTAACCAAGCGAATAATTTTACAGGAAAATAAGAACGATGTTGGGATCAAGTAGGCCCCACACTTTATTGTAGTGAGATAGAGGGAGAGCTGGCATGTTGGTCCATAGGTATTTATGTCATTATAACATGGCAAAAGAGATTTGAGTCACAATAATGGTGCCCGGTGGCATTTTTGAGCGGTTGAAATTCCTAGTGGCAAAACTGAGTAGTGGGACACAACCGGTGGCATAAATGATAAAACCCTTAATTTTTTGACAACTAAACTACTGGCTATATGATGCTGGCTATATATATATATTGTACGTTTATAATGTGAAGAACCAAGTGTTAGTACTACCAACTACAAGATGAACTATAAGAAAAACTGAAAGTGCAACTATCCCTTGGTGGTTTTGGTAATTCCTAACAACATATAGCTCATTGACCTAATGCTATTCCAAGATGATCATTTCAGAAAGTTCAATTATTGGCATTGCATGGATTAGGAACGTGGACCCCTCAAAATGCTAACGACACATATTGGCTCAAGCTCAAGACTCTACATTTTCATTTTAGTGATCCAAGATCACATTGAGTCCACAGGAAAAGCCAATACTATTAAAAGGGGATGAGGTGTTGCTTAATGGATTGCTTGCTCAAAATGCTTAGTGATATGCTCCAAAAGCCCTCAGCCACTTTCTCATATCCAAATATGTCGCAAACCAAAAGTCAAACTCGGCCCTACCGATTTGATCTATCCGGCACCACCGAGTTCATTTGACATAGCCACTGCCAGAAACCCTAGTCACTTCGGTCTCACCGATAGGGATCTCGGTCTCCCTGAGATGGGATTGCAAACTCTCTATTTCCCTTCGTAATGTTTTGGTCCAACCAAGATGAGCGATCGGTCCCACCGAGTTCGCAATGCAAATTGTCTGTTTCCCTTTCGTAACATTTCGGTCTCACCAAAATGAGCGATTCAGTCCCACCAAGTTTGCCTGACCAACTCTCTGTTTGCCTATTATAGAAATCGGTCCTACCGAGTTTATGTAATCGGTCTCACCGAGATTACGTTATTCCCTAACCCTAATGAAATCGGTCCCACCGAGTTGACATGTCGGTCCCACCGAAAGGCCTAACGTTCACATTTTGAACTAAACCGGTCTGACCGAGTTTAATGATTCGGTCCCAACGAGTTTGGTAAATTGTGTGTAACGCTTAGATTTTGTGTGGAGGCTATTTATACCCCTCCACCCACTCTTCATTCATGGAGAGAGCCGTCAGAACGTGTCTACACTTCCAGCATACATTTTCTAAGAGAGAACCACCTACTCATGTGTTGAGACCAAAATATTCCAATCCAACCACAAGAATCTTGATCTCTAGCATTCCCCAAGTTGCTTTCCACTCAAATCATCTTTCCACCAAATCCAAATCCATGAGAGGGAGTTGAGTGTTGGGGAGACTATCATTTGAAGCACAAGAGCAAGGAGTTCATCATCAACACACCATCTATTACCTTTTGGATAGTGGTGTCTCCTAGATTGGTTAGGTGTCACTGGAGATCGGTTAGGTGTCACTTGGGAGCCTCCGACAAGATTGTGGAGTTGAACCAAGGAGTTTGTACGGGCAAGAAGATCGCCTACTTCATGAAGATCTACCCTAGTGAGGCAAGTCCTCCGTGGGCGATGGCCATGGTGGGATAGACAAGGTTGCTTCTTCATGGACCCTTCATGGGTGGAGCCCTCCGTGGACTTGCGCAACTGTTACCCTTCGTCGGTTGAAGTCTCCAACAACGTGGATGTACGATAGCACGACCTATCGGAACCACGCCAAAAATCTCCGTGTCTACATTGTGTTTTCTCCCTCCAAACTCCTCCCTTTACCTTCATGTGCAATGTTTTACATTCCGCTGCTATACTCTTAGACTTGCATGTGTAGGTTGATTGCTTGACTTGTGCTAAGTTGTTAAAATCTGCCAAGACTTAAAATTGGGAAAAGGCTATATTTTTATTTGGTCAAGTAGTCTAATCACCACCCTCTAGACATACTTTCGATCCTACAAATACTAGTATGTACGTACTGAAGAGTTAAAGTAAGAAGAAGGAACATAACATAGTTCTGCTGGGGGCTCAGTGCAACACACCACTCAAATAAAACTAAGCACCCTGAAATTAAACTAAGCAACTAATCCGGTAGACACTGCATTACAACCACCATGAGCAACGATACTGCCACCTTACTCGGACTCCTCATACACGTTCTCGACTTCGTCCTTGTCCCTCTTCCTCTTGGCCGATACTTCTTTGCTTGAACCGCACACTTGGCTCTCGCTCTTCATCCAACCCTTGTAGAAATTGACACGTAATAGATGTGGTCTCTATCTAGTACATTCCACTGCCAAGCAAGATGAAACTTGGGCAAGGTTTCGTTAGTTTACCGTACGAAGGGTCAACCATGGTTGCTGCCAGGGTCAGCATTGAAGGCTGACGGGAGGACAATAGCACATTCCTTTTGAGGTTGAAGGGCTGGCCTACCACGATGCCTATCCGACCCAGGACTTCTTCGTCGTTCATAAAGTAAACAGAAATGAATTTGACTTTTCCGCCATCGAGGAAGTTCTTAAAATCCTTGCACTCAACGTCAGCATGGCATATGTGGTAGACCAAGCACAAGTTATGCACGCAAACCTGGATCACGGCGGGCTTCTTCTTCTCTTCCTCCTTTATATTATTCTCTTCTCCCAGGACTGTGGTGTACTCAACATCTAGCGCAGCGACCCACTCATCACCATTTGACTTTTTGAACATGCGTCTGAAGCGAGCAAGGCATCCTTTCACCGGCACGGAAGAACGGGTGTAGATGACGTTGAACTCATCGGCGGTGATGGTTCTAACCTTGTACTCACCGCCGATCATGGAGATTTGGGACGCCATGGATTTGGGAGGAGGGTTAGGAATAGTGGAACTGCTGTAATGTGAAAGGACTTGATGACTAGAAGCGAACTGCTGTAATGTTAAAGGACGGATGGGGACGAGTAGGAGTGAACTGCTAGCTGTTTTCTGATTGTAAAAATGCTGAGTGGGGCGTGCGAACGGCAGGGTAGTGGCTTGCCCGGTGGATAAATGGATTCATGCATAGTACTATAGGGGCCCAATTAGATGTCATGTCTACTAGACGCCTAATTAAATGGCTTCATGCATCTGTGTGTTCGCACGTCAAGCGTCGGGAAAATTACAGGTGATACGAAGCTTTCCATGCTCCCCTGATACGGGGTTTCGAGAGCCCTTGGATCCGAGATCGAATGGTTGCATGGCGTGATTCTAGACCTATGGGTGAATATCCTATCCTGGAGGGTTATTCTGCAAATTTTCAGCAACTTAGCATGCGACAGTTTGATCTCAGATCCAAGGGATGTCAGCAGCTCGTATGATGGACGCGCCTACCACGACCATCGCGTCGCTCGCGTGGTCGCGCCCTTGGAGATTTCAGACGGCTATAAATGAGCATTTTTTTGCCTACTTCACATGCATGAAACTACTTCCTCCGTCCAGGTCCGTTAGGCTATCTGATGTTGGCATGTCATACATAGTCATCACTTAGTCACTCAAACAACAAGGTTAGCTGTAAGAGTATTTTTTTTACTTATCTCTATCTCTTTCTTCGTAGTATTTATTGCATTTTCCAAAGAGTAAGAAGTACACTACTTGGCACATGTATGCCATGGAGGTGGTCAGGATTCAGGAGAGCCGCAGTTAAAGAGTAAGAAGTACACTACTTGGCACATGTATGCCATTTTTCATGTCGGTCGTAGAGCCGCAGTTCAAATGATAATGGCAAGTTAAATCATAGGGCCCCACCTGTCCAGCAGTAACTCGCCATCAAATCACGCAGCCCTACGTTTGCAGCAGCCTACTCCCTCATCTTCTCGCCTCTCCGTCGAACCGATTAGGTGGAACTGCCCCACCTACCACGCGGGAAAAGGCCGGCCCTTGACTTTTAAATATAATTTTGTATCCATGGATTGCGCCATGGAACAAAGACTCAAGAAAACGGTGGTACACATGTATATAACATGCCCGTCGTGTTCGCGTCGCACCCCAGACGGTCGGTTGGTCTGGCATGCCGCTCTCCGAATGGAATGCGCGTCATATTGCGTTTGCAATCACATGTGGGACCGCAATTGAGAACCGACCATAGGCACACTCCCCGGCCTCGTGCAACTGAGTTAATGGAAGAGAGAGACGAGCGACAGTACTGGAGCAGTGTTGTACATACGTTGGTGCTTGGATGATCCCTACGTGACACGGAATATCAGTTCGTCCATGCATGTGACCAGACTCCAGAAGATGACTAGATTGGCTATCATCTACATATTGTGTAGGCTGTGTTGTACAGGGCTGTAGTTCAGATGAGAAATCTAAAAAAGGTTTCTTGTCATCTCACAATATTAGGTGTCATGTGCTTCGGATCACTGCAAGGGTTAAACAACGACAAATGAGTTCCTCCAAGGCACTGGTCATTGGGGGCACATGCACGAATACTACTCGGCTGCCATCTAGGTCAAGCCGGCTATGTTAATTAGGACATCTATCGATGGACCCCTTTTCTACGAGTTTATCTTTAATTTAAGCTTCGATCCTCGTCTAGTTTGTCCGTCCGGATTCATGTTGTCTCCTTGGGGCAGTGAGGTTATGGTTTCTTGTCATGTGGCATTTTTTTGTGTTATATGTTAATTCGGTGCTTCAGATCAAAATGACGACAACCGCACCTCCTGGGCACATGCATGAAGACTTCTTGATAGTCATTGATGAGGTCAAGCCGGCTCCGATAGATAAAACAAAACTACTCCACTATATAAGCATGATCCTCCGCGCTTGCTTGCTAGTGTTGCTCTCTTCACACTGTCTCGTCCTCTCCAGATCTAAACAAAACAGCGGTGGCCGAACTCTCTCACTACTCATCTCTGGTCACAGATCTAGCCGGATCCCCTCCACAGGCGAAGGTGAGAAGGTGTAATGGTCAGGCGATCGTCCTCGGCGATGGCTCTTACCCACTGTCGGCACGTCCCGATCAGCGTGGCTTGCAGTTCTCTCACATGCAGCGTCAGCTAGGGAGGGCCTCCGACCCCGTCTTCCTCGCTGTCGTATTGTGGGCAGATCCGGCCTCCCCCGCCCACCAAGCGACATCCCGGCAACCCTCAGGTATAACTTCCTTCGAAACTGGCCTTGCTCAACTTCCCCAACTCCTGACGTCGCTGCATTCGTATCATTTACTATTTATTAGGCCCCCTCGTTGATAGGATCGGTCAACTATTTAAAAGCCACCTAAATTTTTACAGTTAAGAGGTAAAACTAGTTCATGTAGTCGAATCTAGTACTACTTGGTCCAGACATGGAAGAAAGGGGGTGGGGGTGGGGGAAGATTTGTTACTTGAATCTAGGACTTGGTCGAAAGAGGAAATAATGGGGGCGAAAAGTATCAGAGACTGGCTATCCAACCGGTCTCTTGGTATAATAGGGAAATAAAGGGAAATGCAGTACAAACTCAATATAAATTGATCTATTGGTTGGAAAAGGAAAGAAAGTGGGGACTGGGGAACAAGTCAACAAAGTATAAGGTGGCTATACCGAACAAAAATGGGACCAACCCAGATAGCATGTTGTGATATTTGTTGCCCCGAGGCCCTCTTATGTAATGCCACTGGTAAAATGTAGCAGTCGCACTGTTAAAAGTAAGGACACGTTAAACCAATGTTGTTTTCAAGGTAATGCCTCCAGTAATATGAATCAATGGAACTGTTTTTCATGTCCTACTAAATTTCCCATTAAGATAAGTTGCTTCTTTTTGTTAGAAATGCAACTGACCTGGTCTGCCTACTCTCCCGTGCCCAAATACCAACTCTTTAGCAGCTGTTAATGTAATGTTGCTGGTAAAATGAAGCAATGGCACCATTAAAGTAATGTCGTATTTAACGGTTGTCATAGTTAATCCTAATGCCCACACTAATATCTAGCAATGCTGCTGGTTTAGAAATTGCTACTGTCCTTGTAGGATCGCCATTCAGATAAGGTACATGCTTTTCATTTGATGTATGTTTCATCACTTGTTAGTCACCCTCCTTGCCACCTTTTTGTGCAAACAGAGATATACATTTCACGCTTGATCTTAGTTGAACTGCACAAATGATATCCAAATTATAGTTGAACATTCCACGAGCTTCATGGGACATTGATGTTGCTAAATTTTATTGAAACTAATGAAGAAGAAGCTGCTAGCTCATGGGACATTGCTTCATTTTAGGTGAACTGCACTAAAAGGTCCCATGATTTGAATCATCCATGTTGGTGACTGGTTTCATCTCTTCTAGGATGGTGTTGACTGCAAATATGGTTACCACACTACTGCAGGATTATCCAAACGCGACAGTTGAATTAGAGACCCTTCGACGAAACTGTGTGCGATGCAATGATCGCAAATGGTGGTGTAAAAAATCGTCAAAAAAGGTGCAAAACGTTTGCGATGGCGGCGACATCAAACACGGTTCATATTAGATTTGCGTGTGCTATGAGTGGCAAATGGTTAATCCAGAAGAATTGTTTGTGATGATGCAGAACAACAGAAACGGGCAGCCAGATGAGGGTGCGTGCGATATACGGCATAAAGTTCAGTAGGATGAACTGTGTGTGATTAGGCAACACAATGGAAATGGTTCAACTGAACAAGATGTGTGTGATACGCGGCAAACAGGTCCATAATCAGAAATGTGTGCGAGGACCGATAATAACATAGATGCTTGCTGCTAATAGCCATTGGAGAAACGTTCATCTAGTAAATAAATTGCATGCATTCTAAAGTAGGAGAAACGATCGTCTAGTCATCTACTTCTTGTGACGCTCCCGCCACTGCCCTGTGGCTCGATCCCTTGTTTGGGGCAGAAACAAGACACTTCCTCATGTCAATGATCCGCCTGTATATCTCGTATCTTGTGCACGCGTCCTTGGCCGTGTACTTGACGTGTTGTTCATCCAATCTCTCATGCCAAACGTTATGCCAGGCGATCTTGTCCTTCTTCCTTTCATCCTTCATCTTCATGTAGTAGGGGTCGATGATGGCCGAGGCGAGGTCAACCAGGGAGTTCAGTTTGTTGTTGTCGCTGCCCCAGACCTTGTAGTGGTGCTGGATGTTGACAAGATTCGGGCATTTCAAGCCCGAAACCTTGAGCGCTTTTAGATCATTGGTGGTGTCCACCGTAGCAAAACTGTAGTCGGAGTTGTTGATAAACCTGGAGAAATGCTCGCAAGGCCTTGTGGCCAGGTGGTAGTGGTAGACGAGGACATCATGTCGCACGCACAGCTTGGCAACGACTACCTTTTGATCGTGCCTGGCACGACCAATGTGTACTCGAGGTCGAAGCCAACCACTTGGTACATGTCCTGGGCAAGGAGCTGCTCCATAGTTTGGATGGAGCTCTCCACCGAGACCGAATCATTCGTGTACACCATCGAGAGGGCCTCCCCCCCTCACGTGGGTGTCCATTACGTGATGCGTGGTGAACTGGCCGCCATTGTTGTTGTCGGCCGCTAGGAGCGCCATTCAAGCCACGGGGAGCGCCATTGAAACCGCTGGATGTCCTCTCTGTATGTGTCGTTGTGGGTGTGCTTATTGTGTCGTGTGACTCGAGAGATGAAGGTAAATGGACACAGGAATAAAAGGGGCCAGGCGGCCTTGATTCTTGGTGCGTTCGCATGGCATTTTTTGCAGCGGGTAACTGCATCGTCGCGCCGCGCCCGGTGCAACCGCATGCACACGAACATGCGTGATCGTGCGCCAGTCCCAAACACTGGCAGCGCGCGTTGAGGGACGAGGGCAGAGCACCCGGAGGGACGTGAGAGCAGAGCGCGCGCAGAGGGATGTGAGCAGAGCGCGCAGTGGCCGCCTCAATTGCAAGCAACCGCACGCATAGATCAGTTTAACACGCAGGAAATGGTCGCCTACAAGCCGGCCGACAGTTGCGTCGCTGCTTAGAGAGCAGCCTTGTGCTACAATCTCCGTCTTGGTCTATAGTCCCCTTTATATTCTGTGCCATACTTTGCCCTTAAATTTAACTAACAAAATCTTAATGCATGTTATAAAAATTATATAATTGGAAACTATGTTCAAATACGAATCCAACTGTATAATCTTTGGCGGCATGCATTCGTATTTTATTAGTTAAATCCTACTTATGAACTAGGACGGGGGTATAGTAGGTAATTAAACTGCAAATGTTTTTTGTATTAACCGTATGTGTACGTGGCCTTTTGTCCTCCTCTCGCACGTCTTGTCACCCCGCAGCCGCAGACGGCTTATAGCGCAAGCTTGCGCAGCGCGCGGGGGCGTTCTTTAGGGCCAAACGGTGGCTCGAAGTAGCGCCAATGAATCGTCGGTGAGCCCGTTCCCGCGCAACCTCGCAGGTTCCTTCCCGACTCAGTGAAATGCTCCACCCAATGCTTACCGGCCTGCTATATAAACCCTCACAGCCGGCGAGTCCTGCGTCGCATTTCCCCTCCTTCCCTGTAGCTTATCTCGCCTGCTTCCCCCACAATCGCCAATGCCACCAGTCTGTCATCGTAGCTCAGCCACTCCACTCTCATCAGAGGACAGCTCTAGCTGGGAGGCTACACTGCCGCGGCGGCGAAGTTCCCTGTTGGGTGTGCACGGAACACCCACCACACGCTCCGCCGCCGCTGCCCGTTGGCAGCTGTTGCCAGCCGTCGTTGCCGCCACACCACCGTCGAAAGGCAGGGTCATCGCCCGCTCCGCCGCCGCGGCCGGAAGGTGGGAGGTGGTCGTCATGGCCGCCAACCCACTGTCGGCCATCACCCACTCCACCACCGCGGTCCGAAGGCGGGAGGTGGTGGTCGTGGCCGCCACCCCATCGTCGGCCACCGTGGCCGCCAGCCCACCGTCGACCAGCGGGGTCATCACCCGCTCCGCCACCATCGCCCAAAGGTGGGAGGCGGAGGTGGAGGCCCGCATGTGCGTCAGCAATCTTGCGCGCTACATGGAGTTCCTGCAGGAGGAGGAGGAGCGCCTCGCCGAGCACGCAAAGAGCCTTACCGCTGTTGTGTCCGCGACACATGCCGCCTCAGAGGCGAGGAATAAGGAGATCTACGAGGAGAACCACCACTCCGAGAGGGGTCGTCTGGAGCGGCAGAGGGCATTCGAGGTGAGTGTTGCTGAAGCTGTAGCAGCGACAGACACCTTATTGCAGTTTTCCAGCTCGTTGGTAAGCTCCTCCTCCTCTGCCTCTTATTGAGCACGCTCGGCAGAGGAGATGCTGGCGGAAGTAGTACAAAGCCCCTCTGTAGTAGTAGTGGTATTTAGGGGCTATTTTGTTCAGTTCATCTGAATATAGATGTGGTGGAACTATACAACATACTTAAAATTATCTAGTATATATAGTTGAACTAGCTATTTCAGTACGTGGTTGGCAACAATTGGGAAAACATTTGGTCGGTTCAGCTGTCGCGTTGAACTGTTTGTATAAAGAACGACTGCTTAATCTATGAATGAAATCTATGCTTAATTACTGAATTTTAGATGTAAAAATTAGATAGTGCTAGTGATTTTTAGCTGCATATTTTGACAAATCACAGTGTTATAAGGATTCACTAATGGCAATATTACTAGATCAACAAATGTCAGACTTTCCAGTTTGACAAATGGCAACATACCCAATATGACAGATGCAAATCTTACCAAATTTTTTGTACGTGGTTGCACACGGGTCATCCGAAACAACCGTTTTCGTTGAAGGGATGCACAAATCCTGCGCTGTGAATTTTCTCTTGACTTAAGGGGGAAGACCATAGCTCTCACTTTGCGTAAGGGTGTTCTATCTAAAACGTTTGCAATCAAGAGCTGCAGAAATCCTGCTCGGCACATTTTCCCTTGGCTTCCTGGGGAAGCTGTTAGTTTGCATACAGGTGTTCTAACTAAAATGTTTGCAATGAGTGTTTTATATTTAAAAACCATTGATGTTTTTTTTCAAAATAAAATCGTTTGATAAGTCTATACATTAAGAGAGAAAAATGCAAGTTCGTTCAAACCATATCTTTCATTCAGTCACACTGCTTATTTACATTCATATGATCGAGAATTCGAGATAAAGTATTAAACCCCAAATAAAAACTATTTCCGGCGGTGGCGGAGGCAGCGTGCCGCGCCGTCATTGTTGTCCTCCGGGACGCCGTTGTTGAAGTCTTCAAGGCAGCACATAATGTTCTTCAATTGTAAATCAAACATCATGTCGCCGCGTGATCGACTTGCGGGGAGCGGGAGGAAGACAACTAGCGGCGCTGAGAGGTACCGGTCGACGGCGGAGTCCCATGCCGCTGAGGGGGCACGCGCACGGGTACGGGCGCGGCGGGTGCAGCCAAACGCACGGGGATCGGCACCGCGATGGTGTCAAGACTGGGTTTTCGGGATATTAATTTCCAGAAAATGGTCCGTGTGCTCACCAGCCCCAGGATTACTGTTAGCTGATGAGACACTAATTTGATACAGAAGCTCCAAGCAAAATACATAATATGTAATACAAGACCATCCTGGCATATGAGTACAACAAATGGTTTCTAGTGGCTGATGGCGGAAGCGGTTTGTGGTCTTTCAGCGTCTATGGGACTCCATTTCCCACAGGAACAGTTGACCAGGTTATCTCCTATCTTCGCTGGACTGCTATCACCAGTGCGTACGTTCCCGGGCTGTCATCGCAACGCTCCTCTCCGTGCAAGAAATCTGGCCAAGACAATAGCCAGGGACAAGCCAGTGAGTAATTTTGAATGTAGTCGCAAACATTATGAACAAAGGTATAATATAATAAATGATAATCAACCTCTGACTTAGTTTATGAACACAACATCAGTCACAAAATAAAGTCCATGATGCACGTAAGCAAGTTATTCACATAAATCATGAATTATGTAATTAGAGAATACAAATAGAATGCCTCAGTCGGGCGTCCGAGCGACACCACAGAAAGGGCTTATAAGTGAAATAAGTAACAAACATGCCACAGTCGGGCGTCTGTGCGACACCACATAAAGGGATTATAAAGTAAATAAATAACAAGCATGCCACAGTCGGGCGTCTCAGCGACACCACATAAAGGGCTTATAAAGTAATTAATTAACAAGCATGCCAGCTTAGGCGTCCAAATGACACCACATAAAGGGCTTATAAAGTAATTAATTAACAAGCATGCCACAGTCGGGCGTCTCAGCGACACCACATAAAGGGCTTATAAGAAAATAATCACAATGAATATCTAGGAGGTGGAACCGTCCCAAGGATACTCAATTATTCAAATGATATAAGGGTTAGTCCATAATAATAGAAACCATAATCAGCATGAGTCACAAGTCAAAATCCATGTTCCGGTTTAGCAGTTTTTCCTCCAAAGACCGACACTAAGACCGACACTTGACCCATCCCAGATTGTAGTCCTTAACCATGGACACGACTATTGGAATAGATGTTTAATCTCTGCAGAGGGTGTACTCTTTACCCACGAGTAACGGTTTCCTTTAGTCCATCGTGACTAATTCCGTCTAGGGTCTTTTAGTTGAAAACACACCTGACCGCACACACCAGCCTAACTCACCAGTGTGTGGAATCATCCATGACACCCGCTTGAGCAAAACTCTAAGTGGGGAGGCTACAACCTCGGTTAGCAAGGGATCACAAAATTTATAACACGCGCAAACTAGGGGAGCTACCCCCTCGGCTCCAACCGGAAACACCCATGCCCCCGGACCAGGTGGTATGCCTACCGGATGCAGCCGGTATCCTCCACCACTGCCTCTCTGTACGGTGTGTGCTAGGAAAGGGGTTGACAACTTACTGAACCGTACCCTACCTATGGCAGGGACAAGTGGTAGTACGAAACAAGTATGGGGGTTACTGGAACAAGACTCGATCTACGATCGGCTCAGGAGGTTTAAGTATTCCCTACAAGATTAGCACAACAAATATATTTCAACCAACAGACAGAATCACCACTCGTCACACCTCATCATGCCATACCGGACACAACCGTCTCGACGAAGACTGGAGACAAGCTCGTGTCTACCCAAGACATCAGCTTTCCCGGATTCCTTCCGGTATGCATGAAAGGCATACGATGGTGATTACTATCACAACGTATCCAAATCCAATAGCACAGAATCATCAATATGCACTTATGAGTGTGTTTATATCGTCACATAAAATAACGAAAACTCCGAAACGAGGGGTGTTGTAGCCGTATCAAACAACACACGACAATATTATGCTAGGGTTCAGAATGCTTGCCTTCAAGTTGTGTAGAGGCAGGGTGCATGCTAAAACTTTTGAAAATTTTCTTTTTGTTCAAAATCCTATTTTTGAAAATATTCAAATTAATCCATAGTTTCAAAACAGTACAAAAAAGTTTTCTGAAATTTTTTCAAATAAATACTAAAATAAACTAGACAAAATTTGAGGAAGGTAGGAAGAAGAATCAACTCATTTGGAGTTATATTTAAAAAGTTAGAGCCAGTCAAAGTTTCAGCCAAATTCTGTTTTAAAAAAATAAATAAAAGAAACTGAAAAAGAAAAAAACAGTTTGAGGGGGAAAGTGTACTCGAGACCTTACACTTTCACTTATCCAGCGTGGACGGTGCGTGGGTCACGAAAAGTGGGTCCACGGGGCCCACTGGTCAGGTTTGACCAGTCGTCTCTCCCTCCTCTTCCTCTGCACGAGCGGAGGCGGGACTCCGGCGATCACCGTCGACGAACGACGTTTCCCCGGAGGGTCCTGAGGGTGGGGATGGATCTGCCAGTCCAGGGTGGTCCTCCCGGTGGTCGCTAGGCAGGTGGGGACGGAGGGAGTCGCCGGTAGCGAGCTCCGCGGCGGAGGTGGCCTTGGGAGGTTTGGGGCTTCTGGCTATGGTGGCTCACCGTCGAGGCTGAGGGTTTGAGTGGCTCCGCAAGACCAAGAGGAGTCGGGGGGTGGTGCTGGATGGACGGGGAGGGCTCTGGTTGCGATGAATGGGGCCGGAAGGCGGCGGCGGCCGAACCGGCCGGAGACGGGGAAGATGGCCTTCCCTGGTCGATTGCAGGCTAAGGGAGCCCTAGGGGGACGGCTTGAGCTTGTCTGAGTAACTGAACAAGCCCAGGGGTCCTATTTATAGAGCAACTACGTTGGTTCCACGACCGTGGATAAGGACGGCGGCGAACCGCCGTTCTGTTGCTGCAGGGGGACGTGGCGGCGACGAGCGCTTGCAGACAAGCTTGCGGATGAGCTCGGACTGCTCTAGAGGGCAGCTGGCGCACGCGTGTGGCTCGGGCGGCGCCGTCCATGGCAGAGGTTGTTGTGGCCACCCGCTTGCTGCCATGGCCGACCTGACGGTGGCACTGTAGGGCGCCAGAGGGGGCCAGGGCGGCTCTGCAGCGAGGGAAGGGGTCGGGTGCGTCAGCTGGAAGCGGGAGGGGACCAGGACAGGTGCGGGGAGGCGGCAGTGGGACGTGGCGGCTCGGGTGCACGCACGTGCAAAACACGCGCTCTGGCCGCGCCCAAAGCACGCACGGTGACCGCTCGACGAAATGCCCTGGTGAGCTAGGAGGCTTGGATGCAAACACAAATTAACAGGGCTAGGTTAACAGTAGCTAGGGGATTAGTGGACATGATGGTTTGGTTAGGGGATCAAGTTCATAACACAAACTAAAAACTAAGCCAAAACCGATCATGCACACAAGGTGCTTGACAGAATGCCAAGGGCATCTAGGTAACTCTTGGGGTGGCCAAAATCTCCAGATTGGGGTCTCTTTAGATGTAGGTGATGGTGGCAAGTTTAGTTGGCCAAAGCTAGAAACTTGCTAGTGCAAGATTTTGAGAAAACTAATACTGGACAGAAGGTAAATGGCATCATTGCATGGGCCAAACATACTCCAATGGGTTCACTCTCCTGGACTAAAGGGTTTGGTAGGGTGTACTACAATCAAGAAATAGAACCATGGGAAAAAGGGCAAGTTAAAGTATGGTTGCAGTACAAATCACCAAGCTGAACCAGAATGAAGATGAGGATGATTTACTCAAATTCTTCAAAGAACATCAATGGGTTTTTGCATAAAGTTGAATTATATACTAGTACTAACATCCCATAATTTTGGTGGAAGCTATAAAGAAATATTTAAATGGGTTGTAGTGCAATTCCACAAACTGGACCAGATTTGAAAAACTAGGGGTAGAGCTCAAAATATCCAATGAATAAAATATAATTTTGCATCAAGGTGGTTTAAAAACATCACATGACATCCCCAAATTTTGGTTGGAATTTTAAATTAATTTATCAAATGGTTGTAGTGCAAAAGAGGCTGAAAAACTTATGAAAAACCATTTTAAAAGAAATAAAGCTCAGGGAAGAATAATCATAAACATAATTCCACTGATAAAAGAAATGTTTTTCTTGAAAGGGTAAACAAGTCCAATAATATATTTGGAAAGTTTTCACTTGGGGTGAAAACTCCATAATATCAAAGAAAGTAGTGGTTCTGAAATCAAATAAAATCCAGCAAAAATGAAAGATTTAATTTTCCTGGCAAAATTTTATTAAGCAAATCATGTTAAAATTTTGGGGTGTTACAACACTACCCCCCTTAGGGAAAATCTCGTCCCCGAGATTTGCTAAAAGCTGTATTGAACAAATATTACTCTCACCGAAAAAAAAATCTTCCTCCTAAAAAAAATGCGGCTACAGTGAGAGGGCAATAAGTGGTGTAAAACTACAGTGTGGAACAGTGGCGCTGTGAAAGGAATCCATGGTTGGGGAAAACGAGAAATTTCTACGTTGGATACAGTAAATTTAGAATAAATTCTAAAATTCTAAAATGTGTTGGTCGTACCCGAGAGCACAGTGCTCTCTGTGGCTGACAAGTGGACCCGGGGTCCACTGTCGTCCTCTTCTTCTACCCCTGGCTCTCTCTTCTTCTTCTCTCCCGCGCGCGTTCCCGCGCTTTCTCCACCGACGACGTCTAGCGCGTAGGGCATCCAGGACGTACTACGGTAGTGCGCGGCGTGCTAGGTGACGGTGCAGCGTGCACTCACCTCGCGGGCCAGTGCACTGTCGGCACTGCTCGTGGATTCGTCTCCGAACACCGGCGATCGAGCGACGAGCGGCACTGGTGGACCTCGCCCACCGTACACCGATCTCGAGCTATAAAATGACCGCGGTGCTCCTTCTTCTTCCTCACACCTAGCCTCGCCTTTCCTTCTCCTTCCTTCTCCTCCATTTTTGTTTGCAGGAGCTCGAGACGAGGCTCTAATGGTGGAGGTGATGCCGGACTGGTGCGTGATCCTGGTGTGCGGAGGATTGGCGGCATTGCTGGGGTTCTCCGTGCTCCTGTGCGCGATGATCCTTGATGATCGTCGTGATGCTGCCGCTCGAGTGTTAGCTCTTCGCGGTGGCGGTGATCACGAGGATTAGGTGCGGTGTCGGGCGCTAACTGTTGTCAGGGTGCCGGAGGTAACTTGTACCCGAGTGGTTACCCACTAATCTCTCCTTCAGAGGCCATCAGTTCGGTGTAACATGTGCATTAAAAATTTGTGCACGAGGTCGAGTGGTTGCGGTTGTGAGTCTGTTGTGGTGCTGCGTGAATAAAAATCCATGCCAAGAAGAGATATATGCTGCAACACCTCAGGGAGAGAAAATTCTCACTTCAAAATTTATTGAGGGTGAAAGCAGCTACTCAAAATCAACAACAGTACAACTACTCACATAACTCGAAACCAAATATTTAATTAATCACACAAATCTTGGACACAACACTAAAGTTGCAACACATACATAGATGCTGGAACAAAGAACATAGCAGTAACGTCTACAACGTCAACGGTAAGTGGACAGGGTCCTAAGAAAAAGTCTCTAGAATCGGGGCACACTCCTCTTCTATCGGGGGAAGCGGAATGACTAGTCGATGGATGCGCTTCTCCTGGTCGGGCCTCAGTGGTCTTCCGATGGCGATCAGAGGATTTAAATAGGCGAGGCTCTGGAGATAACCCATTACTCACTGGGTCAAACGCTCTTGAGCGATGACATACTGGGCAAGGTTGGCGATCGGTCTCTCTCTCAATTCGTCCACCGGGAAAAGATGCTACTTCCCCAGGTGCCGCACGACTCGGGAAGTAATTATACCCTCGATCGCTGGCATAGGGTACCGTGAATCAAAGAAAGTAGTGGTTCTGAAATCAAAGAAAATCCAGCAAAAATGAAAGATATAATTTTCCTGGCAAAATTTTATTAAGCAAATCATGTTAAAATTTTGGGGTGTTACAGATGGGTGGAGGGGCACGCACGGGCACGGGCGCGGCGGGTGCAGCCAAACACACGGGGCCCGGGGCCGCAGTTGGTGGAGGGGCGCGCACGGGCACGAGCACGGGCGCTGGCGTTGGCATGTACACGAGCTCGTGCGGGTCCGCAGAGACCTCACTGACGCCCACGGCTTCCAGCTCTACGATAATGCTTGGTGACCAGCCCGTCAATGCTACAGGGATGGTCCCTGACACGGGCATGTGGATGGGTGCTGGGACATGAGCGGGGGTAGCAACCGTCGCGGCCAGCTCGTTCAGGGCCATGTCCATGAGGCCGCATTCCTCCTTATTTTCTATCTCCTCCGGCTCAGAGTCGACTTCACCAAACTTGAAGACTAGTGGCATATGATCATTTTGTGCCATGGCGTTGCTGGAGGTCTGCGGGAGGGAGGGGAATGGGAGGCGAACAATAAGGACGCCCGTATTAAACAACAGCTCGGGCGCTGCATAGGTTCACTGGGAAGCGAGTCCTTTGACTTCTATGGCCGCCCGCCTTCCTCTCCATAAAGTGGCAGCTATTTTTTCAAAATGCCTTTGTTGGCTATTATTCAAGCGCGCCTTCTCTCAATATGGACACGAAAAATACTACAGCATGTCGAGTGCCATTCCATGATAGCATGCCAAGTTTCATGAAATTTTCAGACGAGTTCTCGACTTACTAGAATTTAAAAATAAAGTATCTCAACATTTTGCCGACAATCAACAGTGCCCTGGTGTTTGAAATTCATTCTCATTTCTTGCTTGGGACCTACGCATGCACCCACGGACACAGATTTGATTTTTGAACCAATTTATATGAAGTGGAGCATGTGCATGTAGTTCAAATTTGAATTATGCACATAAAATGCCTAGAAAACCCAGTTAATGTATAAAAATGCCCAAACGAACCCCGAAATATTCTAAAATTTAACACGATACCTGTGTTGTTCTATGTTGACACTAGATTTTGTTTGAAAGCAATAGGAGGCAACGGATATCATTTCGTCCCCAAATGTGACACGTTCCCTACCAAAACCATCAGGCTTGTTGTGAGAAGCTCTGGTTTTTGAGAAGCTTATGCCCAAACCTGCCCCAAATGGGACAAAAAATTTACCGCGGCATGTTGATGCCGCTCCATGATAGCATGCCAAGTTTCATGAATTTCAGACAAGTTTTGGATTTACTGGAATTTAAAAATCAGGTATCTCAATGTTTGCGGCCAAGTGACGGTGGCAGGGTGTTTGAAATTCATTCCCGTTTCCTGCATGGGACGGAAGCATGCACCCAAGGACACATATTTGATTTTTCAACCAATTTATATGCACTGGAGCATGTGCATGTACTTTAAATTTGAATTATGCACATAAAATGCCGAGAGAACCCAGTTAATGTATAAAAATGTCCAAATGAACCCCGAAAAATTACAAAATTTAACACAACAGTGATGTTGTTCTATGTTGACACTATAAATTTTATGAAAGCAATACGAGGCAACGGATATCGTTTTGTCCTCAAATGTGGCATGTTCCCTACCGAAACCATCAGGCTTGTTGTGAGAAGCTTATGCCCGAACCGGCCCCAAATGGGACAAAAATTTTACCGCGGCATGTTGATGCCGCTCCATGATAGCATGCCAAGTTTCCTGAATTTCAGACAAGTTGTGGACTTACTGGAATTTGAAAACCATGTATCTCAGTGTTTGCGGCCGAGTGACGGTGGCACGGTGTTTGAAATTCATTCACGTTTCTTGCATGGGACGGACGCATGCACCCAAGGAAACAGATTTAATTTTTCAACCAACTTATATGCACTAGAGGTTGTGCATGTACTTCAAATTTAAATTATGCACATAAAATGCCTAGGAAACCCATTTAATGCATAAAAATGTCCAAACGAACCCCGAAAAATTCCATAATATAACACAACACTCCTGTTGTTCTATGTTGACACTAGAAATTTTTTGAAAGCAATAAGAGGCAACGAATATCGTTTCGTCCCCAAAGGTGGCACAGTCCCTACCAAAACCATCAGGGTTGTTGTGAAAAGCTCTGGTTTGTGAGAAGCTTATACCCAAACCTGCCCCAAAAGGGACAATTTTTTTACCACGGCATGTTGATGCCACTCCATGATAGCATGCCAAGTTTCATGAATTTTAGACAAGTTTTGGACTTACTAGAATTTAAAAACCAGGTATCTCAATGTTTGCGGCCGAGTGACGATGGCAGGGTGTTTGAAATTCATTCATGTTTCTTGCATGGCACATAAGCATGCACCCAAGGACACAAATTTGTTTTTTCGACCAACTTATATGCATTGTAGCATATGCATGTATTTCAAATTTGAATTAGGCACATAAAATGCCTAGAAAACCCAGTTGATGTATAAAAATGTCCAAACGATCCCCGAAAAATTCCATAATTTAACACAACAATCCTGTTGTTCTATGTTGACACTAGAATTTTTTTGAAAGCAATAAAAGGCAATGGATATCGTTTCGTCCCCAAAGGTGGCACGTTCCCCACCGGAACCATCAGGCTTGTCGTGAGAAGCTCTGGTTTGTGAGATGTTTATGTCCAAACCTGCCCCAAATGGGACAAATTTTTTACCACGGCATGTTGATGCCGTCCATGATAGCATGCCAAGTTTCATGAATGTTAGACGAATTTTGGATTTACTATACCAGGTATCTCAATGTTTGCGGCCGAATGACGGTGGCAGGGTGTTTGAAATTCATTCCCATTTCTTGCAATGGACCTAAGCATAAACCCATGGACACATATATGATTTTTCGACCAATTTATATGAAGTGGAGCATGTGCATTTACTTCAAATTTGAACTATGCACATAAAATGCCTAGAACACACAGTTAATGTATAAAAATGTCCAAATGAACCTCGAAAAATTCCATAATTTAACACAACATTCCTGTTGTTCTATGTTGACACTAGAAATTTTTTGAAAGCAATAAGAGGCAATTGATATCATTTCGTCCCAAAGGTGGCACATTCCTACCAAAACCATCAGGCTTGTTGTGAGAAGCTCTGGTTGTGATAAGCTTATACCCAAACCTGCCCCAAATGGGACAATTTTTTACCACAGCATGTTGATGCCACTCCATGATAGCATGCCAAGTTTCATGAATTTTAGACGAGTTTTGGATTTACTAGAATTTAAAAACCAGGTATCTCAATGTTTGCAGCTGAGTGACGGTGGCAGGGTGTTTGAAATTCATTCCCGTTTCTTGCATGGGAAGCATGCACCTATGGACACAGATTTGATTTTTCAACCAATTTATATGCATTGGAGTATGTGCATGTACTTCAAATTTTAATTATGCACATAAAATGCCTAGAAAACCCAGTTAATGTATGAAAATGTCCAAACGAACCCCAAAAAATTCCATAATTTAACACAACACTCCTGTCATTCTATGTCGACACTAGAATTTTTTTAAAGCAATAAGAGGCAACAGATATCGTTTCGTCCCCAAAGGTTGCACGTTCCCTACCGGAACACCAGGCTAGTTGTGAGAAGCTTATTCCCAAACGTGCCCCAAATGGCACAAAATTTTTACCATGGCATGTTGATGCCGCTCCATGATAGCATGCCAAGTTTCATGAATTTCAGACGAGTTTTGGATTTACTAGAATTACAAAAGTAGGTACCTCAATGTTTGTCGGAGGGCCACGGTGTCGTGGTGTTCAAAATTCATCCCCATTTCTTGCATGGGAGATTAGCAAAAACCCATGGACACATATATGATTTTACAACCCGTGTTGGTGCACCGGAGCGTGTGCACATTGTTTAATTTTGAATTGTGCACCTGAAATGGCTAGAAAACCAATTTAATGTATGAAATGTCCAAATGAACCCTGAATAATTCTTTTTTTACAACACACATATAGTTGCATGTTCACTGTAGATAAAAGTTCTAGCAATTCAAACACCGCCCATTGCCACTGTGAACCATTCATGTAATTCAAATCAAGATGAAAAATCAAGTAGATCCCACACAATTTATTATCACCATCCGTGTGAGATGCATTACAAAAAATCCTGGAGCACCGTCGGTGTATAGTACACCTATGGCTTACGCGAGAAGGTGTGTCGGCTACAGTCCACAACTAGTGTGTCAAGCACAGTAGCTCGCTGCCCAAATATCATTTCATTCTTCAATGGTCACCAGTGAAAGATGGGGACATGGACCCGCGTCGTGAGGGCAACTTCGGCGGCCCACTCCAGCGAGAGCGCGGCCGCCGCCGAGATGCTTGTGCTAACAAGGTGCATGAGCACGGCCGAGATGCTAGGGCAGCCCAAACGGCCGATGTTGCTTCTCAGGTGGCGGCAGCAACATCTGCCTCATGGATAGCAACTGCAGAGAGCGGCACAACAGTTGTTCGTTCCGCAGCGGCGGCCTTTGCCCCGACAGAGGCCGCCCAAGACCATGTAGAGGCCGCGCATGCCCAGCTCATGGCGTCACCGCACAAATCGAACGAAGCTTCTCCGACAATAGTGGGCAACCCACGGCCAAAGAGTTGGCAATCGCCGAGAGCGTTCAAGTAGCCATTCGTTCCTCCGCCGCATACCTTGCCACGACGGAGCCCGTCCAAGCCCAGATCGCGGCCGCCCACGCCTAGCTCGTGGCGGCCTTTTCCAAAGAGATGGTGAACGCGGATGGCGAGATGCTTGCCGAGTATGGTGCGATGGATGTCATGGATCCCCTTCCCCAAGAGAGTGTCAGGCGTGATCTGGACATGGAGGCGGCGACGGAGATCAGCGAGCACCAGCCGTAGTAGTACTCTTTGTTTTGTTTAATTAAGAGCATCGGTCTTTAATTTGTTAGAGTAATTTTTAGGTCAGCTAGCTCTGTTTAATTGCTGAACTTGCTTGATTAATAAGTGTGGGTGTGTTGTAGTCTCTTTGTGTGCCCAAATTATGCAATGACATGGATGACCACTGTAACCAGGGAAATTCAAACGAAATTTTTTGACGTTCAAACTTATCACACACGGGTTAAGCTATCTAAATCGTTGGTGATGTTCACGTATCGTATACAGTTCTGAATAAGGGACAGTGTCTGATGACACTTTGCGCGCCATTTTTTTCGCTGAGCCGATTCCAAATTTTTGGCTTCCGCAGAAATATCTACCTCCCCGCCCCTCCCCCTTACCAAAAGCCACATTACTCCTGTTTCCACCTTCCTTTTTAAGTTGAAACCTTCACTCCTTGCTTGCAGCACCGTCTCCTCGTCGGCGACCCTCCTTCACGCTGCTCGGCCTCATAAATCCAGGCAGGTAATCCAAACTTGACCCCCATCCTCCTCCTCCTTCCACGTCCCAGATGCCCCGACCGCCGGTGCGACACCTTCCACCCAAATCACCAACCCCTCAACAAATTAAGCGCCGCCCTAAGCCAAGGTGCACGCAATATAGCCAGGATCTCAAGGAGCATTTGGCAGCGGAGAAGCAAATCGCGGCCACACGTGCGAATGAGGTCGTGATGGCTGCCATTCATGCCGACCCCCAGAAATTGGAGGAGCACCTTGCCATTTGCTAGCTATGCTGGTTTAGCATGCTCGGTTTACCTGTTACGTGTGCTGCTCCTGCCTTTCCTTAACAAATTCTAGTGCATTGTGCTATCTAATTTTACCATGCAATCTGTTCCTCTAGTGTATATGTTCTATATGTCGTGCAGTGTGGTGCTCACTTATTAACTGTTTGGTTAATTAGCTATCGTCTTCAGTTAACTGTTTGGTTCAATTCTGTAAATGTGATGTTCAATTCTTCAGGCTGCAATTTTGTACTGTCTTCCATGTGAGAAATAAATCGAATTTATCTTTACAAAATACATGAGAGACGAATACAATTGCTATATATCCAAGTTGTCAAGTATGCTTGGTTTGGTTATACATTGTGCAATGTGGTGATCAGTTAACGTTTGGTTCATTTGTTGTGGTGTTTAGTTAACAGTTTGGTTCAATTCTGCAATGCGATGTTCAATAGTTGTGGGTGCGCATTTTGTTATTGTATACCATGTGAGGAATAAATTGAATTTGGCTCTACTAAATACATGATAAACAAATACAATTGCTATATTGCCAAGTTGTTAAGCATGTTTTGTTTGGTTAACTGTCTGACCTTCTATTAGAAGTTTGTTATATTGTGCAATGTGGTGCTCAGTTCATGTTTGGTTCATTTGTTGTGGTATTAGTTAACCGCTTGGTTCAATTCTGCAATGCGATGTCCAATTGTCGTGGGTAGAATTTTGTATTGTTGTGCATGTGAGGAATAAATTGAATTTGGCTGCACTTAATACATGAGAAACATATACAAGTGCTATATTTCCTAGTTCTTAATCATGCTTGGTTTGGATAAATGGGTTTTCCATGTGGCTTGAATTAATCTGATGAATCTGCAATGAGCTTATTTTTCGTCAACATATTTTACTAATAGCATGTGAACCCTTACTTACCTTGATGACTAACTACCTTATATGCGTTGCAGGTAAACAATGGGAAGCACTAAGGTTTTGTAAGTGCATCTAGTGCCCCTTAGTGATTTTGGTGTATTGAAGACTTATAGGTTAAGGGACTAATGTGTTTATGCGTGTACAGAGGTCTATAAGTTTATGAGGAGTTTGATATTTACAGAGAAAGTCGACCCCTAAAAATGAAGTTCTTCGACTGAAGACTTTGGTATTCTGAAGACTTTCTGAAGACTTTGAAAGTGAAGAAATAGGTGTGACCTTGAAGACTTGGTATTCACTTGAGGAACATGAAGCGTGAAGACTTTGTTTTCGTAGTTTCGGTTTCTCTTTCTTGAGTCATAGGAAACACCGTACTGTTAAAGGGGGTCGAGGAAATACTAAGGAAAAATTCCCATGTGATGCTCAACTCAAAATCCTACACCTACCAATCCCTTCGAGTGAAGCCTTTGGAAATCTCATATAGTTCAGTCAATTTCTTCAAAGGATGTAGACGAAGTTCTTCCGTCAGCCGAGGAATTTGTTCTGACCGAGGAGTTAGGAATTCGCCAAAGGTGGATTGCCTACACAGTGAGGAACATGATAGCCCCGAGGAATTTGAGAGTCAAATTTCCGACCGTTCTTTGTCTTCTTGGCATGACTATCCCAAAATATCTTATCCATCTAACGGTCATATCATTTTAGGGCATTTATGTCTTATACTGTGGTGGTGCTCCCTAGGCTATATATAGCCGCCCCCTACAACCACTAGCTGGTTGGCTGCTCCGAGAGAAACTGACACTTGTCATTTGAGAGCATCCCATCTTCCGAGGAATTTGAGCAAAAATCATCGAGTGAGGAAAACCCAAAACCAAACACCTACAAACCCAAAGTGATTGAGCATCACTGAAGAGATTGATCCTGCGTGGATCCAACGCTTGTTACCTTTGAAGATTGTGCTTCTTCCAGACGGTTAGGCGTCATGGTCTAGACCATCCAAGAGGAATTGTGGATCGCCGAGTGACCGAGTCTGTGAAGGTATGGAAGTCGCCTGAAGACTTACCACGAGTGATTGGACGAGGTCTGTGTGACCTTAGTTCAAGGAGAATACGGTGAGGACTTGGTGTCCTGAGCTACGTGCTCAGCGACTGGGTGTCCGGGACTGTGTGTCCTTGAGTTTAAATACTCAGCCGCTCCAACAAGACGTACAACTGAGATAGCAGTTGGAACTGGTCTACCAAATCATCGTCTTCACCAACCTTACGGGTTCTATTTCCTCAACTCTTTCATTTCCTCATTACTGTGTTGAGTGTTTGTTCATATCTGTGTTTGAAGACTTTGACTGAGGACTTTCTCAATTTCCTCAGTTCAATTTCTTCAGTCTGTTTGTCTTCTTCTTTTGTTATCCTGTGATTACGCTTTCTATACTCTATGATTGTCTTCATTTCATCATGATGACCATGCTTGTATTCTGTTATGCTTACTTTTGAGTACATATTCCACCGCAAGTAGTTCTTCGCAAAGGAATTTCCTCACCGACAAATTCCTTAATGAAGAAGTCATAAAAATCGCCTATTCACCCCCCTCTAGTCGATATAACGCACTTTCAATTGGTATCAGAGCAAGGTACTCCCTTGTTCTGTGTGATTTTGGTTTAACCGCCTGGAGTTTTAGTTATGTCGACTGCAGTATGATCAAGGTCTCTCTTGGCTGTCCTACCTTCGATGGGACATACTACCCTTATCGGAAGAATAAGATGCGAATGCATCTTGAGGCAATTGATAACGATCTACGGTATGTTGTGGAAAATGGTGTTCCCACCGCCTCACCCTCAACTGAACGCTACCGATCTGAAGAGAAACAAGCAACTCAATAATCAAGCGAAGAATAACATATGAAGCCATCTGAGCAAAGGACAGTATGGAAGAGTGAGTGCGTTGGAAACTGATAAGCTTATCTAGGATAGGCTGTCCAAAGTAAATGAAGGAGTCTCAACTCAGCGTGACTCTCGAGTTGATGTTCTTCGAAATCTCTTCAACCGCTTCAAAAGACTCGACAATGAAAATGTTCAACAAACCTTCGATCGCCTCACTGACATCTCAAATGAGCTTCAAGCACTTGGTGCCACTGACATCACCGACCATGAGGTGGTGAAGAAATTGTTGAGATTGCTTGATTCCTCATTTGATACTCAGGCACTGATGATACAAGAATGTGCTGACTACAAGTCACTTGATCCCGCTGATATCCTCGAGAGGCTAAATACTCATGAGTTCCAAATTTCTTTGAAAGAGAGATCTCTATGGTTCTAGCTATGGCAAATCACGTGCCCTCAAGGCCAAGGCGGTGTCGAATCTGAATGTGAAGATTACGGTAGCATCCTTGGTGATCCTCAAGAATTGAGCGAGGAGCTAGCACTGCCGTGAAGAAGTTCCGTAAGTTCTCAAGACATGGTCGCTTTGGAAAATCCTCAAGGAGCGGTGATTCCTCATCAGTGACTATAAGAGAAGGCTATGCCACAAATGCAAGAAACCTGGTCACTATATTCAAGATTGTCCTCGATTGGGAAAAGGAATTAAATAAGAAGAAATACAAGGATTACAGTTCTGATGACGCTAAGAAGAAGAAGAAATCATCAAAATCTTCATCATCAAAATCCTCGAAGTCTTCATTTCACAAGAAGAGCAGCTCCAAGAAGGCTCGGGCATTCATTGGCAAGGAAATGGACTCTGAAGCTGAATCTGAGGAACATGAGGAAGAGGAGGCATCTGAGGAGTCCGAGTCTGGTGTGGCGTGTCTGGCTCTCGCTACTGCATTCGTCATCAAGTCTATCTTCAACTCTGCAGAAACTGACGTCACCAACAAGGCTGATGAAGATAATGATAACTACGCTCCCACCTATTGCTTCATGGCAAAGGGTGCCAAGGTACTCAAATATACCTCCTCCGAATCTAGTGAGAATGAATCGATGAAGACCTCAAGCCCAGCTACTCTAAACTTGCTAAAATTGTCAGAAAACAATAAAGGGCTTTTGAAAAGTTTCAAAACATGCTAGACAAAAGTGATGATATGTTGGGTGAAGAAATGGATCGCACTAAAGCCCTCACTGCAAATCTTCAAAGACTTCAGTCTAGGTTTGACAGCCTTCAAGGTCATCATAACACTCTCTTGTCTGATCATGAGAAGCTTTCTTATGAATTTCTTCAAAGAAAGCAAGACCTTGAGAAGCTAAGAGTGAGTTATGAAGATCTTCAGAAGGAGCGCGATTCATTACTTGCTCAACAAATTAGCGCGGCTCAGGAAGAATTTGTTCCTCCATGCTTAAAGTCCATTGAACGTGAATCTGCTAATTCCTCACCTGAATGTTCAAATGCTTCAATTGTTACAAATTCTTCTCCCGCCTCTGCTATCACTAATGCCTCATCTGAGGACATTGCTAGTATCCCTGACGATGCAGGGCTGAAGGAATTGTACATGACAGGCAGGTACAAAAGCCTTAAAGGGCATCAGACTCTTTGTGATGTGCTTAAAAACCAGATCCTCAACAGGAACCCTAGGAAAGAGGGTATTGCCTTGGAGAGGAAACTCAATGCTGATGGAACATATTGGAAGCCTGAGCAGTACCCCAAAACCTCATGGGTTGCTACAAAGGGACCTCCAATTGATCCATCTAACTTATCTGGCTTTACATGTGAATCTCCTCATTCTTCTGATGAGTCATTTGACTCCAACTATAAACTGTTCAAAAATCAGAATGGTGAAGAATTTGCTAGATATGTTGGCATTAACTGCAGGAATGGTTCTCCTATGAAGAAAATCTGGGTTCCCAAGAGGTGCCTTGAAAGTCTTCAGGTGAATGTCCTCATGACACCACCTGTGAAGAATAGGAACCCCAGATCAAACTCTTCATATGGACCAAATTCTTCATATGGATCCAAGTCCTCATACGGACCAAATTCCTCACGTGGATCAAATTCCTCAAAAGGATCAAAGTCCTCATATGATTATCATCGTGCTAACAACTCTATTTCGCAGGGTAGAGCTAAGGGCTATGAATATGTGCATTATTATTCAAACCATTATGTTCATAAGTCCTCGAATAATTTCTCTGCTTATTCATATGCTTACCCTAACTCCTCTTATGTGAAACGAAATGGATTGGCTTCTATGCCACCATTCTCATATGGAGCTCATAGAGTGATGAACTCTTTGCCACCCCTTCAGATGTGGGTGGTGAAGAAAAAGAACTAATCTCTTCTGCAGGGTCAGGTCTCCAGACGTGCTTTAACGTCTGAATAATTTGCTAGGGGCCTGACAAAATTGCCTGAAAGGACGCAGGCTAATCATGAAGAAATGAACTTTCATTTCACACGTCCTCATACTGCTATATCTGTTTTACTGCTTGATGAAATTCATCTGATGAATTTGATATCATATTCTTCACTGATGAAGTATATGAGTTCGTAAGTTGCACTAATTCATCCGCAGGATGATCTTCCCAAAGCCACTGAGTGGGTCCTCGATAGTGGATGTACAAATCACATGACTGGTGACAAGAATCTATTGATGTATGCTCCCTTATCACCATCACATCTGAAGCATATCATCTTTGCTGACAAAGGCAAAAGTCAGGTATTGGGTGTAGGTAAGGTTGCGATCTCTAAGGACATACACATGGACAAAGTCATGCTTGTTGATTCCTTAGGATACAACCTCATGTCAGTCTCAATGCTTTGTGATCTTGATATGGTTGTTGTCTTTGGCAAGTATCGTTGTGTTGTGATTATGGAAGCTGACCATTCCAAAGTCTTCGAAGGCTTTAGGAGAGGAGACTTGTATATTGTTGATTTCTCTACAGGACCACAACCAGCCGTGTGCCTACTTGCAAAAGCTTTGGAAGGCTGGCTATGGCATCGACGACTTGGTCACGTAGGCATGAGGAATTTGCGCATGCTTGCGAAGAAGAAGCATGTCATTGGCATTGAGAATGTCAAATTCCTCAAGGATCACTTGTGTGGAGCCCGTGAAGCTGGGAAAATGACCAAGGCCAAGCATCCATCAAAGACTATCATGACCACTACTCGACCATTCGAATTGCTTCACATGGACCTCTTTGGTCCTAATCATTTCTCAGCAGTCACTAATGATGCATCTCTATATGGCTTTGTTATTGTTGATGATTACTCTCGTTACACATGGGTACACGTTGTTACTTACAAACATGAAGTGCCGGAAGTCTTCAAACGATTTTCCTCGAGGGCTTCAACCAACTTTGGTGTGAAGATCAAGCACATCAGGAGTGACAATGGAACTGAGTTCAAGAATTCCGGTCTTGATGACTATCTTGATGAACTTGGTATTACTCATGAGTTATCTGCTCCCTATACTACTCAGCAAAATGGTGTCGTGGAGCGCAAGAACAGAACTCTTGTTGAGATGGCTTGCACTATGCTTGATGAATACAAAACGCCTCGTCGTTTTTTGGATTGATGCAATTGATACCGCGTGCCACATCATCAAGAGAGTATAGTTTCACAAATTCTTCAAGAAGACTACCTATGAACTCCGCACTGACAAGAAACTGAATGTGAGTTATTTCAAAGTCTTCGGTGCTAAATGTTGGATTAGAGATCCTCATCACAATGCTAAATTTGCACCGAAAGCACATGAAGGTTTTATGCTTGGTTATGGAAAGGACTCGCACACCTACAGAGTCTTCAACAACGTTCTTCACAAGGTTTTTGAAACTGTAGATGTGCGGTTCGATGAAACTAATGGCTCGCAAAGAGAGCACCTACCTTCTGGGATAGATGAACCAGCACCCGAGGAATCTATCAAGTTCAAGGCGACTGAGGATGTCATTCCTACTGAAGAATCTGCTGAAGAATTCATTCCTGAATGTGAAGAACGTCGAGCTGATGCACCTGAAGATAATGCTGATGAAAATGGTGCTGAAGAAAATGCTGATCAAATTCCTTGACGACAACTAGCTCATCCTCGTGTTGCAAAAGAAGTGCAAGTTGACAAGATCATCGATGACATTGAAGCACCAGGTCCTCTCACACGATCAAAAGCTTCACATTTATCTAACTTTTGTGGGCACTATGCTTTTGTCTCTATCACAGAGCCCACTAAGGTAGATGAAGCATTTCTGGAGCCTGAGTGGATTTAGGCCATGCAAGAAGAATTACATCAGTTCGAGCTCAACAATGTCTCGAACCGGTCAAACTTCCGGATCCTCGCAAGCATAATATCATTGGCACAAAGTGGATCTACCGCAACAAGCAAGATGAAAATGGCCTTGTGGTGAGAAATAAGGCACGACTTGTAGCTCAAGGCTACACACAGGTTGAAGGAATTGATTTTGATGAATTTTTTGCACCTGTTGCTAGACATGAGGCTATTTGCATATTACTTGCTTATGCTAACCATCATGATATCACTTTATATCAAATGGATGTGAAAAGTGCATTCCTCAATGGTAAGCTTGATGAAGAAGTATATGTTGCTCAACCCCCAGGTTTTGAAGATCCAAAGAATCCTGACAAAGTCTTCAGAATCAACAAGGCCCTCTATGGCCGCAAGTAGGCCCCTCGGGCGTGGTATGATACTTTGAAGGAATTCTTCATGAAGAATGGCTTCACACCCGGTTCACTCGACCCTACTCTCTTTACTAAATCTTATGATGGTGAACTGTTTGTGTGCCAAATATACGTTGATTATATTATCTTTGGCTGTACTGACCAACGTTATAGTGATGAATTTGCCTATATGATGAGTGAAGAATATCAAATGTCTATGATGGGAGAGTTGAAATTTTTCTTAGGTCTTCAAATTCGTCAACAGCGCAATGGCATATTCATATCTCAGGAGAAATACCTCAAAGATGTTCTGAGGAAATTCGGCATGCAAGATTGCAAAGGCGTCAAAATTCCTATGCCCACAAATGGCCATCTATGCACTGATGAAAATGGTATTGACTTCTATCACAAGGTATACCGCTCCACGATTGGTTCTTTATTATACTTATGTGCATCTAGGCCAGATATAATGCTTAGTGTTTGCATGTGTGCCCGATTTCAAGCTACACCAAAGGAATCACACCATAAGGCTGTGAAGCATATTCTTCGATATCTAGATCACACACCAACACTAGGATTATGGTACCCCAAGGGCTCTACTTTTGATCTCATTGGATATTCTGACTCTGACTATGGTGGTGATCGTGTGAATCGCAAGTCAACATCTGGTACTTGTCATTTCCTCGGACGATCTTTGGTCTGTTGGTCCTCGAAGAAATGTAATAACAGATCACCGCTTCATCGCGGAAGCTGAGTACATTGCTGCTGGTTCTTGCTGTGCTCAATTGCTGTGGATGAAGCAAACTCTCAAGGACTACGGCATCAATGTGAAGAATGTGCCTCTCTACTGTGACAATGAGAGTGCAATCTAGATTTCTCACAACCCAGTTCAACACTCGAAGACAAAGCACATTCAGATTCGTCATCATTTTCTTCGCGATCATGTGTTGAAGGGCGACATCTTTATTGATCATGTGAAGACTGAAGAACAGCTAGCCGATATCTTCACAAAGCCCCTTGGATGACAAGATATTTAGCAAGTTGCGGTGTGAGCTAAATATCTTAGAATCTTCGAATGTTCTTTGAAAAGGACACAGATCCTAACAGTTATGCAAAATTGATGACTTAGATGTGCAACACATAAAGAAACATTTTTCTTCAATCAATGAGGAATAACACTCTAAGTGTGAAGAAATTAATGAAGAATTTGAATCTCAGAACCCTACGACAATTGTACGCGGTGTCTGAAATCATCATTCTTATACGGTGGGTCACGCCACCACCAAAGTTTCAATTTGTGTTTTTTTTCTCCGTTTTTGAAATTCTTCAGTTTTTCAAATTCTTCAACTTTGCAAAATCTTCACTGTTTCCGTCATTTTTCTTCATTGGCTATATATGTCTTATCATGTCGGGCTGTCTTTGTCTTTGCCACCTATCCCAAAATTTCCGATCACTTTGTCTTTGCGCTACCATCCCAAAATATCTTATCCACCTAACGGTCATATCATTGAAGGGCATTTATGTCTTATCATGTCGGGCTGCTCCCTAGGCTATAAATAGCCGCCCCCTACAACCACTAGTTGGTTGGCTGCTCCGAGAGAAACTGACACTTGTCATTTGGGAGCATCCCATCCTCTGAGGACTTTGAGCAAAAATCATTAAGTGAGGAAAACCCAAAACCAAACACCTACAAACCCAAAGTGATTGAGCATCACTGAAGAGATTGATCCTACGTGGGTCTGACGCTTGTTACCTTTGACGATTGTGCTTCTTCCTGACGGTTAGGCGTCATGGTTTAGAGCATCCAAGAGGAATTCTGGATCGCCGAGTGACCGAGTCTGTGAAGGTATGGAAGTCGCCTGAAGACTTACCACGAGTGATTGGACGAGGTCTGTGTGACCTTAGTTCAAGGAGAATACGGTGAGGACTTGGTGTCCTGAGCTACGTGCTCAGCGATTGGGTGTCCGGGACTGTGTGTCCTCGAGTTTAAATACTCAGCCGCTCCAACCAGATGTACAACTGAGACAGCAGTTGGAACTAGTCTACCAAATCATTGTCTTCACCAACCTTACTGGTTCTATTTCCTCAACTCTTTCATTTCCCCATTACTGTGTTGAGTGTTTGTTCATATCTGTGTTTGAAGACTTTGACTGAAGACTTTCTCAATTTCCTCAGTTCAATTTCTTCAGTCTGTTTGTCTTCATCTTGTGTTATCATGTGATTACGCTTTCGGTACTCTGTGATTGTCTTCATTTCATCATGATGTCCATGCTTGTATTCTGTTATGCTTACTTTTGAGTACATATTCCGCTGCAAGTAGTTCTTCGCTAAGAAATTTCCTCACCGGCAAATTCCTCAGTGAAGAATTCATAAAAATCGCCTATTCACCCCCCTCTAGTCGATATAATGCACTTTCAGGTTTACAATCGAGGTTAGAACATGCATGATCCGTTGTATAATAGCACATTATTGGTCTTGCACATGTAGGTCCTGCTGTCAGAGGTTTTGACCCACTATTCAACCCTTTTTGCATATGGGGAAATGAGTTTTCCATGAATATCAATCAAGTCAAGAAACTTGGAAATATTGTTAGGATAAAGAAATTAGCAACAAAAAACAACAAGATCTGTGTCTGCACAATGAAGAAGACATAAGTTAACTACAATAGGGTACTAACTATTATACCTTGCCTTTTTTATTCCTTTGGCCCATTTCCAATATAGAGAAGATATTTATGCACATCCTTGTTTTCAGGCCTTTCCAAAGCAGTTCACTGACGATTACCTCTCAAGCCACCTCTATGGTCAGGAGGCGAGGAAGCTTTTCATACAACACCCACGGTTCAATATTGAAGTGTTCCTGAAGAGGAAGAAGGATGGGCGGTCAATCATCCACAGGCACTGGCCTAAAGTTCCAAAGACCTTCAACATGAATGAAGGCTCAATATTTGCCTTCCACTTCAGCAGTTTTCTAGATGAGATGCATCTATCTATGTACCGTCTATGATACTAATTTTGAAAGGTTGTAGATGTTGCATGTGAAACTTGGTGCTGGTGCAGTTGTGTAATGGGTAGCTGAGTGCTGAAGCTATATCATGTTGTACTCTGATGTATTTCAATTATTAAATCCTACTTCCTTAATATGGAAATGAAATATATTATGTGCTTAATATGAATGTCAATTAGATTAATAAATGGATTATTAATAATAGGGCAATTAGCCTGCTAATGGCCAATTAGCAGGGCAAATTAGCCTGCTAATTGGGTTTTTTAATTGCAAACGGTTATTCAGAAAACACCGTGGGCGATGACCTCAGGCAACGAACACAGTTTCTAGGAATAAACCGTGTTGGATCAATGAACAATCACACACAACATTCTCTTCAAAACTGTTTGCATTAGGCCACCTTGCGCAAACGTTTACCACCTAAAAACTGTGTGATGGACAGCCTTTGCCACACAGTTTCTTCTACGCACCGTGTGTGATGCATTCAATAACTCAAACGATAAAATTGTTAATATCGTGTGCAATGGCAACACTATCACAAATGATTTAACGGGGAAAATTGTGTGTGATGTACCTGTGAATGGAAATGTTTTCCTTGGAGCGACTCTATGGGATGTATATATGAATCGAAACGTTTAGGGGGGACTGACTGTGTGGGATGTACTTATGAACGAAAATGATTTCGCCTGTATAATTGTATTTTTTGAGCACTACTGTACGTATGACCGTGTTTGATCGCTCGTTGATCGCACACGACCTCATTTTGCCGAGCGTGTGTGCTAGGAGGGCATATCACCGACGGTTTCTGGGTCGTGTGGGAAGGACCACCCCTATCGCCCACACTCACTTGGCGATGGTTCCAAATGCCATCATGGAAAGGGGTTAAAAACCGTTTGTACAACACCTCACTATACCAGTGCCATCACGAGGTATGTTCCTTTTTGGTCTGACCGTTTGCCAAAGATCATGCATGTTGAGTCTGCTCTTGTGCTACTGTTTTGGCACTGCCATGATAAATCAGTAATGTTATTATTTTTCACCTTAATCTAGTGGCACTATTAATTTGAGGCAACGTTTTGGCACCACTAGTGCCATTGATTTTTGTATATATCGAAAGAGGGGGTTTCCTCCGATTTCATTAAAGAAACCCAACCATAGAGAAATATTATCCGACAACATCTCAGTGTAAACAGGCAGTTATGCAACTACTACTAGAATGGACTTAGTACTAGCAGGAGACAAGTTTGCCACATAAGCTAGGCAGGTAGGGGGACGCAACACCAGCTCAACCAAGTTCGGATTACAACGCAAATGCTACCACAGAAACATCAGGGGGAAGATAGGACTGAAAGAACCAGCTTCGGCATCCCAGTCTATGCACCACCAGCCTCCATCCTTGCGACGCACGGTACACCTCGCTTGCCACCTACTCGACCCTAGTGCCAATGATGAAATGAAGTAATAACATAGTTAAAATAGAGTGAGTGTCCTCTCTATCATTTCATTTCCAATGTAGATAAAGAAAGTGCTTCTCTTTGTTAGTATATGTTTCATCAACTAGTCCCATTGTAAATGTTCAAGTGTTTCTGCAAACTAGCGTGCTTAATTATAGTTGATCTGCACACACAAAATATAGATTGGAATGTCTCAAGGCCCCTCCTTTTACCACCGCTGTAAACTGATGTTCATCACTGACAGAAGGTGTATCGGAGAGAATTGGGTCGATTTGCAGTATGAGGCCTACCGTATGTGGCATCACAGGGCCCATCCCGCCCTCGCAGCATGGCATACTATGATACTATCACAATATTTTCTTCTATTTATTAGTGTATGTTTCATCAACTAGTGCCACTATAATGTAATCATTCTTTTTCATTATCTGTGCAAACAGGGTTATTCAGTTGCATTTTGGTGGAACTGCACAAATGCAGGGATGGAACCGTCATATATGCAGAGTGCAAGGTGTGCCAAGTAAAAATTACCGAGACCAACCATGCTCCATCTAAGCATTGGCATCCACCACCACCAGTGGGATGTGTGGCGCTCTCTGTGGACGGATCTTTCTCCGCAGCAAATCCTCTAACCAAATACTAGTAGCTTATATTGGCACTTTTCTAGGGAGACTCTTTTCTGAAAGAAGCACCAATCTATTTTTGTTTATTTGTGCACAATGTCACAACTTTGTTTTTGGTCTAGAGCTATTTCAGGGTGATTGGCGTAGTACTCGGAGACTGATTGTAAGCATGATTTTCATTAGCCGTCACACTAATTGTAATCATGAGCAGATGGAATATTAGGTTTGTGTGAAGCTTACCTTAAACCCTACCGCCACCGTTGAAATGAGGCGAGCGGCGAGGGAACTATGGAGAATGGTGGGGAAGCGACGGCGTGCCATCTAGCCTCCTCTTGTGATGGGAGAGCGAATACTCCAGTGGCTCCTACTGGCTCTGCACCCTCACGAACGGCACACCGTACTCGATTGATTTGTTATCCTCTGGATTCTCGACCTTCGACCTGTATGCCCACCACTTCCGCCTGACTTTAACCTCGGGCGAATCTGTCTGCTCCATCACCCAGAGGAGATACTCGATGAACTCAAAGGACTGCAGCACGACTGCCATAAGGAGTACATCGCCGCCCTCATCACCGTCGTCTTGCTCTTTCGCATACATTGCCACATGGCCCTCGCCGTCCTCGAAATCTCCCACTCGTCGTCAAACCAAGTAAGGATCTCCTTCAACCTGTCTAACTTCGCCTGGTCGCCGTCGGTGATCTGCCTGTTTCGCTGTTGCATCCTCTCCATAGATGTCCTTCTGAGCAGTCCGGTGCTAGCTTTGGAAGATGGGAGGAGAGACGGTGGTATGGCAATGGAGAAGAGGGAGAGGCGAGCCGGTGGTTTTGCAATGGAGAATATGGAGAGGAGAGGGGTGGTTTTGCAATGGAGAAGAGGGAGAGGCGAGACGATGGTCTTGCAATGGAGAAGAGGGAGAAGCGATACGGTGGTTTTGCAACGGAGAAGATGGAGAGGAGAGTGCGTGGTTTTGCAATGGATAAGAGGGAGAGGCGATACGGAGGTTTTGGAATGGGGATGATGGAGAGGAGAGGAGGTGGTTTTGCAATGGAGAAGAGGGAGAGGAGCGTGCTGCAGCGATTTAGGATTGGATGAGAGGGCCGGCGCGCTGTGTCTGGATCAAAATTAAAAACAATTTGCCCTTCAATTAAGAAAGAAAACCCCACATTAACTAGTGTCCCTTTTATTCTGGGTCATAATTGACCACGATTTTCACAAATAAAATATATGTTATATGTTGCACAAATAATATAATTTGAAAGTACATTCAGATATGAACCAAATGATACAATTTTTGGTGACATGCATTCACATTTTGCTTGTCAAATATAGTACGTGCTCAAACTTCCACCCAAAATACGCAAAACAAAAAAATACTTCCAAGACCAGCGCCGTACCTCTTCTCTTAAACCAGTGCTGCTCCTCTCATGTTCCAATCTAAATCCAGCGTCGCTCCTCTCCTCTTCCATTTCAAAACCACCGCCCCTCCTCTCCTGTTCCAATCCAAAATCAGCGCCGCTCCTCTCCCGTTCTAATCCAAAACCAACGCTGCTCCTCTCCTCTTCCATTCAAAAACCACCGCTGGCGAGTGAAGGTGTTGTGGAGAAGTAGATCGATGGAGGAGTACAACCGATACGTGTGGATCGCAGACGGCGACCCTGTGAAGCAAGCTAGGATGTTGGAGACATAGTCTTGGTTTGACAACAAGGACCAACTAGCGGCGATGGCGACATCCATGGCCAAATATCTGCAATAGAGTGAAAAGACGGCGATGCTCCCAAAGGGAGTCACGCGGGAGTACATAGAGCTGCTATTCTCGGCCAAGGAGAAAACATATCCACCGAATCCGATCATGAGGCAGCGGTGGTGAGAGTTTCGATCCAAGATGGAGCATCCACCAGATATTGAAGGATCGAGCATCTACAAGGTGCCGTTTGTGAGTGTGTTGTGCCACAGCGAGCCCGTGGAGTCTTCGTCGGCCGAACCCAACTGCAAGAGGAGAAAAGCAGTTGGCCCGACAATGCTTCGCCGCCATCCTCTCCCACACCATTCACATTGTCTCACGGGGTGGCTTTCTACCACCGAAGAATAGGAGGGGACTGCCCGCCAACCCAATAGTCGGCATGTTGTGAATTGTCAGGAGGAGCTTAGGGTTGTCATTATTTGCAGGTTGTGAATTGTGTTTTGTGTTGCGTATTTTGAGAGTACTTTCAGATATGAATGTCTTTTGAATTTCAGATTTGCAGTATTGAGCATATGAAGTATTTTATGAATTCTAGAGACCTATATTTAGCACATAAAAATGTAGTTTCATATAAAAGTGCAGACAATGTGATTCTCAGAGAAGGAACTGCAAGTTTTAGTTTCTGATAAGAAATTGCAAGTTTCAGAGGCAGAGCGGTTATATTTACATGCCCTTTTGAAACAGGGATAACATCATGTTGGAAGTTTTATTCATGGTCGAAAATGGAACTACCAGCCAGTTAACATCATGCTGATCAACATTCATGCATAGCATATCTTCATATGATGCATAGTCAAAAAGATATGCTATTTTCAAAATGCCCACACAATGTTGTGCGTGCAAAAAATAGAGAAAACGAGGGACGAAGATTCGACAAGTGTTGGACGTGGTGTGCTTAGATGACAATGGGGACCCACATGTCAATAATGGTATAGGCAAAAAAAATTGGAGATATTTTCACTGCATTAGGTGGAATCGAACCTGGGCGGAACAGTGGCCAGGTAGTGTCACTTGGCCACTGGGCTAGTTCAGTAGTTTCGCTAGAAATAAGGCACATCATCTACCATTACTGTAGCATGCCTTCCCCGGCTCCAGTTCGTTCTCGTCCTGCGCCTTTGTGTGCTCGCCGTGGTGCCGCTGTTTACCGTTGTGAACATGGTGAACAAACGAGAGGAATCTGGAGAGGACTCTACATGCAGAGGCAGACAGTCGGGACCCACCAGGTATGGCCATACGCAAGCAAGTGCCTCATTGAAAAAAATACTTCCTCCTAATGCTATATTGACATTGGGGCCCACGGGTTTGTCAACATAGTTACATTTTTGAGGTGCTTCAACGTAGTTACTAAAGGAGATAAACTTCCAACGAAGCCGGGGAGCTGGCAGGTATCATTTATTATCAGTGTGCCAACAAGTATCAGCTAGTTTGTGGGCTGCCCCGTCTAGGCTTTCTTTTTTAACATGCGCAGCCCACAACATGCAGGTTTGTATTTTCTTGAGGGTCGTCATGTATCGACCGGCCTATGGACCTCCCATCCTAGGTTTTATTTTTTCCTGAAACATCCGCAGCCCAACTTATGTATTCTTTTTGAAGAAAACAAAGAGGTCTGTTCTACTTTTCTATATAAGAATAGGAACGCCAGGTCCAAATTATGTTTCCCTTCTAACTATATTATATATATTTATATTATTTTATATGTTATTATATATTATGGTTATTGTCATCATATATTTAATAGATACTTAAATATATAATAAAATAATATCCCACGTCTTATTAACTTATAAAAATATTTTTTTGACAATAAAATCCTGGATTTTTTTACATTAGGGCAATGAAAATCCTGGTGATTGTGTACAAAAGCTTGGTAAGATTTAATAACCAATGTAATAATAAAGCACTTATTATTTAAATATATTTATAACAAAATGCTCAGCCCCTATTTATTTTTTGATAACATTGTTGCACCCAACCCAACATTATAATTAGAACCAGCCCAGTAAAATCGTGTATTTCGAGAAAGTGCAAATGGGTTGTAATTTTTTAGGAAAAAAGAAATGGGCCGCATGGACGCTACATTATTTGTTCAGACAGCCCAGCAAATTCATGTATTTCAAGAAAGTGAAAATGGGCTGTAGTTTTAAAGAAAATGGGCCGCATGGATGCTACATTATTTGTTCACCCAGCCCAGCAAATGGACTGTAATTCTCAAAAAAATAGATCAAATGGACTGTAAATTCTGAAAAAATTGGTTGAATATGTGCCACATTTTTGGAGGCTGAAATGTGGGCTAATAGGTCAAAGCCAACGCAAGTCGTTGTCAACTTAGTCAACAAATGATTCTGACATCGATAGCCGTTGGATTTAAATAAAACGACCGACATCCATCTTCAATCTCTCATCTTCTTCTTCCAGCGCCGCCGGAACCACCTGCTCCCGCCTCCTGCTGCTAGCAGCTCTGCTTAGCATGCTTCGCTGTGAAGCGCTACCCCACCGCCGGCCAGGCCTCCACACCTCCTGTTCTTCTCCATCGACTACTGAACCACGCTGCACCAGTACCAGTTAACCCTTGTACACCTCTCCGTCTGTGACTCCACTCCTGCGTCTTCCCCTCTCCGGATTGTTTCTGTCCAAGGCCTAGCCGTCATCCACCACCTTCGATGCGCTCGGCGCGGTGTGGTCAACGTGGTCAACAAACGAGAGTCATCGAAAGATGACTGCACGTGGAGAGGCTGACAGTGGGGACACACCAGGTCCATGGACACACACATGCAACCGCCTTCTTATTATGCGAAAATAAAATTATTCCTCCCCCTGAAAGCTGGGACGCACCACATATATCTTCGCACGGAAGGAAGTGCCTCCTTATTCCTGCCACTGATGGCTGGGACCCACCATCTACATCTTCACACGCAAAGAAGTGTGTCCATATTACGAAAAAACTGATTCTTCCCCCTGACAGCTGGGACCCACCACATATATCTTAGCATGCAAGGAAGTGCCTCCTTATCCTCCCTGACAGCTGGGACCCCACCAGTCGAACCGTACGTAGGGTTGCGTGTCTGGTCGCAAACGTGTACGTACATACTGGTCGATCGGTCTCTCTGCAGCGATGAACCGTGAGCAAGTATGGAGCGACACGTGTCATAGTAGAGGCGCGGACGTAGCATGTAATCCAGTCCCTTCTATATCATGTACATGCACGTACAACCATGCTGAAAGAAAGTAAATACGGCTACGTACGTACATATGGTTGGGATCTCAAACGCGTACAGCGACAACGTCATGTTCATCGGCAGCCAACCGGCTGGGTAGAAACGGAGAAATGCGTCGGATTCATCTGGAGGCAACAAAATGCATCCAGTTCATCGGGAGCCAACCGGCTTGGATGGAAAAGCCGAAAGGAGGCCTGGCGTACCGCAAAACGGAGGAAACGGCCTTCTGTTCGATCACCTACAGTCGAAACGGGATCCTCTTCACCGGGAGGGGTCTGGTGTACCACAAAATGGAGAAAATGTACTTCTCTTCGACCTCCTACGGTCGAAACGGGGTCCTGTTGATCGGGAGGGGTGTGGCGTACCGCAAAACAGAGGAAACGGACTTCTATTTGACCTCCTATGGTCGAAACGTAGTCCTGTTCATCAGGAGGGGTGTGGCGTACCACAAAACGGGACTCCACGGGCTACTGTTCATCCACCGTCTACTGCCTTGCTCCAGCCTCCACGGGCTACTGTTCATCCACCGTCGACCTCCTCCAGCCTCCACCTGCGACTGTTCATCCACAGCGTCTCCCTCCTGCCTCCACCAGCTACTATTCATCCATGGGCTCCTGTTCATCCAGCCTCCACGGGCTGCTGTCCAACCAGCCCTCCACGGGCTACTGCTCATCCAGCCCTCCACCGGCTACTATTCAACCACCACTCCACGGGGACCAGTTCATCCGCCCCCAACCGGCTCGATCGCGGTCCGGATCATCCAGCGGTAATGGCCTCTACTACCAAGGGGTCCTGTTCATCAAATCCCAACCGGGAACTATTCATCCAGCCCCCAACAACGCTCACCATTCATCAAGAGGCAGAAGGTTCGATCGACTTTAGTTAGCAGTAGTAGCGAAGGAATCGCTCGATCGGGTCCAGTTGACAACCATGGATCGATGGATCCCTCGGATTCAGTAACGCGTAGCCAGTGCAATCGCTCGGGTTCAGTAGGCGAACGCCTCACTCGGGTTCAGTTAGAGCCTAACGCCTCGTACCCATGCACGTACGTGTACGAGAGAAACACGCAATCCCTCCATGCATCGCTCGGCCCCAACCACCCACCGTAACCGGGAACTCCCCGATATTTTCCTCGCCCTCTCTTCTACCAGGGTTTTTTCATCATGGACAGCCAAAGAATGTCATGTAGCTGCGTCTCCAGCCCGCCCAATATGCAAAGCCCATTTTTTTCATAGAAGTAGGAGCCCACCACATCTATGATGGTACCGTGTTTTGTCACAGTTATCGTCTTAGAAGTGTCATAAGCATGACAGAAAAAAAATCGTTCGGCCCAAAATGTCACGGATGTGTCTTTTTTTTGTAGTGCTTGGGCCTAATGGAAGGCATTGTGGAGTAATAAGTAGATGATGGGTTGCTAGAGTGAGAGAAGCATAAACCCTAGTTTATGTGTTATTCCGTAAGGGGCTGATTTGGATCAATATGTTCCATCACTACTAGGGAAAAGGCTAGCAGCGTGTATCAGTAGCGCGGGGAGTGGCGCTACTAGTAAGGCGCTACAGCTAACACATAGCAGAAGCGCGGGCTCACCAGCGCTACTGCTACACAAGTGTAGCAGCAGCGTGCTTAGTGGAAGCTCGCTACTGCTAGTAGCTCTAGCGCGCTCGCACAGACGCTATCGCTATCGGCGCTGCTGCTAACTTCTATACGCTCGCTACTGCTAAGTTAAGTAGTTTTTTGTTTTTTTTGGCATATTTGTTTTGCATTTGAACAGGCTTTATAGAAGAATCTTTAGCACATAGAAGTGTCATCATGATACACATACAAATGCCTATGAGACCACAAATGTAATCATAGCATATACATACAAATAGTCTTATCATAATCATCATCCAACACAAAGTGGTATCTTGTCATCATCTCGAAAATAGCAATACATGCAAGTCTCGAATACTTGCAACTACAACAACGTCATCCATCTAAACAAAGGTATACACAAGAAGAGCTATCACTATGAGTGAGAGCGGAAACTGCAAGACATGAGGTGGCGGTTACGAGTCCTCTCTCGCGCTTAGCGTGAACCTCAAGTAACTAGTTTCTCCTTCTTATGCCTTTTGAAGTCTTTATGGCTGGCGCCCGTGAACCCATTCACTTGCGCCTGACACTCATGCCACTCGTTGTACACCCCCGGAACCTTCCCTTTGTACACAACATAGCAATTCCATCTCGCCATCAAGAAACTAGGTACCTGTTAGAGATGCATGTTCATGAAGAGGATGTACAATCATATATATGCAACAAAATATACTAGAGCAACACCGAAAAAGAAAGGGTTAGCAACTAGATGCAACATACAAGACGCAAATTAATTAACTAGAGGTACGCAGGTCATCGTACGCAAACTAACAAAGTAGTGTTACGCAAGTTCGGCAGGGACCGTGGACATCACAAAGTTTCATCGCTACAAAAAGTATACATGTTCAACCGACACATATCATCATCATCGGCATCATAAATCACTAGAAGTTCCATCCTTCCATATCATCGAGGATGAACCCTAGCTTCTTGAATGGCGTGAGGTCTAGACGTTGCATGCCTATGCGAGTTCGGACGTTAGCTCGCGATATAGGGCCATGGTGGAACATCCCCTTCTCATCGACGACTTCTTTCATGATGATCGTCGCAATGTCGCTTTGGATGCGAAAGAATTCATCTCTTAGTTTATAATCCGCTTCTCCATGAGATTCTAGCCACTTGTGGATATGATCATCATTTCTGCTTCTCATGCGGAGATTTTGGTCATCCGTATTGAACTGAATCATGAGATGGACGATGTAGAATCCATCCTTCTTGCTTGGTTTTGGGACATGGATGCAGGAGAAGTTAGTTTTATGCGCAAATCCCATCTTCTTGTTCCTTTGTTTCCTGATCTGCACGTGGCCACCTCTAATGCTGAAGCCTTGGAGAGCATCATCTAGAATATTCATTATGTGGGTGTAGTCTTTTTTCTCGTAGTCTCTGGAAGCGTCAAAATACACGGCGTGGGAGACTTGCGGGTAAAGAACGATAAGGAAGGCGCGCCCGTTGCTGCGAGGAAAAGACACCTCAAATTATTCCCCATATGAGAGAGAAGGAATGATTGAAATGTACGAAAGGGTTGTCCGGAACTGACTTACTTTGGATGATAAGGCACGAGGACAATTTCCCGGTCCTTATTCTGTACCATGAAGTTTTGGAGGTACTCCCTAGTAGTTTCACGCTCAAAGTCACCGAGACTCAAGAAAGACTCGTGCATGTAGTACGGATCCGCCACACAGATTTGCGAGACTTCTTCACTCTTCATGACGGAGCTCATATGTAGCACAAAAAGGCGGACGATCGTAAAATCGAGCCGCCTTGTTAGAAACATCTCAAAGATATGGTCAAACCACAGGAAGAACACCTCCGAGGGCCGTGTCTCAGCGTAGCACTTCCCCTCAGGCACACGAGCCGCGTACGTCGGATATCCTGGATCCTTTGAGGCTAGTAGGCTTTTCTCAGTCGACAACACATGGTCGTGCAGTCTCCTGAGATCCCCTGATAGTGCCTCTAGCGGTTTCGGTGGTAGCATCGGCTCGCCCGTGAGATGGAACATGACCGTACCTTTCACGGGTACACGCTCTTCAGAATGCATCGTCTGGCTGCTATGTGCTTTGGCTTGTTTGGAGGCAGTTATCTTCCCCGATCTCTTCCTCTCCTTTTTCTTGGGCACACCTTCCAGACCCTTCCTTAACCCCCTGCCCAGTGTTCCCGGGCTAAATCTTTACGACCCTCGCGCCTGGCTAGTTGAGCCTGTGTTGAGGCGGCATCTTCAGGCGTGTCCTGTGAGGATTTCATGAAGAGAGACTTTTTGCAATCCCTCCTACGACCCTGCCCGGGCATATCATCCATATCCTCATTAGCAAGCTGATAGCCTGATTCGTCATATGGTTGACTCATCATATCTATGTCATAGTCATATGCATTTGTATTGAGGAAATCCATAGGTCGACCTCCGTCTCATCATCCATTCTCTGTTCTACAGGAGAAATTACATCAGCCAGTACTATTGCACCCCCTTCATCATGTCGTCCGTCGCTCTCAGCCGGCACTACAGGAGCTGGTAATTGCGTAGGCGGGGTGGTGGTCTCCGCACATGCTTGTTGTGTGGTTATTGGTGTGCTCTCAGCCGGCTCCAGACGAATAAGATTCTTCGGCCATAGCAGCACCCAACCCTTGGAGCTTCCAATCCGCGGCGGGGTCTCGTCGTCCGCTCCCACATGTCCGTCTTGGAGGAGGCAAATCCTCGTGCCCGATTTCACACTGGTCAAGCTAACCTGAAGTGCCCAGTGAGATCGGCTGGTTGTGGAACATGGTTTTGCGAGGGTCCATTATCATCCCTTTCCCACGCCCACCTTCCGCCTTTGATCAAGTAGAGTATGGTGCACGGGGTTTATTTCACCGCAAACACACATGTCTGTGGCGAAAAAAAACCGACACTCCAAAAAAATGTAATATTATATATATATATATATATATATATATATATATATATATATATGTTGGTGCGACATGTAATTACCGTGACGGCGTCGAGCTCAGCCAAAGACGAAGGCCCACCTAGCGCGCCAGAGACTGAGGACAGGCTGCTATGAGTGGGAGCGGCTGCCAGAGGAGGCCCGGTTGCGTGAGCAAGTGATGGTGCGATGATGTTGTTATTCATGGAGTTGCTCCCGACAAAACTGGGCAACGGGAAATCATGTACCGTCTTGTCTGGATTTTCCTTCATCCAGTTGATGATAACTGGAACCAAGTTAGTAGCGAAATCATTTCTGCAGGTAGTTACAGCTGCATTGACTGCCTGCTGTAGCAACTCATATTTGTCCTCGGCTGCTTTTTTCTCGACCGCAAGCTTCACCTTCGCGTTGATGTCCGCCTGACTAAACTTCTTTTTCTGCTTCTTGGCCTCCGGGCCCTCATTGTAAAACACCTTCCACGTGGCGCCGTCTCCAGCGTCGTGCACACGACCATATTGCGGCCGCTGGCCCAAAGGGAGCCCCTTAAGTTCGTTCAAGGCCCGGTTCAGAGGGGTGTCCCACTTGGGCCTCATCGGAGAAGTAGGGCTTTCGGCTGCAAGCTGGTGTTAATTCTCCAGTAGTCTAATCAATTTCCTCGTGATCTTGTCCGTGTAAAAAACCTTTTTCTCCTTGTCCCACTTGTAGCGGGCCCTGATGAAGTCACGCTCCATCTCACACGGAACATCATCGTGTTGTGCAGTCCTGTGTAGTCAAGCTCCCAGATCTCCTCGACCCTTCCATAAAATCGTTCAGTTGTGCGTTGTCGCTGCCATCATCACCCCTGAGTTCTGATCATCACTGTCCATATCTTTGGCCTCCGTGTAGAACGTGTATCCTTTGATATCATATGCCTGATAGGTTACGAGGTTGGGCGAGGGGCCATGTGCTAAGGCGTATATGAGCAATCCGTCCTTAGAGCCCTCCTCCGGGGGATTAGCAATAATATGCTCTTTGAACCAATCTAGGAAAATGGAGTTGTGCTCTCTAGTAACTTCGGCGTTCGTCCTGCATACCCCCCGCTCACGATACTTCTTTGCGATAATTTCTTTGTGCAGTGCCACGAAAGGATCTACCTCGTCTAGGTGTTCTAGCACTAACAAGTTTGCTCTGTCAAAGTCGCTGCGTCGATCTGAGTATGCCACGTGCAGTTCCCTGCGACCGTTGCAGTGACCATCTCCTTCGAGCCTCCCATCGTGCTTGTTAACGGGCAACCAACACTAACACCAGGCGGCTGGTCTGCGCCATATAGAAAATTCTCACAGAAAGAGATGCACTCTTGTGTCAAATAGCCCTGGACGATGCTTCCATCCGGACGGGACATGTTACGAACGAATCCTTTGATGATCCCATTCATCCTCTCAAACGGCATCATGTTGTGCAGGAATGACCGCCCCAGGTCTATTATGTCATCCACAATATAGACACACAGATGCACCATCACGTCAAAGAACGCGGGCGGGAAGTACATCTCAAGCTCATTCAGTATCACAACGATCTCGTCCTGTAGCCTTCAGAGCTACTTCACACTGACTTTTGAGAGATGACGTCGAAAAAGTTGCAGAGACCAATAAGCGTGTCATGGACGTGCTTGTCCATTATCCCTCTAAGGGCAACCGGTAGTATCTGCGTCATCATCACATGACAGTCATGAGACTTCATCCCGCTGAACCTTTTCTTGTCCGTGTCTAGATATACGCTTATCTTGCCACGAATCGAACCAACTTTGACTCGGTAAGGCACTTAAAGAATTGATTGATCTCGGCTGACTTAAGGTGAAGCAAGAAGGGGCAATAATCCTCTTTCTTTATTTTCTTGCCCTTCTTCTCCCGTGCCTCTGTCTCCGCCTCTCAGATTCGTCGACATTTTACGGGCGGCATGTGCAGATCTTCCCTGATTTTCAAATCTTGCAAGTCTTTTCTTGCCTTCGCCCATCCTTGGTCTTATCCGCATGTTCATCGTTGTTGCGAGCAAGCTCTCAAGGACATTCTTATAGATATGCATTTGATCAAGGCAATGAGGTGTATCGAGTTTGTGCCAAGACTCCAAGTCCCGTAACACAGACCTCATCTTCCATACCTTCAACAATGGCTCCGGCGCCTTTCTCGTCGTCTTTCCGGTGCGGGCACTCCTTCCAGCTTTTTCAACAGATCATCGATTTCGGCACCGCTCCACTTACGTGGAGGTCCTCGATGCTCAGCGTGACCATTGAATAGATCTCCACGGTTTCTCCACGGGTCGTCCTGTTCAAGCCATCTTCGATGCCCCATGTACACGATTTTCCCAGACCCGCCATCTTTCCTTGACGTTAGCTGGCGAGACGTCAGATCATCCATGCACCGCGTGCATCCGCAATATCCATGGCACACCTGGCCTGCCACATATCCGTGAATCGAGATAGTTGTGCTTTATCGTGATCAGCGCGGCTCTCATGTTGAAATACTCGCCTTTCTTTGGCGTCCCATGTCTTAGCGGTGTTTTCCATAACGTGTCTAACTCCTCTTGAAGTAGCCCCGGATACAAATTAATATTATTTCCTGGTTGTTTGACCCTTGAATAAGCATGCTCATGTGAATGTACTTGATTTCATGCACAACCAGGGGAGGTTGTACATCCATACAAACACGGGCCATGTGCTATGGTTGGTGTTCGTTGCCAAACGGATTCATGCCATCGATTACACGCCGAGCACGATGTTCCTTGGATCACATTCAAAATACCGATAGAAGCTGTTCAACGCTCTGCACCGGCTTCCATCCTTCACGTGTCTCGACTTCGATCATCTCCATCGTCGGGCTTCTTCCTCTCCGCGTGCGGTAGCATTAGCTTTGCTTCCTTGGGATCTACAAAATACCTCTGGAGACGTGGAGTGATCGGTAAGTACCATACAACTTTCTGGGGACATTTCTTCCCGGCCTTCTTGTATCGAGAAGCATTGCACACCAAACAGCTTGTTTTTTCCGCGTGCTCCTTCTGATAAATTATTCAATCGTTGATGCATGCGTGGTATCTAACGTGTGGCAGATCAAGAGGGCACACGATCTTCTTGGCCTCATCAACACTAGTAGGACATAGATTACCCGCGGGAAGAACATCCTTTAGGTACTTGAGATGCTCATCGAGGCTAGTTTCGGTCCATTTGTTTTTAGCCTTCGTCTTCGTGGAGTTGGAGCGTGAAACTCAAGCGGGTCACCTCAGGATTGCAACCATCATACAATGGAGTGTTCGAGTCTACCACCAGTTGCTCCAGCTTAGCCTCCTCTCTAGAAGCAGCTCTCTCAGTACTCGTCTCCTTGCGAAGCAATGCTTGAACATGAGGGTCCCGCATGATTGAACTTAGTACCGACGAACTCTGCTGCATGGAGTCCATGTCATTCTCTCCACCGCCATGTCCGGCCCCTTCTCCTCCGCCATGTCCGGCCCCTTCTCCGCCGCCATGTCCGGCCTCTTCCCCGCCGCCATTATCGATCATCTCTTCGTCTTGCCCCGGGTCATCATTTCCTGCCCCATCGGCATCCTCAACATCATCATCCTCATCTTCAGTTATCCACCGAGTATAGCCATCCATGAAACCAGTCATGAGAAGGTGCGCTTCGACACGACCATCCTCATAGGGGTCGAGCCAAACTATTCCTTTGCATTTTCGATACGGACATAAAACCTCTGTCAGGTTATTTTCTTTCATGTCCTACACCACCGACCGCAACCACCTGTCCACCATCGTTCCACTGACCATCATGAACGTCTGCACGGTAATAGTAAAACAAATTTATTATAAAAATGCATGCATGCATCAAAGTCATACAAAAATTCGGCATGACCTTCCCTAAAAATAGGACATATATGGATCTAGAGTTTGCCGAAATTCGCCGAAACGGAAATAAATCGACATTTCAGCAAAACATAGGCAACTCAAAAGCACAATTTGGCGTCAACTCATGCCACACACACAATTTCCATAAACATGCCACACTCAAAAGCATGAAATTTTAATCACCTCTATCTCGAGATCGAGCACATGGTGGAGATGATGTTGTAGGGAGATCAAAAGTGCACAAAGCTCTTCTTGACAAAGATAGATCTAGTTAGGGGGGCAGATAGGTCACTTAACTAAATCCTACATCTACCTAGCTACCTAATTTGGGAGGAGACAACTTCAACTAGTGGAGGGGGAAGGAAAAAGAGAAAGGAGATGCATTTACGGAGGTGGTGTAGATAGAAGAGGGAGAGTAATGGGGGAGAAGTATTGAGGAAGAAGAAGAGTGAGAGGGGAGCATGTGGGAGGTAGGGGAAAGGGAAGAGAGGAGGGGGAGGGGGAGGGACGGGTGGGGAAAAGGTGGTGGGTTGGTGCGGATTAGCGATGGCGCAGGAGCTAAACGAGCTGCTGCTAAGGAAGTAGCAAAGAACACGCTTTGGGCAACGGCTCTCTGCTAACGGGACCAAAAAGTGTGGATATTTGAAATTTAGCGGCAGCGACCACGTAAAAAGCGCTACTACTACATCCATAGCATTAGCAGGGGCTCATGACACCGCTGCTGCTAAATGGAGTTTGGTGGACACCGCCGGTCGATATTTGTAGCAGCGCGGTTTACACATAGCGTGCTACTGCTAAAAACTTGTCAGCAGCGAGTTTCCAGCACACGCGCTACTACTAATTAACAGTAGCGCTCCTTTTTGAGCCGCGCTGCTGCTAAGATTCTGTGTATAGGCCATTCCCTAGTAGTGCATGCTATGGTTATCTTAATTCTTGTTTCGTAGTTGCGGATGCTTGCAAGAGGGGGTAATCATAAGTGTGTTGCTTGTTCAAGTAAAAACAGCACCCAAGCACCGGTCCACCCACATATCAAATGATTGAAGTAGTGAACGTGAATCAACTAAACATGAAGAAATTGACTAGACGATAATTCCCATGTGTCCTCGAGAATGCTTTCCTTTATATAAGAGAACGTTCCGGCTTGTAGTTTGATATAAAAAGGATTGGTCCACCTTGTTACACCTTTAATACTATTGCTACTTGTTACTTGCTACGAATTATCTTGCTATCAAACTAGTTGTTACCGGTACTTCCAGTACTTGCAGAGAATACCTTCCTGAAAACCGCTTATCATTTCCTTCTGCTCCTCGTTGGGTTCGACACTCTTACTTATCGAAAGGACTGCCATTGATCCCCTATTCTTGTGGGTCATCAAGACTCTTATCTGGTGTTGTTGTCGGGGAGTGAAGCGCCTTTGGTAGGATTTGATAAGGAAACAATTTATTACGTGCTGAAATTTATTGTCACTTGTCACCGTGGAAAATAATCTTTTGAGGGGCTTGTTCGGGGTATCTTCACCTTGTCCGGAAGCAATAACAGTTACCCCTCAACCTACTGAACCTACTAAAAATATTTATTATGGGATTACTTCGGGTATGTTAAAGAAACTGCTAGCTAATCCTTATGAAGGAGATGGAACAATATATCTTGATATACACTTAATCTATGTGGATAAAATTTGTGGATTGTTTAAGCTTGCAGGTTTATCCGAGGATGAAGTTAAGAAGAAGGTATGCTCTTTATCTTTGGAGGGAAAGGCATTGACATGATATAGGCCATTGGATGATAGTGGAACATGGGATTGGAACCGGTAAACGTTCATGACTACATGATTTCCGAATCCGCGGGGTCGCACGCTTAACGTTCGTTGACGCTAGAGTAGTATTGGGATATTTGATGATTGGTAAACGAATGTTGTTCGGATTCCCGGATGAGATCCCGGACGTCACGAAGAGTCTCAGAATGGTCGAGAGGTAAAGATTTATATATGGGAAGTCATATTAATTTTGAGTTCTGATAAAAAGTGTAGTTTTTTTGGTATTGTTTCGTGAAGGTTCTAAAAGGTTTCGGAGGATTCTGGAGGGGTCCGGAAGTCCACAAGTGGGGCCACAATGACCAAATGGCTAGCATGGGCTGAGGGGAGGCTCCTTGGCCTTATTGGGCTAGGAGCACCAAGTCCTGAAAATCCCATATGGCTAGGGAAGGAAAAAAAGAGGATACTATTAGGAATAGGATTGGACTTGCAGTCCAAGTCCTCTCCCCTTGGCTCCGCCCTGGGGCTTGGTGGGACTATTCCCCAAGCTCCTCCACCTATATATAGAGGGCAGGGGGCACTCCAAGAGGACACACCAAGCCCTTGGCGCCCCTCTCTCTCCCATTACTCCGTAGTTCCGCTGTCCTCGTTCTAGTAGCACTTGGTGAAGCCCTACTTAACTAGCTCCACCACCACGCCATCGTGCTGGTTGTGATCCCTTCTACTTCTCTGCCTTCTCTTGCTAGATCAAGGAGGAGGAGATGTCATCGAGTCGCACGTGTGCTAAACTCAGAGGTGCCATCCGTTTGGCACTAGATCGGTTGGATCGTGATCGGATCGCGAAGAGTACAACTACATCAACCGTGTTATATATGCTTTCTCTTTCGGTCTATGAGGGTAGGTAGACACACTCTCACCTCACGTTGCTATGCTTGTACTAGATAGATCTTGGGTGTTCGTAGGAAACTTTTTGATTTTCATGCTTCGTTCCCCATCACCAACTGCTTATATTGAGAAACCTCATTTCCCTATTAGGATCAAGGAACCTGGTAAAGCTTCAACTGTGGTTAATAAAATTAATATTCAAACACCTAAACCCCCTTAAAGAATTAGCGTCGAACCTAATTTTACAATGATTAAAGATCTTTTGGTTGATAATATCGATGGACATGTCATATATTTCTGTGATGAAGCCACTAGGATTGCTAATCCAAAAACATCCGATAAAAACAAACCTATTGTTGGCATGCCTGTTGTTTCTATTAAAATAGGATATCGTTGTTATCATAGTTTATGTGATATGGGTGCCAGAGTAAGTGTTATTCCTTTTACTTTATATCAAGAAGTCATGAATGATATGGCACCTGTTGAGATTGAAGACATTGATATTACTATTAAGCTTGCACATAGACATACTATTTCACCGCTTGGGATTGCTAGAGATGTTGAAGACTTATGTGGTAAGATCAAATACCCTACTTATTTTCTAGTTCTTGGATCTCCACAAGATGATTTTTGTCCCATTATATCTGGTAGATTTTTTTTCTGAACATGGTTAATGCTAAGATTGACTGCACAAACAGTCAGTGCTAATTTTGGTGATGGATCTCATGAATTTAATTTCTCCAAGTTTTGTAGACAACCTCATGATAGAGAATTTTCTAGTAAAGATGAAATTCTTGGTGATGCTTCTATTGATGTTCCTCCTGTTGATCCTTTAGAACATTATTTGCTAGACAATGAAAATGATATGCATATAAATGAAAGAAATGAAATAATGAAATATTATTTAGATGAGCACCCATTCTTAAACACAATTTGCCTGTTAAAACTTTGGGAGATCTTCTCCCACCTAAGAGCGATCCCGTGTTTGAGTTAAATAAACTGCCTAATACATTAAAGTATTCTTATCATGATGAAAAGAAGATATATCCTGGTATTATCAATGCTAACCTTTCAAAGCATGAAGAAAAGAGATTACTTAAAACTCTAAGGCAGCAACCTGCTGCTATTGGATATACTCTTGATGATCTTAAGGGCATTAGTCCGACTTTATTTCAACACAAATTAATTTGGAGCCTGATGCTAAACCAGTTGTCGTTCATCAACATCGTCTGAACCCAGAAATGAAGGATGTGGTAAGAACTGAAATATTAAAGCTTCTGGAGGCAAGTATAATTTATCCTATAGCTGATAGTAGATGGGCAAGTCATGTTCATTGTGTTCCTAAGAAAGGAGGTATTACTTTTGTTCCTAAGTATAAAAATGGACTTATCCAACAAATAATTGTAACTGGTTATAGGATGGTAATTGATTTCAGGAAATTAAATAAAGCTACTAGGAAAGATCATTACCCTTTGCCTTTTATTGATTAAATGTTAGAAAGGTTATCTAAGCATACGCACTTTTACTTCTTAGATGGTTATTCTGGTTTTTCTCAAATACCTGTGTCAAAAGAAGATCAAGATAAAACTAATTTTACTTGTCCTTGCGGAACTTATGCTTATAGATGTATACCTTTTGGTTTATGCAATGCACCTGCTACCTTTCAAAGATGTATGACTGCTATATTCTCTGATTTTTGTGAAAAGATTGTTGAGGTACTCATGGAGGATTTTTTCGTTTACAGGACCTCTTTTGATGATTTCTTAAGCAACCTTGATCGAGTTTTATAGAGATGCGAAGAAACTAATCTTGTCTTGAATTGGGAGAAGTGCCACTTTATGGTGAATGAAGGTATATTACTTGGGCATAAAATTTCTGAAAGAGGTATTGAAGTAGACAAAGCTAAAGATGATGAAATTGAGAAAATGCCATGTCCTAAAGATATCAAAGGGATAAGAAGTTTCTGGTCATGCTGGTTTCTATAGCAGGTTTATTAAAGACTTCTCTAAAATTTCTAGGCCTCTTACCAATATTTTGCAAAAGGGTGTTCCATTTGTGTTTTACGATGATTATGTAGAAGCCTTTGAAATACTTAAGAAGGCCTTAATTTCTGCACCCATTGTTCAACCACCTGATTGGAACCTACCTTTTGAAATTATGTGTGATGCTAGTGATTATGATATTGGAGTTGATAAGGAATTAAATGTTATTCATTATGCTAGTAAGACTCTGTACAGTGCTTAAAGAAATTATGCTACCACAGAGCAAGAATTTTTAGCATTTGTGTTTGCACGTGATAAATTTAGAACTTATATTATTGATTCCAAGTTACTATTCACACTGATCATGCTGCTATTAAATATCTTATGAAAAAGAAAGATGCTAAACCTAGACTGATTAGGTGCGTTCTTTTAATACCTAGCCTATTGATGATAGTTTTCCTGATGAGCAATTAGTATTGTAAATGTTTCTTCTTGTAATAGTCATTGGTATGCAGACTATGCTAATTACATTGTTGCTAAACATATACCACCTAGTTACACATACTAACAAAAGAAAAAGTTCTTCCTTGATTTAAGACAATACTTTTGGGATGACCCACATCTATATAAAGAATGAGTAGATGGTGTTATTACGCATTGTGTACCTGTGTCGGTATACAAAAGTAGGGGACTTTTTGTACCCCTTTACTTGTGCACGGGCAGCCGTAGCCACACCCGCGGCCATGCCTGGCGGAGCAAAGGAAGCAAAGGTGCGAGGCTGCCAAGCCAGCACGCAAGCTAGAAGCATGAATAGCAAAGGGACAAGATGGGCTTTCCCCGACAAGAGCCTTGCCGGGGTGGCCTACGTAGCACCGGCAAGAGCCTTGCCGGGGCAACTTGCGCAACACCAGCAAAGCCACCACCCTTGAGCCTGAGAGCTCTAACGCCATCGACAGTGTCAAGACCAAGACTCACCGGTGCCTTGCGTAGTGGCATGCAGATCGTTGGTAAGACCAAAGGCCTGCATGCCTATATGAGAACCAGAAGACGAAGACCTTGTCAGGGACGACCGAAGACCCCCGGGAAGATCCTTGCCGGGGACGCTCGCGAGCCCCCAGCAAGACCCTTATTGTCCGGGAGGCTGATCGTACCCACGGACACCTATGGGGCCGGCAGACCAGGCCCCTTGTGGTTCGGAGGGGGGCGGAGATCGCACGAAGAGCGGATCGAGGCGTGGCACACGAGCAGTTTACCCAGCTTCGGAGCTCTCCGGAGAGATAAAACTCCTACTGCTGCTTGTCTGATGTATTGTGTTCTTGCTAGGGAGCAATGCAAGCTACAAAACCTACCGTGAGTGTCTCTGGTCTCTGGCAAGTCGAATGAACCGAACCAGCCGAACCCCTTCTACGTTGCGCATGGGCCTCCTTTTATATGCTCAAGGGGTCTCCGACAGGTGGCAACATAGATGAGGGTACAAATGTAAAAACAGGAGTTGGTACACCTACTCGAACAGTGTACAGTGCAAAATACCTAACCACGACGGCAAGGGACAAAGCAATAAATGCCCGTCGATGTCGCCCAAACAAGTGCAAACACGCATCGTCAGTGCGCCCCGCTTCGCCACGATGGCAAGCCTGTCAGCGCCGCTTATCGCTGCTCTCCGCTGGCTGGACAGCCTCTCGACACGTGCGCATGGAACGGTCCCATGGCGACACGTCGCTGGATGAGCTGGAGTGGGGATGGAGATAAGTTGCATGCCGCGGCAAGCGCCTTGCCGCGGCCGAATCCTTGTCGCGCCCGGAGGCTTGTCGCGCTCCAAGCCTTCCCGGCAAGCTCCTCTTGCCGGGGCCTTGTCTTCTGCGTACCTGGAGTGGCCTTCCCGACAAGCTCCACTTGTCGGGGCTTTGTCTTCTTAATCAAATACTTTGTTCTTGAATGGCTCCAAAGGAGCCACTAAGGATATTGGCGGTGTCGAGGCAAACCTTGCCGCGGGGTGCTGCAACTGTCCGTGCACGAGTACGGGATTCTAGGGTACCCCTACTCTAGTACACCGACAGGAGCCCCGGCCTGGGCCGTACACGGTGCCGAAGCGCTTGTCGGGCCAGGCCCAAAGCGTACTGCGGACACACGCGGCCTCGACCACCACGTCGGAACTCGCCCGGACCCACCACGATCCCTTCTTGTACGGCACGCACGGGCGTGGCGTCGTGCGAAGATCGTGGGCGGCGCGTGGGGGGTTCTTTATTAGTATAAGCGGGCGTCCGCCCCTCCCCTCTTTATAAGCGGAGGAAACAGAGGCAGGCCGCCCACTCCTGCCATTGCCGTCTTGTCAAGAAAACCACCGCCGCTCCCACTTCTTCTCCGGTGCGAAGAGAGCAGCGCCCGCCCTTTTCGCCACAAGCACGCTCACCGCCGTCGGCCTCCTCCGCCTCGCCATGGCTCCAAAGCCGACAAGGAGAAGGGCGTCAAGCCGGCCGCGAGCGGCTCGCGGCGTTGCGCAAGGAGCGAGCCATCTTCCCCCGCAGCTCGGCGCAAGGGAGCTGCGGGGCGTCTTCTACCTCTTACGGTCGACGGAGACGCTGCGGCGCATCCGCGCCGAGGGTACTCCCGCCTCCGCCGCTGATTTGGCTAACAGGTACCCTTTTTCGCCTTTTCTTCTATTGCGGGCTTTGCCCGCCCTTTTCCGGAAGTTCTTTTTGCGACATCATGAACACCTTTAGCCTCCGCCTCCTTGATTTCACCCCAACGCCGTCTTGACCATGGCGGTTTTCGCATTTGTGCGAAAACTTTGTCGGAAGTCCACTGAACGTGGCACTCTTCCGCCATTTCTTTGTTCCCCGCGTCGAGAGAGGAGAGCCACTTGGGAGGGATAGCACAGGTCTCTAAGATCGGCAAGAAAGAGGCCTACCTAGAGGGAGAGTTCCGCAACAAGTGGGAGGAGTGGAGAGCCAACTGGTGCTGGGTCGTGAGGAGAACCCGCAGCCCTTCACCGCAGGCGCCAAACCCCAATAGTGCGCTGCAGAGATTGGAGTAACTTGGCGCCGGAGGATGCGGTGAAGATAGCTGTGACCAATTCTGCGCCTCGAGCTTGCCGGTTAACCGTAGGAGCAGTTAGGCGCGAACTTCGCCGCCGCCGCATCGCTCCCTTGCAGAAAGGAGGAGGCCTGCTTGGGAGTTCCAAACGCAGCCCAGACATAATGAGGCTGCGCCCGGGCCTGAACTGGAACTTCACCGTCTTGGAGTTGGATTCAATGCTGCTCGAGCTGTTCAAGAGCGACCCCGACCATCCAGAGTGGTTTAGGTTGCCGCGGGGGGTCGTCCCATTGTGCAACAACTCGGCGCTCGACCGCATCCACGCCATGATGCCACTGTGCGACTCCCACGGGATCGTCCCAACCTGGCAGGAGCCCCCCGACGAGGTCGTGCAGCAATTCTTCGACGATTTGCAAGAAGTGTCGATCCGCTCCGACGAAAGGTAGGAGGCTCACCATGACACCACCGACCAGGAGATGGCGCGGATTGCCACCAGGGTGGAGGAGGCGGCAGCAGCCGCTGCCGCTGGAGCCTTCGGGTTCACCATGGAGGAGGTGGACGCAGCGAAGGCGGCAAGCCTTGCCGAGCGAGGGGAGGTCGCCGGCGAGGACGAGCTCGTCGAGCCCGAGGCCGGGTCGAGTGGACCCGCCGACGGCGCTTCTTCCCCACTGCCAAGCGACTTGCCGCCAGCAGAGCCCCCGGCTCCGCCGAAGAGGCGTCTCCGCAAGGCTGGAGACGAGCCGGGGCGACAGACCGGCCCACAGCAGCAGCGCCGCGTGACGCGCTCCACCGCGGCAAGCGAGGTTGCCGCGGGAGCGCCCCACACTGCCGCGACAACTGGGGCGGGATCTTCTCAGGCCACCGCCGACGCCTCCGCCAAGCGGCCAAGAGAGCCCAAGCGGCCAAGGCGAGGCGGAGTTTGACTTCTCCACGCTCAGCTCCGAGGAGGAAGGCGAAGAGTAAGCTTCTCGAGATTGTGCTTGTATTTCTTCAATTTTTATTGCTTCATCTTGAATCTGATTTGCTTGTCTCGACTCTTTCCTTTTCGTGACGCTGGCCCAGAGCGTCGAAGAGGGCCAAGATCCCGACGGTCGTCGTCGAGGACGATTCCCCCCGTGGCGGCAGAGGGACGCGTCCGAGACTCCCTTGCGGACCCGCAACCCTTCCTCGAGCAGCCCCAGCGCAGCCCCGCAGTAAGTGTGCAGTTTTCTCCTTACTATCAAAAAGTAGGGTGCTTCTTCTTTGTTGATACCTGACTGTTTGCTTGTGTAGGAGCAGAGCAGCCTCATCAGGAGGGCTCGGAAGCCGCCCCCGAGATCCTGTCTGCTGCCACTACGCCGCCAAGGGAGGAATCTCCAACAAGGGAGCGCCCTCCGACAAGGGAGGCCACTCCGGCAAGGGAGGCTACCCCGGCAAGGGACAGTGCCAGTGACCCTCCAGTGGTTGAGGCCATGGCTGTGGATCCCGTTGCAGGTAATTCCCTTACACGAAAACTTCCCTTGGGCTTGCTTTCTTTTGTTTCTCTTTTTGAACAATCGCTTGACTGCTCTTTCTTCGCTCGACGCAGAGCCGATGGAGGTCGAGGCCGCCGGCGAGGAGGAGGCGGCAACAGCACCGACGAGGCCGTCGAGGAAGAAGAGGTCGTCATTGTGGAAGAAGAGGCCGTTGCCGACGAGCCTGTTGGCGAGGAGGCCGCCGGCGCTGCCGACGCAGAGGCCGGCGAGGGGTTGGGCGATCGCACAGACGACCCCGAGGCCGCAGGAGCGGCAAGCGCTACACCGACCGCTGACTCCCCCGCCGCTGCCGCGGCGGCGGGCTCCGAGGAGCCCCTGCCCGACGCCTACCTGAAGGTTGGCGAAGGCGTCTTCATCAAGCTCCACAGGAACCGAGCTCAGGCGCTTGGTCGAGGAGAGACCTTCAACGACGAGCTACTCGCCTCCGCTGGTGGCCAGTGGGACGCGCCAAGTAGCATGGCGAAGTCGAGGAGGAGCAGCAGTGAAGAAGTCATGTCGCTCTCTTGCCCGGCAGACCAAGTTGGAGACCCGGGAGGCACTTGTCGCGAGGGCAGGAGCGGACATGGAGAAGCGCCCAAGAGCTCCGAGCGCCAACCAAGAAACCCTCCGCGACGTAGCGAAGCGGGGCAACTTCATAAGAGCGCACGGCCTTCATCCTTGAGAAGGCCGCACCGAGGAGGAGCTGGCCGGCTGCCGAGAAGCTCGCCGTGCAGGAAAGTGAGTGGCGCAGCGGAAGGTCAACCTGGACAGCCATGAAGAAGACCTTGCTGCGTGAGGAGTCACTTGGCGGGGCGCTCAAGGAAGCAAAGGATGCCGCCGCAGCCGCCGAGGCCGCCAAGGAGGAGTTGAAGGCGAAGGTGGCGCAGCTGGAGGCCACCCTCAAGAAGAGCGGCGAAGAGCTTGCCGTGCTCAAGCATGAGCACGAGAAGGACGCCTACACTCTGGGCGAGCTGCAGAGTCGTCTCGCTGATAGAGGCAAGGAGCTCGACGCTGCCAAGGATTCCAAGGCGGATCTTGAGCTGAAGCTGACCACTCGGCCTTGACGTTGGATGGCGCCCAGAGCGGGAGGTGGGCTTGTTGGAGGCGATCAAGGCCAAGGAGGAGCTCTTTGGCGAATGCCGCCTCCATCCAGAGCACCTTGAGGGAGAGCGTGGAGCACTGGACTGAAGGTCTTGTGGACACCGCCGCCGACATCCACAACGAGCTGATGGAGCTGGGGATGGCGGACCTCGCATACTCCTCCGACGAGCATCTCCAACCCAGCGCCAAGCTCAGCTTATTCTTCAAAGGCGTGGTGACGGGCCTCCAGCGACTCCGGGAAGAGGTCCCAAAGCAGCTGGCCGAGGAATCACGCCAGTTCTGTGCAGGAGCACTCGAGAAGGTGTTGATCTAGGTGGCCTTCCGCAATACTGGCATCAACATTAACGGCGTCCTCCGAACCTTGCAGCAAGACGCCGACGTGGAGGAGCTCAAAGCCCTTGTCGCACCCATTGTGGACAAGGTGAACAAGATCAAGCGGATTGAGGCGACCCGCGTGAACTAGGGCCGCCAACTTTATCTTTCCCTTGTCGCTGCTGATCATCTTTAGGACACTTTGTTAGATCAGCGACAAGTTATTTTGTAATATACTCTATCTTAGGCGATCAATGCAACGTTATTTCCTCTACTTGACTCCTTCCTTTGCATGTTTCTCGCCTTACGCATTTGGGGACTTGTCGGTGCGGGCACCTTTGCATGGCGCGTCGCGTGAACGTCGGCAACTTCTTTGGCGGTGCCGCCTCCGACAAAGCAACCTTGTCGCGACTAACGCAGCTCACTTAAGTTGTTGAGCGGACTCGAAACAAAGTAAGGGCGCGACTAGCCGGCGAGTTGGTTCCTCTGCGCACAGGTTTTCCATACAAAGTACTATCGTTCGAGGAAGATAACTTGAAATTTAAAAATTGATTGTTCAAACTTTGGCAACTTAGCTTTTCTGTCTCTTGCTTCCCGATGAGGTGAAACTTCATCGAGCGGCGCCTGGTCCATAGTATTATCTCCTCCTCCCCCTGGTTAACTTGTGCGCGAGGGAGCCTTCTTTTCTTTGAGAAAAGAGAAAGAAGAAGAAATAAAGTTATGGAGCCTAGCGGCTTGATTCTGCTTACCGGGTGTGGTTGCTGCACAAAGTGTTAGTCAAAACATGCAATAAAATGATGAAAGCATGAATTTGACAAGTTGTGCGCAACACATGAGCTTTACTGATGTACGGGCTCTGCGCCCGGCTTTGTACAAAGGATTACATGCAACTGCGGCAAGACTTAAACAAAAGGTGGTTGCCGGAACGGGTTCCGACAACCGCGCCCTATGGATAAAACTTGCGAAGATGCTCAATGTTCCAGGAGTTGCTCACCGGAATGCCATCTTCGGTCTCAAGGCGGACAGCGCCAGGCCTAGTGACTCGTTTCACCCGATAAGGGCCTTCCCACTTCAACGTCAACTTGTTTGAATTCTTGGCGGACTGAACGCGCCGAAGAACAAGGTCGCCTTCCTCGAGACTTCGGCATTAACCCTGCGGCTATGGTAGCGACGCAGAGCTTGTCAGAAGCGGCGGCTCGCCAGCCGAAGATCGATCCTCCTCAAGGAGCAGCGCGTCATCTTGTCGCAGCTGCTCTTGCTCGAGGTCATCATAAGCGAGCACTCGAGGCGATCCGTATCTGAGTTCCGTGGGAGAACTGCCTCTGCTCCATAGACTAGAGCAAAAGGGTGTTTGGCCGGTGGCTCGATTTGGCGTCGTCTGATCGACCAAAGAACCACCGGCAACTCCTCGATCCAGTTTCTTCCGCACTTGTGCAGCACAGCCGAAAGTTACGGTCTTGAGCCCGCAACACTTCAAAGATTTGCCCTCTCTCGCTTGACGGTTGCTTCTCGGGTGGGCAACGGAAGCAAAGCAGACCTTGGCGCCAAGATCTTGGACGTCTTGCATGAAGGTGCGACTCAGAAATTGTGTGCCGTTGTCGGTGATGATCCTGTTAGGGATTCGAAGCGGCAAACAATCGACCAAGAACTTGATCACGATCAGTGCTGTCACCTTCCTCACTGCTTCCACTTCCGGTCACTTTGTGAACTTGTCGATGGCGACGTACAAGTACTCAAAGCCCCCGACAGCTCGGGGGAAGGGGCCGAGGATGTCGAGCCCCCAGACCGAAAATGGCCAGGATAAAGGGATCGTCTGGAGAGCTTGAGCTGGCTGGTGTATTTGTTTGGAATGGGCCGCACGCTTCACACTTGGTTACTTGTGCAGTTGCATCTGGAGGGCTGTCGGCGGAAAGAAACCTTGCCGGAAAGCTTTGCCGACAAGTGCTCTTGCGCCAATGTGGTGACCACATATGCCTCCGTGTATCTTCGCCAACAGCTTCATCCATCTTCCCTGGAATACACTTCAATTTCACACCGTTGAGTCTTCTTACATGCGGTATCTTTGTCGTCAAACTGGTACATACTTGACTGCCGGGCTACTCTTTCCGCTTCTTCTTGCTCTTCGGGAAGTTCTCCTGTCCGAAGGAAATGGACAATCTGCTGCGCCCATGCTGGAGCTTGCGGTTCGACAACAAGGACTAAAGGCACATCTGCTGCTGCGGGAACATCAGCTTCCACGGCAAGGACCTGAGGTCCTGCCGGAGCTTGATGGTCCCCGACAAGCTTGCCGGAGCAAGACTTATCGGGAGCGTCTGCTTCAACGAAACAAACCCCGGGGTCTGCCGGAGCAGACTGCTCCTCAGCACTGTTGGTGTTGATCTTGGGGACCTTTGCAACGACGGCTTCGGGAAGCTCTGTCGGAAAGTAGTCACCAGAGGCCAACTTCCTCTTCTTGCTTTGTCCGGTTGATGGTGTTACGGTTGGTTGAGTTAGCTTGAGCACGAAAATCCCTGGTTCCACGAGCAACTTAAGTGCGGCGCACTTTGACAGCCGTCAGCAATATCATTCTGAGCTCTTGGAACATGTTCCATTTGCAGGCCGTCAAAGTGCTCTTCTAGCTTCCTCACTTCATCAACGTAGGCTTCCATCAACGAACTCTGGTAATCTTTGTTCACTTAGCGGATGACAAGCTGCGAGTCACCCCTGACAATAAGCTTTTTGATCCCAAGGTCCACTGCGATCCTGAGACCGGCAAGCAAACCTTCATACTCTGCAGTATTGTTTGTCGCTTGCTCCTTGGGAAAGTGCATCTGGACTACGTACTTGAGGTGCTCTCCGGTGGGTGCGATAAGCGACGCCCGACCGGGCGCCTTGCAGCGAGAAGGCACCATCAAAGTACATCAGCCACTCTTTGCATGCTTCCTTGACGGGAATGCTCGTCTCCGGAATCTCTTCATCTGGTGTTGGCGTCCATTCTGCTATGAATTCTGCCAGCGCTCTGCTTTGGATAGTTGATGTTCTTTCAAACTTAAGACCAAAGCTCGACAGTTCCAGTGCCCACTCGACAATCCTGCACAGCCGGATTCTGCAGTATCCTCTTCAGGGGAAAGCGAGTGACAACTGTGATCTCATGTGCTTGGAAGTAATGGCGCAGCTTTCTCGAGGCCATGAGGAGGCCGAAAAGCAATTTATGCACGCCAGAGTACCTCGATCTAGCCCCCTGTAGGAGGGAACCGACAAAAGTAGGTAGCTGCACCATCCTTTTCTGCATCTGGTCATGTGTCTGCGTGGATTCGTCCTTGTCGGGACCAGAGCTTGTCGGCGAAGCCCCCTGCTTGTCGCTGGATGTGCTTGCCGTGGTTGCTGGCTCGTCATCCGCCTCCCTCTCCGCTACTAACGCAGCACTAACCACTTGATTGGTTGCTGCTATATATAGCAACAACTTCTCTTGTGGCTTAGGTGCGACAAGTGTTGGAGTGGAGGACAGTATCTCTTCAGGTCCTGCAGCTGAGCATCAGCTTCGGGAGTCCATTTCATTGGACCTGCCTTTTTCAAAATATTGAAAAACGGCAGGGCGCGCTCAGCAGACCTAGAAATAAACCTGCTGAGAGCAGCCACGCAACCGCCAAGTCTTCGTACATCCTTGACGCGCTTTGGTGCTTCAATCTGCTCAATGGCCTTGATCTTGTCGGGATTAGCTTCAATCCCTCGTTGAGACACGAAGAACCCGAGAAGCTTGCCGGAAGGGACTCCAAACACGCACTTCTCGGGGTTGAGCTTGAGGTTGATCTTGCAGATTTGCAAAGGTCTCGTCCAAATCTTGAACCAGAGTTGCTTTGTCCTTGCTTTTGACCACTATGTCATCCATGTAGGCTTCTACATTTCTGTGCATTTGCGGCTCAAAAGCGTCATGGACTACCTTGCAAATGTTGAACCAGCATTCTTTAAACCGAAAGGCATCCGTATGAAACAGTATGTGCCACATGGTGTAATGAATGCGGTCTTCTCTTCATCTTCTTCAGCCATGAAGATCTGATGATATCCTGAGTATGCATCAAGAAACGAAAGCAAATCACATCCAGCCGTGGAGTTAACAATCTGGTCAATGCGCGGCAAGGGAAATGGATCTTTGGGACAAGCTTTATTAACATCCGTGAAGTCAATACAAAGTCTCCATTTTCCATTTGCTTTCTTATGACGACTACGAGGTTGGCCAACCACGTGGGATGGAGCACTCCTCGACAAGGCCTGCTGCTTCCGGCTTCTTGATCTCTTCGACTATGAATTCTTGGCGCTCCACGCTTGCTTCGACTTTTCGTTTGACGGGCGCGCATGAGGACAAGCGGCCAGGCGGTGCTCAATCACTTTCACAGGAACACCGGGATGTCGACGGTTGCCATGCAAACATCGCCGACATTCGCCCGCAGAGCAACGAAGCGCCGCCTTCCTATATAGGGAGTCGAGAGAGGCGCCGATGGTAAAGGTACCACCAGTGCCGTCCTCCTTGGCGGGCACCTTCTTGGTCTTTGGCGGAGCCACCATCTTCTTGCACTTGCCGGTGGAGCTCGATGGTGCGTCCTCGACGGTAGCGCAGCACTCCGAAGAGGTGCGCTTGCCGGAGTGGGCATCAGAGCTCTTGCCGGACTTGGACTTCGTCTTCTTCCCCCCGTGAGCTTCAGCGGCAAGTGTCTGGCAATCTGTCGCGGCTGCTGCATCCCGGTAGATCTTGTCGGCACGGATAAAGCGCATCCTTCTTGTCGCCCGTGGATGAGATGACGCTTATCGGGCCTCGCATCTTGAGTAGGTTGTAGGCATAGTGAGAGGCTGCCATGAACTTGGCGAAGTGCTTTGGGCGACGCAAGTATCCCATTGTAAGGCAACGGGAAATCGGCAACGTCGAATGTAACCCTCTCGATCCTGAAGTTCAGCTCGGCGCCAAATGTGACCGCAACGTAATCTTCCCTTTCGCTTGCTCCTTCCCGGACTGATTCCTTGAAAGTGCCGATCTCTTGAGCTCGCTGTCTGGGATTTGAAGCTTCTGGAGTACCGCGGAGGAGATCAGGTTCAAACCGGCCCCGCCGTCAACTAACATTTTTGTGACCTTGAGGTTGCGGATGGTTGGAGAGACCAACATCGGCAAGCACCCGACCGCAGTTATGCGATCAGGGTGGTCCTCAATATCAAAAATGATAGGCGTGTTGGACCACTTGAGAGGCTTGCGTGACTCTACGGATGGTTCCGATGCATTGACCTCCCGCATCCATTCTTTGGAGTTGGCGGTGGGAGGTATGCGTGGAAGCACCTCCGCCAACGCAGAGGACCTCTCGTGGCTTTCTGAAACTCCTGCTCGCCAGTGTCGGTCTTCCATATCTTCGCTGCCGTCATCATCTTCATCCTTGTCGGCGGCTGGGAGGTCGATCTCCCTTGCCGCTGCTTGGCCTTGCCGCAAGGCGTCCTCCCCGGCCGACGCTTGCTTGTTTCCCCGGACCTTCCCCTGGGCCTTCTCCTTGTCGCGCGCCGTACTCAACTCTCTGCTGTTCGACAAGCTGCTCGACTTTCTTGCAGCTCACGGAGGTCGTGGCCCTTGGTGCGGTGGATCTTGCAAGATCTTTGCTTGCCGGAGTCTGTCACCGCTTGTCGGCGGCCGCCACCGACCGGTGGTTGGCGTGGCCGCAACCTCCTTGCCGAAGCCACCAGCCTTGGCGTTCTTGTCGCCCGCCTCCTCTGCTTGGGCCCTTTCGGCGACTAGCACCTCTCTACTTTTCTTCTTCTGTTGCCTCGCCGTCGGCCCCTCTTTGCCGGGCGGTGTCCTCATGTCGAGATCCTGCTTCGCATTCTCTCACAGAGTCTCCTCCCTTCCTCGGTAGCGTGCACACTTGTCGGCCAAAGGCGTACAGCTCATCGACGTCCTTGACTTTGCACATCGCCATCTCCTCCCTCATCATGCGGTTCCGCACATTACGATGAAATGCGCCGATCACCGCGGCGGGGTGGACGCTCTGGGATGTTGTAGTGCACACGGCTGAATCTCTGAATGAACTTGCGCAGGACTCTCCTTCCTTCCGGGCGGCGGATGAAGGTCACTCTCTTGGCCATGAGGCTTGTGGCCGCCTGTGAAGGCGCCAACAAACTGATGGCACAGATCTGCCCAAGAAGATATGGAGCTGTCCGGCAAGTGCATGAGCCAAGATCTGACATTGGGCTTGAGTACCAGCGGGAAGTAGTTGGCGAGGATCTTGTCGTCTCGTCCCCCTGCAGCCTGCACCGCGATGGTGTAGATGCTAAGGAACTCCGACGGATGCGCCCCGCCATCATACTTCTCCGCACGTCTGGTTTGAAGTTTTTCCTGGGCCGCTTTGGACTTGCCGCAGCTCACGAGTGAACGCAGGGCAACTCTACATCACGGCAAGTCGCTTTGGCTCCTCCGGCGCGCATATCAACAGAAGGCCCAGCGCAGCGCATGTCGGATCGACGTCAGCGCTTCTTCGCGCTCGATGCGAAGTTCGAGCGTCCTCTTGTTGTCGCTCATGAAGAACTTGGCGCTGATCGCGGCGAAGCTTCATGGATCCGACGACGCGGTGGAGTCATTGTCGAGGTGGATCCGGTGAGTCGGCGATCTTGGCCTTCGTGGCGGAGAGTGCACGGTGGTTGCACCTCCGACAGCTCGTCGCCACCGCTCGTGCCTTGTCGCCTCACCGCGGCAATCTTTGGCGTTGGTTGCCGCGGGCGTCGCCGTTAACCTGGCAAAGCCGGCGAGGCTCGATAGTGGCCCTCCACTCGTCGACCTTGTCGGGCCGTTGGAGGTAGTCGAGGAGCAGCTGAGCTCTCGCCAGTAGCTTCTGGAGTAGTGGGTGGCATTGGAGAACGATGCGAGGAGCGGACACGCCGGACTTCTAACCACGTTAGAAGGAGCAGCACCCGTCCGGCGACCGTATCTCACTCGTGCCAGCATGTTGACGCGCATGCTGGTCTTGAGGGTCTCGATCAAACGAACGTATGGCGTTGTGAACGCCATGACGTTGTTGGTCCCGCGTCTCCTGAGATGGGCGCGGGGGATGCGCGGACACCTAGGTTTGCGGCGCCTTGTCCTTGGACTTGGCAACGTCGCGAACACCTTCGTCGGCGCTTGTTCCTCCGCCAGCGTCTGCCCCACCACCCGTTTGCTGCGGTGAGGGTGGGTACGACGCGGACGGCTCTGCTGCCCAAGCCTTCTTCTTCGGTGGCATGTTGAGGAACATGTTGATGACGCTGCTCGTGTGAACGCCGGATCAGATTCACACGGCCTCGACGCTTCTACCCGGGCGCGCCAAAGATGTCGGGGAGGCTGATCATACCCACGGACACCTATGGGGTCGGCGGACCAGGCCCCTTGTGGTTCGGAGGGGGGCGGAGATCGCATGAAGAGCGGATCGAGGCGTGGCACACGAGCAGTTTACCCAGCTTCGGAGCTCTCCGGAGAGATAAAACTCCTACTGCTGCTTGTCTGATGTATTGTGTTCTTGCTAGGGAGCAATGCAAGCTACAAAACCTACCGTGAGTGTCTCTGGTCTCTGGCGAGTCGAATGAACCGAACCAGCCGAACCCCTTCTACGTTGCGCATGGGCCTCCTTTTATATGCTCAAGGGATCTCCGGCAGGTGGCGACATAGATGAGGGTACAAATGTAAAAACAGGAGTTGGTACACCTACTCGACAATTATGCAGTGCAAAATACCTAACCACGACGGCAAGGGACAAAGCAATAAATGCCGTCGCTGTCGCCTAAACAATTGCAACATGAGACCGTCAGTGCGCCCCCGCTTCCACGATGGCAAGCCTGTCGGCGCCGCTTATCGCTGCTCTCCGCTGGCTGCACAGCCTCTCGACACGCCGCCGCATGGAACGGTCCCATGGCGACACGCGTCATGGATGAGCTGGAGCGGGGATGGAAGAGAAGTTGCATGCCGCGGCAAGCGCCTTGCCGCGAATCCTTGTCGCGCCCGGAGGCTTGTCGCTCAAGCCTTCCCGGCAAGCTCCTCTTGTCGGGGCCTTGTCTTCTGCGTGCCTGGAGTGGCCTTCCCAACAAGCTCCTCTTGCCGGGGCTTTGTCTTCTTAATCAAATACTTTGTTCTAGAATGGCTCCAAAGGAGCCACGGAGGATCTTGGCGGTGACGAGGCAAACCTTGCCGCGGGGTGCTGCAACTGTTCGTGCACGAGTACGGGATACTAGGGTACCCCTACTCTAGTACACCGACACTTGTCGGGGACGCCCACGAGACCCCGGCAAAGTCCTTGCCGGGGGCATCTGTTGTTCCAAGGCCAGGCCCGCACCTGCGAGAGTTTCGCTGCCCCGCGCCCGTTCTGACGTGGCGGCCAGCCCGCCAACTAGGCGAGCGCCTGTGTGGCAGCATGTAGCTTCTAGGCCAACTAGCCAAGCACCTGCGTGGTGGCATGCAGATCTTCGTGAAGACCCTGCCACCGCACCAGCTCAGCAACCAGCCAGCCAGCGTGGCGCTGCATGCCTCGTCAGCTTGGATGCGCGTCAGAGCGAGGCGAGGCGGCGACAGATAGGACGAGCTTCTTTGCCGTCCCCAATAAAGCAAGAGGGCACGTCAGCATTAAATGTGCTTGCCCTACGGTGCCAGGCGATAGACTTGTACACTGTACATACTTTCCACCTCCTGTGTGCCACTATGGCAACCCCTTTGACATATAAAAGGAGGCCCGAGGCGTACTGAGGAAGGATTCAGACTTTTTGTACTGGGCATGCACCGTAGCTAGTTCAAGAGATCAAGAACACGAAATACACACAAAGTAGGACTAGGGTTTTACGCATCGTTTACAGCCCGAACCTGGGTAAAAATCCCGCCCCCCCCACCCCCCCGGGTTGATCTTCTAGACCCGCTCTTTGCACAGCTCCACGCCCCGCCAACCGTAGAAGGGACTCCTCGAGGGATCCCATAGGTGTTGTTCCTGAGCCCTGACATCTTTGGCGCGCCAGGTAGGGGCGCTAAGGCAGTGAAAATCCGGTTTTGAAGTTAACTCATCGACTCCTTCGTTGTGATGGCTCCCAAGAAGAAGGCGATCACGGCGATTGGTTCGTATGGGGCCGAACCACCCGTCCCGACATGGGTGGGCGACGGAGCGGTCGCGAATGGTGGTGGAGGCGTGGCCCGCAAGCATCCATGACACTCTGGCAATCGGAGCCAGGAGAGCGGCGTCATGCGTGCCCGAGACGACGAGCCGCATGCCGCTGGGCCCTGGGACGGAGCCGTTCTGACGACGGGCGGCGGGTCGACCTCCTGGACGCCCCAGCCGGCGCCCGCGCAGCGACCTTCCCAGGCCGCGCGTGACGAGAAACGCCGCGACGTCGGTGCCTCCGGAAACTGCCGCGAGAAGAGCCCTCTGCGTCACTCTCAAGATGCACCGGGCTGGCATGCGCGCCCAGATGCTGGAGGAAACGGCACACGATAGCGAGACCGTGATAGAGCTCCTTCTAACATGGTTAGAAGTCAGAGCGCATAACGGTCCAGACAGCTTTCACCGCCACCCACGCCAGCGGAAGCATTGGTACGCATGCAAATACTCCTTGACTTCCCTCCAGCTGCAAAGAAGATCGACGAGTGGAGGGCCACCGTTCGAAGCCTCATCAGCTTCGCCAACAAAGATGAGCCGCGCCCAGCGGGACCCTCTTGCCGGCATTCTATCGAGCCGGTGCATGCCAGTGGTGGGAGGACCGAAGACGCTGCAACCACGGTGCACTCTCCTCCCCCACGACCACGACAGCAGCCGCTGGCTCGCCGGGTCGACGCTCGCGACAACATTTCTACGATGTCGTCTGACCCGGGAGCCCGCTGCGACCAACGTCAAGTCCTTCGGGAGCGAGCTCAGGAAGACGCTCGGACCATAATCGAGCGGCGGCGAGAAGCGCGCCATCAGTCAGATAGGTGCGTGGGACCCACTATGGACCGCCCAACGCCGGGGGGTGCCGATGACATGCCTTACGAGGTGGGTTGTCCAGCCTTTACCCGTGAGCTGCGGCAGTTCAAGTGGCCCACCTACCGCACGTTCAAGCCTGAGGTCGGAGAAAAATACAACGGTACCCGTATGAGTTCCTCAGCATCTACACCATCGCGATGCAAGCTGTCGGGACTCGCGACTATAAGGTGCTTCCCAATTATTTCCCGTTGGCACATAAGCCCAACGCCATGTCATGGTTGATGTACCTGTCAGTGGATTCCATCTCTTCTTGGTCGGATCTGTGCCACGAGTTTGTTGGCGCCTTTACCGGAGGCCACCAAGCTCCTGGCCAGGCGAGTGATTTGCATGTCATCCCCCAGAAGGATGGCGAGTCCCTTCACAAGTACATACAAAGGTTCAGCCGTGTGCGGTACAATATCCCAGATGTTCATCCTGCCGCTATCATCAGTGCATTCCACCAGAATGTGCGCAACCGCAAGATGTGCGAGGAGCTGGTGATGAACAAGGTTAAGGATGCAACCGAGCTTTATGTTCTGGCCGATAGGTGCGCTCGGGTTGAAGAAGGAAGTACCCCACGAAGATGCCGACGCGGAAACCGACTCCACAGACGAATACGTTGTTTCCCCGGCAAAGAAAGGCCGACGCTGCAACAGGAAGCGTAAGGGCAAGACCGTGCTTGCCTTCGAGGGATCCGGCAACCCCGGCGCCGCTAAGAAGGCCAAGGTTGACAACCCCGGCAAGGAAGTTGCCGGGTGCGCCGCCTGCCGGACCTTGGCGACTCTTGACAAGCCGGAGGCGCTCCACAAGTAGTCTTTGCCAGAACCATCGCACCAAGGGCCATGACCTCCAGAATTGCCAGCAGGTTGAGCTGCTCGCAGAGAAGCAGAAAGTTGAGTATGAGAGGCGCGATAAGGAGAAGGGCCAGGATGGTGCTGAGGAGTCCGACAAGAAGCGTGGCGGTCGAGGCCGCCGCGATAAGGATAATCAACAAGAGAGGCCCGCTCGAGGCCGCGACAAGAAAGAGGGAGATGATGATCATGATGAGGATGACGAGTCCGGCGAGCAGGAGTTCCAGAAAGCTACGGAGGCCATGTGCGTCGATGTTGGCGCCTCGTTGCACATCTCTCACCGCCAACTAAAGCAGTGGGCGTGTGAAGTCATTACGGCGAAGCCATCGTTCGACGCCCAGAGGCCACTAAAGTTGTCCAGCACGCCTATCATTTTTGCACCGAGGATCACACTGACCGCACAACTGCGATCGGGTTTTTGCCGTTGTTGGTTTCCCCAACAATACGCAACCTCAAGGTGACAAAAAAGCTAGTTGATGGTGGGGCCGGTCTGAATTTGATCTCGCCCGCCGTGATCGAGATGCTGCAATCCCCGATGGAGATGTCGAGGAGATGGGCACGTTTCAAGGGGTCAACCCGGGTCGGAGTCAGCCGAAGGGCAAAGTCACGTTGCCCGTCACATTAGGGGGCGAGCTGAACCATGAGACGGAGAAGATCGTTTTTGATGTTGCCAAGATCCCCTTGCCCTATAATGGGATCCTTGGCCGCCAGCGCTGGCCAAGTATATGGCGGCATAACATTACGCCTACAACACGTTGAAGATGCCTGGGCCGATGAGCATCATCACCGTCCCCTACGACAAGAAAGACGTGCTCATCTGCGCCGACCAACTCTACCGGGAGGCAGTTGTACCAGCTGCCACAAAGGCACTTGTTCCTGCCGCTGAGGCCCGGGGAGGTAAGAAAACCGGCAAGGCCTCTGCCTCTACCGGCAAGGTCCCTTCTGGCAAGACTTCTGTAGTGGTTTTGTCACGGCAGATGTCCTCATGAAAGGACTTAGCCGTGGAGCCATCGCTACGGGTTAGCTTAAAGGGGTTAAAGCGGACACAAGGACGCAAGAGATTTTATACTAGTTCGGCCCCTTCGATGAAGGTAAAAGCCTACGTCTAGTTGTGATGGAATTGATGGGGGTTTCGATGACTAGGGAGCAAACAAGCTTCGCCTAAGTCTCGAGTTGTTATCTGTTATCCTGAATCGCCGTCGGGTCGTCCCCTTATATACATGGGTGACGCCCGTCGGTTTGCAGAGTCCCGAGACCGGCTCATAGTCGTGTCCGGTTCAGTCTCTAATATTTCTAACTTACGACACAAGTAACATACTAACGTCGGTTCACAGCTACAAGCCTTAGACCGGTTCTGGGCCTTAGGCCCTTACAAAATATCCTCATGGGCTTCAAGCATACTTGACTACTGATGAAGTTAACCCGGCCTCTCTTGGCCGGTTTACGCCCAGTAGTAATATCCCCAACATTAGGCCCCAGATTGATTTGAACAGGTTCATATCAATCCTTAGTAAAAAGCTTCATTCTTCAGCATCTTCTTGGTTGAACCGCCGTGACGTCATCTTCTCAGATTGTGGTGAACCGGCTTGACGTCATCTGTCATAAAGGATTATATCTAACATCTTTTGTTTAATAGACCTGCGACAATCGAGGCGACAACTCCGTTTCCAAACTCGCGGCTCCTTGATTCTCGCGCCTGACACACATGTCCTTTGCCTTTATAAATAGATCGAAGCGTCATTTCCTTTTTCCCCTTCGTGCCCCTCTGCTTCGTCTTCCTCGCGCTGCCCAGCTTCGGAGCTCCGCCTCCGCCGTCAACCTCTTCACCAAATTTCTTGGTCAGCCAGATCACCTCGAACGCACTCGTAGCATCGCGGTGACCTTCCGCTTCTTCCTCTGCTCCGGTAAATCTTCTATCCTTTCACTGTAGATCTGTTCTTAGGGTTTCCATGTTCTTCGGTGTTCATCGCTTATTTCTTGCTCATATGATAACTGTCAGTTAAATCTGTGGATCCTTGTTCTGTGTAGCAGTATTTTCTTAGCATCCGCTGTTACCTGCGCATCTCAAGGTCTTAGATCTCCCTGCGTCTTTGCTCGTTGATTCAGTACCGCTCCGTTTTATGCCTTGAATATTTATTTCTTTTCTGAATATACTCCAGATCCAAAGCTGTAACAAGTTTTCGTGAAACCTGTTTTCGCACATCCACACTTGATTCATCCATGTTTCAGACCAGGCGGTTTAACTATAGAGAAATTGACAACTCGGCATATACCATTAGTCCCCTTGTTGAACCGCCAAAGTTTTTCTGGTTTATGTATTGCCACCTTGCAGAACTCCGGTTTGTAAACAAAATCTTCCGGTTTAACAATGGACGCATCAATCTATAGCCTTCCAACATGTTCCTGAACCGGTATTACTGCCTTGCAGATTGCATTATGGCCAAGCAAGTATATGAGTGTAACTGGGTCCCTTCTCGAGTGACTGAAACCCAACTGGAGAACTTAGTTCGCACCGGCGCTTTAGGCCAGAAAGATGTCATTCACTGGAGGGTCCCTGGTCCGGAGAGTTCTCCAGAACCCAAGGATGGAGAAGTTGTCGTTTTTGCTGACCACCTAGCCCGGGGTTTCAGTCCACCCGATTCAAAGTTTTATCGAGATTTCTTGGCCAACTTCCAAATGCATCCACAAGACATTGGCCCCAACTCCATAACCAATATCTGTCATTTTCAAGTGCTCTCTGAGGTGTTCTTTCATGAGGAGCCCTCAGTTGAACTGTTCAGAGATTGCTTCCATCTAAACCGCCGCACTTAATTTTCTGACGGTCCCAACACCGAGTTGGGTGGTGTGGCGATTCAAAAGCGGAAAGAGGTCACTTACCCTCATGCCAAACTGCATAGCCATCCCAAAGAGTGGAACTCAACATGGTTTTATTGCAAAGATATCTCTCCTGAAGGAGAAAATCCTTTACCGGGTTACCGTCCGGAACGGCTAAGCAATACACACCCTCTCCCTCACAGACTGACTGCTAGGGAAAGAAGCAAATATGCCCCCAACTATCCAAGCTCCGGGCCTTCATGGCCAACGGGTTGACAGGAGTTGATCTTGCTCGATGCTGGATATCTTGGAGTATACTGCCCCTAAGCCTGCGCTCCAGTTTGATGTGCAAATACATAGAAGATGTAAAATAACCTCTCCGGCATATCGAGATCTAACTGACAGACGATGAAGTGATTGAAGCTGTTAAGAGGATGTTGAACGAATCGGAAGCTGCTTGCGCACAAACCGGCCTGGCTCCCTTTTCTGCCATTAACAAACAGCCAACCGTAAGACTCATATCTTATTCCTTTATACAATCTGATTATATTCAAGTACTCTTTGTTGATGTTAACATCCTTCCAACAGGGTGATGATCCATTTTGGAGCAGGAAGACTCCACAAGAGAAACAGGTGGCAATAACCCGGCCCAAGACAAAAGTTGTGAAGAAACCAGCTTATAGAAAGAAAACCACTGCCTCCTCCGATCTACCAGCTGACGATGATGTGGGTAATCCGGACCTTCTGGTAGAACTTGACTCACTTGGTCTATTTTTTACACACCTTATTGATAATGATTATTGCCAGGATGATGCCGAAGCTAGTCATGCTGATGTTGTAGAGGTAATCGCTCTTTCTTCCGATTCAAACCCTTTACCTTCAAACAAATCCGTCAAGCAAACCGAAAAGTTAAATTTTCTCATCCTCTTGCTTACTTGGATCGAAACTTTCTTATGAAGATACAACAACATGAAGCTCGTCAGCAACCCGCAAGACAATGACAGGTAGTCACCTCCACCGGTTTACCGAACAGTCCAGTTCGGAAACGCCGTTCAAAGGTCTCTAACTGTTTCGTCAATGCTTATCCTAAAGCGGGCTGCTTTCGTCAACCTCTTAATCCATCTAACTCCGATTATCAGGTGACTTCTCATTCTTCCTCTGGCGAGTCAACAGGCAGCCAACTCCCACCGCTCAAGACAGTGCTTGGGTAAGCCATATTCCTGATAATGCTATTTTGTATAGCACTTTCAATGTTCATTGGACTGATCCGTCTTTTTTCCTTTTAGAGCCAAGCCCAGGCCAAGCAAGAAAGCTCGCCTGGATAAAGCGGCAGAAGACGAGGGTCCTGAACCGTCCCAAACACCAAACCCTGAGGAACACATCCAAGATGATATACTAACTGATCCACCATTGCAAGGTCACAATGTTACTGTTGAAGAGGCGTATGTTGATACCACCGGTCCTCCAAGTCAACCCACAAGTCCTGCTCAAACTGACAAGACAGCGAGTCCACCAAAGCAGACGGATAAACCGGCGACCCTAGTGCGAACCAGCGAAGCCAAGGATGACGATGTTGTGATTACTGGCTTTGGCCATTCCGAGCCAGGTAATCCTGTCGCCTTGTGCAAGCATACTGCTAAGGATGAATTTACTGCCTTTGGTAAAGGCAAGTGGAGTGCTGATTTGGCAACTTGCGCCGCTTTGAATCCACAAGAGCTTCATTCCGGCTATTTGAACCGGTTATATACCAGCCGTGACTATGAAGCCGGTTTAGTGAACATGATGAAGGACAAATATGAGGTAATCTCCATAACTCTCTACTTGTATATTGCAAACTGTCAACTCTGATAGCCCCCAAGGGCCGGTTCAACTTAATGTAGTTAAACCGGGTCTTGAATAACATAAGAATTCCAGCATTACTTAATGATAGAGCAAATAGGCATTAGCCCCCAAGTGCCAAGTTGAATACTTGTATTGAGCTTGGGACTTTATATATAAATTGTAGGATGAAAAGCAAATATGCATTAGCCCCCAAGTACCAAGGGCATAACTTGTTGTGGGGTTGGCACTTCAACTCTGCATCGTAATCCTTAAATGTTTATCTGTATGTAGGCTGATGTGAACAAGAAAGATAGTCAAATTGCTGATCTTCAAGAAAACCTGAAATCCCAGCAGGCTGAAACCTCCAAAGTAAAGGACGAATTAACCAGCACTTTAAGCGTCATGGAAAAGCTTAAGGAGGACTTCAACAAGGAGCGGGCGGATTGGGCCACTGAAAAGGCCGCTTTAACTCAATAGGCAGAACATGCTAAAGCTGCCCTTAAACCGGTGGTGGATGAACTGACCAGTGTAAAGCGGCAAGTACATGACATGACCGCTGCTGTCTTTGGTAAGCCCTTTTTGACTTCTGTCGTAATAAAGCCTTCTCATAAAATTGCCGGTTTAATAATCCTTTGAATGATACAGGGACACGTATTGGCCACTTGGGATCAGACGTGCGGAAAAAGTTGAAAGCTTCTTATACATTGATAGAGCAACTCTATACCGGTGCGCAACGGATCATCAGCACCGCTTCTCACAACAACCCGTCCCCGACCTTGATCTAGGATACCCTAAAAAGGTTGTCCATGCTTCCTGCCCGGTTTGAAGAATTAAAGAAATCTGCTGCTAGAACCGGCGTGATAAATGCCTTAATCCGGGCCAAAGCGTGGGTGCCTGACTTTGATCCTGTTGAAGCGGCCCAAGGTTTCCCAAGCTTGAAGGAAGATGGGACGGAATTCAACGAAGAAGATCTTAGAGCTATAAACCGGGAGGTGCGCCCTTTGGCCTGTCAACTGGTTGAAGAGGCAAATCTGTCTCACTATCAGGCCCAGTATGATGGAGAAAACAAACGAGTGTCTGCACCAATTCCTGAAGCGGAGAACCTTATACCGCCAATCCGTAAGCATACTTACGCTCCTGATATCGAACCGTCCTTGCTGATCAATGATGAAGCCGTATTTCAAGCATTAATGGGAATCGACTGGACAACTGTTGATTTCCAGCCGCTGGGTAGGGAATCAGAAGTTGAAGCGGCGCAGGATGACCCGCAACCATCAGGCCAAGCTGGCGATCAAGCATAAACCGGAGGCCGGTTTACAGTACTGCTTCCTTAAAAAACAATTATCTTATCCGGCACTTTGTGTTGCCTTGTAATGAACTAGCTGCCACACTTTGATATGCCTTCGCATATGTATTGCAACTTATGTTTTCGTTGAATCATCAACTTTAAAGCTATTATCTGCAGCCAAAAATCTTAAACCGCCATTGTGGTTGTACCACCAGACGGGTTATCATATCCATGTATATGAAACTAAAGATAATACTTTAGATTAAACTTATGATAAAATATGGGAATATATGATACCTGCCATCATTGGGCATGAAGTTGGCCGTGCCAACCTTGAAGCGGAGTTGTAAAAAACCCGCTCTACTGAAGGAGAAAACAGCTCCTGCATATATAAGGTCGGTCTACCAGGTAAACCGTTCCGGGTTAAGATGAACACCGGTGTTACTCCATAAGAGAATGTTTATTAAAAATCAAACGGGGCAAAAGTGTCTCCAGATAAAAACAAACCGTGTCCTGTCAACGGATAGTCCAATGGGTTTAACAATTGTCGGTTTAAGAACACAACAAGAGAAAAAAGCAAACAAATTGCAAGCAAAAGCAAATACAAAATCTTTTGCGAAAAGAGGCTATTTGAACCGATCAATTGGCATTACCATGGTCGGACACGACCAAGCTCCCAATAGGCGTAGCTATGGTCATGTCAGCCAGACCCCAAATGATGCAGTGGCATTATGCCGATCAAGAGGTGTAGCGATGGTTCGGGTTCGACCAAGCCCCAAGTGATCCCGTGGCCTTAGGCCGACCAAGAGGCGTGGCCGGGTTCGGGCGTGACCAAGTCCCTCAAGTGATCTCGTGGCTTTCGCTTTGTCAAAAGGTGTTGCATTGGTTCGGACACGACCAAGCCCCCAAGTGACATAATATAAAGCTTTGTTAAAAAGCTAACTCAAGGGGTAAACCGGAGACCGCTTTAAGATAAAACTCCGTGTAACCACTCATGATGTAAAAATAACAGAGACCCCGCCTTAGCTAAGGCTCCGGTTTATTGTATTGATCATAATATAGTCATAATATGTACATAAGTAAAGCCTATGGCTTAAGTATAGTAGGGCCAAAGATGAGCTATGTTCCACGGCATGTTGGTCTCCTCCTCTGATGTACGTGAGTCTTTATGCTCTCGAATATCAATCGAGATAAATGCGACCCGTTGTGCAGATTCTTGCTGACCACGAAAGGTCCTTCCCAAAGGTGGGGATAGCTTGTGCATATCGATCACGGTCTTGAATGAGTCGGAGCACCAAATCTCCTTCTTGAAAGGTTACGGTTCTAACTTCGGCGGCTGTGATAGCGACGAAGATCCTGCAGTAAATCGCCGAACGGGCAGCTGCAATGTCTCGCTCCTCATCCAAGAGGTCTAAAGCGTCTTGTCGAGCTACCTCGTTGTCCGCTTCAACATAAGCTGCTACACGAGGTGAGTCATGACGGATATCACTGGGGAGAACTGCCTCTGCTCCGTAGACCATGAAGAACGGCGTATATCCTGTCGATCTGTTGGGTGTAGTGTTGATGCTCCACAACACAGATGGTAACTCCTCGACCCAACAACCCGGCGTCCGCTGCAACGGAACCATAAGCCAGGGTTTGATGCCTCGTAGGATCTCCTGGTTAGCTCTCTCTGCTTGTCCATTGAACTGTGGGTGAGCCACTGATGAAATGTCAAGCCGGATGTGCTCCTGTTCAGAGAACTCCTTCATAGCACCCTTAGACAGATTGGTACCATTATCAGTAATGATACTGTGTGGAAAGCCGAACCAGAAAATCACCTTCTTAATGAATTGAACCGCAATGGCTGCATCACACTTGCTGACGGGCTCCGCTTCTACCCACTTTGTAAATTTGTCAACCGCCACCAAAAGGTGGGTCTTCTTGTCCTTGGACCGTTTGAAAGGCCCGACCATATCCAGCCCCCAAGTCGCAAACGGCCAAGTAATTGGAATCATCCTCAATTCTTGAACTGGCACATGAGCGCGTCTTGAGAATTTCTGACATCCGTCACATCGCCTAACCAGGTCCTCCGCATCAGCATGAGTAGTCAACCGATAGAAACCGTGACGAAACGCCTTAGCCACCAGAGATTTTGAACCGGCGTGGTGACCACAATCTCCTTCGTGGATTTCGCGCAAGATCTCAAAACCTTCCTCTGGCGACACACAATGTTGAAATGCCCCTGATACACTGCAATGATGCAACTCGCCATTGACAATAGTCATGGACTTGGATCGCCGGATTATCTGTCTGGCTAGCATCTCATCCTCTGGTAGCTCGCCCCGGTTCATGTACGCAAGATAAGGAACCGTCCAATCCGGAATAACATGCAGAGCCGCCACCAACTGAGCCTCCGGATCAGGAATAGCCAAATCCTCTTCGCCAGGGAGCTTGACCGACGGGTTGTGCAGGACATCTAACAAAACATTAGGCGGGACCGGTTTACGCTCAGAGTCCAGCCGGCTTAAAGCATCCGCCGCTTCGTTCTTCCGTCTAACCACATGATCCACCTGATATCCCTTGAAGTGGCCTGCAATGATATCCACCTCACGACGGTATGCTGCCATAAGCAGGTCCTTAGAATCCCAAGTACCAGATACTTGCTGGGCCACCAGATCCGAGTCACCGAAGCACTTAACCCGGCTAAGATTCATCTCCTTAGCCATCCGAAGACCATGGAGTAAAGCTTCGTACTCGGCTGCATTGTTAGTACAAGGGAACATTAAGCGGAGAACGTAATAGAACTTATCACCTCGTGGGGAAGTTAATATGACGCCTTGACTCGAGCCCTCAACCGCCTAGACCCATCGAAATGAATAGTCCGATGGGTGTGATCCGGCTTTTCTTGAGCGCTTGCAGTTCCGTCCAATCATTGATGAAATCCACAAGTGCTTGAGATTTGATCGCCGTCTCGAGGCACGTATTTCAAACCGTCTTGACCCCAAGCTCTATAGCCCACTTGGCAATCCGGCCAGTTGCCTCCCTGTTTTGAATTATATCTCCCAAAGGAGCAGAGCTGACCACTGTGATGGGATGTCCCTGGAAGTATTGCTTAAGCTTCCGGCTTGCCATGAGAACTCCATACACCAGCTTCTGCCAATGCGGGTAACTTTGCTTGGACTCAATAAGCACCTCGCTGATATAGTAAACCAGACGCTGAACCGGATATTCCTTGCCCGCCTCCTTGCGCTCTACCACAATAGCTACGATGACTGCGCGAGCATTAGCTGCCACATATAGTAGCAATGGTTCTTTGTCAATTGGAGCAGCAAGAACATGCGGGTTGGCTAGCTGCCGCTTTAGGTCCTCCAAAGCTTTATCAGCGGCCGGACTCCAGACAAAGGGATCCGCTTTTTTCAGCATCTGATACAAATGTATTGCCTTCTCACCTAGGCGACTGATAACCCGGCTGAACGCGGCAATCCGGCCCGCCAAACACTGGTCATCATTGATACATTTCGGTTTAGCCAGAGAGGTGATAGCTGTGATCTTCTCCGGATTAGCCTCAATTCCCCTGTTGGACACTAGAAAACCCAATAACTTGCCTGCCGGTACACCAAAAACACACTTGGCCGGATTGAGCATCATCTTGCATTTCCGTAGGTTATCAAAGGTTTCCTTAAAATCATCAACCAGAGTCTCTTTCTCTCTTGACTTAACCACAATATCATCCACATAAGCATGCACATTACGGCCGATCTGCTTATGAAGGCGATTCTGCATACACCTTTGTTGATAAGTTGATCATGGCACTCTTGAGCCCAAAGGGCATAGATACATAGCGAAGGCTCCAAAGGAGTTATGAAGGCCGTCTTTCTCCTGGTCCTTAATTGCCATCTTGATCTTATGATAACCAGAATATGCATCCGTAAAACTCAAAGCGCTCACAACCCGCCGTAGCATCAATAATCTGATCAATGATGGGGAGGGCAAAGGATCTATTTGGACAAGCCTTGTTAAGATCTGTGTAATCCACACACATGCGCCCAGTGCCGCTCTTCTTAAGGACCAGCACCGGATTAGCCAGCCATTCGTGATGGAACACTTCAACAATAAAGCCAGCCGCTAAGAGCCTGGCCACTTCCTCTCCAATAGCTTTGCGCCTTTCTTCGTTGAACCGGCGGAGAAACCGCTTCACCGGTTTGTACTTAGGATCAACATTAAGAGTGTGCTAAGCGAGTTCCCTTGGTACACCTGGCATGTCAGAAGGCTTCCATGCAAAAATGTCCCGGTTCTCACGGATGAACTCGATGAGCGCGCTTTCCTATTTCAGATCCAAGTTGATACTGATACTAAACTGCTTGGACGAATCGCCAGGTACGAAGTCAACAAGCTTGGTCTCAGCCGCCGATTTGAAATTTAGAGCCGGATCATGTTCTGTGGTTGGCTTTTTCAACGGAGTCATGTCAGTCGGATCATCATTATCCTTGTAATACTTCAACTCTTCCGTGGCACAAACCGACTCTGCATAGGCCGCATCACCTTCTTCACACTCCAAGGCAATCTTGCGACTTCCATGAATGGTTATGGTCCCCTTGTAACCCGGCATCTTGAGCTGCAGTTAGATATAACAGGGTCGTGCCATAAACTTGGCATAAGCCGGCCGGCCAAACAAAGCGTGGTACGGGCTCCGGATCTTAACCACCTCAAAAACCAATGTTTCTGACCTGGAATCATGATCATCTCCAAAGGCTACCTCCAAAGCTATCTTGCCAACAAGATATGCTGACTTGCCTGGCACCACACCATGGAACATCGTATTGGATTGTTTAAGATTCTTGTCTGTTAGCCCCATACGACGGAAGGTCTCATAGTACAAGATATTAATGCTACTTCCTCCATCCATGAGCACCGTGGTGAACTTATAACCTCCCACCTGAGGTGCCACCACCAACGCTAGCTGACATGGATTGTCAACCCGGGGCGGGTGATCCTCTCTGCTCCATATGATTGGCTGTTCGGACCAGCATAAATAACGAGGCACGGCCGGTTCAACAGAATTCACTGCTCGCTTGTGAAGCTTCTGGTCCCGCTTATCCAAGCTAGTGGTGAACACATAATATTGCCCACTATTCAACTGTTTTGGATGGCTCTGATAACCCGACTGCTGCTGCTGCTGATTGTAACCACCCTGGCTATTCTGATTGTTTTGATTGTTATGTCCACCCTGATCTCCATTGAAGCCTGAACCAACGTTTCCTCCACCGTGACCCGGCCCATGGAATCCGGATACTGAGCCACCACCTGATCCGTGATTATACCGGAAAGCATTAGAATTTTTGAACTCCTGCATAATATAACAATCCTTCCAAAGGTGGGTGGCTGGCGCCTCCTTCATCCCGTGCTTCGGACAGGGCTGGTTTAATAGATAAGTCAGGCGGTCCGGATTGGGACTTGGAGCTCCACCACGATTCGGTGGTTTACCCTTCCGTCGCTGACCCCTGTCCTGTGCGTTGGTCTTAGCCACAAAGTCCGCTTTACGCTTGCCTCCGTTACCATGACCTGTCGTGTTGTGCTGCTGCCCCTTGGAGTTGCCGTTCTTCTTTCCCTTCCCTGTCTTGTCATCATCAGACTTGGGATCGTTGGTACCATCAGAATCAACATACTTCACTAACGCAGTCATGAGGGTTCCCATATCATTGCAATGGCGCTTCATCCTTCCCAATTTCAACTTCAGAGGTTTAAATCGGCAGTTGCTTTCCAAAGTTATAACCGCGGAGTCGGCGTTAATATGGTCTGAGAAGTGCAAAATTTCTGAGACCCGGCGTACCCAGCGGGTTGTTGACTCTCCTTCCTCCTGGACGCAGGCCGCTAAGTTCACTCTCGACATGGGCTGCTTACATGTATCCTTGAAATTCTGGATAAACCGGGCTCAAGAATCGGGCCCATGAACTGATAGAATTGGCTGGTAAGCTCTTTAACCAAATAGGGATGTCCCTTCAAGCATCATGGTAAAATACTTTGCACATGCCGCTTCATCTACATCAAGCATCTCCATGGCCATCTCATAGCTCTCTACCCATGCTTCTGAAGATAAATCGGCCGTGTAACTTGGTACTTTGCACGGGCCCTTGAAATCCTTGGGCAGGCACACATTGCATAAAGAGGGGACAAGACAAGGCACTCCCAAAGAACTGGAAGTAACCCCTGGCTCAATTGTGGTGCTTGGACGAACCGGCGTAAGTTGACGATCCTCATGTCTGTCTTTGCTAACTTTCGGCGTCCTGCGCGCCGGGCCCGGCCCACCACTTCCTGAGCATCACCGCCGGGTTACGTGCCACGGGCGCTCACGGTTCCACGACATTCGATACGGCGGTTCATCCATCCCCTAACTGTAACTCCATCTTGGGCCAGGGGTGGAATGAATTTAGTCACGGCTATATGAATATGCTTCCTGCTGAACCAAAGCTGTTCGAAGTAGTTCCTTAACCCGGCGTGTCTCCACCGCTTGCGGAGAATCACCTTCAATCGGGATGGCCTCCAGCCGTGAAGCGGCGGCAATAAGGTTGTCCATCAGATTGGAATAATGACCTGGAGGTGTCTGGATAGGCTGAGGCATGATGTTATTCTGTCGAGGCAGCTCCATCAGGCGAGGTTGAACCGGCGCACCCGTCCCAGGTGCCTCCGCCCGGTTTAACCACGACGGATTACTAGTCCCTGCTCCTGTGGTGTTAAAGAGGTTTCTTCCATCGAAGACCGTCGGCAAGCGAGATCGATGCTTCCTTTTCAGGATTTCATGCGACGCTGCTCTGGTCCAAAGATAAGCTTATAGGCTGCGCAAGATTCCAAAGCGGCCCCGCGACCATCCTGTTGTTCTCAGCTGCTAGGTCGGCCTTGGCCTGAGTGATCTGTTCCCTCACTTTTGTAATCTCCGCGTTGTGGGCGTCCTGATCCGCCGGGTTAGCCTCTGCCATGAGCACAACCAACGCATCAAACAGATCAGATAAAACTTGAGCCGGCGGGCGCACAGAGCCTCCTGCCCCGGCCGCCGCCGCCGCTGCTGATCCAGAGAACATTGCCGCTACAGTCGAAGAGTGGACCGCCGCCTGTGTACCGACCATGAATATCCCGACCCGGTTGGGTAGATCAGAGGGGTCCGGAATACTGTCACCATCGGAACAGCCCTCAATCCGGCCGTCTTGTAACTGATACAATGACTCGGTTTCTCCGGTCGAGGACTCGTCGCCGGAATAAATGACGGTCTCGCTACCAGATCCCGATCCAGCATCATATTCTCCTCCGTGGATGACTCCCACGAAGGCACGCTTCACGGCCGGTTTACCCTGGGCAGATCTCGCACGCTGAGCCGTTTCGACGAGGTCAGTGCAGATGTCCGACTCAGGGCCCGGTTCACCGATCTTGCCAATGAAGACGTGTATGCCACCAAAGGGGACCCGGTACCCGTACTCAATCGAGCCGGCCTCGGGGCCCCAACCTGAATCGTCAATGTAGAGCTTGCCGCGACGGCTCTTGGTCATCCGTCCCACAGCGTAACCCTTGAGTCCTTCGAAGTTGCCCTCCAAGAACTTGAAACCATCGTGCAATAGCCACACGGTGGGCGCCAATTGTCGTGGTTTTGTCACGGCAGATGTCCTCATGAAAGGACTTAGTCGTGGAGCCATCGCTACGGGTTAGCTTAAAGGGGTTAAAGCGGACACAAGGACGCAAGAGAGTTTATACTAGTTCGGCCCCTTCGATGAAGGTAAAAGCCTACGTCTAGTTGTGATGGAATTGATGGGGGTTTCAATGACTAGGGAGCAAACAAGCTTCGCCTAAGTCTCGAGTTGTTATCTGTTATCCTGAATCGCCGCCGAGTCGTCCCCTTATATACATGGGTGACGCCCATCGGTTTGCAGAGTCCCGAGACCAGCTCATAGTCGTATCCGGTTCGGTCTCGAATATTTCTAACTTACGACACAAGTTACATACTAACGCCGGTTCACGGCTACAAGCCTTAGACCGGTTCTGGGCCTTAGGCCCTTATAGAATATCCTCATGGGCTTCAAGCATACTTGACTACTGATGAAGTTAACCCGGCCTCTCTTGGCCGGTTTACACCTAGTAGTAATATCCCCAACAACTTCCGACCCCAGCAAGGACTCCTGCACCTCCTCCGGTAAATGCGCCTCTTCGGAGTGCCGCGTCGCCATTGAGGACGTGCCAGAGGGCTCCGCCTGCAGGAGCAAGAGCTCCATGGCGGCCCCACCAGAAACCAAGAAGGTGCCCGTCAAGGAGGATGGCACGGGTGGAGCTTTTACCATAAGCTCCACCCTTGGCAGCAAATAGGAAAGCACGCTCATCGCCTTCCTGTGGGCGAACGTCGACGTGTTTGCATGGCAAGCATCCGACATCCCCGGTGTTCCCAGGGAGGTGATTGAGCACCACCTTGCTGTCTGTCCCCATGCGCGGCCCATCAAGCAGAAGGTCAGAAAGCAAGCTTTGGAGCGACAAGAATTCGTCCAAAGAGATCAGGAAGTTGGAGGCGGCAGGCTTGTCAGAGGAGTGCTCCACCCCACGTGGTTGGCCAATCCAGTGGTAATGCATAAGGAAAATGGGAAGTGGAGGCTGTGTATTGACTACACAGATATCAATAAGGCTTGTCCAAAGGATCCCTTCCCTTTGCCACACATTGACCAGATAGTGGACTCCACTGCCGGGCCTGACCTGCTGTCATTCCTTGATGCCTACTCAGGATACCACTAGATCTTCATGATGAAGGAAGATAAAGAGAAAACTGCGTTCATCACCCCATGTGGTACGTATAGTTTCGTACGGATGACTTTCGGGTTGAAAAGCGCTGGTTGAACATCTGCCCGAGCGGTCCAAATTTTTTTGAGCCCCAGCTGCATAGAAATATGGAAGCCTACATGGATGATATAGTTGTCCAAACCAAGGACAAGGCCATGCTCGTGCAGGATCGGGCGGAAACATTTGCCAACCTACGCAAGATCAACCTCAAGCTCAACCCAGAGAAGTGCGTGTTCGGCGTCCCATCCGGCGAACTTCTTGGGTTCTTTGTGTCTCAACATAGAATCGAAGTAAATCCCGACAAGATCAAAGCAATTGAGTAGATTGAGGCGCCAAGACGAGTCAAAGACGTCCGTAGGCTTGGCGGTTGTGTCGCTGCTCTAAGTAGGTTCATCTCCAAATCTGCTGAGCGCGCCCTCCCCTTTTTCAAAGTTTTGAAGGAGGCCAGTCCGATGAAATGGACTCCAGAGGAAGAGGCAGCGCTGCAAGATTTGAAGAAGTACCTTTCCTCCACGCCAATACTAGTCGCACCTAAACCGCAAGAGCCGTTGCTACTATATCTAGCGACAACGAATCAAGTGGTTAGTGCTGCGCTAGTGGCCTAGAGGGAATTTAAGGAAGAAGCAGCGGTATTAGCAGAGCCATCGGATGATATGCTGGAGCTCTCCCCGTCAGGGCCTTATGCCGGCAAGGCAGAACCCTCGGCAGCGCCTGGTCCCTGTAAGACAGAGTCCGTGCAAGCGGGCGAAGTCGAACAGAAGAAGAAGGTGGTGCAGCACCCGGTTTATTTTGTCAGTTCCCTCTTGCAGGGGGCTAGATCAAGATATTATGGCATACAGAAGCTACTTTTCAGCCTTCTTATGGCCTCGAGAAAGCTGCGTCACTATTTCCAAGCGCATGAGATCACCATCTTCACCCGCCTCCCTTTGCAACGAATCTTGCACAATCCGAATGCCGCTGGGAGGATTGTGGAGTGGGCATTGGAACGGTCAAGCTTCGGCCTCAGATTTGAGAGCACTTCAACGACCAAGAGCCGAGCCCTGGCAGAGTTCATATAGGAATGGACCTCAACGCCAGGCGAAGAAGTTCAAGAGACCGCCCTTCCCAGCAAGGTGACGAGCGTGATTGGATCATGTACTTTGACAGAGCTTTCTCGCTGCAAGGTGCTGGTGCCGGCGTGCTGCTCGTCGCGCCCACCGGAGAGTGCCTCAAGTACGTAGTCCAAATGCACTTTCCCCGGGAAAAATCAACGAACAACACAGCGGAGTATGAGGGATTGCTTGCCGGTCTCAGGATTGCGGCAGATCTCGGAATCAGGAAGCTCATCATCAGAGGTGATTCGCAGCTCGTCATCAAGGAAGTCAACAAGGATTACCAGAGCCCGTTGATGGAAGCTTATGTGGATGAGGTGAGGAAGCTGGAAGAGTGTTTTGACGGTTTACAAGCAGTGCATGTTCCCCGAACAGGGAACAACATTGCCGATGACTTGTCGAAACGCGCTGCCCTCAAGTTGCATGTGGAACCAGGTACATTTGTGCTTATGTTAACCCAGCCATTCGTTGAGCCATCAGCAGGACAGAACAAGTGAAGGAAGGCAGGCCCCATCAAGTACTTTCCCGCTGAGCTCCCAGGAGCCACCGGCAAGGACGTTGTTGTGTGCCCCAAGCTTGCCGAGGAGCAGCAACCCCCCGCAGGGCCCCAAGCCCTGACCGTAGGAGCAGCTGCCCCTACGGCCGAGGATGAGCCTTTAGTCCTTGTCGTTGAGTCCCAGGCTCCGGCATGGGCACAATGCACCATCCGTTTCCTCCAAACAAGGGAGCTCCCCTAGGAAAAGGAAGAGGCAGAGAAAGTAGCCCGCCGGTCCAGCATGTACCAGTTTGTGGATGATGCCCTATACAGAAGGAGACCGAACAGCGTGAAACTGCATTCCTCAGGAGGACGGACTGAAGTTGTTGGCAGAGATACATGGAGGCATGTGTGGCTCTCACATAGGGTCAAGAGCCCTTGTCGGCAAAGCGTTCCGGCAAGGTTTCTTCTGGCCCACCGCTCTCCAGGATGCGACTGCCCTAGTAACCAAGTGCGAAGCGTGACAGTTCCATTCAAAGAAGCTTCATCAGCCAGCCCAAGCCCTTCAAACAATCCCTATTTCCTGGCCCTTTTCAGCCTGGGGGCTCGACATACTGGGCCCCTTTAATTTCCACGTGCTGTCGGGAGCTTTGAGTACTTGTACGTCGCAATCGACAAGTTCACAAAGTGGTCGGAAGTGGAACCAGTGAGAAAGGTGACAGCAAAATTAGCCGTCAAGTTCTTCAAGGGACTAGTTTGCCGTTTTGGTGTGCCAAATAGAGTCATCACTGATAACGGAACGCAGTTCACGAGCCGCACCTTCATGCAGTACATTCAAGTCCGCGGCGGCAATATTTGTTTTTCTTCTATTGCTCATCCCAGAAGCAACGGCCAGGCTAAGATGGCGAATGCGGAAGTGTTGCGAGGCCTCAAGACTAGAACTTTTGACAGGCTGCACAAGTGCGGAAGGCGCTGGTGTCGGTGTATAAATGAAGGGGAGGTGAATCAAGTTAAAACCGAAGCCCAAGACAACCAGAGCAACGCCAAGGCCAAGACCACAAAGAGTAGAGGGACGAAGCAGGTTCCTCGGAAAGGCCCTTGCCGGGGGGGGGGGGGGGCTCAGCAGCCCTGGTGAGACCCTTGTCGGGGCAGCTCGCCCCACACCAATAGAGCGAGCCACCCTTGAGCCCACGGTCCCCAACACCATCATCCACATGGGGCCAGAGCTCGGGAGGCACCTCTGTGGTGGCATGCAGATCTTTGTGAAGACATATTCAAGATCAGATGAGGATTAGAACACGAGGAAGGCCACCAGACCCCCGGCAAGGTCCTTGCCAGGGACGACAGCGCGCCACGGCAAGACCCTTGCCGGGCCACCCAGCAAGACCCTAGCCAGGCCACCCGGCAAGGCCCTCACCTAGGACGCCAGCAGGGCCACCGCCAGGCCCGGGCCAACCAAGTTTCCATCGTCGTTCGCATGCAGCTGCCAGCTCAACCGGCTGAGCAGGCACCTACGTGGCAACATGCAGCTCCCGGGCCAACTCGTCAAGCGCCTGCGTGGCGGCATGCAGATCTTTGTGAAGGCTCCACCACCGCGCCACCTCAGCTACCTGCCTGCCTACATTTTACCACATGCCTCACTGGCCAGGCGCGTGTCGAAGCGAGGAGGAGCGGCGACGGACGGGCCGGGCCTCGCCCCCGTCCCCGATAAAGCAAGGGGACACCTAAGCTACGCATCAAATGCATCTTATCCTGTAATACGAGCAATAAGCTCATAGCACTATGCGCCTTTCCACCTCCTGTGTGCCACTGTGGCAGCCCCTTTCGACTATAAAAGGAGGCCCATGGCATACTGGAGAAGGATTCGGCTCTTTCGAACCACCCAATCACCACAGCTAGTTCGAGAGCTCAGGAACTCTCTGAAATACATCCACCAAAGAAGGACTAGGGTTTTACGCATCCTCGCGGCCCGAACCTGGGTAAACGATCCTTGTGCTGGTTACTAATCTTGCTCTTCTTGCAACCTTGCGCCCGGGCAACCGTAGTAGGGATTCTTGTGATCCCATAGGTGTCGTTTCCCCGACATCTTTGGCGCGCCAGGTAGGGGGCGGAATTTTGAGAATCTGGTCTAGTAGTTAGCCTAGCAGTTCTTCGTCTCCATGGCTCCTAAGAAGAAGACGGCCACGGCGATCGGCTCGTTCGGAGCCGAACAACCCGTGCCGGTGCGGACGAGCAGTGGACCGGTCGCGGACAGGACCCGGGTCGCGGTCCGCAAGCACCAGCATCGCCCTGGCCGTCACAACCTGACGAGCGGTGTTGTTCGCGCGCCAGACAACCGGCCGCATGTCGCCAGATCCAAAGACGGAGCTGCCCTCCCAGCGGTAGCGCTGGTCCCTCAAAGGGTGTCACAGCCACCTCCGGCGGCGAACGACCTCAAGACGCCCACACCGGCGCCCACTGCGCGCTCTTCCCATGGTGTGCGCGCCGAGCAGCGTCACCACGTTGGTGACCCTAAGCACCGCCATGGGAAGAGCCCCGTGCGTCATCCGCAAGATGAAGGGGTTCAAAGACGCCCGCCCGAAGTCTTTGGAGAAAATGGCACGCAGCCGCTGGGTCGTGAACGGAGCTCCTTATAACGTGGTTAGAAGTCGGCACGCCATGATCCACGCAGCCATGCCGCCGCCGCCCATGCCAGAAGCTTTAGGCGTAGCAGCTGCTCCTCGACTTCCCTCCTGCCGCGGAGAAGCTCGACGAGTGGAGGGCCACCATTCGGAGCCTCATCGGCGTCGCCAACAAAGGCGATCCGCGACCGGTGGAGCCCTTGGGTCGGCGCTCCACCGAGCCACCACATGCTGGCGCTGGGAGGACCGGGGGAGCTGCGGCCACGATGCACTCTCCTCCTTCTCGCCAGCCGCCGCGGGCATCGGCCCGTCGTGATGACGCTTGTGATAACATCTCCATAGCATCGTCCGACCCGCGGCCCCTCCGCGACCAGCACCGGGTCCTTCGGGAACGAGCTCACGAAGACGCTCGAACCACCGTCGAGCGCCGGTGCGAAATGCATAGCCAGTCGGACAAGCGGGCGGAACCCGCTATGGACCACCCGGCACCGGGGGGCTCCGGCGGCCTACCTTATGAGGTGGGCTGCCCGGCCTTTACTCGTGAGCTGCCTCAGTTCCAGTGGCCATTCCACCACAGGTTCAAGCCTGACGTCAGCGAGAAGTACACTGGCAAGACCCATCCGTCCGAGTTCCTCAGCATCTACACCATCGCGATGCAGACTGCTGGAGCTCGCGACGAGAAGGTGCTTGCCAACTATTTCCCGCTGGCGCTGAAGCCCAATGTGATGTCTTGGTTGATGCACCGGCGGATGGATTCAATTTATTCTTAGTCAAATCTGTGCCATGAGTTCGTTGGCGCCTTCACAGGAGGCCACCAAGCTCATGGCCAGGCCAGTGATCTGCATATCATTCCCAGAAGGAAGGGAAAACCTGCGCAAGTACATCTAGAGATTCAGTCGGGTGCAGTACAACATCCCCGACGTTCATCCCGCTGCTGTGATCAGCGCGTTCCACCAGAACGTGCCCAACCACAAGGTGCGCGAAGAGATGGCGATGACCAAGGTTAAGGATGTGGCCGAGCTCTAAGTTCTGGCCGATAGGTGCGCCCGGGCTGAAGAGGGAAGGAAGTACCCCGGTGAAGACGCCGCCGCGGAAACCGACACTATCGATGAATACACCGCCACCCCAACAAAGAAGGGCCGGTGTCGCAACAGGAAACACAAAGGCAAGGCCGTACTTGCCGTTGAGGGATCTGACGACACCGGTGCCGGCAACAAGGTCAAGGCAGACGCCCCCGACAAGGAGATTGCCGGGTGTGCCGCCTACCGGGCCTTGGCGGCTACTGACAAGCCAGGAAGCTCCGGCAAACAATACTGCAAGATCCACCGCACCAAGGGCCACGACCTCCAGAACTGCCGACAAGTCGAGCTGCTTGCTGAGAAGGACTAGGATGGTGCTGAGGGATCTGGCAAGAAGCGTGGCAGCCAAGGAAGCCGCCCCGGCAAGGACAACCAGCAAGAGAGGCCCGCCCGAGGCCGTGACAAGAAACAAGAAGACGATGATCACGACGAGGACGACGAGTCTGGTGAACAAGGGTTCCAGAAGGCTATGGAGGCCATGGGCGTCGATGGTGGTGCCTCGCTGCATACCTCTCACCGCCAGCTCAAGCAGTGGGTGTGTGAGGTTATAGCAGCAGAGCCGTTGTTCGACGCTCAGAAGCCGCTGAAGTGGTCCAAAGACGCCTCATCTTTGACGCCTGAGGACCACCACGACCGCACTACTGCGTCGGTGTTTGCCATTGTTGGTCTCACCAATGATACGCAACCTCGTGGTGAACAAGATGTTGGTTGACAGCGGGCGGCTGAACCTGATCTCGCCTGTCGTGATCAAAAGATTGCAAATCCCCGATGGAGACCTCGAGGAAACGGGCACGTTTCAAGGGGTCAATCCGGGGAGGATCCAGCTGAAGGGGAAGGTCACACTGCCCGTGACGTTTGGAGGAGAGTTGAACTACAGGAAGGAGAGGATCATCTTCGACGTGGCTGAGATCCCCTTGCCCTACAACGGGATCCTCGGTCGCCCGACACTAGCCAAGTTCACGGCGGCATCACACTACGCCTACAACATGCTAAAGATGCCCGGGCTGTTGACCATCATCTCCGTCCCCTCCGACAAGAAGGACGCGCTGATCTGCGCCGACCAACTCTACCAGGAAGCAGTTGCAGTAGCTGCCATCAAGGCACCTGCTACTGCCGCTGAAGGCCCAGAAGGGAAGAGGATGCCCGGCAAGACCTCTCACACCCACCCACCTACCGTGGAGGAAGTGCCAGAGAGCTCTACCGGCAAGAGCAAGAGATCCAGAGCCGAGCCACCACAAACCAAGAAGGTGTCCGCCAGGGAGGATGGCACGGGAGGGGCCTTCACCATAGGGTCCACCCTCGACAGCAAATATGAAAGCGCACTCATCACCTTCATGCGGGCGAATGTCGACGTGTTTGCGTGGAAAGCATCAGACATCCCCGGTGTTCCCACAGAGGTGATTGAGCACCACCTAGCTGTCTGCCCCCACGCGCGGCCCATCAAGCAGAAGGTCAGAAAGCTGGTTCTGGAGAGGCAGGAGTTCATCACAGAGGAGATCAGGAAGTTGGAAGTAGCAGGTTTGATGAGAGGAGTGCTCCACCCAACGTGGTTGTCCAATCCGGTAGTGGTGCGCAAGACGAATGGGAAGTGGAGGCTGTGTATGGGTTACACATATATCAATAAGGCTTGTCCTAAGGACCCCTTCCCGTTGCCGCACATCGACTAGATTGTAGACTTCACAGCCGGGTGTGATCTGTTATCATTCCTCGACGCCTACTCGGGCTACCAGCAGATCTTCATGACAAGAGAGGATGAAGAAAAGACAGCATTCATCACCCCATGTGGTACGTATTGCTTTTTACGGATGCCTTTCGGGTTGAAGAGTGCTGGCTCAACGTTTGCAAGAGCAGTCCAAATTGGTTTTGAACCTCAACTCCATAGAAATATGGAGGCATATATGGATGACATAGTGGTCAAAACCAAGGACGGGCCAACTCTTGTGCAAGATCTGGAAGAGGCATTTGCCAACCTGCGCAAGGTCAACCTCAAGCTGAACCCTGAGAAGTGTGTCTTCGGTGTTCCATCCGGCAAGCTTCTCGGGTTCTTTGTGTCGCAGCACGGGATCGAGGCAAAGCCAGACAAAATCAAGGCTGTTGAGCAGATTGAGGCGCCCCAGCGGATCAAGGATGTGCGTCGGCTCACCGGCCGCGTTGCCGCCATGAGCCAATTCATCTCCAAGTCCGCCGAGCGCGCCCTTCCTTTCTTCAAAATCTTGAACAAGGCAGGCCCAATGGAGTGGACCCCAGAAGCCGAGGCAGCATTGCAGGATCTGAAGAAATACCTTTCCTCCATGCCAATACTGGCTGCGCCTAAACCACAAGAGTCATTGCTGTTGTATCTGGCGGCGACGAATCAAGTGGTCAGCGCCGCGCTGGTGGCACAGAGGGATGTCAACGAGGAGGCAGTGACGGCGGTAGAACCAGCGGATGGCAAGCCCAAGATTCCCTCGGCAGGGCCTGGTGCTGGAAAGGCGAGGCCCCCGGCAGAGTCTGATGCCACCGAGGCAGTGCCCGCGCAGTCAAGTGAGGTGGTGCAGAAGAAGAAGATGATGCAGCAGCCGGTTTACATTGTCAGCTCCCTCTTGCAGGGAGCTAGATCGAGGTACTCCAGTGTGCAGAAATTGCTCTTCGGCCTCCTTATGGCCTCAAGGAAGCTGCGTCATTACTTACAAGCTCACGTGATCACTGTCGTCACCCGCCTCCCATTGCAACGGATACTGCATAACCCAGATGCAACCGGAAGGATTGTGGAGTGGGCCTTGGAGTTATCAAGTTTCGTTTGAAGTTTGAGAGTACCTCAACAATTCAGAGCAGAGTCTTGGCGGAGTTCATTGCAGAATGGACCTCAACGCCTGACGAAGAAATCCAGGAGACCACTCTCCCCGGCAAGGAGGCAGACCACGACTGGATCATGTACTTTGATGGGGCTTTCTCGCTACAAGGCGCCGGTGCCGGTGTGCTGCTCGTCGCACCCACCAGAGAGCACCTCAAGTACGTGATCCAGATGCACTTTCCCCGGGAGATGTCCACCAACAACACTGCTGAGTACGAGGGATTGCTTGCCGGTCTCAGGATCGCGGCAGACCTCGGGGTTAAGAAGCTCATCGTCAGGGGCGACTTGCAGCTCGTTGTCAGGCAGGTCAACAAGGATTACCAGAGCCCATTGATGGAAACTTATGTAGATGAAGTGAGGAAGCTGGAGGAGCACTTTGACAGTATCCAAGCGGAGCACGTCCCCCGAATGGAGAATGACACCACCGATTACCTGTCAAAGCATGCTGCATTCAAGCTACCTGTGGAACCAGGTACCTTTTTGCTTCGGTTAACTCAACCATCCGTCGAACCATCAACGGGGCAGAACAAGCGGAGGAAGTCAGGTCCCGGCAAGTACTTTCTTACCGAGCCCCCTGGGGCTGCCGGCAAGGGTGCTGCCGCGAACGCTGAGCCCGCCAAAGGGCAACTGGCTCCGGCAGGGCGTCAAGCCCTGGCCATGGAGACAGCCGCGTCCATGGCTGAGGAAATGCCTTTGGTCCTTGCCGTCGAGCCCCAGGTACCAGCGTGGGCACAACATACTGTCTGATTCCTCCAAACAGGGGAACTTCCTGAGGAGCAGGAAGAAGCGGAGAAAGTAGCCCGTCGGTCTGCCCTGTACCAGTTCGTCCATGACGTCCTGTATAGGAGAAGGCTGAACGGCGTGAAATTGAAGTGCATCCCCCAGGGGGAAGGACTAGAGCTGTTGGCGGAGATACATTGAGGCATATGTGGCTCCCACATAGGGTCGAGGGCCCTTGCCGGAAAGGCGTTCCGGCAAGGTTTCTTTTGGCCCACCGCCCTCCAAGATGCGACGGCACTAGTAACCAAGTGTGAAGCGTGTCAGTTCCATTCAAAGAAGCTTCATCAACCAGCTCAAGCCCTTCAAACAATCACTCTCTCCCGCCATTCTCGATGCAGGGGCTCAATATACTGGGCCCTTCCCCCCGCGCAGTCGGGGGCTTTGAGTACTTGTACGTTGCAATCGACAAGTTCACAAAGTGGCCGGAGGTGGAAGCAGTGAGAAAGGTGACTGCTCAATCAGTTGTCAAGTTTTTCAAGGGACTGGTCTGCCGTTTTGGTGTGACAAACAGAGTCATCACCGACAACGGCACGCAGTTCACAAGCCACACCTTCATGCAATACATCCAAGACCTCGGAAGCGAGGTCTGTTTTGCTTCCGTGGCACACCCACGGAGCAACGGCCAAGCGGAGAGGGCAAATGTTGAAGTGTTGCGAGGCCTAAGAGCAAAGACTTTTGACAAGCTGCGCAAGAGCGGAAGGCGCTGGATTGATGAATTGCCGGCGGTTTTTTGGTTGATCAGGAAGACACCAAATCGAGCCACCAGCCAGACACCTTTTACCTTGGTCTACGGGGCAGAAGCAGTTCTCCCCATGGAACTCATATACAAGTCACCTCGAGTCTCGCTTATGATGAGCTTGAGCAAGAGCAGTTGCGCCAAGATGACGCGACGCTCCTTGAGGAAGATCGTCTTCGGGTGGCTGTGAGAGGAGCACGCTACCAGCAAGCCTTGCTCCGCTACCATAGCCGCGAGGTTCAAACCCGAAGGTTTGAGGAAGGCGACTGAGGGAGTCCTGGATTAGGGGGTGTCCGGATGGCCGGACTATAACCTTTGGCCGGACTCCTGGACTATGAAGATACAAGATTGAAGACTTCGTCCCATGTCCGGATGGGACTTTCCTTGGCGTGGAAGGCAAGCTTGGTGATACGGATATGTAGATCTCCTCCCATTGTAACCGACTCTGTGTAACCCTAACCCTCTCCGATGTCTATATAAACCGGAGGGTTTTAGTCCGTAGGGATCTAACAACAATCATACCATAGGCTAGCTTCTAGGGTCTAGTCTCTCTGATCTCGTGGTAGATCTACTCTTGTACTGCCCATATCATCAATATTAATCAAGCAGGAGTAGGGTTTTACCTCCATTGAGAGGGCCCGAAGCTGGGTAAAAACATCGTGTCCCTTGTCTCCTGTTACCATCCGCCTAGACGCACAGTTCGGGACCCCCTACCCGAGTTCCGCCGGTTTTGACACCGACATTGGTGCTTTCATTGAGAGTTCCTCTGTGGTCGTCATCTTTAGGCCTCGATGGCTCCTCCGATCATCAACAACGATGCGGTCCAGTGGTGAGACTTTTCTCCCAGACAGATCTTCTTCAGATTCGGGCGGCTTTGCATCAAGGGGCCAATTCGCAGCCATCTGGAGCAGATCGAAAGCTACGCCCTTTGCCATCAGGTCAGATTTGGAAGTTTGAACTACACGGCCGACGTCCGTGGAGACTTGATCTTCGACGGGTTCGAGCCATAGCCAAGCGCGCCGCACTGTCACGATGGGCATGATCTAGCTCTGTCACCGAACAGTGCCCTGGAGGCCGCACCAGTGTCTACTCCTAGCCTTAGGTCGGAGCCGACTGCACCGGTTGAGGACGGGTGGCTGGACACCGCTTCGGGGGCTGCGATCTCTACGGCGATTGAGCCGAATACCAGCCCTATCCTTTGTGAAGCTCGTGACTCCAAGGTGCCGGACTCCTCTCCGGACTCCGAACCTTCCGCACCCCTGCCAATCGAATCCGATTGGGCGTCGATCATGGAGTTCACCGCCGCGGACATCTTTCAAGATTTCGCCCTTCGCGACATTCTGAATTCACTAAAGTCTCTCTCTTTATCGAAGAGCCCGGCGGACCCACCACCCACTTCGTAGCCACTGTCGATGATTTAACCGACATGCTCGACTTCGACTCCGAAGAAATCGACGGTATGGACGACGATGTAGGAGACGAGCAGGAACCAGCGCCTATAGGGCACTGGACAACCACCCCATCTCACGATGTATACATGGTGGACGCACCTAAAGGAAACGATGACGAGGAACAAAGGGACGCAACAAGGGATCGTTCCCACGAGAAGTAGTCAAAGCGGCAACGTAAGCGCCGCTCCAAACCTCACCTCGACAGAGACAACAACCATATGGACCCAGCCATAGAGCAGGGCGAACCGACGGACGACGAACATGCCATCGAGCAACCGTCCGAACAGGACAACCTGGATAAACAACCCGTCCCCGGCGAAGATAGCAGTCCGGACGACCTCACGCCGGACAAGTTGCTGGAGCAGAAGAACCTCCAAAAAAGGCTAGTCGCAATTGCACGTAGCATGAAAAAGCAGAAACGGAAGCTCAAAACAGCGGAAGATGCACTCAGAATTAGATGGAGCAAAGTACTCAACACCGCATGAAATACGGGCGATACCGCCACACAAAGAGCTATCCGCAGCTAAAATTACTGCCGGAATTTGATGAAGAGGCCTTAGAGCCTCCGCAATCAAAAAATAAGGAAGCCACCCGGTCGGATAAACGACCCCATGGCCAACATAATGCGGCAAAGGGCGCCGCACACAAGCCGGCACGCGATCCGCACAAGGATTCGCATAAAAAATATGGCCCAGTCAGATCTATCTACGGGCCAAGAAAGCAAGCTCTAGCAAGCAATGCAACACATCAACAAGTATTCGAACATCGCGGTACACCGAAATATAGGGGTGCCGCACACCCCCTATGTTTCACCGATGAGGTGCTGGATCATGAATTTCCAGCGGGATTCAAGCCCGTAAACATAGAGGCATACGACGGAACAACAGACCCTGCAGTCTGGATTGAGGATTACATCGTCCACATACACATGGCTAGAGGAGATGACCTCCACGCCATAAAATACTTCCCCCTTAAGATCAAAGGGCCAGCCCGGCATTGGCTTAAAAGCCTTCCCGAAAACACCATTCGAAGTTGGGAAGAGCTCGAGGATGCTTTTCGGGCAAATTTTCAAGGGACCTATGCCCGACCTCTAGATGCAGCCGATTTAAGTCACATAACTCAACAACCCGGAGAGTCAGCCCAGAAACTCTGGAACAAATTCCTTACTAAACAGAACCAAATAGTCGACTGTCCGGACGCCGAAGCCCTAGCAGCTTTCAAACACAACGTCTTAGACGAATGGCTCGCCAGACACCTAGGCCGAGAAAAGCCAAGAACAATGGCCGCATTAACAATCCTCATGACTCGCTTTTGCGCAGGAGAGGATAGCTGGTTGGCAAGATGCAGTACTAGCAACCGAAGTACATCCGAAGTTAGGGATGGAAACGGAAAACCGCGACGCAGCAAGGACCAGCGCCGGACCAAGGGAAGCAGCCCGAAGAGCACGGCAGTCAACGCCGGATTCAAAAGCTCTCGGCAGAATCAGAAAAAGCTTCCTCTCAAGGGTAACAGGGACGAGCTATCTAACTTAAACAAAATCTTGGACAAGATATGCCAAATCCACAGTACTCCCGGGAAGCCTGCAAATCATACCCACGGAGATTGTTGGGTCTTCAAGCAATCCGGCAAACTCAACGCCGAACACAAGGGGCTCGACACACCAAGCGAGGACGATGACGAACCCCACAAGCAGAGCACCGGAAAACAAAAGAATTTCCCACAAGAAGTCAAAACAGTAAACTCACTTCACGTGACAAAAGGGAAAAACAGAGTCGCGCCCATAGAGATACGCGCCATACGGCCTACCCAGAGGAGTCCCGCCACTGGTTGTTAAAACCAATCACCTTCGACCATCAGGATTACTCTAGAAGTATCTGGAACGCAGGCTGGACTGCCTTGGTATTAGATCCGATAATTGACGGACTCCACTTTACACAAGTCCTAAGGGACGACGGCAGTGATCTAAACCTGCTATATCAGGACACAATCCGCAAAATGGGGATAGACCCAACAAAAATTCGCCATAGCAACACTTCCTTTCAAGGGGTAACGGCAGGCCCATATGCCCATTGTACGGGCTCTCTCCTGCTAGAAGTTATGTTCGGCTCACCCGACAACTTCCGTCGCGAAAAGCTAACCTTCCACATCGCCCCATTTACAAGTAGCTATCAAGCACTACTGGGACGCGAAGCTTTCGCCCGCTTTAACACAATACCGCATTATGAATCTCTTATACTTAAAATGCCCGGTCAGCGAGGCATCATCTCATTAAACGGAAATATCGAGTGTTCCTCGAGCGCGGAAGATTGTGTGGCTGCCTTGACAGCCACACACTAAACCGGCTTCACTAATCAAAGCACCTAAATAGGTCGTTCAGACCCCGGACACGGCTAGACGAGTCCGGCGTAAACATACAAGGGCTTATTAGCCGCATACCCCCATACAAGGGGCTCCGCGCATGTACAACAAGAGACAATAAAGCTCATGTTTATTCACTTTTTGAATTGTACTTTGTTTTAATATAACATACATTTTCGCACGATCTTTTTCAACTAAGTTCCTCTCTTTTACAGATGAACACCGTGCTACACCCGTCCAGGATACGGCACAACGGAGACAGAGGCGCAGACGTGCAGTAGGGACCCGTTCAAAAGATTCTTTTCAGATTAAGACCCTGCGTAAACCTTTTTTACTGTCTCTTGTTAATACACATCCCCCGGTTTCCTGCTATAACCGAGGTGGAGGCTGGCGTCTTGGCATGTGGCCACGCCGAATTTTATGCGTGCACTGGACACCAGGGGCTTATTACTAAGGGCGTTGTTCAGCCCGTTTTCATAAAGACCGAATACCTTAGGGAGTGTTCAGTGTCGCTAGTTTGGCCTTATATGCATCAGCTCCAAATCTTGTCTTTGGTCAAATGTTGGGTTTGCCCGGCTCCTATGTTTTGCTGCCTTACGTTCCGCTCTATCGGCTAAGGCGGCACCAGGAGAACTACTGCGATTGTGCCCGATTCGCCAAAGTAGCACCTCAAAGAGAGAGAAAGCCAAAACCGATCATATCTGATATAGCGTGAGACTGGTCAACCACTCCGATGACCCGCCGGAATCTTTAGGATTCCTCCACATTAACGGCGGTCGCTTTCCGGTTAGGCACACACGCCCGAATTCGGGTGAGCGCTGTGCCCCTAGGGGCTATATAGTAGCCCCACCGTTAAACTCCTATGGCTAAGTGAAAGTGATAAAGCATTATAGTCCGGTTGCCTAGTTAGCTGCGCTATCACCTCCTTTATAGGACCAAGACGTTGGATCAAGTGTGAAAATGCGCCTTCATGAACACCCCCGCATTATATGCGTAATAAGTCAAGACTGCCATCTTTCAGGTTATATACACATATACATTAACGGCCGCACAGGAGGTATTTTTATTATTGAAGGCACAAGTATAAAAAGCTTTTATATTCCATCGAAACATTGTTTTACAATAATACATGTTATTCGAACATAATATCCTTCGAGCACTGCATCTCTATTAAACGAGCGCCCTGTAGAACTTCTTGAAAATAGTGCTCGGCAGGTACTCGGCTTCCGTCCGAATCATGGGATGCAACATCGGTGGCCTTCATCTCCGCCCAGTATGTCTTGACACGGGCAAGAGCCATCCGCGCACCCTCTATGCATGCTGACCTCTTCATTTCATTGATATGCGGCACCGCACCAAGTAACTGCTGCACCAAGCCAAAATAACTCTTCGGCTCGGGCCTTTCCGGCCACAGATGACTCACGACATCCTTCATGGCGAGTTTGGATAACCTATTCAGCTCTGCCCATTCGGCCAAACGATCGGTTAATGGAAGTGGGCGCTCTGGATTATGGAACTGCGACCAAAAAAGATTTTCCACTTCGTGATCCTTTTGATCTCGGAAGTGTTCGGCCGCGTCCGCGGCACTTGCCGCCAGGTACAAATAAGCATCTGCCGCACTCCGCAGCCGGTCCGACTGAGCATATTTAGGATCCCGAACTTCATCCGCAGCATAAAGGGCTTTCCAGCCGCGATATCTCCGGCCTGATGTAGCTCCTCCTTCATAGCTCCCATTGCAGAGCGAGCATCCTTGGCCTCGGTAGTGGCCTTCTCCAGGTCCTTCTGTTCCGCCCGATCTTCTTTTTCAAGAAGCTTGCAGCGGTCGGCAGCATTGTTCAACTTCACAGCCATCTCGGCCATTTCCTTCTTGCTTCGGTAGTGAGCAGCCTGTTCGGCTTTCAGCTCTTCGGCCGCCTTTAAGGCAGCCGCATCACTTTTTTTGGCCTGCTCCTTGGCTCGGGCGAGTTCCGCCCGAAGGTTCTCCATGGCAGCGGCACCATCTGCATCAAGCATACATGTTGTAAGGCACGAGCATCAAGCCCCCTTACCAGGTGTGCGTGCAGAAATTGCATACCTTGTGACTCGTCAAGCCGCTTGTTGACAAGCGCGATGTCGGCATCTGCCACGTCAAGTTGCCGCTTTAGCTCGGCAAATTCATCAGTCCGGCTAGCCACCGGACACTTCGCCACCTACACAGGAAGGGCAACATATTATACCTGGATTGTGATCCTCGGCACGCCGTCATTTTTGACAACGCACCGAGTCTCAGGGGCTACTATCTACACAGGGCGCATCTTATATATGCGGAACCGTCAAAAGGTACTGTCGGTGTACTGAAGTAGGGGTACCTTAGTACCCCGAACTTGTGCACGGGCATTCGCAGCGTCCCCGTGGCAAGCCTCGCCGGGCGTCCGCCAAGACCCTCCGCAGCCATTCAGAAGACAAGACCCCGGCAAGAGGAGCTTGCCGGGTAGGCCTCTCTAGGCACAGATAAGGCCCCGGCTAAGAAGAGCTTGTCGGGAAGGCCGCCAGCACGCAGAAGACAAGGCCCCGGCAAGAGGAGCTTGCCGGAAGGCTCGAGCACGACAAGTCTCCGAGCGCCGACAAGGATTCGCCGCGGCAAGCCGCTTGTCATGCATGCAACCTCTCTCCGCCTCTGCTCCAGCTCACCCAGCGACTTGTCGCCATGGGACCGTTCCATGGGCACGCGTGTCGGCCGTGTGCAGCGGCGGAGAGCAGCGATAAGCGGCGGCCGACAGGTTCGCCATCGTATGAAGCGGAGGCGCACCGACGGCCTGTGTTGCCTTGTTTGGGCGACAATGACGGGCATTTATTGCTTTTGTCCCTTGCCGCCGAAAGTTAGGTATTTTGCACTATACACTGTTCAAGTAGGTGCACCAACTCCTGTTTTTACATTTTTACCCCGCCTATGTTGCCACCTGTCGGAGACCCCTTGAGCATATAAAAGGAGGCCCGAGTGCAACGTAGAAAGGGTTCCGTTCGGTTCGGTTTCGCCAGTTCGTCCCCATGGGTTCATTCGACCCACTCGAGACCAGATAGATCGACGCTAGGTTTTGTAGCTCTCGTTGCTCCCTAGCAAGAACACAATAGATCAAACAAGCAGCAGTAGGAGTTTTATCTCTCCGAGAGCTCCGAAGCTGGGTAAACTGCTCGTGTGACTCGCCTCGATCCGCTTCAGGCGATCTCCGCCCCCCTCCGAACCACAAGGGGCCTGCTCCGCCGCCCCATAGGTGTCTTGTACGATGCAATCAGCATCCCCGACATCTCTGGCGCGCCAGGTAGGTGGCGTCGAGGCCGTGTGAATCTGATCCGGCGTTCACACGAGCAGCGTCATCAACATCTTCCTCAACATGCCACCAAAGAAGAAGGCTTCGGCGGCAGCAGAGCCGTCCCGCTGCATTCCACCCTCACCGCAGCAAACGGGTGGTGGAGCAGACGCCGGCGGAGGAACGGGCGCCGACGAAGGTGCTCGCGACGCTGCCAAGTCCAAGGACAAGGCACCGCAAACCTCGGCGTCACAAGCATCCCCGCGCCCATCTCAGAGACGCGGGACCAACAACGTCATGGCGTTCACAACGCCATACGTTCGTGGATAGAGACCCTCAAGACCAGCATGCGCGCCAACATGCTGGCACGAGTGAGATACGGTCGCCCGGACGGGGTGCGGCTCCTTCTAACATAGTTAGAAGTCCGAGCGTGTCCCGCTCCTCGCACCGATCTCCAATGCCACCTACTACTCCAGCGAAGCTCGCGAGAGCTCGGCTGCTCCTCGACTACCCTCCAACGGCCGACAAGGTCGACGAGTGGAGTGACACTATCCAGAGCCTCATCGGCTTTGCCAACGGCGACGCCCCGCGGCAACCAACCCCATCGTTGCCGCGGCGAGACTACAAGGCACGAGCCGGTGGCGACGAGACTGTCGGAGGTGCAACCACCGTGCACTCTCCGCCAAGAAGGCCAAGATCCCCGACTCATCGGATCCACCTCGACATCGACTCCACTGCGTCGTCGGATCCGCGAGCTCGCCACGATCAGCGCCAAGTTCTTCATGAGCGACAACAAGAGGACGCTCGAACTCGCATCGAGCGCCGAAGAGAAGCGCGACGTCAGTCCGACAAGCGCCGCTGGGCCTTCGCTGACATGCACGCGCCGGAGGGGCCAGACGACTTGTCAGACGCTGTAGGTTGCCCCACGTTCACTGCGTGAGCTGCGGTAAGTCCAAAGGGTCCCTGCCGTAAAAACTTCAAACCAGACGTGCCGGAGAAGTATGATGGCAGGGCGCACTGGCCGGAGTTCCTCGATATCTACACCATCGCGGTGCAGGCTGCGGGGGACGGGACGACAAGATCCTCGCCAACTACTTCCCCGCCGTGCTCAAGCCCAACGCCATCTTGGCTCATGCACTTGTCGGACAGCTCCATATCCTCTTGGGCAGATCTGTGCCATCGGTTTGTTGGCGCCTTCATAGGTGGCCACAAACCTCATGGCCAAGAGAGTGACCTTCACTTGCTCGCCTGTAAGGAAGGAGAGTCCTGCTCAAGTTCATTCAGAGGTTCAGCCGCGTGCACTACAACATCCCAGACGTCCACCCTGCCGCGGTGATCAGCGCATTTCATTAGAATGTGCGGAACCGCAGGATGAGGGAGGAGATGGCGATGTGCAAAGTCAAGGACGTCAGTGAGCTGTACGCCCTGGCCGACAAGTGTGCACGCGCTGAGGAAGGGAGGAGACTCCCTGGAGAGAATGCAGAAGCAGGGTCTGACAGTGATGACACCTCCCCGGCAAAGAAGGGCCGGCGGCGAGGCAACAGGAAGAAGAAAACCAGAGAAGTGCTAGCTGTCGAGCAGTCCGGCAACGGAGGCGGCGACAAGAACGCCAAGGCTGGTGGCTCCGGCAAGGAGGTTGCCGCTGACGCCAACCACCAGTCGGTGGCGACGCCGACAAGCAGGACGGCTCCGGCAAGCAGTACTGCAAGATCCACCGCACCAAGGGCCACGATCTCCAGAGCTGCAAGAGGTCGAGCAGCTCGTCGAACAGCAGAGAGCTGAGTACGAGCGGCGAGACAAGGAGAAGGCCCAGGAAGGTGCTGGGGGAGCAAGCAAGAAACGTCCCGGCCGGGGAGGACGCCGCGGCAAGGCCAAGCAGCGGCAAGGAGATAGACCTCCCCAGCCGCGATAAGGATGAAGATGATGACGACGACGAACATATGGAAGACGCAGCGACGCCAAGCAGTAGGAGTTTCAGAAAGCCACAGAGGTTCTCTGCATTGACGGAGGTGCCTCCCTGCATACCTCCCACCGCCAACTTAAGCAATGGATGCGGGAGGTCAATGCAGCGGAACCATCCGTGGAGTCACGCAAGTCTCTCAAGTGGTCCAGCACGCCTATCATTTTTGATATTGAGGACCACCCTGATCGCATAACTGCGGTCGGGTGCTTGCCGATGTTGGTCTCTCCAACCATCCGCAACCTCAAGGTCACAAAAATGTTAGTTGACGGCGGGGCCGACTTGAATCTGATCTCCTCCGCGGTGCTCCGTAAGCTTCAAATCCTCGACAATGAAGCTCGAAGAGACCGGAACCTTCCAAGGAATCAATCCCGGAAGGAGCAAGCGAAGGGGAAGATTACGCTGTCGGTCACATTTGGCAGCCGAGCTGAACTTCAGGATCGAGAGGGTTACGTTTGACGTCGCCGATTTCCCATTGCCTTACAATGGGATACTTGGCCGTCCAGCACTCGCCAAGTTCATGGCAGCCTCTCACTACGCCCACAACCTACTCAAGATGCCGGGCCCGATAAACATCATCTCTATCCATGGCGACGAGAAGGATGCCCTTATCTGTGCCGACAAGATCTACCGGGATGCAGCAGCCGCGACAGACTGCAAAACACTTGCCGCTGAAGCTCCCGGGGGGGAAGAAGACCAAGTCCAAGTCCGGCAAGGGCTCTGATGCTCACTCCGGCAAGCGCACCTCTTCGGAGTGCTGCGCTACCGTCGAGGACGCACCATCGAGCTCCACCGGCAAGTGCAAGAAGATGGTGGCTCCCAAGAAGATGGTGGCTCCGCCGAAGACCAAGAAGGTGCCCGCCAAGGAGGATGGCGCTGGTGGTATCTTCACCATCAGTGCCTCTCTCGACCCCAAATAGGAAGGCGCGCTCGTTGCTTTCTGGCAGGCGAATGTCGGCGTGTTTGCATGGCAACCGTCCGATCTCCCCGTGTTCCCAGAAAGTGATTGAGCACCGCCTGGCCGTTTGTCCTCATGCGCGCCCGTCAAGCAAAAAGTCGTGAAGCAAGCAAGGACAGCCAAGAATTCATAGTCAAGAGATCAAGAACCGGAAGCAACAGGCCTTGTCGAGGAGTGCTCCATCCTCTACGTGGTTGGCCAATCACTCAGAGTCGTCATGCAAGGCAAATGGGAAATGGAGACTTTGTATTGACTTCACGGATGTTAATAAAGCTTGTCCCAAAGATCCATTTCCCTTGCCGCCGCATTGACCAGATTGTTGACTCCACGGCCGGATGTGATTTGCTTTCGTTTCTTGATGCCTACTCAGGATACCATCAGATCTTCATGGCTGAAGAAGATGAGGAGAAGACCGCATTCATCACACCATGTGGCACATACTGTTTCATACGGATGCCATTCGGTTTGAAGAATGCTGGTTCAACATTTGCAAGGGTAGTCCATGACGCTTTTGAGCCGCAAATGCACAGAAATGTAGAAGCCTACATGGATGACATAGTGGTCAAGAGCAAGGACAAAGCAACTTTGGTTCAAGATTTGGACGAGACCTTTGCAAATCTGCGCAAGATCAACCTCAGGCTCAACCCCGAGAAGTGCGTGTTTGGAGTCCCTTCCGCAAGCTTCTCGGGTTCTTCGTGGTCTCAGCGAGGGATTGAAGCTAATCCCGACAAGTTCAAGGCCATTGAGCAGATTGAAGCACCAAAGCGCCAAGGATGTCACGAAGACTTGCCGGTTGCGTGGCTGCTCTCAAAGAGGTTTATTTCTAGGTTCTGCTGAGCGCCACTGCCATTTTTCAAGATTTTGAAAAAGGCAGGTCCAGTAAAATGGACTCCCGAAGCGGAGGCTGCGCCGCAGGACTTAAAGAGATACCTGTCCTCCACTCCAACACTTGTCGCACCTAGGCCACAAGAGAAGTTGCTGCTATATATAGCGGCAACCAATCAAGTGGTTAGTGCTGCGTTAGTGGCGGAGAGGGAGGCGGATGACGAGCCAGCAACCGCGGCAAGCACATCCAGCGACAAGCAGGGGGCTTCGCCGACAAGCTCTGGTCCCGACAAGGACGAATCCGCGCAGACACATGAACAGATACAGAAAAGGATGGTGCAGCTCCCAATCTATTTTGTCAGCTCCCTCCTGCAAGGGGCTAGGTCAAGGTATTCTGGTGTGCAGAAATTGCTTTTCGGCCTCCTCATGGCCTCGAGAAAGCTGCGCCATTACTTCCAAGCACATGAGATCACAGTTGTCACTCGCTTTCCTGAAGAGGATCTTGCAGAATCCGTGGCGGCAAGGCAGGTTTGTCGAGTGGGCATCGGAGCTGTCAAGCTTTGGTCTTAAGTTTGAAAGCACATCAACTATCCAAAAGCGAGCATTGGCAGAATTCATAGCGTAATGGACGCCAACGCCAGATGAAGAGATTTCGAGACGAGCATTCCCGTCAAAGAAGCCAGCAAAAGAGTGGCTGATGTACTTTGATGGTGCCTTCGCTGCAAGGCGCCGGTGCTTGGCGTGTCGCTTATCGCACCCACCGGAGAGCACCTCAAGTACGTGGTCCAGATGCACTTTCCCAAGGAGCAAGCGACAAACAATACCGCAGAGTATGAAGGTTTGCTTGCCGGTCTCAGGATCGCCGTGGACCTTGGGATCAAGAAGCTTATTGTCAGGGGTGACTCGCAACTCGTCGTCCGCCAAGTCAACAAAGATTACCAGAGTCCGTTGATGGAAGCCTATGTTGATGAAGTGAGGAAGCTAGAAGAGCACTTTGATGGCTCGCAAATGGAACATGTTCCAAGAGCTCGAGAATGATATTGCCGACGGCTGTCAAAGTGCGTTATGCTTAAGTTACCTGTGGAACAAGGGATTTTCGTGCTCAAGCTTAACTTCAGCCAACCGTAACACCGCCGATCGGACAGAAAGCAAGAAGAGGAAGTTGGCCCCTGGTGACTACTTTCCGGCTGCAGCTTCCCCGGCCGTCGTTGCTGTAAAGGTCCCCAAGATCAACACCACAAGATCTTTGAGGAAGCAGTCTGCTCGATGCACTCCTGTGGTTTGTTCCGTTGAAGCAGCGCTCCCGACAAGTCTTGTTCCGGCAAGAAGCTTGTCGGGGAGCATCTAGCTCGCAGGGCCGCATGTGCTCTTGCCGTGGAAGCTGATGTTCCCGCAGCCAGATGTGCCTTTAGTCCTTGTTGTTGAGCCGCAAGCTCCAAAGATGGGCGCAGCTGGATTGTCCATTTCCTTGAGACAGGAGAACTTCCGAAGAGCAAGAAGAAAGCGGAAAGAGTAGCCCGGCAGTCAAGTATGTACCAGTTTGTCGACAAAGATACTGCATGTAAGAAGACTCAACGGTGTGAAATTGAAGTGTATTCCTGTGGAAGATGGATGTAAGCTGTTGGCAGAGATACATGGAGGCACATGTGGTCACCACATTGGCGCAAGAGGGCACTTGCCGCAAAGCTTTCCCAAGAAGGTTTCTTCCGGCCGACAGCCCTCCAGGATGCAACTGCACAAGTAACCAAGTGTGAAGCGTGCGGTTCCATTCCAAACAGATACACCAGCCAGCTCAAGCTCTCCGCACGATCCCTTTATCACGGCCATTTTCGGTCCGGGGCTCGACATCTCGCCCCTTCCCCGAAGTTGTCGGGGCTTTGAAGTACTTGTACGCCGCCATCGACAAGTTCACAAAGTGGCCGGAAGTGGAAGCGATGAGGAAGGTGACAAAGACACAGCAAATCAAGTTCTTGGTCGATTGTTTGCCGTTTCGGAATCCCTAACAGGATCATCACCGACAACGGCACACAATTCACGAGTCGCACCTTCATGCAATACGTCCAAGACCTTGGCGCCAAGGTCTGCTTTGCTTCTATTTCTCACCCGAGAAGCAACGGTCAAGCAGAGAGGGCAAACGATGAAGTGCTGCGCGGGCTCAAGACCAGAACTTTTGACAGGCTGCACAAGTGTGGAAGAAACTGGATCGAGGAGCTGCCGGTGGTTCTTTGGTCGATCAGGACGACGCCAAATCGAGCCACTGGCCAGGCACCCTTTGCTCTAGTCTATGGAGCAGAGGCAGTTCTCCCCACGGAACTCCATACGGATCACCTCGAGTACTCGCTTATGATGAGCTTGAGCAAGAGCAGCTGCGACAAGATGACGCTACCGCTCCTCGAGGAGGATCGTCTTCGAGTCAGGCGAGCCGCCGCTACCAAGAAGCCTGAGTCGCTACCATAGCCGCAGGGTTAGTGCCGAAGTCTCGAGGATGGCGACCTTGTTCTTCGCCGCGTTCAGTCCGCCAAGAATTCAAACAAGTTGGCGCCCGAAGTGGGAAGGCCCTTATCGGGTGAAATGAGTCACTAGGCCTGGCGCTGTCCGCCTTGAGACCGAAGATGGAATTCCGGTGAGCAACTCCTGGAACATTGAGCATCTTCGTAAGTTTTACCCATAGGGCGCGGTTGTCGGAATCCGTTCCGGCAACCACCTTTTGTACAAGTCTTACCGTTGTTGCATGTAATCCTTCATACAAAGCCGGGCGCAGACCCCGTGCATCAGTAAAGCTCATGTGTTGCGCATGACTTGTCAAGTTCATGCTTTCATCATTTTATTGCATGTTTTGGCTAACACTTTGTGCAGCAACCATACCCGGTAAGCAGAATTGAGCCACTGGGCACCATAACGTTATTTCCTCTTCTTTTTCTTTTCTCAAAGAAAGGGAAGCCCCCTCGCGCACAGGTTAACCAGGGGGGGGAGGAGGAGATAATACTATGGACCAGACACCGCTCGAGGAAGTTTCACCTCATCGGGAAGCAAGAGACAGAAAAGCTAAGTCGCTAAGTTTCAACGATCAGTAATAAATTTTTAAAGTTATCTCCCTTGAACGACCGTACTTTGTATGGAAAACCTGTGCGCGGAGGAACCAAATCGTGACTGGTCGCGCCCTTACTTTGTTTCGAGTCCGGCTCAACAACTTAAGTGAGCTGCGGCTAGTCCCGACAAGGTTGCTTGTCGGTAGCGACCCTTAATTTGAAGTCATGAAGTTCCGCACTTTCGGCGCTTCATGACAAGGGTGCCTGCACGCAAGTTTCCCTGAAAAGCGAGGGTAATAACATACAAAGCCAAGAGTCGAGTAAAGGAAGTGACGTAGCAAATGTTGCCTGAATAAAGTTATATTACAAAAATAACTTATTGCGGCATCAAGCTAAATCGTTCTCGAGAACTGAAATAACAAATAAGAGGGAGAAGAAGGGCGCCAAGCCCAAGCCCCGGCAAGCCAGAGCTGCCGGGGGCTGCGGCAAGCCAGAGTTGCCGGGGGCTGCGGCAAGCCAGAGTTGCCGGGGGTTGAGATATGAGATAAGCCCTTCGTCCCTTTTCAAGCATCCCTTTTTCATTAAAAACATTCTACTCGGATACAATCCGTGGGGAATGAAAAACATGAAAGGGAAGGTTACAAGTATTAAATGCGGATAAGGCCCGAAGGCTTACAAATTAAAAAGATAAGATGCCCGTAATCCTTTTTCTGTCCCTCTCTTCGTGAGGTAGGTCAAGGAGGCGAGAAGGGCAAAAGAAACGCTTAGGCGAGCTACAGTGCCGAAGGCACCAAGGGAACATCCCGGAGCTCCCCGAGGGCTTGACGGAGATGGCAGCGCCGAAGCGGGCTCGAGGACGGGCGGCAGGGCGTCGGCCACGCTGTCGAGGGCACTACACCCTCGCATTCGACTTGACGGCCTTGTCGCCATCCCTCTTCCCCTTCCGCAGCCTCCCTACGCCAGTCGCCCAAGGAGACGACCCCGGGGAGTTCAAGGAGCCGGCGATGCAGATGATGGGGTCGCCGGTGATGCACGAAGCGGCGCCCGACAACTAATCGGGCCAGCTACCCTTGTCGTCGCTGTCGCTCTCCTCCTCGTCACTCTCGCTCGAGGGGGAATCTTCGTTGTCGGAGGAGCTATCCACGCAGCACTTCGCCCGAAAGTACCGAGATCCCTCAAGGCCTTGACGGAGAGGAGATCACCCTCCATTAACTTAAAATGGAGGGTAAACCCCGCCATCGCTGTGGATGCGAGTGAACGTCTTCCACCCACGATCGAGATACATCACATTAGGGGCTGGGAATACAACACGGACTCGCATGCCGGCTGATTCCTGACCCCTCATGTGCAGTCTCAGTGTCTCGGGCGGATCCGACTCCATCGCGCTCGCGAACGGAGCTGGAAGCCGGAGGCGACGACGAGGCGCCCGGCGCAGCCTGACGAAGAACTCGCAAGGGTCGTCCCCTGTATGGACCGCCGCAGGGAGGGGAACCGCCGGCGGAAGCGGAGACAGCGCGCCGCCCCGTCCCGCCTCGACCTCGTCCACGACCTCGCCCCCTCCCTCTTCCCCTTGTGGCCGGTTCTGCCACCCCGGGCGTGGGGTTGGGAGGGGAGCGCTGCCTAGCGGCGACCCTCGCCGCCACCGATGAAGGACCAAGGTTCCTTTTCTCCATGACGAATGAGAGAAAGGGGAGCAGAACTGAGCAAAGGAGGAGATGGGAGAGTGCGGGCTTCTGCACTCCCCTTCCGCTCTTTTTAAGGAAGCAAGGTGGGGGCTCGACCGCCTCGCTCGACAAATCAGGGCATAGGAAGAGCAGGGAATCGGGGCCAACCAACTGCCTCTGCTCGTAACGACCGATTTTCCACTTCCACCGTCCCACCCCAAGAGCATGGGAACCACGTGGCGGGATGCAGAATCGAGGCTGACGGGTGAAGCGACCCGCATGCCGCCCACTTCCCCACGACGCCGCAATTGACGCGTGCCATTACACGGGGAACGCGCGGATACTGAGTCGGTTTGGTTTGGACCCAGCCGCTGCGTGCCGTGCCTGTTTTGGGCCTGGCCCAACAGCGCTTCGGGCACTGTATGGCCCAGACCCGGGGGCTCCTGTCGGTGTACTAACGTAGGGGTACCTTAGTACCCCGAACTTGTGCACGGGCTGTCGCAGCGTCCCCGTGGCAAGCCTCGCCGGGCGTCCGCCAAGACCCTCCGCAGCCATTCAGAAGACAAGACCCCGGCAAGAGGAGCTTGCCGGGAAGGCCTCTCTAGGCACAGACAAGGCCCCGACAAGAAGAGCTTGTCGGGAAGGCCGCTCCAGGCACGCAGAAGACAAGGCCCCGACAAGAGGAGCTTGCCGTGAAGGCTCGGACCGCGACAAGTCTCCGAGAGCGACAAGGATTCGGCCGCGGCAAGGCGCTTGCCGCGGCATGCAACCTCTCTCCGTCTCCGCTCCAGCTCACCCAGCGGCGTGTCGCCATGGGACCGTTCCATGGGCGCGTGTCGAGCGGCTGTGCAGCCAGCAGAGAGCAGCGATAAGCGGCGCTGACAGGTTCGCCATCGTGGCGAGCGGAGGCGCACCTGACGGCCTCTGTTACTTTGTTTGGGCGACAATGACAGCATTTATTGCTTTTGTCCCTTGCCGTCGAGTTAAGTATTTTGCACTGTACACCTTGTTCAAGTAGGTGTACCAACTCCTGTTTTTACATTTTTACCCCCGCCTATGTTGCCACCTGTCGGAGACCCCTTGAGCATATAAAAGGAGGCCCGAGTGCAACGTAGAAAGGGTTCCGTTCAGTTCGGTTCGCCAGGTTCGTCCCGTTGGGTTCATTCGACCCACTCGAGACCAGATAGACTGACGCTAGGTTTTGTAGCTCTCGTTGCTCCCTAGCAAGAACACAATAGATCAAACAAGCAGCAGTAGGAGTTTTATCTCTCCGGAGAGCTCCGAAGCTGGGTAAACTGCTCGTGTGCCTCGCCTCGATCCGCTCTTCGTGCGATCTCCGCCCCCCTCCGAACCACAAGGGGCCTGCTCCGCCGGCCCCATAGGTGTCCGTGGGTACGATCAGCCTCCCCGACAGGTACATCATTTCGCGTACCTCAAAACCCGTCAGTAAACTCCTGGCGGCGTCGTACAACCCGCTCTCCGCGGATGAAATCCTTTCAATCACCGTACCCATCAACACACGGTGTTATTTTGAGATAGACGCTCGCCCGAGCAGATTCTTCAGCTCCTCCGACCGTGCATCGGACGGTGCCGGACTCACCCGATGGCCTTTTTCGAAGGCCGGACACAGAGGGCTCTGGGGGGCCACATGACTGCTTTCCAGCCCTGCCGGATTCAGAGAAACCCTCCGTGACGACACCTCAGGATCACCCGCCTCGCAAGGCGATACGGCTGGGGGAGGCGTTCCGCTCTCCATCATCTCCGAGCGAAGATCCCCTAAAGATGAGCTCTGCTGAGAAGGGCTGAGATCCGAACTACAAGGTAAAATTTCAGTTATCTTCCTCAGAAATAGAACAGGGTTGTCTCTTATTTTAAAACTCCCCTCTCTACTTACGGCTCGGTGGAGGGTTGATCCCCTTGGGGGGCAGTCTGGCCGAGGCATCTCTCAAATAAGGACCCTCACGGCGAAGATTTCTTCCCCCGCTTTGAGACCATGGTCTCCGGTTCTTCAGAGGCAGTACTCTTCTTCCCCTGGATGGAGGGATTCTCGATCCCTCCTTTCCTGACAGCCTCCTTCGAGGAGGCGGTAGCTTCCTTGTTCCCCCCTTCGCCTTCTTCCAAAGGCGCAACCTCTAGCATCCTGGTTAACACGGGATCTGGCGTGGTCTCAGGGAGGGGGGCCGGACACCTGATTAGCTTTGCTTTTGCTATCCACTCCTGTTTAAGGGACAACTCTTTTAAGGGCAATTTTATGATAAATATACGGATAGCATGTCCAGGTACAGGGCTACTTACTTGAGTATCCGGGCGATTGCAGCTCAGATCTGCATCCTCGGACGTAGGGCTGGAATTCGAGCCGAGTCGAGCCAGCTCGGCTCGACTCGCTAGAGCTCGTTTCGTTAACGAGTTAGCTCGACTCGACTCGTTACTATAACGAGCTCAAACACAAGATTGGCTCGACTCGTATAACTCATGAGCTGGCTTGTTTAACTTGTTAAGCTTCGTTTAAGATATAAACATAAAGCCCTCAAATATGATAAAAATGATTATGTATATATTAAACATATATATCACTAAACAATTGTAATTTTATTGTAACGCTGTGAGTCTCCTAGGAGGCTAGGCCTTCAACCGCTCGGCCTTGGGTTGTGCGCGCGCACGTAGGCTGTTTAGTGGCTGATCTTTCTTTGTATTTGGGAGTGGCTGATCTATTGTATCAAGCCTAATGAGTTACACGAGTACTCGTGAGATTGGCTCGTTTAACTTGGTCTATAAACGATCTTAAACTAAAGCTCGGCTCGACTCGTTATTCTTCGAGTTCGAGTCGATTCGAGCCGAGTCACGAGCTACTTGTTAAGCTCGCGAGCTTCGAGCTTTTTTTCCAGCCCTACTCGGACGAGTCCGGACACATTGCTTGTGATCCGAAGAACAATTTGTACATCTCCATGGGCTCGCGCCCGTGAAGTGTTGCAGAGCTCGTGGTCCCTCCGGATTAAACTCCCACAGGCGGAGGGGGCGGCGTTTGCAGGGCAAAGTGCGGAGAATCAACATGACCTGCGTCACTACGACCAGGTTGATGTCTCTTTCTAGGAGATCTTGAATGCGGCCCTGCAACAAGTGCACGTCCTTGGACGGCCCCCAGTCGAGCCCTTTATTGACCCATGACGCCAGCCGTGGTGGAGGACCCGAGCGAAAGGCAGGCGACGCCACCCACTTGGTGCCCCTGGGAGCTATGATATAAAACCACTCTCATTGCCATAAGCTGAACACCTCTTGAAAAGAGCCCTCGGGCCATGGAGCGTCAGGATTCTTTCTTATAACAGCCCCTCTGCACTCCGCTTGCTGCCCCTTGATCATCTTCGGCTCCACTTTGAAGGTCTTAAGCCACAATCCGAAGTGAGGGGTAATGCGGAGGAAGGCTTCGCACACAACAATGAACGATGAGATGTGGAGGATGGACTCCGGATCCAAGTCGTGAAATTCCAACCCATAATAAAACATGAGCCCCCCTCACGAAGGGGTCCGTCGGGAAGCCTAGCCATCAAGGAAGTGAGACGCGAACACCACGCTCTCACCAGGCTTGGGAGTGGGAATAACCTGCCCTTGAGCAGGCAGCCTATGCGAAATTTCGCCGGTTAGATACCTGGCATCTCTTAGCTTTAGCACGTCTTCTTCTGTAACGGAGGAAGGAATCCACCAGCCTTGAAGGTCGGAGCCGGACATCATCGAAGGTCCGGAGCGCCTGAATCTGGAGCTTTGGGTGTTGGAACTCGAGGCGAGGGGCGGATTTGATTGAGATTGAAAGAAAGGAGTAGAGCCTTGGTCTCTTTATAAAGAGGTTGAATACCAAGAGCCCTCCCCGTGGCCGTTTGGGACTTGCCTTCGATAGAGGAGACGTGCCAACAGGCACGATTGGGTTACCCACGCCGTATTAATGAGAATCCGAAATAAGGGGACCACGATCTCTGCTCGACAAGACGTGCCAAGGAAACCGCCTTTGCTAAACGCCTTTGAGGTGGGACAGTAAAAGCGATTGAATAAAGGCTTGGCTGCAGTGTGATGTCCTGCACTGAGAATCGTCGGTGATTGGATTTGTGCAAATATTATTCTCTCTACGGTGGTATGGGGAACTTATTTTGCGAGCCGGACACTATCCTTGTGTTCAAAATCTTCTATAAAGTATTCGAGGAGGAACCCGCCTTGCAATGCGAAGACAATCTCTTGCGCCCGGACTTGCGTCATTGAAGCCTGGTTCGAGGGGCTCTTGAGGGAGTCCTGGATTAGGGGTGTCCGGATGGCGGACTATAACCTTTGGCGGACTCTGGACTATGAAGATACAAGATTGAAGACTTCGTCCCGTGTCCGGATGGGACTTTCCTTGGCGTGGAAGGCAAGCTTGGCGATGTCTGGATATGTAGATCTCCTCCCATTGTAATCGACTCTGTGTAACTCCTAACCCTCTCCGGTGTCTATATAAACGGAGGGTTTTAGTCCGTGGGGACGAACAACAATCATACCATAGGCTAGCTTCTAGGGTTTAGCCTCTCTGATCTCGTGGTAGATCTACTCTTGTACTACCCATATCATCAATATTAATCAAGCAGGAGTAGGGTTTTACCTCCATCGAGAGGGATCGAACTTGGGTAAAAACATCGTGTCCTTTGTCTCCTGTTACCATCCGCCTAGACGCGCAGTTCGGGACCCCCTACCCTAGATCCGCCGGTTTTGACACCGACAGCGACCTTGTTCTTCGGCGCCTTCAGTCAGCCAAGAATTCCAACAAGTTGATGCCAAAGTGGGAAGGCCCTTATCGGGTAATACGAGTCACCAGGCCCGGCGCAGTCTGTCTGGGGACCGAAGATGCTGTCCCAGTGAGCAACTCCTGGAACATCGAGCATCTTCGCAAGTTTTACCCGTAAGGCGCGGCTTGTCGGGCCTCCCGGCAAGCCACCTTTTGTACAAGCTTTGCCGGCAAGGCATGTAACCCTTCGTACAAAGCCAGGCGCAGACCTTGAGCATAAATAAATGAAGCGCTGGCGCCCTAAGCATAGCATGCATGCTAGGTCGAGTCTCTTCCTTAGTTAGGGTTGATAGTGCTCAGCGGCGACTAACCCCTAGCTTAGAGGTCGAGTGCGCGTCTATCTGTTTCTTTTCTGTCCTCCTTTGGTTTGCAGGGCACATGAGCACTTCTGCTGAGCTACTTGGAAGAAAGGAACGGACCTGGCATCCCGACCCGGCAAACCAGAGTTGCGGGGCTGCAAGCACCTAAGAATCCAACCGCTGACAAGATGAGGTTGCCGGTGCTTCTTGATCAGATAAGTCTTTCATCCTCTGTCGTGCATTTAGAAACAGAACTGGTACATGTGAAACCTCGTTTTATCTCCAGGATACCGTGCTCCCCCTTTTTCCTGTACCTAAGGTTTATCTCCTAGGTTTGGATTTGGTTGTAGCCGCGGCGGCAAGGAGGTAGAACGAGGAGCCTAAAGCCCACTTCATCCTTGCCTCCGCCAAGAGCGAGAGAATGGTCGAGTGAAGTGAGGGGGGCGGCAAGGCCTGTTGCCGGGCGAAAAACGTTTATCTTAAATAATAACAAGGATTCGCTCCTTATCACGGGGTCTACCCACGAACGAAAAACCCGGCAAGCATCCCTTTTACATTAAAAACATCCCATACAGGTACAGTTCATACGGAATGAAAAACGTGAGCAAGGGGATTACAAGTTCTAAATTTAACAAAGGCCAGCAGGCTTACAAACTAAAAATGAGATAAGATGCCTGTAATCCCTTTTGTCGGTGTCAAAACCGGTTGATCTCGGGTAGGGGGTCCCGAACTGTGCGTCTAAGGCGGATGGTAACAGGAGGTAGGGGACACGATGTTTACCCAGGTTCGGGCCCTCTCGATGGAGGTAATACCCTACTTCCTGCTTGATTGATCTTGATGATATGAGTAGTACAAGAGTTGATCTACCACGAGATCGTAGAGGCTAAACCCTAGAAGCTAGCCTATGGTATGATTATTATCGGTCCTACAAACTAAACCCTCCGGTTTATATATAGACACCTGAGGGGATAGGGTTACACAGTCGGTTACAATGGGAGGAGATCTACATATCCGTATCGCCAAGCTTGCCTTCCACGCCAAGGAGAGTCCCATCCGGACCCAGGCGAAGTCTTCAATCTTGTATCTTCATAGTCCAACATTCCGCCAAAGGATATAGTCCAGCTGTCCGGATACCCCTAATCCAAGACTCCCTCGGTAGCTCCCTGAACCAGGCTTCAATGGCGATGAGTCCGCGCGAGATTGTCTTCTTCGGCATTGCAAGGCGGGTTCCTTCCTCTGAATACTCTGTAGAAGATTTTGAACACAAGGATAGTGTCCGGCTCTGCAAGACAAGTCCCACATACCACCGTAGAGAGAATAATATTTCCACAAATCTAATCTGTTGACGTACTTGATATCATGACATCATACCATGGCCCGGTCATTATTCTAACCATTTTTCTCAACCTGCCTTGGCGCATATTGCGAGGCGGTTTCCTTGGCACATCTTGTTGAGGCAGATATCGTGTCCCCTCATCACGGGATTCTCATCAATACGGGCGTGGGTAACCCAACCGCGCCATCAATCACGGCGCTTGGGGAGTAAGCGAGTTTACAAGGCTAGTGGGGGCATATATTTTTTTCCGCCTTTATAAAGGGATAAGGGTTCACCTTTTTTCACCCACGCCTTCTCCCTCCTCGCTCATCCATTCTTGTGCACTCGAGCTCCAACACCCAAGTTCGCATCTTTCTCCTCACACCACTCCAATCATGTCCGGAGCGGGAGGAAAGTGGATGAAATCCTCCTTCACGGAGGAGGACATCAAGAAGCTGCGGGGAGCCGGATACTTGGCCATGAATATCGCGCACCGGCTGCCCGACGAGGGGCAGATCGTCCCTACCTCGGAGCCTTACGAGAGGGTAGTCTTTCTCACCCACTTCGTCCGTGGACTGGGGTTCCCCCTTCACCCGTTCGTCCACAGCCTCATGTTCTTCTACGGGCTGGACTTCCATGATCTAGCCCCGAACTTTATTCCCAATATCTCAGTGTTTATCGTCATGTGCGAGGCCTTCCTCCGCGTCCAGCCCCACTTCGGCCTGTGGCTGAAGACCTTTAATGTCAAGCCGATGGTTGTAGGCGGCTAGCAAGCGGAATGCGGAGGCGCCATGGTGGGAAAAATGCCCAACGTCACATGGCTCGAGGGCTCCTATGTGGAGACCATAAAGGGGTGGCAGTCGGGGTGGTTCTACATCACTGAGCCGCACGACACCAATTGGGTGGCGGCTCCCGAATTCCAATCCGGAATCCCCATGCGGCTTACCTCCTGGAAATAGAAGGGCTTGTCCTGGGGTTCATAGGTGGAGCTGGCCGGACTCCAGAAGTGTATCTGGAAAATGATAAGCAACAAACGCAAGCTTGTCAACGTGGTCCAAGTCATGCTCTTCCGCCGGATCCTCCCGTGTCAACAACGGGCGTTTAATTTATGGGAGTTTGACCCGGCCCAGACCGCACTCTGCGAAGCTCTTTGACACGACGCACAAGGGACGTCTGGAGGGTGCTTTGTTCAAGGCTGAGGTCCCCCTTCCCTTACCGAGGACCACGGACTTAAGCGCCGGTTACCTGCGAATCCGGTAAGTTCTCTACACCTTATAGGGTATTTACTTTCCCCAGTTTAATCATGTGCGGGATCTAAGCTCCCATGCCTTTGACAGGACAGGGTGGAAACATCGGAGCAGATCGACTGCCCGCCCCCCCTGCCCGTAGATCCGGCCAACGCTCTTCTGACGGAGATGCTTTCTCCGGCACCTTATGAGGTGCCGGAGAAGAAGACCAAGAAGAAGACAACGGGGACCCGAAAGAGTTCCCGGCGTCAGGTGGTATCGGACTCATCGTCTGATAACTCCGAGACACACTCCTCTCGTGAAAACGAGGACGAGGAAGATGAAGGTTCTCCCCCTACAGCCGGGGGAGACAAGAAAAGGAAGGCCGCGCCAACTGGGGAGGCCGAAGGGTCAAAGAAGGGAAGGGCTCTCCTTCCGTACTGTTCTACGACCGCCGCGCATAGGGAAGACGAGTGGTTGCCCAGGGACAAGCCCCTGACGAAGTCGTAAGTATTCGGATACCATATTAATTCATGGTATGCTTTTATTGCACTGCTTCTCCTTACGCCGAATATGATTATGCAGTCCGTCCCGAGCCCGCATCGACGTATCTTCGTCGGACGGTTCTTTGGACTCGTCGGATATGAATAGTGATTCACTTCCGACCGCCTCCTCCCCTCGCCCTACGGACAATGTTGAGGCGTTGTCTCAAAGGGCACCAAGCTGATGGGAGGTTGTCCTAGAGGCGCCTCAAGGCGACCTTCCGGACCCTGGGCGCAAATGGAGCAAGACTCCGATGGGCTCCAAGTTCGGCCCTCAGCCGAACACCGCACCGGAACCATCAATGGTCCCAGACTCCGGCAGGCGCCCCCCTGTTAAGAGGGGCAAGCCGCCCGTGCTGGTGACCTCTGTCCACCCAGAGGCACCGGACAACTTGATGGAAGTGCTTTGTAGCGCTTCCATCGACAAAGAGCACCGCACTATCATGAGTGCGGTGATCAAAAAGGTTCAGTCCGCCAAGAGCGGACTGACTGAAGCCTGTGCCAGCCTCCTAACAGGTTTTGAGGTGAGTAATCGAAGTATAGGAAAATATTACCGCATAGACTGTAGCCCCTGATGCTCTGTTCGGCGTTCGCGAAGAAAAGCCGAATAGAGGATCAAATTGTAATTGCAGGATTCTAATCCAAATATGTCTATATGCGTATGCAGGCTTCACTGCTGGCCGCTGCCGCACGTACTGCGGAGATCACCACACTGAAGCAGGACCTCATGCAGTCCGAGGAAGAACTCGGCCTTGCCAAGAAGCAGCTCGAGGAGAACAAAGGTAAGCAATACCTTGTCTATATAAAAAAAGTTCTGGTTGCAAGATAATAGGATCATCATGAATGTGCCAGGGACAACGACTGAAGTGGCGACCACAAAGCGGTATTGTCCGAGGCCGAGAACAAAGCGGCCAAGGAGCGCATTGAGCGAGAAAGACATGAAGCCCGAGTAGGCGAGGTGCAGCAAGAGCTCCAGGCGCTCATGAAGAAGCACGAGTCCTTGGAGCTTGACTCGAAGACGCGAGAGTCCGAGCTTGCCAAGGTCCTCAAAAGCGCAAAACATGCCAAGGCCGGAGCCCAAAAGGCCCTCCAGGAGATTGAGGCGGTGAAGAAGATAGCGGCGGGTAAGGCATTCATTATGCAAAGCAATCATGTGAAAGAAAATTTCTATTTACTTACCCGAGTTCGGAGCTCTCCAGGGGCGTTTGCAGATCTGCCCCGCATTGTGTCTGATGACGCGGAGTTCTACCGGGCTGAGGAGGGGAGCTCGACGGAGAAGGTGTTCTGGTCTCACTATACTGGGACCGAACACCCGATGCCCTTGAGCGACTAGCTGAAGCAACTGGTCGAGCTCCACAAGGCGGCCGAACAGGCCATGAAGGGCCTTATAGTCCGGATGTGGCCTGGCGATGCCCTTCCCAACAGCTACTTTGGCCTGGTGAGGCAGCTTGTTGATGCCCGCCCATGGCTGGAAGTCATAAAGCAGTCCGTCTGCATCGAAGGTGCACGCAGGGCTTTTGCCCATGCGAAGGTGCACTGGTCCAAGATGGACGCCGAGAAGCTGGTGAAGGAGGGGCCGCCGCAGGGCAAGGAGCATCGCCGCCCTGAAATGTATTATGAGGGTGTCCTGAAGGGTGCCCATCTTGTGGCGGACGAGTGTTCCAAAGATGTAATTTTTGAATGAACTTGCTCATGTGATCCTGTATTATGAAAAGTAGTTCATGTGTGCTATGCAACGGTTTTGTATTTAAAATATTACCTTCTGTGCGGCCGTTTATAAAATCTGATAGTTGGCTAGTCATCGGCTTCTACCCCCATGCAACTAGTGCTGGGGTGTTCGGGATAAATCTGAGCACACTTTTTCCCTTTTTTGGGTCCTTCGAGGGAGGTGCCCAGCGCAACGAACCGGGCAATCAGACTATAATGCTTTATCACTCTCACTTAGCCATAGAAGTCTACAATTCTAAATTTTGGTGAAGCCCCTAGTATTCAGAGGGCCGAATTTGGGGCACTATATACGCCTAAGTCGGACAGAGCCGACTCCTCGCCCGAAGCGGAAAAAGTCTTTAGGGACTTGAGACCTCTCGAACAGCGACCAGCTCTCACCTTATCATGACAGTCAGTTTTAGCTTCTCTACTGAGGTGCTCGTCCGGAAGAACCGGGACACAATCGCAGTAGTTATCCTAGTGCTACCTTAGCCGATATAGCAGAACGTAAGGTACCAAAACATGGGAGCCGGGCAAACCCAACTATTGACCCAAGACATCATTCAGAGCTGATGCATATAATGCTATAAGTTCGGGGTACCGCACTGTCAAGAGTGTTCGGACTTCTCACGCCGTGTTATGGGGTATACGGAAGCCCCTGGCGTACTGGCCATTCCAGAGTGTACGGGTGCTAACTGTCATGAATGAACATATATATATATATATAAGAATATAGAATGCGATAATAGACTAGTGCTATGCATTGTTTATTCGAGAAATGCGTCAAAGCATACTGATACAAGTAGTGCGGTAAGCAAAAAATAGGACTATTTTACATGTCCCATCCAGGGGCAAGCTGCGGACTGGTATCTTAAAGAAGGTATTTCACTCGTTATCAGACACCACCTGGGGATTCAATTTTAAGGCGTAGCTTCCTGCCTCCTTGGATGTTGTATCATGTGTCCGGCAATCGTAATGCCGGATAGGGCTTCCAGAGAGTAAAGTCCTGAGAAAAAGAGAATGATTAAGATAGTAAGCCCCTAGTGCGGTTGAGCCGCATTGTGGGATGTGCCTTGATCGTGCCCCCGCTGACGCCTATGGTATTTTCAATGCATAATTATGTATGTGTGGCACGAATTCTGTCGTCCGAGTGAGGCTAGGGCGGGGGCCGAATTGCTAGGGAGCTCTGAGCGTGCCAGGCGATCCTGTTGCAGGTTGCTCCGGACGCGATTGACGGTGTCCGGGGGCTTTATCGCCGAACTGGTGGATTGCCTTAAGAGGCTGCTTTGTGCCTCCGCTACGAGGGCCGCAGTGTGCTCCTCCGTACGGAGCGAGTGCTCTGTGTTTCCATTGACTGTGATGAACCCCTAGGTCCTGGCATCTTGAGCTTAAGGTATGCATAATGCGGTACTGCGTTGAATCTTGCAAACACAGTTCGCCCGAGCAGTGCGTGATAGCCGCTGCAGAACGGGACGATATCGAAGATTAACTCCTCGCTTCGGAAGTTGTACAGAGATCCGAAGACCACTTCCAGTGTGATTGAGCCCGTACAATGGGCCTCTACACCTAGGATGACGCCATTAAAGGTCGTTTTTGTGGGTTTGATTCTCGAGGGGTCTATACCCATTTTGGCGACCGTATCCCGATAGAGCAGGTTCAAAGTTGCCGCCGTCCATAAGGACTGGAGTGAGGTGAAATCCGTCAATGATGGGGTCTAAGACCAATGCGGCAGATCCGCCATGACGGATACTAGTGGGGTGATCCCTGCGATCGAAGGTGATCGGACAAGAGGACCATGGGTTGAACTTTGGGGTGACGGGCTCCGTCGCATATACGTCCCTTAGTGCACGCTTTCGTTCCCTCTTGGGGATGTGGGTTGCTGTCGGCGTTCTGGGAACGGGGGTCCCCAGACTTGCCTGCCTGCGGCCTGCGGCGTGGCTCAAGTGGGGGCCTAGCGCGGCCCAGCTTCATCAGCTCAAGCTCAAGACCCTCGCGAGGGGCCGAGCCTCGCGGGGCGGACAACAGCAACCTTCCTCAGGAGCAGCCTCGTCAGGCAGGCTCACGAGTAGGCGGAGAGATCAACGCAGGGTACCTCACGAGGGAGCCCCGTGATGCTAGCCATGACGATCGAGACCAGGCGGGCGCCAGGCGGGTGCCGGCCTGCGCAGTGTCCTCGTTTCCCCTTTGGTGCAAAGGAGGCAAGCACAGGCCAAGGCATCATGCAAAGGTTACCGCTTTGGTGCAACAAGACCAAGACCAGTAGAGCGGCAGGAAGGAGGTCATCGTGGAGCCCAGGACGGCGTCACCGTCATAGCCTTTGGCAGCCAAAGACCAACTTTAGTCAGGATAAGTGTACTAGATGTTCCCCTTCAAAATGGCCAATTGTTGGCGCCCTTCCCGCCCATTATTTGGGAAGAGGCCGAGGGTCTCTCTCTATAAATAGGACTAGCCAGCACAGAGAGAGGAGAGAGGACCAGAGACAAGTAGAATGGACCAGAACGGGTCGAACCTACTAGAGAGAGAGAGCGAGAAACGACTGGACTCACCCAAGCAGTCCGTCGCACCAGGTCAAGAACAGCCCCTCGCGAGGCTGTTCTTCCTTTGTACTGTTCATCATCAGCCCCTAAGGCAATCCACCACACCACACACTGGAGTAGGGTATTACACCACAACGGTGGGCCGAACCAGTATAAACCTCGTGTCCGTTGTGATGTTCATCGTTTCTAGTTTAGATCTCTTGCTAACAATCGACGCGTGAGCTGGTAGGGGAAAGATCTCCGTGCGCACCCCAGTGTTCGAACCTCAAGGGTCTGCCGGAACCCGAAATCCGACATTTGGCGCGCCAGGTAGGGGTGCGCCGGAATCTTTCTTCCGCTGGTCGCGTGTGATCTTCCGTCGTGTCCATGGCTGACGCTCGCCGAAGCTTCGCTGGCTGAAGCGCCGGCTGCTCGCTTCGTTGCTCGAAGTCGCCAGACGGGCCCTGCCGGCGTGGCACTCCCCGCATTTCCCGCCGCTTCGCCGCCAACGCCGCCACCGCCCGGCAGGGAACGAGCAGCAGGCCTTCCTGCCTCGATTGATTGGTAGGCGAAGGCCGCACCGCTACTACTTCGCTCGCCCCTGCTGGTTCTTCGTCCCGCGCGCACCACGCTCCCATGGAGGCTCGAGCCGTGCTCATCGCGGCGAACGAGCTCCTGCACTACCGCCCTGTCGACGAAGTCTACGAGGAGTGGCTCGACCGCGTCGCCGAGCTCGTCCGCGCCGCAGGGGGCGCCCCGGTGTCGTCCCTCTCGCTACCTCGCCCTTCACCCCGCGCGGGGGGCAGGGAGCCGGAGGATCCCCCGCCACCTCCTCCCCAAGAAGGCGCCCTGGCTCCAAGGCGCGTGGCCCCGGGCTGAGACCCTTCGCATCTGGCGCCCGCGCAATAAGAAAGGAGCTGCCAGGAGATCCCTCGTCCCCAAGAAGGTGCTTGCGTGGTCCTGGCACCGGAGCGCCGCGACCGCGCCACCGCGTCAAGACCCCGCGCTGCTCCTGGCACCGGTGCGCGAGAATCCACAAGAACAAGCTCCGCATCAGCAGAGAGCCCCGGTGGCCACTGCAGGCTGCTGCGCTACTCCAGTTTGTACTAGTTCGGGCCACCATTGTGGTGTAATACCCTACTCTAGTTTGTGGTGTGGTGGATTGCCTCTTGGGCTGATGGTGATGAACAATACAAGGAAGAACAGCCTCGCGAGGGTCTGTTCTTGGCCGGGCGATGAACTGCTTGGAGGAGTTCAGTCGCTCCCTCTCCTTCTCTCTCTCTCTCGATTCAAGATGCCACTAGCTCTGTGCGTGGCTAGTCCTATTTATAGGCGAAGGCCCTGGGCCTCTTCCCAAATATTGAGCGGGAAGGGCGCCAACAATTGGCCATTTGAAGGGGAACATCCGTACACTTATCCTGACTAAAGTTGGTCCTCGCCTGTCAAAGGCTCTGGTGGTGACGCCGGCTTGGGCTCCACAATGACTTCCTTCCTGCCGTTGGGCTGGTCTTGGTCTTGTTGCAACGACATGGACGCCTTTGCTTGATGCTCTCGCCTGCGCTTGCTCCCTTTGCACCAAAGAGGAAAGCAGGACACTGCGCGGGCTGGCGCCCGCCTGGCGCCCTTGGTCGTCATGGCTTGCGTCATGGGCACCTCATGGGGTACCCCGCCTTGATCTCTCCGCCTCCTCGCGAGCCAGCCTGATGAGGCCGTGCCTGAGGAAGGTCCCTGTCGTCCGCCCCGCGACGCTTGGCTCCTCGCGAGGGTCTTGAGCTTGTGTTGATGAAGATGGGCCATGATGGGCCCCCCTTTGAGCCACGCCCTTGTACGAGCATGTCTGGGGACCCCTGTTCCTGCAACACCGACAAAGAGCCCCGGGCCCAAGCGCGCCCGGGCTTGGCCGAGCAGAGAGGCGAAGGGGCAAGTCTGAAGCGCTGGGCCCTAACAGCTCTGACCTTTGGCGCCGTGATGGCGGTTGATTGGGCGTGGGTGCCTTAGCAACCGCGCTGAAGTTGATAAAGGAGCGGCGTCTCGCCTTGGCTTTGCTTCCCTTGCTTTCTCACAGTTCTTGCCACAGATCCCCTTTCTTACGCCTCTCCTTTGTGCCTCCGAAATCTTCGTGATCCACTTCGATCGCTACGCCCTTACAAGGCATGGCGCCTCGCCTTGATTACCGGCCGAGCTTGGTACTCGCCTGCCCTGGACTCACCGAACGTGGCGGAGGTGAGTCATGCCCGGATGCGCCAGATGGTGGCGGCGCAGGGCATCGACGGGGCGAAGGTGTTCAAAGCCGGCTCCGCCCTCCCTGAGGGCCAAGGGAGCACCTTTTATCCACTCTTTGTAAGCGCCATTGTTGCTGGTCTGATGCCTCCCTTTTCCGAGTTCTTCTTCTCTGTCCCACGCCATTACAAGCTACAAGCTCTGCATCTCCACCCCAACTCTGTTCTCCTTCTGGCGATCTTCACCTACTATTGTGAGGCTCACGTCGGGGTGCAGCCCTCGATGGCCCTGCTCGCGCCACTATTTCTCCCTCCGGACCTCTCGTGGTTCCATCTCTGCGCAGCGAGATTAAATGCGTGTATGGTAGCTCCATCGCCATTTCGAACCCCGGGAAGAGGATTGAGGGCTTCAGGAGCAAGTGGGTCTTGGTAGACGTTGGGCGCATCCACCCTCGGCTAATCTTGCCCACGGAGCTCCCCACGCACTCCGACGATTGGTCTCAAGTGGAGCTCATGGACCCCCGCGCGAGGCCGGTGTTGGAGAAGATGGACATGGAGATGAGGCCGGCCAGCATGGCGGCGGCGAAGGTGACCGGCGCGTCGCTGCTAAGGGAATTCCTGGAGCACTAGCTGGCTCCGCTTCGTCAGTACTAACTTCCGATGTGGAGACCCCACCCGAGCCCCGCGGTCTTGGCCGACGAAGACCTGGCTGCGGTTCTCCATTCTTTGGTCGGGGGCGACGTGGCGAGGTTGGAGGGTGCTCCTACGCCCCTGTTCCTCCGCGACGACTGGGAGCAGGTAGTGGAGTCCATGCCCGTCTTCAACAGGGACGGGCCCGTGCCCGCGGAGGTTCCCGAGGACCCGGTGGACGTGTCCTCCGGCGACTCCAGCGAAGAGAAGGGAGAAGAGGAGCGAGAAGGAGGGCTCGACTCCGAGGCGACCGACGGAGAGTCGAGGGCTCCCCTCCCTCGGCGCAAGTCCCGCGTTCTCCGCCTCTCACCGAGCGACGACGACAATGATGATGACGAGCAGGGCGACGGGAGCTTGCCCCCGATCCCGAAGAAGGACATGATCAGGCTGATCCCCCGCGGGTCTGCCCCGGCCCCGAGGCGATCCGGAGGCACGCCTCCTGCTCCCGAGCTCCTTGAGGCTGATCCGTGCAGCCGGCTCTCGGGCTTCAAGTATGGCCGGAGGTTGCTCGAGCCCGTGAGCAACGACCAGTAAGTGCTCGATTCCCATCTTATTTCTTGTTTTGTCGGCGAGGCTTGACGTCTATATCTCTTGGCTAGGCTGGCGCCCGTGGCAAAGAAGCCGAAGGGATCTCCTAAGGTTCCGTCTGGGGCAGCGCCTCTGCCCGCGAAAGAAGGTGACCGCGATGCACGGGCCTCTCCTGCCCGTTTGTCCTCACGAGGCTTGGCTGAGCTGGCTGGGGCGAGCCCAGCCCCCACGGCCCAAGCGACTCCTGAGGTGCCTTTGCCTGACGCTGAAACCACAACCGTTGGGCCGCAGCAGGCTCCGCCTCAGGATACTGTGGTCACGCTGCCGCCTTCTCCTCCTACCCCACTGACTGCTGTCTCTCCGACTCCACCTACCGCGTCTGGATCGTCTTCTTTGCCGAACCGGACCCGGCTGCTGCAACAGGATCTTTTGGGCGCCAACCCTCGTCTAGTGGCCGGGCGCTTGGAGCTGGCTTCTGGCTGGATTCGCTCCGACGGTTCGATTCGGGCAGCACTGGTCCAGGCCTCGACGACTTGCGATGAGGAGAAGCAGGCCGTCCTTGGGGCGAAAGCTGCTCGCGGCGCCGCCTTGGGGGAGGTAGCCGATGTCCGAGGTCGCTGCAAGGTGCTGGAGAGCGAGCTGCAGGGCCTGCGGGACCAGCTCGCCAAGGAGGCCCGCCTTTGCCAAGAGCAGGAGGAAGGCATGAAAGCTCGTGAGGTGGCCGTCAAGGACCGGGGCGTAAGCTCAAGAAGCGTCGTGGACCGCCTAAGCGCTACCGGAGCAAGAGTTGGAGGCGAGGAAGGTCGAGCTGGGCCCGGCAAGGCACGGGTCCTTGCCAAGGATCGCGTGGCCTTCACGGAGATGGAGGTGAAGGCTCGCGCCTTGCTGAGGACGCTTTATGATAGCGGCCTGGAGAGCCCGCTGGCCGGCGCAGAGGACGACCCCGCCAAGCTGCTTCCCTTCCTGGTTCGCGCTCTTGAAGATGTCACCCTTGGCCTTGGCCCTACGGCTGATGCCGAGGCGCGTGTCTTGTCTTCTACCGTGATGACGACGGGTCCTCACCCACATCTACCTTCGCGATCCCAACGCCGACCTCGACAACACTGCAGGGAGCCAGACGGCCGAGCTTTGCCGCTGCCATCGCTGAAGTCCGTGAAGGGTCGTCTTGAGGCTCTGCTGGGGAAGTTCGGGCCTTGGCACCAAGCGAAGCGAAGCGCTGCCAACCTGCGGCTCCACAAGGCGAACCCGCTCGGTGCAGCTCGGCGCCCGACAAGTGACTCCGTTGTGGCTCCTGTTACGCTTTTAATTCCTGCACATGTATCATGCCTCGGGAGGCGTTTAAACTTGCATTTGGCGTTGTGATAACAGTTATGGACTGTAATATTTGCTTTTGAATTCCTTGAAATTTGCGCTTTTCCTTCCCTACTTGCTTATGTTCTCGCCCGGCAGAGCCCGACCCCGCGCATACCTCAGCCGCCGTTAGCCCCGACCGGAAACCAGAACGGGACCAAGGAGTGAGGGGCTACGTGACAAGTTAGGCCCCTGAGTCGCGATGCTCAGGAGTCCCCCTTGGCGCACGAACAACAAGTAGGGAGGTGAGATGTGGGTGGATCTACCGTTCTACATCTGCAAAGCCCGGCCCCGTGTATACCTCAACCGCCGTTAGCCTTTCGGAACTAAGGAGCGAGGGGCTACGTGACCAGTTAGGCTCCTGAGTCGCGATGCTCAGGAGTCCCCCTTGACGCTCAAATGGCCTTCGTACCTTGGCTCCGCTCGGGGAGGGACGTGCGACGAACCAGGCCCGACGGGCCTGGCTGGGTGGCATGCATCTGGGCGTGACCCAGGCGCAGCCCCCATGCCCAGCCTCGCGGCACTCCCGAGGGGAGGCGTTGCGATGAGGCCATCTTGAGGCTCTGGGCTCCCGAGGTTGATGCAGCCCGGGGCCACCCTCGATTGTTTATCACCACGTGAGCATAAGCGCTTCAGATGTGTGTACGGGCATAGCCGCTCCTCGGCGATGTCGTCGGCCAACAAGGAGCATGGTGCTTCCAGTCGTGCGGAGGGGGGGGCTCCCCTCCGGGAGGAGCCAGGCGCACAGCCATACTGACGCGCACGTGGCCGGCACGTACTTCAGCAGTGGGGCTCGACGAGAATGTGTCTGGGCACCCGTGAGCCAGCGGGACTCACGGGGCCCTACCTCAAGGCGGGTTGCGCTTGTGCACTGGGCCTTATCTTGTGATGTGTTCCTGCAGATTTGGTTAGATGTCGGCTCTACATCCTCGTGTCCCGACCCTTGAGCTGGTCTCGGTACCGTCGCCGGTATGCTGTGTCGCGGTGTGGACAAGGCACTGAGGGTGAGGGCTGAGAGCCGAGAGCCACTGAAGTCGCGATGCTCAGATACACCCCCTTTAACGTGCAAGCGGTCGACATGAACGAAGAAGAGGTTCCATGGATTGGCATCAAATAACAAGCATGATGGGTCGAACGCATGACCCGAAATAAACGCAAGAGGGATACATTCCGCCAGGTCTGGCCCGAGCGACTTGGGGATGATGCAGCCATGAGGGCGCCCCAACAAGATAAGCTAGGAACATGAAGTAAAGGGATACACGCGCGAGGACGGACCGACGCGGCCTGGGAATAATCCAGCTCTAGGGGGCGCTCCCAGCTGGAAATGAAACTTGAAAGATGTCACCTGATAGCGTTGAAGACGAAAGGGTGTTGGTGCAGCAGACTCGGTGGGCTGCGGGAGCCGATCCTCACGAGCCCCCAGGCTCAGGGGCCTCTGGAGGCTCAGGGGCCTCGGGAGGCTCCGGAGGTGCTGGTGGCTCCTCGTGGACCATCTCCATCTCTGCCAGGGCTGCGGAACGCCTGGCCTCTTGAGCCTCCAGGATGCTCCTCATGAGGCGCTGGCGCGTGGCAGCAGCGTTGGCAAGCCGTAAGGAATGCGAACGTAGCTGTGGGAGTGGACCTTGTGGCGCCCCACGTGAGGAGAGGGCCAGAGGCGCCTCGAGAGGCGGCTCGTTTGAGCCTGTTATGTCAATGCAGACGCTGCCCACCATCCTCGCTGGATGGGGAGCTACGGCAGTGGCGGCGGCTGCCACTCATGACTCTTGACTCCTGCAGCTCCTGAATGATCTTGCTGACGAACTCCTGAGGCTTTGGCCCTCCTTGCCTTGCTCCTTCTTGAGGGAAACGTGCTTCGAAACACGCCTCCAAGTGGTGCCCAAGCGCCTCCCTTGTGACCTTGGCAAGGTCGGTGGCCTTCCAGGGGGGAGCCCCCAAGCCCTGCCTGAGGAGGGCGTCGGGCGCACTTTCCTATGCGATAGAAGGAGGTTCCCCCTAAGCAGGCGTGGACCCTGAGGGGCCTACCTCCTGAGGGGCCGGGCCGGACGATGTCTTCTTCTTCTTGGGGGCGGTCTCGGGAAGCCTCCTTCTTCCGTGATCCGGATCTTCCAATGATGCGGCCTGAAAGGCTCGCTCCAGGGAGCACACCGCGTCTTTCTCTCTGCAGGGCACCGTGATGACTCCGCCACTTCCAGGCATCTTGAGGACATTGTAGCCGTGGTGGGTTATGGCCATGAACTTGGCCAGCGCTGGGTACCCGAGGATGGTGTTGTATGGCAGGCGAATGTGGGCGACGTCGAAGTCGATGAGCTCGGTGCGGTAGTTGTCGCGCGCGCCGAAGGTGACAGGGATGTGAACCTACCCAATCGGGACCGTGGAGCCGTCGGTGACCCCAGAGAAAGGCTTGGTCGCCTGAAGCTGATTGTAAGGCACTTGGAGATTGTTGAACGTTTCCACAGACAGGACGTTGAGCCCTGCCCCGCCATCGATGAGGGTCTTGGTGACTAGCACGTTGCTGATGATTGGGGAGCAAAGCATTGGGAGGACTCCGGTTGTGGCCGCACACTTGAGCTGATCCGTTGAGCTGAACGTGATGGCGCACGCCGACCACCTGAGGGGGCGTGTGGCTTCGAGCTTGGGGAGGACTGCATTCACTTCATGGGCGAACTGCTTGAAGATGCGTTGAGAGGCTGGGGCTTGAGCTCCGCCCAGGATGCAAACGATCACGCTGCGGCTCTGAAGCCCCAGCCCTCGGGCCCCGATGATGGTCTTCATTTCTCCTTGGTTGCGGTGGCAGAGGAGGGAGGCCTGCGTTGCCTTGCGGGCGATCCTCGCGAGGCTAATCCCTCCAGCCTCCCTCGCGAGGCGGGTCCTGACAGCGATCCTCACGAGGTTGGTCGCGCCACCCTTGGCGAGGGTCGCGGTCTTCCCAGCGTCCTGCGTTCCTTCCTCCTCCTCGGGTCAGAGCCCCTTGGGCTGCGGTCAGGACGTCGGCCGATCCTCCCTTCTCGCACGGCTCGGAGCTCTTGACACTCGTTGGTGTTGTGGGTGTGGAGGTCGTGGTACACGCAGTAGCGGCTGCCCTTGGAAGACTCGGGCTGATCCCTGCGCCGCTTGGTGTCCGGTTCTGCCGCGAGCACGGCAGCCCCCTTGCGCTTCACGTCCTTGGCCTTGGGTTTCTTCTCTTGGAGTGCAGGGCAGGCAGCTCGAGGAGGGAGAGACTCCCTTCCTCGGCCCTGGCGCACTTGGTCGCCAAGTTGAACAGCTCCAAGGAAGTGCACAAGTCTTCATGCATCGCCAGGTCCTCCTTCATCTTGATGTCGCGCACACCATCAGAGAAGGCGGAGATGATGGCCTCCTCGGTCACCTTGGTAATCTTGAGGCGTGCATTGTTGAAGCGCTGGATGTATTTCTACAGGGTCTCCCCTGGTTGCTGCTTGATGCAGCGCATGTTGCTCACGGCGGGTGGCCGGTCACGAGTACCTTGGAAGTTGGCGATGAAGCGGGTGCGCATCTCGTCCCAGGAGGAGATCGTGCACGAGCCGTGTTCGGGGAGCCACGCGTCGGGCCCCGGCCCTTGAGCGCCATAGAAACCAGTTCGCCATGACCTTCTCGTCTCCGTTGGCGGCTTGATGCCCAGCTCAGAGAGCCGAGGAACTCGCAGGTCGGCCGCATCGTCAGAAGCGAGGAGGCAGGTCCGGGCTTGAACTTGCCGAGCCACGCGACGCCGCGCAGCTCCGTGGTGAAAAGGCACGGCAGCTTCTTGGCCACGTGGAGGCCTTGGGTGACGAAGAGCTTGGTCCTGCGGGTCCCCATGCGCTGCAGCTGGGAGCAGCGCGGGGTCTTGATGTGCTGGAGTGGGAGCGTGGTCGCGACGAGCTGGAGCGGGGAGTACTCGGGCAGCTTCTTGCGGGCGAGGGACTTCCTGGCAGCTGTGCTCTTGCCACGCTGGCGCCGGACGGAACGGGTTCTACCCAGGGACCACGTGCCTTGGGGCCAGGGCACCTTCTTGAGGGGGAGGCGGCCGAGGCGCCCCCGGAGCTTCGTCGCCAGCAGGCGGAGTCTGTGCCAGGGGCGGAGACGGCACGGGAGCCCCTGCGGTGTGGACGAAGCTCGGCGACGCCGGTCGAGCCACTTTTCGTAGACGCCATCGATCGGATCGGTAGCGCAGGAGCTCGTTTGCCGCGATGGCGCAGCTTGAGCCTCCATGGGCGCGTGCGTAATGCGCGAGACGAAGAACCAGCCTTGAGCGAGTGAGGGGGTAGCGGCGGCCGTCTTGCCTCACGCGAGGATGCTTTGGGATGATGCTTGCTGCTCATTCCCGCCGGGCCGTTGGCGGCGTTGACGGAAGGCGACGGGAATGACGAGGGCGCCCGGCCGACGGAGCTCACAGGCGGCGACGCTGACAGCGAGCGGCTCGGCGCTGGCAGCGCCCGACGAAAGGCCGACATGGATGCGGTGGTCGACGGAGAATAGGGCGGCGGAAGACGAATTCCGTCGCACCCCTACCTGGCGTGCCAAATGTCGGATTTCGGATTCCGGCAGACCCTTGAGGTTCGAACACTGGGGTGCGCGCGGAGATCTCGCCCTCTACCTACCTGCACCCCGCCGTCTCGCTAGGATCTAAACTACAAAAGAACAACACAAGAGACACAAGGTTTATACTAGTTCGGGCCACCATTGTGGTGTAATACCCTACTCTAGTTTGTGGTGTCGTGGATTGCCTCTTGGGTTGATGGTGATGAACAATACAAGGAAGAACAGCCTCGCGAGGGTCTGTTCTTGGCCGGGCGATGAACTGCTTGGAGGAGTTCAGTCGCTCCCTCTCCTTCTCTCTCTCTCGATTCAAGATGCCTCTAGCTCTGTGCGTGGCTAGTCCTATTTATAGGCGAAGGCCCTGGGCCTCTTCCCAAATATTGAGCGGGAAGGGCGCCAACAATTGGCCATTTTGAAGGGGAACATCTGGTACACTTATCCTGACTAAAGTTGGTCCTCGCCTGTCAAAGGCTCTGGTGGTGACGCCTGCTTGGGCTCCACAATGACTTCCTTCCTGTCGTTGGGCTGGTATTGGTCTTGTTGCATCAAAATGGACGCCTTTGCTTGATGCTCTCGCCTGTGCTTGCTCCCTTTGCACCAAAGAGGAAAGGAGGACACTGCAGGCTGGCGCCTGCATGGCGCCCTTTGGTAAATCATGGCTTGCGTCATGGGCACCTCGTGAGGTACCCCGCCTTGATCTCTCCGCCTCCTCGCGAGCCACTGATGAGGCCGTGCCTGAGGAAGCTCCCTGTCGTCCGCCCCGCGAGGCTTGGCTCCTCGCGAGGGTCTTGAGCTTGTGTTGATGAAGATGGGCCGTGATGGGCCCCCTTTGAGCCATGCCGCAGGCCGCAGGCAGGCAAGTCTGGGGACCCCCGTTCCCAGAACACCGACACCAAGCCAGGCAGGGATCAGCCCGAGTCGTCCAAGGGCAGCTGGTACTGCGTATACCACGATCTCCACACCCACAACACCACAGAATGCCAGGAGCTCAGGGCCATGCGAGAAGGGCGTATCGGCCGACGCCTCGAGCGCAATGATCGGGGCTACGGCCGAGGAGGAGGAAGAGGCATAGGACACTGGGAACACCGTGGCCCTCGCCGGGGATGGCATGACAGACCTCGCGAGGACCACTGGCAGGACCAGCCTCGCGAGGGAGGTTGGAAGGACAAGCCTCGTGAGGATCGCCCTCAAGGCAACGCAGGGCTCCCACCTCTGCCGCAGCCGCCAAGGAGGTACGAAGACAATCATCAGGACGAGGGGGTTGGGGGCTTCCAGGAGCCGCGTGCGATCGCTTGAATCCTGGGTGGCACTCAGGCCCCAGCCTCTCAGCGCATCTTCAAAGAGTTTGCTCACGAGGTGAATGCAGTCCTCCCCAGGCCAGAGGCCACACGCCCTCTCAGGTGGTCGTCGTACGCTATCACGTTCAGCTCAGCGGATCAGCTCAAGTGCGCGGCAACGTCCGGAGTCCTCACCATGCTTTGCTCACTACCATCAAGAACGCGTGCAAGTCACCAGGACCCTCATCGACGGCGGAGCGGGACTCAACATCCTATCTGTCGAGACATTCAACGATCTCCAAGTGCCATACGATCAGCTTCAGCCGACCAAGCCCTTCTCAGGAGTCACTGATGGCTCCACCGTCCCGATAGGGCAGGTTCGCCTTCCCGTCACCTTTGGACAGCGCAACAACTACCGCACCAAGCTCATCAACTTCGACGTCGCCCATATTCGCCTGCCATACAATGCCATCCTCGGGTACCCAGCTTTGACCAAGTTCATGGCAGTGACTCACCATGGCTACAATGTCCTCAAGATGCCAGGAAGCGGAGGAGTCATCACAGTGCCTTGTGAGGAAAGGGATGCAGTGTGCTCTCTTGAGCGTGCCTTCCAAGCCTCAGCAATCAAAGACCCAGATCACAGGAGCGGGAGACTTCCCGATGGGATCCCTAAGAAGAAGAAGGCTTCGCCTGGTCCAAGCCCTCCTCTGTCGCATGGGAAGGCGCGCCTGGCACCCTCCTCAGGCAGGGCTCGGGATCTCTTTCATGGCGAGCCACCGACCTAGTCGGGGTCACGAGGGAGGCACTCGGGCACCACTTGGAGGCGTGCTTCAAGGCACATTTCCCTCAGGAAGGTATGAGGCAAGGAGGGCCAAACCCTCATGAGTTCATCACGAGGAGCACCCAGGAGCCTCTGAGTCAAGCGTCATGTCTGGCTGTCGCCGCTTACCCGCCGTGGCCCCACATCCAGCGAGGATGCTTTGGGATGCGAATCTGCATCGACATACCGAGGCTCAACCGGGCCGTGTCTCAGAACGCCTCGGCCCCTCACGTGTGGGGGCGTTGCGAGATCCACCTCACAGCTACGTTCGCATGCCTTTCGGCTGCCCGAGCGTGGTCGCCGCCCATCGGCCTTTCTTGAGGTGTGCTGGAGGCTCAAGAGGTCAAGCAGCGCGCGATCCTGGCAGAGATGGAGATGGCTCTCGAGGAACCCCCGTGCCCCCGGAGCCTCCCGAGGCTCCAGGTCCGGAGGGCTCGTGAGGGCCGGCTTCCTCATCACGCGTCATCCGCTACCTCAACATCCCGCCATTTCCGACCATATCAGGTGACACCTTTCCAAGTTTCGTTTTCAGCTGGGAGCGCCCCTCGGGCTGCATCATTCCCAGGCCGCGTGGGCCCGTCCCTGCGGCATGTATCCGTTTTGCTTAAGTTCTTTACTTACCTTGTTGGGGGCGCCCCTCGGGCTGCATTATCCCGAGCTGCTCGGGACCCAACGGCGTGTGCTTTCTCTGCGCCTATGTAGATGGATTTGCTCCTTCACGCTTAACCTGATTCACTCAATTATTGCCTACTACCTGTCGCGGGCCTCTCCGCCCTAATGCAAAGCGCTTGCACGTTAAAAGTGGGGTATCTGAGCATCGCGAATCATGGGCTCTTACTGGCTCTCCAGCCCTCACCCCTGGCCTTGACCCACGGCATCGCGACCTGTCATACCAGCGGCGGCTGAGCTCGCTCGAGGGCTGGGACCTGAGGACGTAGAGCATTTGCATTCTAACCCTGCAGGAACACACCATTGATAAAGGCCTGCAGCCAGCGCAACCCGCCTCGAGGTAGGGCCTTGTGAGTCCCGCGCTGGCTCACGGGTGCCCAGATACTCCTCTCCTAGCCCTACCGTGCCGACCACATGTCGTAGGCGGGTCAGACACGCCCGTGCTCCTCCCAGGGGAGCCCCCTCCACGTGCAGTGGAAGCACCATGCTCCATGTTGGCTGACAAGATCGCCGAGGAGCGGCTATGCCCATACACATACGAAAAGCGCTTATGTTCCGCTACCGGTGATAAACAACCGAGGGCGGCTCACAACCGTATCAACCTCGGGGAGCCCAGGCTCGGTGTCTGGCGCCATCGCAACGCCTCCCCTCGGGAGTGCGGCGCGAGGCTGGACACGGGCTGCGCCGGGCCACGCCCGAGCAGCGTACGCCACCCAGCCAGGTCCCTCGGACCTGGTCGTCGCGCGCCTCCCCGAGCGGAGTCAAGGTATGAAAATTCGTTTGAACGTCAAGGGGGACTCCAGAGCATCGCGACTCAGGAGCCTAACTGGTCACGTAGCCCCTCACTCATTAGTCCCGTCCCGGTCTCCGGTCGTGGGCTAACAGCGGCTGAGGTATGCGCGGGGCCGGGCCCTGCCGACGTAGAACGACCAATCCACTCCTATGCCTCCTGTCCCTACTTGCTGTTTCCACGTCAAGGGTGACTCCTGAGCATCGCGACTCAGGAGCCTAACTTGCCACGTAGCCCCTCACCCCTTGGTCCCGTCCTGGTTTCTGGTCGGGGCTAACGGCGGCTGAGGTATGCGCAGGGTCGGGGCCTGCCGACGTAGAACACACTCAAGTAGGAGGGAAGAATGCGAATTCAAAGCAAATATTACAAGCCATAAGTCGTTCCACAATTTCAAACACAAGTTTAAACGCCTCCACGAGGCATGGTGCATGTTGCAGGAATTAAAACAGAGCGTAAGCTGCGAAGGGATCACTCTCCTCGCGGGCGCCCACTCGAGGCCGGAGCTGGCGGCACCACGCCCAGGCAAGGTGTTGAAGGCGCGGAACTTCCCCAGCAGGGCCTCGGCTCGGCCTTTCACGGCCTCAGCAGCAGCAGCGGCAAGGTCATCGCTCACAGGCTCCGGCAGGCCGGCAAGGTCGACGCTGGGGTCGCGAAGGTAGACGTGGCTGAGTACTCGCGTCAGTGCTGCAGAAGACAGGGCATGCGCCTCAGCCTCGGCCGTGGGGCCAAGGCCATCCGCGACATCTTCAAGTGCACGGACCAAGAAAGGAAGCAGCTCGGCGGGGCCGTCCTCTGCACCAGCCAACGTCTTCTCCAGGCCACCCTCGTAGAGCGTCTTCAACATGGCGTGAGCCTTCTCCTCCAACCTGGCAAAGGCCACCCGATCCTCAGCCAGGACCTTTGCCTTCCTGTCTAGCTCGATCCTCTCCGCTTTCAGCGACTGTTCCAGCGTCTCCAACCGGCCACGACAGTCATCAAGCTCGGCGTCCCGGTCCCTGACGGCGGCCTCCTGAGCCTCCATCTCCTTCTCCTGGCGGCCGCGGACCTCCTTGGCGAGCTCGTCGCGCAGGCCTTGCAGCTCGACCTCCAGCGCTTTGCAGCGGTCCCGGGCGTCCGCGGCGTCGCCCTGGTTAGCATCACGAGCAGCCCTGGCCTGGCAGGCGGCTTGCTTCTCCCCATCGTAGGCCAACGTGGCTTGGCTCTGTGCCGCTCGGATAGAGGCAGCAGAGCGGACCCAGCCAGAAGCTAGCTCCAGGCACCCGGCCACCAGTGGGGATCAGCATTCCGAAGATCCTCTTGCAGCCGGCTCAGTTCGCTGGCAGCCTGGTCCAGGATGGCTGAGGGATCATAAGGGACTGGAGCCGGTGGAGCAGGTGTAGAAGACGGCAGCGTGATCACGGCTAGGGAAGGAGGAGCCCCCTGGGCCTTGGGCACCTCAGCGACAATGTCAAGCGCAGGCACCTCCAGAGTCAGCGGAGCCACGGGGGCTGACTCACCGCCAGAGTACCCCTGCTGGGCTCGCGAGGATGACCGGGCAAGGGAGGCGCGAGCTTCGCTGCCTCCTTTCCCCGCAGACGGAGCCGCAGCCCTAGCAGGCAAACCCGCCTCAAGCAGGGCCGCAGAAGCCCCTTTCGGCCTTTTTGCTGCAGGTGCCGACCTGGTCAAGGGAATAGAGACATCAAGCCTCGGCGGCGGAAGTGAAGCAAAACACGGATCGAACAATTACTGGTCGCCGTCCACGGTTTCAAGCAGCCTCCGGCCGAACTTGAAGCCTGAATGCCTGCAGCTAGGTTCAGCCTTGGGAGGCCCGAAAGCAGTAGGCGCGTCGGGAAGGCCAGTGCTGGCCTCAGACCACCCCGGAGCCAGAGCGGACCCTGGGGGAACCAGCCCTGACCTGCCCTTCCACGGAACCAGGGGAGAATCCTCCCCTCCTCGCCTCGCACCAGCCTCGTCGTCGTCCGGCATGGAGCGATGGGCGTGGGACCTACGCCGAGGGAAGGAATAGCCCGACTCCTCACCAGTCGCCTCGAAGTCAGACTCTTCTTCCTCCACCTCCTCTTCTTCCTCCTCGTTCCCGCTGGAGTTGCTGGAGGAAACGTTCACCGTCGCCAACGCCGTCAGATCCTCGGGAGCCCCGGCGGGCACCAGCCCCTCACCATTGAAGGTGGGCATGGCGCTCACCACTTGCTCCCAGTCGTCACGAAAAAACAGGGGGACGGGAGCGCCCTCCGGCTTCGCCACGTCTCCCCCGACCAAGGAATGGAGAGCCGCGGCCAGATCTTCGTCGGAGAGGGCCTCGGAGCTCAAGCGAAGGGCGTCACCTCCCTCCCCAAGCCTCCACAACGGGAGCGAATGCTCCCGGAGCCAGGCTCACCAGTGTTCAGGAACTCCCCAGAGGCGTGGCCCGGTCGGCCGCCGCCCCCAAGCTGCAGCCTCAGTCCGCGTCTATCCTCTTCAGCACCATCTTCGCACGAGGGTCGACGAGCTCAGCGAGACCATGCATCAACGGTCTTAGGCTGCCCTGACGGCAGCGCCTTGATCCCGGGGTGGATGCGCCCGACATCTACCAGGACCCACTTGCTCCTGAAGCCTTCGATCCTCTTCCCGGGCTTGGAGATGGAGTTGGAGCTGGAATATGCGACAAAGCTCGCGCATGCAGTGATAGGGCCACGATAGACCCGGAGGTAAAATTAATGGCGCAGCAAAGCCACCGAGGGCTTTATCCCAACGTGAGCCTCACAGTAGTAGGTGAAAATCGCTAGGAGAAGAACAGAGTTGGGGTGGAGATGCAGAGCTTGCAAGTTGTATTGGCGGAGGACAACAAAGAAGAACTCGAAAAAGGAGGGACCAGACCGGCGATGATGGCGCTCACAAAGAACGGGTAGAAGGTGCTCCCCTGGCCTTCAGGCTGGTCGGAGCCGGCCTTGAGCATAGTCGCTCCCTTGTTGCCCTGCGCCACCGTCCTCCGGCGCACAAGGACGAGATTCTTCTCTGACACAGTCGGAGGATCCAGAGCCGGAAGGTACCAGTCCTCAGATGGGGTCTTGCGAGGCGCCATGGCTTGCAAGATGGGAAGGATTGAGATAGATTTGGAGGATTTCAGAAGCAAGGAAGAGAAGGGCGAGAAAGGGGATCTGGAGCAAGGCGAGCAAGAGCGAGCACCAAGTCTGGCCCGGGCCTCCTTTTTGTCAGAAGGACGGTTGCCGAGGCGTCGTGGGGAAGCGGAGACACCCACGACCACTCAATCGCCACATGGCGCCCAAGGCCGTAAGCTGTTGGGGCCCGCAGCACTTCGCACTTGCCCCTTCGCTTCTCTACTAAGCCAAGTCCCAAGCGCGCTTTGGGCCCGGGGCTATTCGGTGTTCTCGGGAACGGGGTCCCCAGACTTACACTGCTGACTGCCGGCGTGGCTCAAGTGGGGGCCCAGTGCGGCCCAGCTTCATCAGCTCAAGCTCAAGACCCTCGCGAGGGGCCGAGCCTCGCGGGGCGGACGACAGGAACCTTCCTCAGGAGCAGCCTCGTTAGGCAGGCTCACGAGGAGGCGGAGAGATCAAGGCAGGGTACCTCACGAGGGTGCCCCGTGGCGCAAGCCATGACGACGAGACCAGTGGGCGCCCGGCCTGCGTGGTGTCCTCGTTTCCCCTTTGGTGCAAAGGAGGCAAGCACAGCCAAGGCATCGTGCAAAGGTTACCGCTTCGGTGCAACAAGACCAAGACCAACAGAGCAGCAGGAAGGAGGTCATCATGGAGCCCAGGACGGCGTCACCGTCAGAGCCTTTGGTAGCCGAAGACCAACTTTAGTCAGGATATGTGTACTAGATGTTCGCCTTCAAAGTGGCCAATTGTTGGCGCCCTTCCCGCTCATTATTTGGGAAGAGGCCCAGGGCCTCTCTCTATAAATAGGACTAACTACCACAGAGAGAGGAGGGAGGACCAGAGACAAGTAGAACGGACCAGAACGAGTCTAACCTACTAGAGAGAGAGAGAGAAACGACTGGACTCACCGAAGCAGTCCGTCGCACCAGCTCAAGAACAGCCCCTCGCGAGGCTCTTCTTCCTTTGTACTGTTCATCATCAGCCCCTGAGGCAATCCACCACACCACACACTGGAGTAGGGTATTACACCACAACGGTGGCCCGAACCAATATAAACCTCGTGTCCCTTGTGCTATTCATCGTTTCTAGTTTAGATCTCTTGCTAACCATCGACGTGTGAGCTGGTAGGGGAAAGATCTCCGCGCGCACCCCAGTGTTCGAACCTCAAGGGTCTGCCGGAACCCGAAATCCGACATTTGCGTATATCCTGTTCACCGTCCTCACTTGTGGGGGGAAACTCTTCTGTCCTCCCGTGTTCGGCGGCCGTGGCTCCTCCTCGTCATCGTTGTGCAGCCCCTTGTCCTTGTTTTCGGCGTTTAACTTGCCGGCCTGCTTGAACACCCAGCATTCTCTGTTGGTGTGATTGGGTACGGCTTATCGGGGTGCCGTGTATTTGACACGAGCGATCGAGTATGCGGTCCAAACTGGACGGGCTCGGAGTGCTTCTTTTGAATGGCTTTTTTCGCTGACCGGGTTTAGAGCCTCTGAATCTGGCATCGACTGTCGTATCCCCGGTGTTATCGCCATTGTTGTGGCGCTTGTGTTTGCTGCGACGTGGCCTGCCGTTACTGGCCTTGGTATCCGAAGTGCCAAGGTTTTTTGATATGTTGTTGCTGCGAGCCAGCCAACTATCCTCTCCCGCACAAAAGCGGGTCATTAGTGTCGCGAGGGCTGCCATAGACTTCGGCTTTTCCTGGCCGAGGTGCCTGGCGAGCCACTCGTCACAGATGTTGTGCTTAAATGCCGCTAAGGCCTCTGCATCCGGACAGTCGATAATTTGATTTTTCTTGGTTAGGAACCGCGTCCAGAATTGCCTGGCCGATTCCCCTGGCTGCTGAATTATGTGGCTCAAGTCATCAGCATCTGGTGGTCGAGGCTCACTTCGTCGAGGCTCACTTCGTCTTCGGAGAGAGGCATGTAATTGTCATCCTCCGCTTCTCCCTCTGCCGCTCGCTCAGGAGGGCAGGCTTGTTCATCCTCCGGCTCTAGATCTTGCTGGAGGGGATTGTCATCATCTTCGGCACTGTTCGGAGTACTATTATCTCCTGTGCCGGTATCACCACTTTTGCTGTGGCGAGACTTAGAGCGGCGCCGCTGACGTCGGCGCTTGGGTTGCTTCTTGGAGGGGTCATCCTCCACTGTCTTGTCACCATTTCCTTCTTTGGGTGTATCGACCATATATATATCATATGATGAGGTGGCGGTCCAGTGCCCCATGGGCAGTGGTTCCTGTCCGTCTCCTTCATCGTTGTCCATACCATCGATGTATTCGGAGTCGAAGTCGAGCATGTCAGTTAAATCATCGACAGTGGCTACTAAGTGGGTGGTGGGTGGGGAGTGAATTTCTTCGTCATCCACATCCCATTCTAGCCGGACATAGTTTGTCCAAGGTTCTCCTGACAGGGAGAGAGACTTTAACGAGTCTAGTACATCGCCGAAGGGTGAGTGCTGAAAGATATCCGCGGAGGTGAAATTCATGATCGGCGCCCAATCGGATTCGATAGGCATGGGCGCAGGCGGTTCGGAGTCCGTGGCCGGAGATGAGTCTAGCGGTTCGGCGTCATGGTTCTCGTGAGGGGTAAGGTCAGTATTCGGCTCTATCGCCACTGAGGGTGCAGCCTCCAAGGCGGGGTCTATCCACCCGTCTTCGGATGGCGCAGTCTATTCCGGATTGAAGGCCAGAGTGGTTGCTGGCGTGATTTCCCGAACACTGTCCAACGGTAGAGCTACATCGTGCTCGTCGTGATCGTGCGGCACACCTGGCATGGGCTCGAATCCATCGAAGATTAAGTCTCCGCGGACATCGACAGTGTAATTCAAGTTTCCAAATCTGACCTGGTGGCCAGGGGCGTAGCTCTCGATCTGCTCCAGATGGCCAAGCGAGTTGGCCCGCACTATGAAGCCGCCGAATACGAAGATCTGTCCGGGGAGGAAAACCTCACCATGGACCGCATCGTTTTCGATGATCGGAGGAGCCATCCAGCTTTACGGCGACGGCACAGTGGAACTCTCAATGAAAGCACCAATGTCGGTGTCAAAACCGGCGTATCTCGGGTAGGGGGTCCCGAACTATGCGTCTAAGGCGGATGGTAACAGGAGGCAGGGGAGACGATGTTTACCCAGGTTCGGGCCCTCTTGATGGAGGTAATACCCTACTTCCTGTTTGATTTATCTTGATGATATGAGTAGTACAGGAGTTGATCTACCACGAGATCGTAGAGGCTAAACCCTAGGAGCTAGCCTATGGTATGATTGTTATCGGTCCTACGGACTAAACCCTACGGTTTATATAGACAGCGGAGGGGGCTATGGTTACACAGAGTCGGTTACAATGGGAGGAGATCTACATATCCGTATCGCCAAGCTTGCCTTCCACGCCAAGGAGAGTCCCATCCGGACACGAGACGAAGTCTTCAATCTTGTATCTTCATAGTCCAACAGTCCGGCCAAAGGATATAGTCCGGCTGTCCGGATACCCCCTAATCTAGGACTCCCTCACCTTTCTTGTCCATCTCCTCAGGAGGCAGATCAAGGAGGTGAGAGGGTAAAAGGGGCGCCTAGGTGAGCTACGAGCAGCAGAAAGCACCAAGAGAACACCTTGGTGGCCGCCCACGGGTGGGACGGTGATGACGCTGCCGGGAAAGGAGCTGGAAGACGAGGCGGCAGGACCAGCAATACGCGATGAAGGCGTCGGAGCCCGCGTACTCCGAGTTGACGGCCTTGCCGCCCGCCCTCTTCCTATTCCGCAGCCTCCCGACGCCAGCCGCCCAAGGAGACGGCCCCGAGAAGTTCAAGGATGCTGCTGCTGCCGCACCCACCCAGGCGCGGGATGTCTGACGCCTAGTCGGACTAGTCCCCGTCGTCTGCCCCGCTGTCCTCCTCACCACTTTCGCTTGAGGAAGAGCTTCCATCGTCGGAATCTCCGTCGGAGGAGCTCTCCACGCAGCACTTCAGGCGAGTCCCGAAGTCTCCGAAGACCTTGACGGAGAGCAGGCCATCCTCCATTAATTTGAAGTAGAGGAAAAGCCCCGCCGTCAGGCTATGGATGTGGGCGAACGTCTTCCATCCGCGGCGGAGGTACATCACCCGAGGAGTCGGGAAGTCGACGTTGACCCGTGTGCCCCCATTCCACAGCCCCTCATGTGCAATCTGAGGGATTGGGGCGGGTCATGCTCCATCTCCCGAGCAAACGGGGCGGCAAGACGAAGACGGCGACGCGGAGGCTGGTGCAGCCTGATGAAGAATTCACGGCGCTGGTCTCCAACATGGCCTTCTATCGGAAAAGGCATCATTGGCGGGGGCGAAGCCGGCGCGCCGCCCCGTCCTCCTCTTCCACGAGCACTACGACCTCTGCCCCGGCCTCGCCCACGGCCTCGCCCCCTCCCCCTTCCCCTCGCGGCCAGCTCTACCACCGCGGGCTCAGGAGGAGGGGGGACACGCTGTTTAGCGGCGACCCTCGCCGCCACTATCGAGGGACCAGGATTCCCTTTCTCCATGACGAGTGGAAGGAAGAAGCAGAAGCGAGAGGAGAAAGATGACAGGGGAGTGCGGGACGCCATCCCCCCATCCCCCTCCTTATAAAGGGGCGGGGTGGGGCTCAGCCGCCCCGCTCGACCAATCCAGCCACCGGAGGCGCAGGGAATCCGGACCGACCCGCTGCCCCAACCAGCGACGGCCCGGTTTCCCGCCTCCACCGCTTGCCACCCTAGGTGCATGAAGGACACGTGGCGGGCGTGCAGAACCGAGGGAACAGGTGAAGTGACCTCTCTCCACCCCGTGATCGTGGGGTGTGGATGCCTTGAAGACCGCGACCCGGCCCCATTCAGTAAATGAGCCGCGCCTCCACGCCTCCCTCTTTTTATGGGGAAGGCGCGAGTCACCTCTTTAATGCGATGTGACGCATGCGTGCAGGAACAACCCCATGCATGCCGCCCACATCACGCGCACCCCTCCACGCCACGCCGCACTGTGCGCGGGTCGTGGGAAGCGCAGCGCGTGAAAAGTTTTGCCGCGGTAAAGACCGCCCCGCCTGCCCGCGCACCGTTTTGGGCCTAGCCCAACAACATGTCGCGCTTATGTGTGGCCCAAGCCTGGGGGCTCCTGTCGGTGTACAAAAGAAGGGGCGCACATGTGTACCCCTTTACCTGTGCACGTGCAGTCGGAGCCGCGCCCACGATCACACCAAGCAGAACAGGGGAGGTGAACCAAGGTAAAACCGAAGCCCAAGATAACCACAGCAATGCCAAGGACAAGACCACAAAGAGCAGAGGGACGAAGCAGGCTCCCCCGGCAATGCCCTTGCCGGGGAGGGGGGGGGGCTCAGCAGCCCCGACGAGACACTTGCCGGGGCAGCTCGCCCCACGCCAACAGAGCGAGCCACCCTTGAGCCCACGGTCCCCAACACCATCATCCACATGGGGCCAGGGCTCGAGAGGCACCTCTGTGGTGGCATGCAGATCTTTGTGAAGAGATATTCAAGATCATATGAGGATTAGAAGACGACGATCCTCGGCAAGATCCATGCCGCGGAAGGCCACCATACCCCCGGCAAGGTCCTTGCCGGGGACGACAGCGCGCCACGGCAAGACCCTTGCCGGGCCACCCGGCAAGGCCCTCACCAAGGACGCCAGCAGGGCCACCGCCAGGCCCGCGCCAACCAAGTTTCCACTATCGTTCGCATGGAGCTGCCAGCTCAACGGGCTGAGCAAGCACCTGCATGGCAACATGCAGCTCCCGGGCCAACTCGTCAAGCACCTGCGTGGCGGCATGCAGATCTTCGTGAAGGCTCCACCACCGCGCCACCTCAGCTGCCTGCCTTCCTACATGGCACCACATGCCTCATTGGCCAGGGCGCGTGTCGAAGCGAGGAGGAGCGGCGACGGACGGGACGGGCCTCGCTCCCGTCCCCGATAAAGCATGCGGACAGCTAAGCTACGCATTAAATGTGTCTTGTCCTGTAATACGAGTGATAAGCTCATAGCACTGTGTGCCTTTCCACCTCTTGCGTGCCACTGTGGCAGCCCCTTTCGACTATAAAAGGAGGCCCATGGCATACTGGAGAAGGATTCGGCTCTTTCGAACCACGCACTCACCACAGCTAGTTCGAGAGCTCAAGAACTCTCTGAAATACACCCACCAAAGCACGACTAGGGTTTTACGCATCCTCGCGGCCCAAACCTGGGTAAATGATCCTTGTGCTGGTTACTAATCCTGCTCTTCTTGCAACCCTGCGCCCCGGCAACCGTAGTAGGGATTCTTGTGATCCCATAGGTGTCGTTTCCCCGACAGCTGGATCGATGAGTTGCCAACGGTTCTGTGGTCGATCAGAACGACACCAAATCAAGCCACTGGCCAGACACCCTTTGCCTTGGTCTACAGGGCAGAAGCAGTTCTCCTCACGAAACTCATATACGGGTCACCTCGAGTGCTCTCTTATGATGAGCTTGAGCAAGAGCAGTTGCGCCAAGATGATGCGATGCTCCTTGAGGAAGATCGTCTTTAGGCTGTTGTGCGAGCCGCTTGCTACCAGCAAGCCTTGCGCCGCTACCATAGGCGCAAGGTTCACGCCCGAAGCCTTGAGGAAGGCAACCTTGTTCTTCGGTGAATCCAATCCGCCAGGAATTCAAACAAGTTGATGCCAAAATGGGAAGGCCCTTATCGGGTAATACGAGTCACCAGGCCCGTTGCAGTCAGCCTGGACACCGAAGATGGCATTCCGGTGAGCAATTCCTGGAACATCGAACATCTTCGCAAGTTTTACCCCTAAGGCGCGTTTGCCGGAGCCCCGGCAACCGCCTTTTGTACTAGCCTTGCCGGAAAGGCATTTAACCCTATGTACAAATCCAGGCGCAGGCCCTATGCACAGTCAAGGAAGGAAACCCTTAGTATGTACAGTTTCCTATTGATTTCCATGATTATGTGTATCATATATGCATGCTTATCCAGGGTATTGTACTACTTTTTGATTCCACCAAATATTAACGCACTGCCAAGGGTCCATGCTCTTTCCCTCTCTTCCTTCCAGCCACGGCAAGAACCCGACTCCAGCAAGAAGTTGAGAAGACCACCCGGCACGGCGATCCCTGGCAAACCAAATAGATAAAGTTTGCCTCTTGCCCATCCATGTTCGTAACCTGTGACTTGTGCATTAGAAAACCTCGCCACTCTCTTTTGGAAAACTCAGGTGCTCCCATTCCCGGCCCGAACGCTGCTTCGATCGGAATTGTCATAGTAGCCCTTGCTAAAAGGAGATGGACAGGGGGCTAGACCCTTTGTCTGTAACCCGGCAGATGTGATTCTCCGACAGGCGCAGAGGGCACTGGCAGGATGGCTTGTCGGGAGGACTCATTTCTTTCTTTAAGGAGGTATTTTGCTTCTGCATGAGCGTATACGTGCACGGGTTCCCGGCAAGGCTAGTCTTTTTCATTAACTTGCTGATACAAGTACGGATGTTACAGAACATAAGCATGGGCTTGAGAGGTTACATTACTTAGAAATTAAAATTCGGCAAATGCCTACAAGTTTAAAAGAAAGATAAGTGCCCCGTGATCCCCGTTCTTGCCCCTTTCCTCCCAGGTGCGGCAGGTGAAGGCAAAGAAGGGGCGACGGGGAACACACCAATGGAGGGCATGGCGGGGATGACCCTCGGCGGATCGCATGGCCGAGGGAGGAGGGCGATGCAGATGACGGAGCCGCCACAAATGGTCAGCCGGAGTCGGAATCAGCGTCCTCCCGCTTGATACCCTCGTCGTCGTTGTCGCTTTCCTCCTCGTCCCTCTCGCCCGAGGAGGAGGATTCGTTGTCGGTGGAGCTCTCCACGCAACACCTTAGGCGAGTACCCAAGTGCCTGAAAACCTTGACGGAGAGCAGGCTGTTCTCCATTAATTTGAAGTGGAGGACGAGCCCCTCCGATAGGTTATGGGCGCGGGCGAAGGTTTTCCACCCACGGCGGAGATACAAGACATGAGGGGCGGGGAAGTCAACGTCGACCCGCATGCTGCCATTCCCGCAGCCCCTCATATGCAGCTTCAAAGCCTACGGCAGGTCAAGCTCCATTACCCGAGCAAACTGGGTGGGGAGGCGGAGGTGACCGCACACCGGCTTGTACAACCTGATGAAGAACCCTTAGGGCTATTCTCTAGCATGGCCCTCCATTAGAGGAGGGCCACTGGCGGAAGCGCGACCGGCGCACCGCCCCGTCCTCCTCTCCCCCTAGGGCCACGGCGGCCTCGGGCTCGCCCCCTTCCTCCTCCTCCTCTCGCAGCAGGCTTTGCTGCCATGAGATCCATAGGAGGGGGGACACGCTGTCGAGCTGAAGCTCTCTTCACCGCTACTAGTACGCCTGTGCACCCTCTCACCATGGCGAAGGGAATTAAGAGACCAAGCGAGGAGGACACGAAAGCAGAAGGACACCGTCCCTCTCCCCTCTTTATAGAGGGGCGGGGCCTGGGCTCGGCCCCCCAACCTGAGGGCAGCCGCCGCAATCGACCAAAGCGGCCGCCACGGGCACGAGGAATCAAGACCGACCTGCTGCCCTAATCAGCGTCGCCCGGCCTCCCGCCCCGGCATTAAATCTCGTGCCCTCCGTGTCCACCACCTACCCTCCTAGAGCCATGGGGAACACGTGGCGGGTGAGCCGGGATTTAGGAGGCAAGTGGAACGGCCGTTTCCCGCCCCGTGATCATGGGGCGCGGGTGCCATGATGGCTACGACCCGAGTCGACTTAGTAAATGAGCCGCGCCCCTACGGCTTCCTCTTTTTTATGGGGAAGACGCGGACCGCCTCTTTACTATTTCACCACAGGGTGGCGTAAGCATGCTGCGACCGCTCCACGCACGGCCCCCACGTCACCCACTCGATGCAGATCATGGGGAAGTGCAACTAGTGAGGGAGTTACCGCAGCTGAAACTTTGCCACGCCTGCCCGCGCATCGTTCTGGGCCTGGCCCAACAACGCGTCGCGCTTATATGTGGCCCAGGCCCGGGGGCTCCTGTCGGTGTACAAAAGTAGGGGCCTTTTTGTACCCCTTTACTTTTGCACGGGCAGCTGTGGCCACACCCACAGCTATGCCTCGCGGAGCGAAGGAAGCAAAGGTGCGAGGCTGCCAAGGCAGCACTCAAGCCAGAAGCATAAAGAGAAAAGGGACAAGATGGGCTTCCCCCGGTAAGAGCCTCGCCGGGGCGGCCTATGTAGCCTCGGCAAGAGCCTTGTCGGGGCAACTTTCCCAACACCAGCAAAGCCACCACCCTTGAGCTTGAGAGCTCTGACACCATCGACAGTGTCAAGACCAAGACTCAGGGGGTGCCTTGCATAGTGGCATGCAGATGTTTGTGAAGACCAAAGGCCTGCAAGCCTTGATGAGAACCAAAAGACGAAGACCCCCGGCAAGATCTTGCCAGGGACAACCAAAGACCCACGGCAAGATCCTTGCTGGCGACGCTCGCAGACCCCCCGCAAGATGCTTGCCGGGGACTCTAGCGAGTCCCCGGCAAGACCCTTGCCGGGGACGCCCACGAGACCCCGGCAAAGCCCTTGCCTGGGGCATCTACGGGGCCGAGGCCAGGCCCGCACCTGCCAGAGTTTCGCTGCCCCGCGCCCGTTCTGACGTGGCGGCCAACCTGCCAACTAGGCGAGCACATGCATGGCAACATGCAGCTTCTACGCCATCTAGCCAAGCACCTACATGGTGGCATACAAATCTTCGTGAAGACCCTGCCATCGCACCAGCTCAGCAGCTAGCCAGCCAGCATGGCGCTGCATGCCTTTTCAGCTTGGACGCGCGTCAGAGTGAGAAGAGGCGGCGACGGACGAGACGAGCTTCTTTGCCGTCCTCGATAAAGCAAGAAGTCACGTCGGTAACGCATTAAATGCGTTTGTCCTACGGTGCCAGGCGATAGACTTGTACACTGTACATACTTTCCACCTCCTGTGTGCCACTATGGCAATCCCTTTGACATATAAAAGGAGGTCCGAGGCGTACCAATTAAGGATTCGCACTTTTTGGACTAGGCATGCACCGCAGCTAGTTCAAGAGCTCAAGAACACGAAATACACACAAAGCAGGACTAGGGTTTTACGCATCGTTTGCAGCCCGAACCTGGGTAAAAATCCCCCCCGTGTTGATCTTCTAAACGTGCTATTTGCGCAGCACCACGCCCCGCCAACCATAGAAGGGACTCCTCGAGGGATCCCATAGGTGTCGTTCCTGAGCCCCGACAACCTGGGCATGAACAGGAAAAATCATGCGGAAGTGTCATTCTGAAGCATATGGAGGGCGCCATGCAGGAGACGTTACTGCAAATATATGTATTATAGTCGGAGTTTTATTGACATACTCTCTTCAAAGATGCACGTAAGTTTGCCTTTCTTGTGATGAATGTCAAAGAATTGGTAATATTGTTATATGTCATGAAATGCCTATGAATTATTTACTTTTTATTGAACCATTTATGTTTGGGGCTTTTATTATATGGGACCCTTTCCTGTTGGAGATATGCCCTAGAGGCAATCATGTATGATGATATTTCCTATGTGTTTATGAATAAAGATAGTCCTTGGACATTATCAATGATGTGTATCAGCAAGTACGTGACTTGTTTGTGGGACTATGCATTGTATGATGACTGTCCTAAAAGGTTCCTAGTCGAAGGGCTGTGTGGACGCCAGCCGACTAGACTAGCATATGACACACGGTCGATGGCTCAGTCTCACTAGCCATGGAGCATTGGATGCTAACCGGATAATATGGACTTGAAAGGTCTGGTCGGATTCGACATAGTAGGATCCGAGTCGAGATAAGGTCTGAGTCGGACGGACCCAACTATGAGACGCAGCGATATGTCATCTGTGAGTCTCTAGTACAACATATCGTTCTATGTCCTAAGACCTGAGTCGACGCATGTACTCTGGATGGTGGCGGACTTGCTTTGGGCCGACCAAACGCTACTCCGTGGTAGGTAGTTACAAAGGTAGGTTTCGGGTTTGTCCGGTCCCATGCTGCGAGACATGGTCGAGCAAGATGGGATTGCCCCTCCGATCAGGAGAGATATACTCTGGGCCCCTCGTGTGATCGACCAGAATAGCATGGCCATGCGACAAGGATTATGAAATAATCCGGATTATGGTCGGTATCACTGGAACGAGAAAGAGGTCGGGTTAGCACAAGGATGACAGTCTCGCCTTGAGCCCGACAACATATATCGTGTGGCAAAGGGAACAAAAGTGTGACACGTTGTACAGGTTCGCCTAACCAGCTTCATAAATGCGCTTGGTGGTGTACGCCTTGCTAGAGGCCGCTACCAACCATACAGGTCGGAGGTGATCCGAACTGTGACCAAGCCGACTTGAACCTAAGGGGTCGCGCGCTTAAGGGAAGGAACCTATGAGGTCAGTTCAGAGGGACACCGGGTCGGATGTGATCCGAACTGGACTAGGAACGTGACCGAATAGACTTTGGGCTTTAGGGTCCGTCACGAGGCCCAAGTGTTGAGCCCGCGACGGACGCCTATATAAAGTGGAGGTGCGGCACACTCGAGCGGTTGATCGCTTGGCGCTGCGACTAGGGTTTGCATGTGTTGCGAATAGCCACCTCCACTCGCCGCCCGATGTGTGATCGGACCTAGCAGTCCGCCGCCTGACGTTCCTCCCGCACGCTACGGATACCGTTAGAGGCGGTGCACTTGCGCCGCTCCGCGAACTTCGTCACGTGGGATCGGACGACCGCCGCTCGAGGGAGATCGAGCGAGGAGGAGACGATCCATGCGGACACGCCGCCCCAACTCTTCTTCCGCTGCCACGACATCGCTGGCGTCTAGTGGTAACGAACTGTGATCCATCTCCCGTAGCATGTTCCTGGATGTTCTGCGCGTAGGAATTTTTAATTTGCAGTCGACGCACCCTACCGCATATCCCAACAGTGGTATCAGAGCCTCTGTTATAGGATTTGGATTCAGATCGTATGCATATTAGATATGTGGAGGCGGCATTTGAAATCTGTTGTCCTTGAAGAGATCGGCTATGTGCACGGTTGATGTGATCAACTGCACATGGGGATCGATGAGGCTATGTTTTCTGTAAATCGGGATCGATGAGGTTCTGACACGATCTACCCCTACCGGTCGGTCATCCGCCATCGGGGTTAACAGTGAAACGTAAATCCGAATCAGATTCGCGATGATCGATAAGATCGGTCAGATCAGAGAATTCGGCGTGATCGGAGTTCAGATGTGATCTGTGATTTCGTACCCGACACATGGGGACCGCCGTATGCGTAGCGCCGTGTATCTCGTACCCGACACACAAACCGGTAGAATGCGATTCTATGCATAACTTTGTTTTGCAGGTTTGATGTGAATAGTATGGCTCATGTGTATGTGATGCATGTGTGTAATTTATACGTGGCCTGCGTGTCATGTTTGTCGGCCCGGCAGAGCCAAAGTGCTGTCATTATATTGTATAACGACCTGCGTGTCGACTTGTGACTCTATGTAAAATTCATTACTAGTTGTAATAGTTGGATAATAGAGATCAGGTTGGCGGCTTGGCGTCCGGCGTGACAAACAAGATGGAGTTAAGTAGATGGTCATCGGAGTCGGAGCCGACCTAGAAGAACGTCCATGAAGGAGCCATACTATTTCACAGTATGTGTTATTTGTGATTGTTATGCTTCTTTGTTTCTATACATGTTAGAATGGTAGAAAGATCCCTCATGAATATCAAGTGAATTGCCATCCCCGATGTTGCACCTTCGCACGTCAAGTACGTCTAGTAGTGGGCTCATAAAATTGGGGTGCTGCTGGGTGTCCTTGAACTGAAGGGTCCGTGTCGGACACGGACATGCACTGCATCAGGTTAACTTGACAAGGCTATCAAAATGGTTTTGGGACTTGTGGCAAAGAAGGTTGGGGGCCGGGGTATGAGATACCTTCCCGATCGACAGGAGTCATATAGAGATGCGCTTAGCAAGGAGTTGCTTACCGGATAGGTATGTTGGCTAGCAGTGATGCTAAAGCTCACTAGTCGCATGCGCTAGTCGGATCCTGAATCACTGAGAGTTTGCGGAGGATGCCGACTTGATGGGAGTATTTCTGTTTAGGCTAGAATTACTCTACATAAACACATTGCTTAGTGATTGCATATTTTCTGTTGTAGATCAATGGCACCACCTGCTCAACCCAACTTTGCATTGAAATCAATTACGGAAAAGGATAAACTGAATGGAACAAATTTTACCACCTGGTATAGAAATCTGAGAATTGTTCTCAAGCACGATAAAAGGAACATGTTCTAGAGGATCCACTTCCGGAGGAACCTGCTGATAATGCTAGTGCCACAGCTAAAAATGCCTACGAAACTTCGTTGATGAATCAACGGAGATCAGGTGTCGATCTTTGGCTTGTATGGAGCCCAATTTGCAACAGCATTTTGAAAACGTTGAGGCTCACGATATGATCGAGAGTCTCAAGAGCATGTTTCAGACACAGGCTAGGACCGAAAGGTTCAATGTCTGGCGATCCTTGATGGATTGCAGGCTGAAGGAAGGTGATCCACTGAGCCCACATGTGATCAAGATGATCGGATATGTGCAAGCTTTGGATCGTTTGGGCTTCCCGCTCTTGGATGAGCTGGCTACTGATGCTGTTCTAGGTTCTCTTCCGCCCAGCTATGGGACGTTCATCTCGAACTACCATATGCATGGCATGGATAAGAAGCTCACTGAATTGCATGGGATGATCAAAGTGGCAGAGCAGGATATTAAGAAAGGCACGCATCAAGTGTTGATGGTGCAGAAATCGGCTAAGTTCAAGAAGAGTTGGTCCAAGAAATAGGCTAAGGCAAAGGGCACGGAGATGGTAACCTCTGCCGCTGCGCCGAAGTCTGGACCGGACTCTAAGACCGTTTGCTATCACTGCAAGGAGACCGGTCACTGGAAGAGGAACTGTAGCAAGTGGCTTGCAGAGCATGGCAAGAAGGCCGGAAATGCTTCTTCGTGCAAAGGTACACTTGTTGCATATGTTATAGACATTTACCTTCTTGACATACCTAGTAGCTCTTGGGTATTTGATACCGGATCGGTTGTTCATATTTGCAACTCGATGCAGGGGCTGGTAAGAACTAGGCGTGTGGCACAAGGGAGATTGACATCGAGTCGGCAACAAAGCAAGAGTTGCTGCGTTGGAGGTCGGCACGATGCAGCTCCATCTTCCTTCCGGATTCATTATGGAATTGAATAATTGTTATTACATTCCTGCACTTAGTCGGAACATTATTTCTGCCTCATGTTTGATGAGTCAGGGTTATGAATTCAATTTAAAGGACAATGGTTGTTCGATATTTTTGAATGGTATGTTCCACGGCTATACACCCATTGTTGATGGGATATTTATATTGAATCTAGAACAGGAACCAGTCTATAACGTAAATGTCAAGAGGCATAAGCCTAATGAGATAAATCCGACATACTTCTGGCATTGCCGGCTTGGACACATTAGTCTGAAACGCATGAAGAAGCTCCATGATGATGGGCTCCTAACCCGTCCGACTTCGGATCGTTCGAGACATGTGAATCATGCTTGCTCGGCAAGATGACTAAGTCTCCTTTCGCAAAGAGTTGCGAGAGGGCATCCGAGCTGTTGGAACTTATACACGATGATGTGTGTGGTCCAATGAGCACAACTGCCGAAGGTGGCTATCGATTTCGTGACTTTTACCGGCGACTTGAGTAGATATGGATATATCTATTTGATGAGGCACAAGTCGGAGACTTTTGAAAAATTCAAAGAGTTTGAGCGAGGTTGAGAATCAGCTCGGCAAGACTATAAAGCTTCTGCGATCTGATCGTGGAGGTGAGTACATGAGCCAGGAGTTCGATGATCATCTGAAAAGTCGAGGTATAGTACCTCGGCTCACACTTCCGGTATGCCACGAGAGAAAGCGGCGTGTCGAGCGGAGGAATAGGACCTTGTTGGACATGGTCCGGTCTATGATGAGCAAATCGGATTTACCCTTGTCATTTTGGGGATACGCTCTAGAAACTGCAGCTTTCACACTTAATAGGGTACCATCAAAATCCGTAGACAAGACACCGCATGAGATGTGGGTAGGAAGAGTCCCAGTTTGTCTTTTCTAAAGATTTGGGGTTGTGAAGCATTTGTCAAGCGACTTATGTCAGACAAGCTTACACCCAAGTCGGATAAATGCATATTCATGGGATATCCGAGGGAAACCTTGGGATATAGCTTCCACAACCGGGAAGAGAACAAAGTGTTTGTTGCTCGGAACGGGGTTTTCCTTGAGAAAGAGTTTTGTCAGTCAGGAGGCCAGTGGGAGGACGGTTCGACTCGAAGAAATTCGAGGACCACTTAGGGATGGCTCGGCTGGTGATGAGATCATACCGGAGTCAGTCAGGGAACCTGTAGTGGAAGCGGCACCGGAACCACGAAGGTCGGAGAGATTGCGCAGAGTGCGTGATGTATTGTTGCTAGAAAGCGACGAGCCGGCCACATATGCGGAAGCGATGGTGAGCCCAGATTCGAGGCATGGTGGAGGCCATGAGATCCGAGGTTAAAGTCCATGGATGAGAATCAAGTCAGGACTTGGTTGATCCGCCACCGGGCGTAATCGTCATTGGTTGCAAATGGGTCTTTAAAAAGAAAACCGATGTGGATGGAAATGTTCAGATCTACAAAGCTCGGCTTGTCGCTAAAGGTTATGGACAAGTTCAAGGAATTGACTACGACGAGACCTACTGGGTAGCGATCTTTGAAATCGGTGAGGATCATACTAGCTATAGCTGCATATTTCGATTACGAGATATGGCGGATGGATGTCAAGACGGCTTTCCTTCATGGAAATTTAACCGAGGACGTGTATATGATACAGCCCGAGGGTTTTGTCGATCCGACTAGCACTAGTAAGGTATGCAAGCTCAAGAGATCCATTTATGGGTTGAAGCAAGCATCTCGGAGTTGGAACATTCGTTTTGATGAAGTCGTCACTGATCTCGGTTTCATCAAAAGCGAAGAGGACTCTTGTTTATACAAGAAGTTAAGTGGGAGCTCGATAGTGTTTTTGATCTTGTATGTGGATGACATACTACTAATCGGAAATAATGTTTCGATGCTAAACTCGGTCAAGGAATCATTGAATGGCAAGTTTTCGATGAAGGACCTTGGTGAGGCAGTCTATATTTTAGGCATTAAGATCTATAGAGATAGATCGAGGAGGCTGCTCGGCTTAAGCCGAACGCATTACATAGATAAAGTGTTGAAGCGGTTCAACATGAGTGAGGCGAAGAAAGGGTTCTTGCCGCTCTCGCATGGTATAAGGCTAAGCGAGACTTCGAGTCCTTCGACATCGATGAGCGAAGCGGGATGAGTAGGATTCCGTATGCCTCAAAGAATCGGATCCATCATGTATGCCATGATATGTACAAGGCCTGATGTTGCTTTTGCAATAAGCCTAACAAGTAGATACCGAGCTAACCCGGTGAGAGTCACTTGGGCAGCGGTAAAGACTATTTTGAAGTACCGAAAAGGACTAAAGAGATGTTCCTAGTTTATGGAGGTGAGGAAGAGCTCGTCGTGAGGGGTTACGTCGATGCTAGTTTCCAAACCGGCGAGAGATGATTGTCGATCACGATGCGGATTCGTGTAACGTCTGAGCGGAGGAGCAGTGCAATCGGATGAGTTCCAAGCAGGATACGGTGGCGATTCTACCACGAAGCCGAATACATTGCGGCTTGTGAAGCTGCAAAGGAAGGTGTTTGGATCCGCATTTTCTGGATGATCTTGGTATCTTCCCAGCCTCGGTGAAACCATTGGACCTTTATTGTGATAATTCGGTGCCATCGCACAAGCCAAGGAGCCGAGGAATCACCACAAGGTCGGACACATAGACCGGAAATATCACCGATCTGAAAGATCGTAAAGAATGGTGATGTAGAGTTATGCAAGATTCACACGAATGCAAATTTTGCAGATCCGTTGACTAAGCCGCTTCCACAACCCAAGCATGAGGGGCACGTTAGAGCTATGGGCATTCGATGTCTATTTGATTGACTCTAGTGCAAGTGGGAGACTGTTGGAGATATGCCCTAGAGGCAATCATGTATGATGATATTTCCTATGTGTTTATGAATAAAGATAGTCCTTGGACATTATCAATGATGTGTATCGGCAAATGCGTGACTTGTTTGTGGGACTATGCATTGTATGATGACTGTCCTAAAAGGTCCCTAGTCGAAAGGGCTGTGTGGACGCCTTGAGCCGACTAGACTAGCATATGACACGGTCGATGGCTCGGTCTCACTAGCCATGGAGCATTGGATGCTAACCGGATAATATGGACTTGGAAAGGTCTGGTCGGATTCGACATAGTCGGATCCGAGTCGAGATAAGGTCTGAGTCGGACGGACCCAACTATGAGACGCAGCGATATGTCATCTGTGAGTCTCTAGTACAACATACGTTCTATGTCCTAAGACACTGAGCTGACGCATGTACTCTGGATGGTGGCGGACTTGCTTTGGGCCGACCAAACGCTACTCCGTGGATCGGGTAGTTACAAAGGTAGGTTTCGGGTTTGTCCGATCCCATGCTGCGAGACATGGTCGAGCAAGATGGGATTGCCCTCCGATCGGAGAGATATACTCTGGGCCCCTCGTGTGATCGACCAGGAATAGCATGGCCATGCGACAAGGATTATGAAATAATCCGGATTATGGTCGGTATCCTTTGGAGCGAAAGAGGTCGGGTTAGCACAAGGATGACAGTCTCGCCTTGAGCCCGACAACATATATCGTGTGGCAAAGGGAACAAAAGTGTGACACGTTATGCTGAGTTCGCCTAACCAGCTTCATCGTCGCTTGGTGGTGTGCACGCCTTGCTAGAGGCCGCTACCAACCGTACAGGTCGGAGGTGATCGAGCTGTGACCAAGCCGACTTGAACCTAAGGGGTGGCGCTTAAGGAAGGAACCTATGAGGTCAGTTCGTAGGACACCGGTCGGATGTGATCCGAATCGACTAGGAACGTGACCGAATAGACTTTGGGCTTTAGGGTCCGTCACGAGGCCCAAGTGTTGAGCCATGACGGACGCCTATATAAAGTGGAGGTGCGGCACACTCGGGCGGTTGATCGCTTGGCGCTGCGACTAGGGTTTGCATGTGTTGCGAATAGCCACCTCCACTCGCCGCCAATCGTGTGATCGGACCTAGCAGTCCGCCGCAGACGACGTTCCTCCCGCACGCCGGGATACCGTTAGAGGCGGTGCACTTGCGCCGCTTGGCGAACTCGTGCGATGGGATCGGACGACCCGGCCTCGAGGGAGATCGAACGAGGAGGAGACGATCCACGCAGACGCGCTGCCCCAACTCTTCTTCCGCTGCACGGCACTGCGCGTCTAGTGGTAACGAACTGTGATCCATCTCCAGTAGCATGTTCCTGGATGTTCTGCGTGTAGGAATTTTTAAATTTTTAGTCGACGCACCCTACCGCATATCCCAACATTTCCTTCCTCTAATGGGTATACACATATTTTAGTTGTTGTTGATTATGGTACTAAGTGGGTAGAAGCCATTCCAACTAGTCATGTTGATCATAACACTTCTATTAAAATGCTTAAGGAAGTTATTTCCCCGAGGTTTGGAGTCCCTACATATTTAATGACTGATGGTGGTTCGCATTTTATTCATGGTGCTTTTCGTAAACTTCTTACTAAATATGATGGCAACCATAGAATTGCATCACCTTATCATCATCATTCTTGTGGTCAAGTTGAATTGATTAATAAATGAAGTTAATCTTGCAAAAGACTGTTAATAGATCTAGGAAGAATTGGTCTAAGAAACTTGATGATGCATTACGGGCTTATAGAACTTCTTATAATAACCCTATGGATATGTCTCCATATAAAATGCTATATGGAAAAGCATGTAATTTACCTCTTGAGTTAGAACATAAAGCTTTGAGCAATTAAATAAATTAACTATGATTTCAAACTTGTCGGTGAAAAGAGGTAATTTGATATTAGCTCACTGGATGAATGGAGGACACAAGCTTATGAAAATGCGAAGTTGTTTAAAGAAAAAGTTAAAATATGGCATGGCCAAAGAATCCAAAAAATGGGAATTCAAAGTAGGTTCAAGTTCTATTATACAATTCTAGTTTCAGATTCTTTGGAGGAAAATTCACTCTAAATGGGAAGGACCATATATCGTCGATGAAGTTTTCACTCTGGAGCTATCAAGATAAACAATGCCGAGGATACTAATTCGAGAGTGGTGAATGGGCAAAGAATTAAACATTATATTTCAGGTATGCCCATTAATATTGAAACTAATATTATACAAACAATGACACTGGAGGAACACATAAGAGAGACCTTCTGTAACGCTCCAAAACTCTAAAAAGGAGTAGGTGCATGGTACGACCAGTAATCTAGCTCCAAAAGTTCCTTAAAAGTACTTTTTGTTTGCTTAGGAATATATTAAAAAATTGGGAAAATAATAAACAATCAGGAAAGTGCACGAGGGAGCGACGAGCTCAGGGGGCGCACCCTACCCCCAGGGCCCGCTGTGTGAGATCGTGATAGTTGGAAATATGCCATGGAGGCAATAATAAATTGGTTATTATCATATTTCCCATTCATGATAAATGTTTGTTATTCATGCTAGAATTGTATTGACCGAAAACTTAAATACATGTGTGAATACATAAACTGCACCGTGTCCCTAGTAAGCCTCTACTAGACTAGCATGTTGATCAAAGATGGTTATGGTTTCTGAGCATAGACATGAGTTGTCATTTGATAATGGGATCACACTACTAGGGAAACGCTAATAAGTAGAACATCAGTAGTAGCACGTCGTGCCGGGGTTCAGCGTTGTTACCGTGTGGAGGAGGAGGCGGAGGCGTGCCGTGCTCCATGTCCCCAGTGCGAGACCACGGAGGGCGGAGCGAGTGGGAGGGCACGGGGGCCTCACCAATGGCGTTGACGAGGTCTGTGATGCAGCCGAGCGAGGCATCATAGCCTTCGTTGGGATGGCATTAGTGTAGCAGGTCACATGCCATGGGCAGTGCAGCCTGCGCATTCATCGGCCCACACCGGGCATAGGAGGACGAGGCTGCGGCCTGGGTGAGCGAAGGTGTGGCAGTGTGGCCGTCGGGCTACATGGAAGGGTGCATGGAGGAATCTTGCTGCTCATGGGCAACGAGGTCGGTGGCAGCGTTGGCCACGACCAAGGTGGAGTGGCGGCGGTCGCCATGGCACGCAGGCTCTCGGGACCCAAGAAAGGTTCTAACTCTGGGGTGTGCTCATAGTGCCTCACTTAGCCCTACCTTTTTTACTCAGTATCTCTCGACGATGCTCCGGCCTGCTCGAGCGAGAGGAAAGATGAACTACAAACACGACAGCTTACCCAGGTTCGGGCCACCTTGCGGTGTAAGACCCTACTGCTTTGTGGGTGGATTACCTCGCGAGGGAGGATGGGTAAGATAGTACAAGGGAAAGTCTATTGCCTCCAGAGAGTCTCCCGGATCCCTCTCTAAGGTGGCGCCCTAGATATACTTATACTAGACTTGGTTCTCTTCTATCGAAAACACTCAGTGGCAAGGGTTGCCACATCGGCCAATTTTAAAGGGGAACAGGAGTACAGCTTATCCTGACTAAAGGTGGTCTCCGCCTGCTAAAGCTTCCTGCCATGACGTGCTAGTGGGATCGGTGCTGACCTCCATCCTGGCGAGCCCGCCATCCTGGTCTTCTTGTACCAAAGTGGAAACCTTTGGGGATTGCTTTGGGAACAGGCGCACTTTCCTTGCTCCCTTAGCAAGAAAGAGGCAAACCTCCTTATCTACGTCTGTTGGCGCCCTTCTGGCTCCGCCCGTCACCACGCATGTCACCCACGTGGAGACGCAGGGCCACGCAACTTCGTTGCGTGATCCTTGCCTCATACGCCTCCGCGAAGGGCCTCGGGAGGAAGCCTCGGGAATCCGCCTCGCGAGAGGGCCTCGCGAGGCTGCTGGTGACGTCTGCTGACATGTGCCTCGTGAGGAGGGGGCTCGCGAGGGCCTTGTTCGTGAAGTCCGAAGGTGTGCCGTGCTAGGCCCATGGTAATGCGCCGCTTCTTAGGCCACAGGCAGACGGGCCTGGGTACCCCCAGTCCCACGGGCCCGACACTGTTGAAGCTAGCCTCACGTTGGCTACAACAAGTACATGTCAGGCTACAACATACTCTCCATTGTATTAAGACTGCAACATGTCAGGCTACAGCAAGTACATAATCTGAATGCAAGATGAATTGCATTAATACAACATGCCATCCTTTATTTGCAGTAAGACTAAAGACAAGATCAATTGCAATAAGACTAGAGGCTACAACAAGATGAATTTTTTTCAGCTCTTCAGGATCTTCCATCACCATCAACCTTACATCCTTTCTTCAAGTAGCAAACTAGCAACCCATATTTCCTGTCAAAAAATATGTCCGTCAATCCATTTGCATCATAAAAATCCATTTTACAGGATAACTTAGGACTTCACAAGAAACATTGGAAGGAAAACAAGTAACAAAGTAGCAAACTAGCAACCCATATTTCCAAGTCAGGCCTTTTAAAAACCCACACTATTGGATAAACAAAGAGATCATCACCCAAAAAGAAAATCAAGTCAAATAACAAACATGAACTCATCAAGTGTTGACATCTGTACATATATACATGCAAGAACCAGTGATAAAACAAGTGGTGCTTGCTACTTGTGAGTTGTGTTGGGATTTCCCCGAAGAAGAGATGATGATGCAGTATAATAGAGATAAATATTTCCCTCAGTTGTGAAACCAAGGTTATCAATCTAGTAGGAGAACCAAGCAACGACTCGTGAACAACACCTGCACACAAACAACAAATACTTGCAACCCAACAAGAGCAAGGGGTTGTCAATCCCTTGACGGGTACGAGCAAGATTAAATTGTGTAGTTTTTGATAGATAGATCAAACAAAAATACAAAATAAAATAAAATTGCAGCAAGGTATTTTTGGTTTTAACATATGGTAAAATTTAGACCCGGGGGCCATAGTTTCACTAGAGGCTTCTCTCTTGAAAATAGCATACAGTGGGTGAACAAATTATTGTTGGGAAATTGATTGAAAAGCAAATAATTATGATGATATCCAAGGCAATGATCATGTATATTGGCATCATGTCCGAGAAAATTAGACCGAAACCATTCTACATCTACTACTATTACTCCACACATCGACCCGCTATCCAGCATGCATCTAGTGTATTAAGTTCATGGAAAACGAAGTAACGCCTTAAGCAAGATGACATGATGTAGACAAGATAAGCTCATGTATGAGATAAATCCCATATATTTACCCTTAATAGAAATGTTACATGTGTGTCATGTCCCTTTCTGTCACTAGGATTGAGCACCGCAAGATCGAACCCATTACAAAGCACCTCTTCCCATGGCAAGATAAATCAACCTAGTTAGCCAAACCAAACCAATAAATCAGAGAACAATTACGAGTCTATAACAATCATGAATAAAAGAGTGCAAAGAAAACTCGAATAATATTCATGGATAGATGTGACCATAAACTCACAATTCATCAGATCCCAACAAAGACACCAAAAAAGTCCTTACATCGAATAGATCTCCAAGAACACCGAGGAGAACATTGTATTAAAGATCGAATAGAGAGAAGAAACAATCTAGCTGCTAACTATGGACCCATAGGTCCATGGTAAACTACTCACACATCATCAGAGGGCTGCAAGGATGATGTAGAGCCCCCTCCATGATCGAATCCCCCTCCAGAGAGTGCCGGAAAAAGGCCTCTAAATAGGATCTCGTGGTTATGGAATTTTCGGCAGCGGAAAAAGTATTCCATGGACTCCTCTGTTGGTTTCACGATTTTAGAGAATTTATGGAGGCAGAGTTAGGTCAAACGAAGCGACATAGGCCCCACCACCCACCAGGGCACGCCCTGGTGCCTTGTGGGCCCATGGTACATCATCTAGTCTTCTCGAGAAGCTTCTAGTGTCTCTTCTGTCCAAAAAAATCTCCAAAAAGTTTCGTGGCATTTGGACTTCATTTGGTACCAATATTCTGCCAAACCAAAAACAAGCAAAAAAGCAACTGGCACTGGGCACTAAGTTAATAGGTTAGTCCCAAAAATGATATATTATTGCTTGAAAGTGTATATGAAACATCCAAGATTGATAATATAATAGCATGGAACAATAAAAAATTATAGATACGTTGGAGATGTATCAAGCATCCCCAAGCTTAATTCATGCTCATCCTCGAGTAGGTAAATGATAAAGGCAAAATTTTGATGTGGAAAGCTACCTAACATATTCATCATATATTCTTTTCCGCATGGATATTTGGACTTGAATGATTCAAAGCAATAGTCTATAATTTGACGTGAAGACATCAATACTCAAGCATACTAACAGGCAACCATGTCTTTCAAAATATCAACACTAAAGAAAGTTATCCCTAGATCATTATGCTGAACCATTGATCATTCATGAAATACACTCAACATTAGCTACATCCAATGCAAAAGTATGACAATAGTGCTCTCTAGTTGGTGCTTTATAAGAGAAGATGGAGACTCAACATGAAAAATAAAAATTGCATAAAAGTAAATAGATAGGCCCTTCACAGAGGGAAGTAGAGATTTGGAGAAGTGCCAGAGCTCAAGGCTTAAATTAGAGATAAAATTATTTTGAGAGGCATGCTTTACCTATCAACGAAAACGGCCGAGAATTCCCAATATCTTCCACGCTAGACAAATTATCGTTGGTTCCCAAAAAGAAAATACAGTTTATTTCCTTTCCACCATTGTTTCACAATCCCTGGCTAGTTGTATCCACGGGTGCCTTCCATACCAACACTTTCCAAGGAATTTATTATCATAGTATTCTTTTACATTTTGGGACTAGGCATCCCTATTACCTGCCACACTCTTGTGTAATGACAAGTGAATAAACACTCAATGTGAGAATAAAATACCTAGCATGGAAAATATTAGCCACCCCCTTTGCCACTTCATGAGAGGTACGGGCACACAAAACGGAAATTCATTTTGAAAAATTAGAGTTAGCACATGCAAATTTACTTAGAACGACATGGAAATACCGCATATAGGTACGTTTGGTGGACTTGTTTGGCACAACTTTGGGTCTAAGGAGTTGGATGCACAAGCAGTATTCTCGCTTAGTACAAATGAAAGCTAGCAAATAGATTGAGAAGCGACCAACGAAAAAGCTAAATCGGTCATAAGCATGCATTGAAAATGACTAACGCTGAATAATGCACCGCAAGTAGGATATAACTTCATTGAATAACTATTGACTTTATGTGCATACGTAGGGAATCAAAAACCTTAACACCAACATTCTTACTAAAGCACAATTAGTCACTAACATGACTCACATATTACTACCTCCATATCGCAGAATTATTGCAAGGAATCAAGTTTATCATATCCAATGATCCATGAAAGTTTTTATTATATCCCACTTGGATATCCATCACTTTGGGACCAAATTAATATCTTGTGCAAATTACCATTGCTATTATCAACTCTCAAAAATATATAAGTGAAGCATGAGAGTGCAAATATTTCTTCAAAAAATTCAACTCTCAAAATAATATAAGTGAAGCATGAGAGTGTATTTATTTAAAATATAACCACCACCGTGCTCAAAAAGATATAAGTGAAGTACTAGAGCAACTGCCTAGCTCAAAAGATTTAAGTTAAGCACATAGAGCATTGTAGCAAATCATTATATGTGTGTGTATCTCTCAAACAAGTGTGTTCAGCAAGGATGATTGTGACAAACTAAAAGCAAACAAAGGAAGACTCATATAATACACGATGCTCCAAACAAAACTCATGATATGTGACAAATAAAACTATAGCTCCAAATAAAATTACTGATGTTCAATAGAAGAAAGATGGGTTGCCTTCCGGGGCATCCCCATGCTTAGTTGCTTGGGAGTCCTTGAATATTACCTTGGGGCTGCCTCGGGAATCCCCAAGCCTAGGCTATTGCCACTCCTTATTCCTTCATCCATCGTGATCTCACCCAAAACTTGAATACTTCAATCACAGAAAACTCTATAGAACCTCGTGAGATCCGTTAGTATAATAAAGCAAATCACTACTTTAAGTACTCTTGCAAACCCATTCATATTTTGTTTTTGCATTATAGGTACTGTATTCTCACTTCTCCACGGCTTATACCCCCCGATAGAATCCATAGTTTCCACAAAATAGGCAAAACAATGCATCAAAAACAGAATCTATCAAAAACAGAACAATTTGTAGCAATCTGAACATTAACCATGCTTTTGTCTAAGCTTGGGGATACCCAAGATGGCATCCCCTCTTTCGTCTACAATCTATCCTTATGTTTCTTGGAGTTATATTTTATTTCTCACATCATATGAGTTTTGATTGGAGCTTCTTGTATAGTATTTTTGCTTTGTTTTCTCTTTTGTTTGGCACAATCACCATTGTTTGCTGGACACACCTTTTGAGAGGGACACACACTTATCGTGATTTGTTAGAATACTCTATGTGCTTCGCTTATATCTTTTGAGCTAGGCAGTTGCTCTAGTGCTTCACTTATTTGTTTTAGAGCACGGCGGTGGTTATATTTTGTAGAAATATTTGCACTCTCATGCTTCACTTAAATATTTTTTGAGAGTCGAATAAATAGTAATGGCAATATGTACCGGTTATAAGACTAGTCCAAAAAGGATAGGTATTAACGGGGATATAATAAAAACTTTCATGTAGATCACTAAAAATGTAACTTATGGTTTAACGATATTGGTGTCGTAATATGAAAGAATATAGTTTCATGATCATTGGTTAGAAGAAATATCGGTATTAAGGCTTGTTATTAACTTCTCATTTAAGTGTTGGTCATGACATGGTGGTTGGTACATCTCCAATGCATCTATAATTTATGAAGAATTCATGCCATGTTTATTATAATTTGGTATGGTTGTGGTGCACTTCTATATTATTTTTATGGACTAACTTATTAATCTAGTGCCCAGTGCCAGTTCCTGTTTTTTTGCATGTTTGTTGTTTCACAGAATTACCATACCAAACAAAGTCCAAACGTGATAAAAATTCACGGAGATTTATCATGGAATATATGTGATTTTTAGGAGGAAGAATCAATACAAAGGGGTGCTCAAGGGCCCCAGAAGCCACATGGGCACGTCCTACCCCCTGGTCACGCCTAGGTGGCTTGTGGGTGCTTCAAAGGTCAGTTGATGCCCTTATTTTACCACAAGAAAGAGAATATCCGGAGAAAAATCCCCTCAAAATTTCTGCCCAATCAGAGTTACAGATCTCCGGGATTTTAAGAAACGGTTTTCAGCCAGAAACAGGGTCACGGGAACGGAAGGAAACCGAGAGAGATCCAATCTCTGAGGGGCTCCCGCCCCTCCAGGCACCATGGAGGCCAAGGACCAGAGGGAGAACCTCTCCCCATCTAGGGGGGAGGCCATGGAGGAGCAAGCCGGAGGAGGAGCCTCCCTTCCCCTATCTCTTGGTGGCACCGGAGTGCCGCCGGGGAACCAGCGCCGCGGTGATTGTCTTCATCACCTCCCTCCTCTCTTTTCAGCGGATCACTCTCCCGCACCCCGCTGTAATCTCGTACTTGAACATGGTGCTTTATGCCACATATTATTATCCACTGATGTGTTTCCATCCTATGATGTTTGAGTAGATTCCTTTTGTTCTTTGGGTTAATTGATGATCAGGATTGGTTTGAGTTGTATGTTATATTTTGGTGCTATCCTATGGTGCCTTCCATGCCGCGTACATGTGGGGATTCCAACCGTAGGGTGTTGCATTACGTTCATGATTCACTTATAGTGCGTGGCTAGAGTGACAGAAGCTTACACCCGAGTAAGGGGGTTGCTGCATATGGGAGTAAAGGGGACTTGATACTTAATGCTATGGTTTGGTTTACCTTAAGGATTTATAGTAGTTGTGAATCTTTTAGAGGTCCAATCATAAGTTCATATGATCCAAGTATGGAAAGTATATTAGCTGATGCGTCTCCCTCATATAAAATTACGATAATGAGTACAGATCTTGTTAACAATTGCCTAGGACAATTCCGCACACCGATCCATCCTTATTCCACACTCACTATTTGTAATATATTGTAGTATATTATAACTTTATTTAGGCAGCACCTATTTTTATATTTTATCTCTTCGATATCATGCAAAGCTATCCTCTTTATACCCACAACGTACTTTTGTTTCTCGTTTTTAGATGAAAGCAAACGATCGGTGTATGTAGAGTCGTACCAGTGGCAGATAGGACATGAAAGAATATTGATCTTACCTTTAGCTCCTTGTGGTTTCGACACTCCATACTTATTGCTTCCATCTTTGGAAATTGCTACAATGATTCCTTGCGCTTGGCGATTATTAAGCTCTTTTCTGGCGCCGTTGCGGGGAGCAATAGCATGGGGTTGATATTTTTGTGTATGCTTATTTGCTTTCTTCACTAAGTAGATTTTACTTTTCCTTATGATTTTGTTTTCTTGTTTTCTTTCTTTAGTTCTGGGTGCAACAAACAAAAAATTAAAAAATACAAAATACAAAAAAAATTAGTTTCCTCTTATGCCTAGCTTAATGGCTTTAAAGAAAGCGCTGCCTCGGAGACAACCCAGAAGTTTAAGAGAGCATTTTTCTTATTTTATGTAATATAAAATTTATTATGTGTTCCATTAAATATTTAAAAACAAAAAAAATAGATGGTAACTTAAAACTTTTTCAAAAAGAGAAGCGATTGGAAGGTTATGCATTAGAGAAGTGAGGGTCGACCTTGAACAATTGTGTTCATGCTCATGGAAACAATGTAGAATGTTTCATAGAACTTTCTCATAAAAAAAATTATCTCCTTCCATATGTCACTGTACGATAAGAATAATGTGCCAACATTTATATTTAGGATGCTTAAATTGCTTGCTTGTTGTGTGTAGTGCAAAAACAGAAATTTAGCTGTAGTATTTGAATTTATATTTTTTTCTAGAACGTGCAAAATTCAAAAAAAATTACATAGTACTGATGTGCAAATTGTTTATTTTTCCCTATTTTTCAGAATTGTTTGAGTTACAGAAGTATGTGTACCATCTACATCTTTATAGCCTGTTTTCACAGATTGCTAATATAGTTTCTTTATTTGCTTATTTCTTAAATCTTTTTGAGCCCCATTGACTTGGGGGCCATAGCTAGAATTGTGATTCCATACAGTGGCTAATGTTTTATTGTAATTATACAATAATGTTACAGCAGGACATGATGTGATTTGATGTTACATGTACCGACCCCTCTAATAAAAGGTTTGGTTAAGTTTTGTGTGGATGAAGTGTTCTAAGATTGAGGAGGTATCGATATGAGAAAAATAAAGAGATCCATGATTTCAAGCTTGGGGATGACCAGGGCACCCTAAGTGAAATATTCAAGGAGACTCAAGCATCTAAGCTTGGGGATGCCTTGGAAGGCATCCCATCTTTCTTTTCAACAATTATTGGTATGCCTCGATTTTTGTTTTGTCTAGATAATATGCGAAAAATCTTGAAGTGTCATGTGTTTTTTATTTTTCTTTTAGTAATGCACCATGTTGGTATGATGTTGTCCTTGGTTGATTTATATAATGCTTCATGCGCTTCACTTAAATATTTTGAGCATGGCTTTATAGAATGCTCTTTGTGCTTCACCTAAATCTTTTGGGTATGTCTTTATAAAATGCTTCGTATGCTTCATTTATATATTTTGATCTTGGATATTGGTCTCTCTATATTCATTGTAGAATGCTCCATGAACTTCACTTATTTCTTTTAGAGTACACTGGTACAGCGACGTCCTAAACAAACGGTTTAAAACCCCTTTCCACGACGGCATTTGGAACTGTCGCTAAGTGAGTGTGGGCGATAGGGGGGTCCTTCCCACACGACCCAGAAATCATCGGGGATAGGCCCTCGTGGGACCCAGGCTGGGGCCGTGTTCGATCTGGCGAGGCATGGAAACCCAATCATTTCCGTAGGTATGTACATCCCACACGATGAATCCCAGAAATCATTTCCATATGTATGTACATCCCACACGGTGAATCCCAGAAATCATTTCCGTAGGTATGTACATACCACACGGTGAATCCCAGAAATCATTTCCGTAGGTATGTTCATCACACACGGTGAATCCAGAAATCATTTCCGTAGGTATGTACATCCTACACGGTGAATCCCAAAAAATCATTTCCGTAGGTATGTACATCCCACACAGTTCTTTTTGTGGAAACGTGTGTGCAAGGTGGCCTAACGCAAACAATTCGCTTCCGGAAGCCGTGTGTGATTGTTAGTTGACCGAACACACCTACTTTCTAGAAACTGTGCGGGTTGTTTGAGTTCATCGCCCACGGTGCTGTCTGAGTAACCATTTGCAATAGAAAACCCCAATAAGTAGGGTAATTAGCCTATTATTGATAATCCATGTACTAATCAAACTGATATTTCTTATAAAACACGCCAGATATTTCATATCCGTATAAAAGCAACCAGGATTTCATAATCGAATTACATCAGATAGCTTCGGCACTCAGTTACACCATTTCACAACAGCACCAAGTTTCACATGCAGCATCAAAAACCTTTAGAAAGTAGCATCATACACGGTAAATAGACAAATGAATCTCATCTGGGAAACTGCAGAAGTGGAAGGCAAATATTGAGCCTTCAGTGATGTTGAATGTCCTTGCAACTTTAGGCCAGTGGCTATGGATAATTGCCCGCCCAACCTTCGTCCTCTTCAGCAAGACTTCAATATTGTACCGTGGGTGTTGAATGAATACCTTCCTTGCCTCTTGACCATGGAGGTGGTTTGAGAGGTAATCATCGGTGAACTGCTTTGAAAAGTAATGAAAACAAAGCTATGCATAAATCGCTGTTGTAAATTTTGAAAAGGCGCAAGGGGTAAAAATAAGGTAAAAGAGTTGGTACCATCCTTTACTTGACTGATGTCTTATTCATTGTGCAAACGAAGATCTTGTTGTTATTCGTCGCAAGTTTCTTCATCCTAACAATCTTTCTGAGTTTCTTGACTTGACTGGTATTCATGGACATCTCATTTCCCCATATGCAAAATGGGTCGAACAGTGGGTCTAAGCCTCTGACAGCAGGACCTACATGTGCAAGACCAAATTATAAGAAACCTAAATATTAGAATGATTCTTGCAACTGCACAATAATGTGCTATTAGCCAAAGGACCCTGCTTGAACAAACCTCGATGGTAAATCGCAGTGTCTCCCATTGTTTCCCTGCAACACACATAACAAAGATCTTGATCAGGTTAACTGAGAGTTGCCATACTATCAGTAGAATATGTATTGAGTACAGCTAAATTCGATTGGTGTCACATGCATAACAATTCAAAATTGTACCCACAGCAAATGAAAATCAAATTGCAGAACTGAAGCAAACAGTTAAATGGACAGCAAACCAAATGAACCAAAATAGTTAACTGAGCTCGACATTGCAGAATAGAAACATGTACTAGAAGATAAGACAGTTAACAAAACAAAGAATGCTTGAGAACAGTACTACGAAATGTAGCAATTGTTAGACCAAAGTGTTAACTGAACATTACATTTCAGAGGACCAAACTATTAACTGAACATCAGATTGCATATCAACATTACAGAGGACAAATCAGTAGCAGGCACTGGCGGTGGCCTCGAGAAAACATCACGACCTATATTTTAAAGTAGACAACCGCGCAGCAGTGTCGACGGTGGCCTCGAAGACGAGGTGCTCCTCCAAGATCTGGCGGTCGGCACGCATGTTAGCCATAGCGACCTCGTTCCCGCGTGCGGCCGCATGCTACTCAGCTACACATTATACTGCATGTAAAATGACTGTGGGCGGTGCTTAATTGGAGGAGGGGGGCTGTGATTTCGGTGGAAGGTGTCGCTCCGTCAGTCAGGGCATGTGGGATGGGAAAGGAGGAGGATGGTGTGGGTGGGGTGTGGATTACCTGACCATATCGACGAGGCCGCACAGCAAGAAGAAGGGTTGGCGGCGAGGAGGCCGCACAGCAAGAAGAAGGGTCGCCGGCGAGGAGCCGGTGCTGCAAGAAGAAGGGTCACCGGCGAGGAGGCGGTGCTGCAAGAAGAAGGGTAGCCGACGAGGAGGCGGCGCTGCAAGAAGAAGGGTCGCCGGTGAGGACGCTGAGCTACCAGTAAGCAGCAGTGAAGGTTTGAACTTGGAAAGCAAGGAGGAATAGTGGAAATGTGGCTTTTGGTAGGAGGGAGGGGCGGGGAGATAGATATTTCCGCGGTGGCAAAAACATTTCACTCGGTGCCGCGAGAAACTAGTGCGCAAGTGTGGGTCAAGTGGGGGTGACGGACTGTAGACGATGAAGCTTCCTGCGTAAGCCAGACAAGACTGTGCGCCAAGATATTTTATATCGCATCCCACACGATTCTTTCTAGTAAACTGTTTATGGTATACCTGATTTTTTTCATTATGTTTTGAAAGACAAATTGGTGTTACGGAGGGAAAGGATGGTCTTTGAATTGCTAGAACATTTACGTATAGTGAACATGCAACTAATACATGAGTGTCGTGTTTAAATTTGGAATTATTCCGGGTTCGTTTGGCATTTTTGTGCATTAATTGAGTCTCTGGGCATTTAATGTGCATAATTCAAATTTGAACTACAAGCACATGCTCCAATGCACCAAAGTTTGCTGAAAAATCACATGTGTGTCTTTGGGTGAATTTATAGGTCCCATGCAAGAAATGGGAATAAAATTCAAACATTTGGGTGTCGTGGCTCAGCCGGAATGATTGACAAACTAGGTTTTTTAATTCCTGTAAATCCAAAACACGGCTGAAAATCATGAAACTTGGCATGGTGTCACGACATGGCACCAACATGCTGCAGTAAATTTTTTGGCCGAATTAGGACAAGCTTTGGTGTAAGCTTCTTGCAAACCGGAGCTTCCCTCAAGAAGGCTCCTGGTTACGAGAGGGAACTTGTCACATCCATGTGCGAAACGACATACGTACAATGCCTTCTCCCGCCTTAATTTTTTTACACAAGCAGATTAGACCAAATAGAAGTATCATGCTAAATTTTGGAATTATTCTGTGTTCGTTTGGCCTTTTTTATACATTAATTGAGTTTCTAGGCATTTAATGTGCATAGTTCAAATTTTAACTACAAGCACGTGCTCCAGTGCACCATAGTTGTTTGAAAAATCACATGTGTGTCCTTGGGTGAATTTCTAGGTCCCTTGCAAGAGATGGGAGTGAAATTCAAACATCTGGGGGTCGTGGCTCGGCCGGAAAGATTGAGAAACTTGGTTTTTTAATTCCTGTAATTCCAAAACACGCCTGAAAAACATGAAACTTGGCATGGTCTCATGACATGGCACGAACATGCTGCGGTAATTTTTTGGCGAATTGGGACAAGCTTTGGTGTAAGCTTCTTGCAAACCAGAGCTTCCCTCAAGAAGGCTCGTGGTTCCGAGAGGGAACGTGTCACCTCCGTGTGCGAAACGACATACGTACATTGCCTTCTCCCACCTTAATTTTTTTGCACATCCAGATTAGACCAAATAGAAGTACCGTGCTAAATTTTGGAATTATTCCGGGCTCGTTTCGCCTTTTTATACATTAATTGAGTTTTTGGGCATTTAATGTGCATAATTCAAATTTGAACTACAAGCACATGCTCCAATGCACCAAAGTTGTTTGAAAAATCACATGTGTGTCCTTGGGTGAATTTCTAGGTCCCATGCAAGAGATGGGAGTGAAATCCAAACATCTGGGTGTCGTGGTTCGGCCAGAAAGGTTGAGAAACTTGGTTTTTTAATTCCTGTAATTCCAAAAACGCCTGAAAATCATGAAACTTGGCATGGTGTCATGACATGGCACCAACATGATGCGGTAATATTTTTGGCCGAATTGGGACAAGCTTTGGTGTAAGCTTCTTGCAAACCGGAGCTTCCCTCAAGAAGGCTCGTGGTTCCGAGAGGGAACGTGTCACTTTCCTGTGCGAAATGACATATGTACATTGCCTTCTCCTGCCTTATTTTTTTACACAGCCAGATTAGACCAAATAGAAGTACCACGCTAAATTTTGGAATTACTCTGGGGTCGTTTCGCCTTTTTTATACATTAATTGAGTTTCTGGGTATTTAATGTGCATAATTCAAATTTGAACTACAAGCACATCTCCAGTGCACCCGAAGTTGTTTGAAAAATCACATGTGTGTCCTTGGGTGAATTTCTAGGTCCCATGCAAGAGATAGGAGTGAAATTCAAACATCTGGGCGTCGTGGCTCGGCCGGAAATATTGAGAAACTTGGTTTTTTAATTCCTGTAATTCCAAAACACGCCTGAAAATCATGAAACTTGGCATGGTGTCATGACATGGCACCAGCATGTTGCGGTGATATTTTTGGCTGAATTGGGACAAGCTTTAGTGTAAACTTCTTGCAAACCGGAGATTCCCTCAAGAAGGCTCGTGGTTCCGAGAGGGAACGTGTCACCTCTGTTTGTGAAACAACATACGTACATTTCCTTCTCCCTCCTTATTTTTCTACACAGCTAGATTAGACCAAATAGAAGTACCGTGCTAAAATTTGGAACTATTCCGGGTTGGTTTGGCCTTTTTTATACATTAATTGAGTTTCTGGGCATTTAATGTGCATAATTCAAATTTGAACTACAAGCATATGCTCCAAAGGCACCAAAGTTGTTTGAAAAATCACATGTGTGTCCTTGGGTGAATTTCTAGGTCCCATGCAAGAGATGGGAGTGAAATTCAAACATCTGGGCGTCGTGGCTCGGCCAAAAAGATTGAGAAACTTGGTTTTTTAATTCTTGTAATTCCAAAACATGCACGAAAATCATGAAACTTGGCATGGTCTCATGACATGGCACCAACAAGATGTGGTGATTTTACATCCGATTTGTGAAGGCCCACACATTAACAATCAACAAAGTCATTTTGGAACAAGTGCCGTCACATTACAAATCGGAAACACAAGTATTATTGAAACCGTGGGTGTTCAACTTACAAATTACGTGCGGCCATGCGTCCACTTTTTTATTGGCTAGGAGGTGCCGTGCGGGGTAGCTATTTGAGTACGGGAGGCGTGCGATCAGACCCCTACGCGTGCTCATCGGGAGGAGAGCCCTTTGACCGCTACTCGCCATGCACCTCCCTCCCAACATCTCCATTAATAGCGCCCCAGCACCTATTCTATGGCGTGGCAATATGTCTCACTGGACTGAGATTTAAGAGAGAAAAAAGAAAATCTGAAAAGAAAGTTTTGCACGGGTCTTGATGTAAGATCCGACGGACCTATATGGCATCGACTGCGACTTATAGCAAGCATGATGAATATAAGGACGATGACAGTGGATAATAATTGTCTTACATATTTAGAAACATAATTAAAAAAGCCACGTGCGGCAACGCCTAAAATACACAAGGGCAAAGAAGAAGGAAGACAACGATCTGCCTCGCTGATCTCTACTTTCTTGATGCGTTGCTGTAGGCCGCGGGAACTAGTCTCCACGGCGAGCGGTGACAAGCTCTTTCTTGTCCTCAAGATGCTGCTTGAGAGCATCCGCGGATTCCTCCACCAGCATTCTGCACTCGATGCGCAGCTTGTTATTCTCGTCCATAAGTTTCTCGACGATGATGCTTGTCCTCTTGAACAAGGCAGTGGTGTGCTCCTGCTGCTCCGCACTTCCGACGATCTTCGCCCTCAGCAGGCCACGCTCGGCCCGGAGCTTCGCATTGCTCTCATTTACTTGCGGATGACGTCGGTAGACTGTTCAAACGAGGCTTGCAGGTCATCCTGCAACCTCGCCCACCTGGAGATCTAATCCATCTGCCTATGGCGAGGGCACGTATTCGCCTGTAAGAGTCCTCGCCTGCCCTGAGGCATTTTCCCAGGCCGTCGCGGGACATCTCTTCTGCTTCCGCGGCGCGGCCGGACCAGTCTGCTGCATCGACGGCGCGGCGGGTCCTCCGTGCTGCTTCGGCGGCGCGGCGGGACCTCTCTGCTGCTACGGCCGTGCGGCGGGACATGTTGGCTGCTATCGCGGCGAGGCGGGACATCTCTCGTGCTCCCGCTTCCAGGCTCACCTCTCCCTGGTCACAATCTCTCGACCCAGAACTCACACTGGCCATGGCAGACGCAAGGGAACGATGATGAATGACTTGTTTGTTTTTGACTTTTTGTGGATGAGGGGTTGAGGAGGAATGTGCAGTCATCTTGGAGTAGTAGTATTTATATCCGTGTAATGTCACGGCTCCTAAGTGGGAAACCGTTTAGGTTTTGATCGGTGTGAACAGGTTTGCAATTTGGAATGTGATGGGACGCATGCTCAAAATTCTTGGCGGTTATAAGTGCGGCACTATTCCCGGAAGGCGTAGCGTGAGCACGTCGCCTTCTCGGCAGACGTGGCATTTGCACCATAGGGTGCACCGCAATAGGCAATGTCAGCACACATCTTTTAATTAGAATGGGTGTGCCCGTCAAGCGCACACACGTTGATCTATCTAACTGTTTCAGTTTTTTGTGGCTAATCGCAAAAAGTTCATCCATGTCAAGTGTATGCCACCAATCGCAGACACTTTGATCTGGCTTACCCGTTTCTATTCTGTTGCCTTATCGCAAATAGTTAATCCTTTTGAAGCGTATGCCCTCAATCACACACACCTTGATCTAGCTGACCGTTTCTTTTGTGTTGCCTAATCACAAACAGTTCATCCGAGTGAACCATATGTTGTATATCGCACACACCTTCATCTGGCTGCCTGTTTCTTTTGTGTTGCCTAATCACAAACAGTTCGTCCGAGTGAACCGTATGCTCTATATCGCTGCGCCTTCATCAGGCTGCCCGTTTCTTTTGTTCCATGTCATCGCAAACAGTTCATTGGACTGAACCGTATGCCCTGGATCGCACACGCAACTAAAATCTGAACCGTGTTTGATGCATCCTCCATCGCAAATGTTTTCACCTTTTTTGACGGTTTTCATATAGCACCGTTTGCGATCGTGGCATCGCACACAGTTTCTCGAAGGATCTCTGATCGTAGTGTCGCGTTAACAGCATCCTGCAGTAGTGGTAGGAATAAAATTATCATTAAAATTGGGTTTGGAAGAGTATCATTAAAATATCAATGCTTAGCTAAAGAGATTTAAAGAATAGGCTTGTGTGGAGACAACCCAATATTTATCATTACCGTCTTTTGTGTATTAATGTTATTAAGCTACTATAATAATCATGTTTAACAACTTTTGTTTAAATGAAGTGCCAAGTAAAGCCTTTGGTATAGGGTGGATGATAGTTGACTTGATTCTGTGCAAAAACAGAAAATTTTGCACCCAGTTCTAGAATTAACATAATTCACTGGGACGAGATAAAATTCTAAAATTATTACACATGATTTATGTACAAATTTCCTACTCTGTCCTAAATTTTCAGAATTTTTGGAGGTACAGAAGTATGCTTCAAGTTCAGATCAATACAGATTGTTCAGTTTTGGCGAGAATCTTTTTGTTTGCATAGTTTGCTTGTTTTTAGCATTTCCTTGGCTTATATTGAGTGATATAAATGGTGGAAAGGATAGAGTACAATAGGCATTGTGTGAGAACAATTTTGGATCTTGGCTTGATAGTACCAAAGTGAATGATTTATTTATTATCATACTAACCTATCTCACGAGTTTCGTTAAGTTTTGTGTGATTGAAGTTTTCATGTTTTGGGTGAGATATCGTTATGAGGAGAATAAGGAGTGGATATACCCTAAGCTTGGGGATGCCAAAGGCACCCCAAGTTAATATTCAAGGAATACTCAAGCGTCTAAGCTTGGGGATGCCCCGGAATCTCTTTAGTCTACAAATCTATCGGTATACCTTACTTTGAGCTATATTTTTATTTGTCACATGATATGTGTTATGCTTGGAGTGTATTTTCATTTTTCTTGTTGTTTTAATAAAGTACTTTGATCTGAAATCTTGATTTGGAGAGATTCCTCACATAGCTACTTAAATGATTAACTACTCATTTGATCCTCTCTTATATCTTGTTGGAGTAGTTTGTGATTTCCTCACGTTCTTCCTTTATATCCTAAGAGTAAATTGTTGAATGAATTGAATATCATAAGGTTGATATTATATGTGCTTCATATGCTTGTATCATGCCTAGTAGTAGTTTCACATTGGGTTTAGAAAGTAAAATCTATTGAAGCTTGACAATCATAATATTGGTCATACACGCAATTCATGAATGATTAGTATAAGGAAGAGAATTTTCACATACAAATATATTATCTTGGGCGTATATTTATGATTGTGAATACCCATTAATTAATTATTTGCAAACTTGAGCAAATTAGTTGAAGTTGGACAAGGAAGACAACATAATGAGTTATGTTTGGTTATAATTGCATAGAAGTTATATTGTTATGGATAATCCAACTTGTGGTGCTTGCTTAGGATCTTTTGCTAGCAAAAAAATCATATTAAGTAGAGATACTACTTGTGCTTCCAAAACCCTTAAACCCAGTTTCTTGCCATAAGTGTCCACCATATCTACCTATGGATTGAATAAGATCCTTCAAGTAAGTTGTCATCGATTGCAAAAAGCAATAAAAATTGCTCCTAAAATATGTATGATTTTTATTACAAGGTAAATAAGCGTTCTCTGAACTTGCGATGGTAAAGAAATAAAAGTGACGGATTGCATAATAAAGGTTGCTATCACAAGGGGCAATATAATAAGACTTTTCTTTGCATTAATAGCTTGCACATCCAAAGATAAAAAAGCGCGTGACAACCTATGCTGCCCTCCGATACGTCTCCAATGTATCTATAATTTGTTATTGTTCCATGCTATTAACGTATCAATCTTGAATGTTTTATATGCAATTATATATCATTTTTTGGGACTAACCAACTAACTTAGTACCCAGTGCCAGTTGTTGTTTTTTTTGCCAATTTTGCCGTTTCAGAAATCGATATCAATAAGAGTCCAAACAGAGAAAAAACTATCGATTAATTTTTTCTAGACCAGAAGATACCCTCGAAGGTTCGAGATAAGGCCAGAACAACCACGAGGGAGCAACAAGCTCAAGCCCCCCCCCCCCGCCCCCACCGCCGGGCTTGTGGGCCCCTCGTCGCACCTCCAACCCTAATTCCACCTCTATAAATTCTAAAGTATTCCCTTGACATCAGAGATCCACTCAAAATTCTTTTTCCGCTGCCGCAAGTTCCAGAACCACGAGATCCCATCCGGAGGCCTTCTCCGGTACTCTGCCAGAGGTGGAATCAATCATTGAGGGGCTCTACATCAACCTTGATGCCCCTTTCGATGATGTGTGAGTAGTTTACCACAAACCCTACGGGTCCATATTTACTAGCTAGATGGCTTCTTCTCTCTCTTTATCCCGAATACAATGTTCTCCTTGATGTTCTTGGAGATCTATTTGATGTAATGACTATTGAAGTGCGTTTGTTGGGATCCGATGAATTGTGAGTTTATGATCAGATCTATCCATGAATATTATTCGAGTTTTCTCTAAACTCTTTTATGCATGATTGTTATAGCTTCGTATTTCTCTCTGCTCTATTGATTTGGTTTATCCAACTAGATTGATTTATCTTGCAATTAGAGAGGTGCTTTGTAATGGGTTCGATCTTGTAGTGCTCAATCCCAGTGACAAAAGAGGACATGACACGTATTGTATTGTTGCTATTATGTGTAAAATGATGGGGTTTATATGTCAGTTCACTTTGTCTACATCATGTCATAATGCTTAAGGCGTTACTCCATTCTTTATGAACTTAATAATCTAGATGCATGCTGGATAGAGGTCGATGTGTGGAGTAATATTAGTAGATGCGTAATCATTTTGGTCTACTTGTCTCGGACGTGATGCCTACATACATGACCATTGCCTTGGATATCGTCATAATTATTTACTTTTCTATCAATTTCCCAATAGTAATTCGTGTACCCACCATCTGCTATTTTCAAGAGAGAAGCCTCTAGTGAATACTATGGCCCCCGAGTCTACTTTTTATCATATAATAAAACTAAAAATACCCTGCTGCGTTTTTACTTTATTTATTCTATTTTGTATTTTTGTTCGATCTATCTATCGATCTATCTATCTATCACCATACAATTAAATCTTGCTTGTAACTGTCGACGGATTGACAACCCCTTGTACGCGTTAGGTTGCAAGGATTTGTTGTTTGTGTGTAGGTGCTGCAAACGAGGTGTTGCGTGGTTCTCCTACTGGATTGATAACCTCGGTTCTTAACCGAGGGAAATACTTATCTCTATTGTACTGCATTATCCTCTCCTCTTCGAGAAAATCCCAACGCAGTTCACAAGTAGCAGGAATAATTTCTGGCTCCGTTGCCGGGGGACATCATCAACATCTATCATGGGTTTCATCTCCTTGCATTTACATTATTTTCCTTTGCCTCTCATTTTCATCTCCCCCACTTCTAAAAAGTTTTACAAAATATTTTTTTTCATTTGCCTTTTTTGTGTGCTTTCTTTGTTTGCTTGAAATTGCTATCATGGGTTATTTTGGCATGGTAGAAAGTGAAGATGGTAAAAATCCTAAAATTGAAATTTCTACCAATCTTGATGCTAAAACTTTTGTGATGTGACAAGGGAATGTTCTAGGAAAAAGTGTTATCCAAGAATTCTTAAATTGCATAGGCACCTTAGCTTATGATGATGCTCCTATACTTAAAAGAACCAAAAATTATTCTTAAGCTATACAAGCACATCTCCAGTGCACCCGAAGTTGTTTGAAAAATCACATGTGTGTCCTTGGGTGAATTTCTAGGTCCCATGCAAGAGATAGGAGTGAAATTCAAACATCTGGGCGTCGTGGCTCGGCCGGAAATATTGAGAAACTTGGTTTTTTAATTCCTGTAATTCCAAAATACGCTCGAAAATCATGAAACTTGGCATGGTGTCATGACATGGCACCAGCATGTTGAGTGATATTTTTGGCTGAATTGGGACAAGCTTTAGTGTAAACTTCTTGCAAACCGGAGATTCCCTCAAGAAGGCTCGTGGTTCCGAGAGGAACGATGTCACCTCTGTTTGTGAAACAACATACGTACATTTCCTTCTCCCTCCTTATTTTTCTACACAGCTAGATTAGACCAAATAGAAGTACCGTGCTAAAATTTGGAACTATTCCGGGTTGGTTTGGCCTTTTTTATACATTAATTGAGTTTCTGGGCATTTAATGTGCATAATTCAAATTTGAACTACAAGCATATGCTCCAGTGCACCAAAGTTGTTTGAAAAATCACATGTGTGTCCTTGGGTGAATTTCTAGGTCCCATGCAAGAGATGGGAGTGAAATTCAAACATCTGGGCGTCGTGGCTCGGCCAAAAAGATTGAGAAACTTGGTTTTTTAATTCCTGTAATTCCAAAACATGCCTGAAAATCATGAAACTTGGCATGGTCTCATGACATGGCACCAACAAGATGTGGTGATTTTTCTGTCCGATTTGTGAAGGCCCACACATTAACAATCAACAAAGTCATTTTGGAACAAGTGCCGTCACATTACAAATCGGAAACACAAGTATTATTGAAACCGTGGGTGTTCAACTTACAAATTACGTGCGGCCATGCGTCCACTTTTTTATTGGCTAGGAGGTGCCGTGCGGGGTAGCTATTTGAGTACGGGAGGCGTGCGATCAGACCCCTACGCGTGCTCATCGGGAGGAGAGCCCTTTGACCGCTACTGCCATGCACCTCCCTCCCAACATCTCCATTAATAGCGCCCCAGCACCTATTCTATGGCGTGGCAATATGTCTCACTGGACTGAGATTTAAGAGAGAAAAAAGAAAATCTGAAAAGAAAGTTTTGCACGGGTCTTGATGTAAGATCCGACGGACCTATATGGCATCGACTGCGACTTATAGCAAGCATGATGAATATAAGGACGATGACAGTGGATAATAATTGTCTTACATATTTAGAAACATAATTAAAAAAGCCACGTGCGGCAACGCCTAAAATACACAAGGGCAAAGAAGAAGGAAGACAACGATCTGCCTCGCTGATCTCTACTTTCTTGATGCGTTGCTGTAGGCCGCGGGAACTAGTCTCCACGGCGAGCGGTGACAAGCTCTTTCTTGTCCTCAAGATGCTGCTTGAGAGCATCCGCGGATTCCTCCACCAGCATTCTGCACTCGATGCGCAGCTTGTTATTCTCGTCCATAAGTTTCTCGACGATGATGCTTGTCCTCTTGAACAAGGCAGTGGTGTGCTCCTGCTGCTCCGCACTTCCGACGATCTTCGCCCTCAGCAGGCCACGCTCGGCCCGGAGCTTCGCATTGCTCTCATTTACTTGCGGATGACGTCGGTAGACTGTTCAAACGAGGCTTGCAGGTCATCCTGCAACCTCGCCCACCTGGAGATCTAATCCATCTGCCTATGGCGAGGGCACGTATTCGCCTGTAAGAGTCCTCGCCTGCCCTGAGGCATTTTCCCAGGCCGTCGGGGGACATCTCTTCTTCTTCCGCGGCGCGGCCGGACCAGTCTGCTGCATCGACGGCGCGGCGGGTCCTCCGTGCTGCTTCAACGGCGTAGCGGGACCTCTCTGCTGCTACGGCCGTGCGGCGGGACATGTTGGCTGCTATCTCGGCGAGGCGGGACATCTCTTGTGCTCCCGCTTCCAGGCTCACCTCTCCCTGGTCACAATCTCTCGACCCAGAACTCACACTGGCCATGGCAGACGCAAGGGAACGATGATGAATGACTTGTTTGTTTTTGACTTTTTGTGGATGAGTGTTTGAGGAGGAATGTGCAGTCATCTTGGAGTAGTAGTATTTATATCCGTGTAATGTCACGGCTCCTAAGTGGGAAACCGTTTAGGTTTTGATCGGTGTGAACAGGTTTGCAATTTGGAATGTGATGGGACGCATGCTCAAAATTTACTGACGGTTATAAGTGCGGCACTATTCCCGGAAGGCGTAACGTGGGCACGTACGCCTTCTCGGCCGCGTACGTGGCATTTGCACCATAGGGTGCACCGCAATAGGCAATGTCAGCACACATCTTTTAATTAGAATGGGTGTGCCCGTCAAGCGCACACACGTTGATCTATCTAATTGTTTCAGTTTTTTGTGGCTAATCGCAAAAAGTTCATCCATGTCAAGTGTATGCCACCAATCGCAGACACTTTGATCTGGCTTACCCATTTCTGTTCTGTTGCCTAATCGCAAATAGTTAATCCTTCTGAAGCGTATGCCCTCAATCACACACACCTTGATCTAGCTGACCGTTTCTTTTGTGTTGCCTAATCACAAACAGTTCATCCGAGTGAACCATATGTTGTATATCGCACACACCTTCATCTGGCTGCCTGTTTCTTTTGTGTTGCCTAATCACAAACAGTTCGTCCGAGTGAACCGTATGCTCTATATCGCACACGCCTTCATCAGGCTGCCCGTTTCTTTTGTTCCATGTCATCGCAAACAGTTCATTGGACTGAACCGTATGCCCTGGATCGCACACGCAACTAAAATCTGAACCGTGTTTGATGCATCCTCCATCGCAAATGTTTTCACCTTTTTTGACGGTTTTCATATAGCACCGTTTGCGATCGTGGCATCGCACACAGTTTCTCGAAGGATCTCTCGATCGTAGTGTCGCGTTAACGCATCCTGCGGTAGTGGTAGGAATAAAATTATCATTAAAATTGGGTTTGGAAGAGTATCATTAAAATATCAATGCTTAGCTAAAGAGATTTAAAGAATAGGCTTGTGTGGAGACAACCCAATATTTATCATTACCGTCTTTTGTGTATTAATGTTATTAAGCTACTATAATAATCATGTTTAACAACTTTTGTTTAAATGAAGTGCCAAGTAAAGCCTTTGGTATAGGGTGGATGATAGTTGACTTGATTCTGTGCAAAAACAGAAAATTTTGCACCCAGTTCTAGAATTAACATAATTCACTGGGACGAGATAAAATTCTAAAATTTTTACACATGATTTATGTACAAATTTCCTACTCTGTCCTAATTTTTCAGAATTTTTGGAGGTACAGAAGTATGGTTCAAGTTCAGATCATTACAGATTGTTCAGTTTTTGGCAGAATCTTTTTTGTTTGCATAGTTTGCTTGTTTTTAGCATTTCCTTGGCTTATATTGAGTGATATAAATGGTGGAAAGGATAGAGTACAATAGGCATTATGTGAGAACAATTTTGGATCTTGGCTTGATAGTACCAAAGTGAATGATTTATTTATTATCATACTAACCTATCTCACGAGTTTCGTTAAGTTTTGTGTGATTGAAGTTTTCATGTTTTGGGTGAGATATCGTTATGAGGAGAATAAGGAGTGGATATACCCTAAGCTTGGGGATGCCAAAGGCACCCCAAGTTAATATTCAAGGAATACTCAAGCGTCTAAGCTTGGGGATGCCCCGGAATCTCTTTAGTCTACAAATCTATCGGTATACCTTACTTTGAGCTATATTTTTATTTGTCACATGATATGTGTTATGCTTGGAGTGTATTTTCATTTTTCTTGTTGTTTTAATAAAGTACTTTGATCTGAAATCTTGATTTGGAGAGATTCCTCACATAGCTACTTAAATGATTAACTACTCATTTGATCCTCTCTTATATCTTGTTGGAGTAGTTTGTGATTTCCTCACGTTCTTCCTTTATATCCTAAGAGTAAATTGTTGAATGAATTGAATATCATAAGGTTGATATTATATGTGCTTCATATGCTTGTATCATGCCTAGTAGTAGTTTCACATTGGGTTTAGAAAGTAAAATCTATTGAAGCTTGACAATCATAATATTGGTCATACACGCAATTCATGAATGATTAGTATAAGGAAGAGAATTTTCACATACAAATATATTATCTTGGACGTATATTTATGATTGTGAATACCCATTAATTAATTATTTGCAAACTTGAGCAAATTAGTTGAAGTTGGACAAGGAAGACAACATAATGAGTTATGTTTGGTTATAATTGCATAGAAGTTATATTGTTATGGATAATCCAACTTGTGGTGCTTGCTTAGGATCTTTTGCTAGCAAAAAAATCATATTAAGTAGAGATACTACTTGTGCTTCCAAAACCCTTAAACCCAGTTTCTTGCCATAAGTGTCCACCATATCTACCTATGGATTGAATAAGATCCTTCAAGTAAGTTGTCATCAGTGCAAAAAGCAATAAAAATTGCTCCTAAAATATGTATGATTTTTATTACAAGGTAAATAAGCGTTCTACGAACTTGCGATGGTAAAGAAATAAAAGTGACGGATTGCATAATAAAGGTTGCTATCACAAGGGGCAATATAATAAGACTTTTCTTTGCATTAATAGCTTGCACATCCAAAGATAAAAAAGCGCGTGACAACCTATATGCCCTCCGACACGTCTCCAATGTATCTATAATTTGTTATTGTTCCATGCTATTAACGTATCAATCTTGAATGTTTTATATGCAATTATATATCATTTTTTGGGACTAACCAACTAACTTAGTACCCAGTGCCAGTTGTTGTTTTTTTTTTGCCAATTTTTGCCGTTTCAGGAAATCGATATCAAGAAGAGTCCAAACAGAGAAAAAACTATCGATTAATTTTTTCTAGACCAGAAGATACCCTCGAAGGTTCGAGATAAGGCCAGAACAACCACGAGGGAGCAACAAGCTCAAGCCCCCCCCCCCCACCGCCGGGCTTAGGGGCCCCTCGTCGCACCTCCAACCCTAATTCCACCTCTATAAATTCTAAAGTATTCCCTTGACATCAGAGATCCACTCAAAATTCTTTTTCCGCTGCCGCAAGTTCCAGAACCACGAGATCCCATCCGGAGGCCTTCTCCGGTACTCTGCCAGAGGTGGAATCAATCATTGAGGGGCTCTACATCAACCTTGATGCCCTTTCGATGATGTGTGAGTAGTTTACCACAAACCTACGGGTCCATATTTACTAGCTAGATGGCTTCTTCTCTCTCTTTATCCTGAATACAATGTTCTCCTTGATGTTCTTGGAGATCTATTTGATGTAATGACTATTGAAGTGCGTTTGTTGGGATCCGATGAATTGTGAGTTTATGATCAGATCTATCCATGAATATTATTCGAGTTTTCTCTAAACTCTTTTATGCATGATTGTTATAGCTTCGTATTTCTCTACGCTCTATTGATTTGGTTTATCCAACTAGATTGATTTATCTTGCAATTAGAGAGGTGCTTTGTAATGGGTTCGATCTTGTAGTGCTCAATCCCAGTGACAAAAGAGGACATGACACGTATTGTATTGTTGCTATTATGTGTAAAATGATGGGGTTTATATGTCAGTTCACTTTGTCTACATCATGTCATAATGCTTAAGGCGTTACTCCATTCTTTATGAACTTAATAATCTAGATGCATGCTGGATAGAGGTCGATGTGTGGAGTAATATTAGTAGATGCAGAATCATTTTGGTCTACTTGTCTCGGACGTGATGCCTACATACATGACCATTGCCTTGGATATCGTCATAATTATTTACTTTTCTATCAATTTCCCAATAGTAATTCGTGTACCCACCATCTGCTATTTTCAAGAGAGAAGCCTCTAGTGAATACTATGGCCCCCGAGTCTACTTTTTATCATATAATAAAACTAAAAATACCCTGCTGCGTTTTTACTTTATTTATTCTATTTTGTATTTTTGTTCGATCTATCTATCGATCTATCTATCTATCACCATACAATTAAATCTTGCTTGTAACTGTCGACGGATTGACAACCCCTTATGCAGCGTTAGGTTGCAAGGATTTGTTGTTTGTGTGTAGGTGCTGCAAACGAGGTGTTGCGTGGTTCTCCTACTGGATTGATAACCTTGGTTCTTAACCGAGGGAAATACTTATCTCTATTGTACTGCATTATCCTCTCCTCTTCGAGAAAATCCCAACGCAGTTCACAAGTAGCAGGAATAATTTCTGGCTCCGTTCTTAGGACATCATCAACATCTATCATGGGTTTCATCTCCTTGCATTTACATTATTTTCCTTTGCCTCTCATTTTCATCTCCCCCACTTCTAAAAAGTTTTACAAAATATTTTTTTTCATTTGCCTTTTTTGTGTGCTTTCTTTGTTTGCTTGAAATTGCTATCATGGGTTATTTTGGCATGGTAGAAAGTGAAGATGGTAAAAATCCTAAAATTGAAATTTCTACCAATCTTGATGCTAAAACTTTTGTGATGTGACAAGGGAATGTTCTAGGAAAAAGTGTTATCCAAGAATTCTTAAATTGCATAGGCACCTTAGCTTATGATGATGCTCCTATACTTAAAAGAACCAAAAATTATTCTTAAGCTATTTCCACACTTGTTCTTAAACTTGAAAGAAGATTCATTCGTACCCATCCTACTCTGCAAAGGTTTTTTTATGAGTTGGCGGTTATAAAATATCCTAGAGCTAAGAAAATAGCTACCCTTGTCCTCATGAGTGAATTTGATCACATAGTGCGAGAAGCTAGAGAGATCTTTGATTTTATGGTATGAACCGTGAAGAACCGGTAATAGATCAGATCCTAGATAATAGTGATTATTTGTTTAGGTACTTGTTTGGAAACGACCACATATTTGATGAGAATAAAAAGGAAGTCCCTCCTTTGAATATAATCCAACAAGTTTTCAATAGTGTTAATAAGCAATACTCTTGGATTGTAGCCGGTGATAGAGAAGGATTTACGGATGGACAATTTGCTAATGCTAAAAGTTTTATGGATGATGTGTTTCATATTACCTTTCAAAATCCTCCTGACAAAAACACATCTTTGGATAAAAGGAAGAAAGATGACAACACTTGAAACTATGCATTATGCTTAGCTAGGGCGTAAAACAATAGCGCTAGTAGGGAGACAACCCAATAGTTATCTTATTTTTCTTGTTTATTTTTATGTTTTCTTCTGTGTGCACAATTATGCTACTTTTATGATTGTGTTTTTATGTTTAAATTAGTGTTTGTGCCAAGTAAAGCCTTTGGGATGATTTGGATGATAGTTGCTTTGATTCTATGCAAAAACAGAAACTTTTGCGTCCAGTAGAAGAATTGTTGAGATTTTCTGGAGCGTGGTAAAATTCTGAATGTTTTACACGTAAATTATATACAAATTTCCCACATTTTCATAATTTTCAGAAATTTTAAATTTACAAAAGTATGGGTAATGTTCATATTGCTACAGACTATTATGTTTTTAATAGATTCTGTTTTTGATGCATTGTTTTGCTTGTTTTGATGGAAATATGGATTGTATCAGGGGGTATAAGCCATGGAGAAGTTAGAATACAGTATGTATAATGCAAAAATAAAATATGAATGGGTTTTCAGCAGTACCTAAAGTAGTGATTTGCTTTGTTACACTAACGGATCTCATGGGGTTTTGTTGAGTTGTGTGTGATTGAAGTTTTCAAGTGTTGGGTGAGATCACGATAGATGAAGGAATAAGGAGTGGCAAGAGCCTAAGCTTGCGGATGCCCGAGGCACCCCAAGGTAATATTCAAGGCCTCCCAAGCAACTAAGCTTGGGGATGCTCCGGAAGGCATCCCCTCTTTCTTCTACCAACTATCGGTAGTTTTACCCGGAGCTACATTTTTATTTGTCACACGATATGAGTTTTGCTTGGAGTGTCGTGTATTATATGAATCTTTGCTTTGTTTGCTTTTTAGTTTGTCACAATCATCTTTGCTGGACACAACTTTTTTAGAGAGGCACGCATTTTTTGTGATTTGTTAGAATACTCTATGTGCTTCACTTATATCTTTCGAGCTAGGCAGTTGCTCTAGTGCTTCACCTATATCTTTTTTAGCATAGTGGTGATTATATTTTAAAGAAATAGATGAACTCTCATGCCTCACTTATATATCTTCGAGAGTTGTTAATAGTAATGGTAATTTGCACAAGATATGAATTTGGTCCCAAAGTGATGAATATTCAAGAAGGATATAATAACAACTTCATATAGATCATTGGATGTGATAAGTTTGATTCCTTGCAATAGTTTTGCAATATGGAGATGATAATATGTGAGTCATGCTAGTGAGTAATTGTGCTTTAGTAAGAATATTGGTGTTATGGTTTGTGATTCCCTATGCATGCACGTAAAGTAAATAGTTATGCAACGCATTTACATCCTACTGACGGTGCATTTTTCAGTGTTAGTCACTTTCAATGCATGTTTATGACCATTTTCGTTTTTTGGTAGGTCGCTTCTCAAGCTACTTGCTAGCCTCCACTTCTACTATGCGGGAATACTGCTTGTGCATCCAATTTCTTAAACCTAAAGTTGTGCCAAATGTGTCCACAACTCCAACCTATATACGGTATTTACGTGCCATTCTAAGTAAATTTGCATGCACTACTGCAGGATACTGCTAACGCGACACTACGATCAGAGACCCTTTGCCAAAACTGTGTGCGATACAGTAATCACAAACGGTGGTGTAAAAAAACCGTCAAAACATGCAAAACATTTGCAATCGCGGAGCCATCAAACACGGTTCAGATTTTAGTTGTGTGTGCGATGCAGGACACACGGTTAATCCATTCAAACTGTCTACGATGAGGCAGAACAATAGAAACAGGCATCCATAACAATGTGAGTGCGATGCAGGACACATGGTTAATCCATTCAAACTGTTTGTGATGAGGTAGAACAACAGAAAGAGGCATCCATATCAATGTGTGTGCGATATACGGCATATGGTTAACTCAGGCGAACTGTTTTCGATTAGGGAACACAACAGAAACAGTTCAACTTAACAAGATGTGTGTGATATGCGGCATACAGTTCACATGGATGAACTGTTTGTGATGAGCCAAAAGAACACAAACAAGTCGTGTAAACAAGATGTGTGTGATACATGGCAAACAGCTGACTTGGATGAACTGTTTGCGATGAGAAATTACAACACAGACGGTCAATGCAGTTACTTCGTGTGCGAATCTGTGTGTACGAAAAACTTTGAAAATGCAAACTAGTTGCTTGCGGTGGCGGAGTATCACACACGATGCGTCTGCGAGTACTCGTGTGCGATGGTTAGTATGTTACACATATGTTTCCTTATGTTAACATGTGTGTGAATTTGCAATATGGACAGTTAATATGCATATGCCTTCTGGTCATCGAGCACACGCTTAAAGTCAATGAACTGTGTACGATACTAATACTTTCCATGAAAATTTATGAACTTGGGTAACAACATTTGAGTAACATATATATAGTGGTTACACTATTCGACAAAACGAGGATCTTTGTAACACGGTTTTGACAACCATATGGTCCATATCTACATACTTAACATAGTAACAACTATCACATTTTAAGAGGCTAAGGGCCAACAGCCATATGGTCCATATCTACATACTTAACATATATAGTAACAGCTAGCACATTGTAAGAGGTTGATGGCCAACAACCACAACTATCCACTGGAAGCAGCTTGATCACGGTGACTCGACATCTCGTCAATGAAAAGGAAGAGCCCTCCTATGCCTTGGTAGATCATGAGTAGAAGAGTGTCTCCAATTTTCCAATATGGATGCATTGCCACGAGAAGCGAGAACTTGTTAATTTGAATGGTTCCATTTCTGCGGGAATGCATTACCTTGATATCACTTTGGCGTTATTAGGAGGCACAAGTGTAATTCGACCACGCTGGGAAATCGATCCAGGAACTGCTACAAGGGGCAATTTCTGTTGACATGTAGAATTAAAAACAATTGTAACATATTGTTGAAGATATATATAGTTTATGAGCATCAACATTAAAATAAGACTTTTTACCAACGTTTTGTGCACACAATTGGTCTTGTTCAGTGTGTGCACCATAGATTGTGCCATCTCTAATTAATCCCATCCAAAATCCAGCGTTCATATGTTGTGCCATCTCTTCAGATTATCAACAAAGTTTATGACATGCTTCAAGTCCTTCCAGTGAAATTTGGTACGCTTAGTAACATACAGATCATTCACTATGCATCCAACATATCCTGCTCAAAAGGTGGAAAGGTATTATTTATTCAGAACATGGCAGAAGAATATATAGTGCGCATAAATTGGTAAATAGAATTTGTTACTGCCTAGGAACTGAGTCAGAATATGATATCACAAGTGGTTGCTTAAATAGTGATCAATTGGTTTCTTAAATAGTAATATGACAGCAAGGAGAAAGTTGAAAGGACCCTAACCTCGATTAGACTTTGATCAGATGATGACGTTGGGAAGTAAACATCCATGTTAATTAGACCAGGATGTGGTGCACGCACTAGAATTTTATTGCCAGCTTTCAGTTCATAACACTTAGGCATTTTTCTTCAAAGGTCCGCATTAAAATAGGGGTGACCATCTTTATCAAGTTTTACGCTAACCGTCATTGTAAATCCATGTTGCGTTTTCAATATGACATCCTGGGAGTCGTCAGCAAAGTAAAGCCCAAGATTTCCATCTACTCCTATTCTTGCAAAGCAAGGGATGTACTGCTTGAATTGAAAATTAAGATCGTAAATTAGATATATCGAAATAACAAAGAAAGATGCAAATATGGGAGTAACTGATAGAACAGATCCATAAATATATATATATATATATATATATATATATATATATATATATATATATATATATAGATGAAAGCAAAGGACAAAAATATAGAATTAAAAATAGATAATGTAACAAAGATTTGATGCAAATATATAGATAATGTAGAAACAAACGGTATATGTTCACAAATTTAGGCCATGCCGACCATGGTAGGTTGAGATTGAACATACCGAGCGCTCCTCAAGTCATCCGGAATGGTGAGATAGAACTTCGTTTACGATCGCCACGACCACAGTTGCCCGATTTGTGCTCGCACTGTGGACACATGAATGAACACCCACGAATCACCTAGAACAAAAAATGATTCCACGGTGATTTCCGCCAGTTGATTAACAGCGACGGACAGACTGCGACAAGAGATGAGTGAATATTTTGCTAATTAAGTTGATTACCTTCTCCACGAGAAAAATCCCTGGCTCAATCCCGCCGAAAATCCCAGTCGACCAGAGTCTAGAATGTTGGTGCAGATAGGCGGCAGAAAGCGGTGGAGGCTAAATCCGGTGCCGTTTGGAGCGCGACCTACACCCGCCGCCAACAGCCGTCGAGCTTAGGGTGTAGAGTTGCGGAGGAGTCCGCGGCAAGTGAGTGGGCACGAAGTTTACGAGGGTTTTATTTTCCTTTTCTTTTCCTTTTCCTAGGAACAGAGATGAATCGTGTGCGATAGTAAATCACCGAGATTGAATGGGAATCCAAATTTCCTTTGTCCTTCATCCATGAGTTTTTTTCTATGACGAACATAAACCCTGCTAATCACCGTGTTCAAATTTGACACTTTTCCGGGTTCATTTACAATATTTAGGGGATTATGTGCATTTTGTAGGCATTAATGCACGTAAATCAAATTCAAACAATCGGTGCATGAAAGAGTGCACAAGAACGGTCTGGAAAAACCATACTCGTGGTATTTAGTAATTTCTCAAGCCTTTTACAAGGAATGGGCAGAGATTTCAATGGAATGTGTGGCAATAGTCAACCACAAACACATCAGTTACTGGGTTATCAAATATAGAACAATGAAATATGTGCTTGAAAAACATGACGACTAGCATGTTGCCATTGTATGGCCTCACCGTGCCCTGGTTAAAAGCTGAGAAGGTTTGATTTATGTCATCATGCACGCCCTTCATAAATCGAACCATCACCGAGGAAGTTCAATGCTTTTGAGAGGGAAATCACCAAGATTGAAGGAGAATCCATAAATGTGTGGCAACAGTCAACCATAAATGGGTCGTTTACTCGGTTAACAACTATACAAAAAATGAAACACATGGTTGGAAAACATGACGCCTGGTGTGGTGCCATGGTATGGTCTCAGCATGCCCTGGTAAAAAATGGAGAATGTTTTCCTTATGTCGTGATGAGCGCCTTTCATAAATTGAACCATAAGCGAGGAAGTTTCATGGTTTCGAGGGGGAAATCACCAAGATTGAAGGGGGGGGGGTCCAAATTTCCTTTGTCCTTTGTCCATGAGTTTTTTCTACGATGAACATACAACCTGCAAATCACCGTGTTCAAATTTGGCACTTTTCCGGGTTCATTTGCCATATTTAGGGGATTATGTGCATTTCCTAGGCATTAGTGCGCATAATTCAAGTTCAATGAATTGATGAATGAAAGGGTCCGCAAGAACGGCCTAGAAAACCATGCTCGTGCCATTTAGTAAATTCTCATGCTTTTTACCAAGAATGGACAGATATTTCGATGAGATATGTGGCAATAGTCAACCACAAATGTTTGTTTGTTGGGTTTTCAACTATTGAAAAATGAAATAAATGCTTAAAAAATATGACGCATGGCATGGTGCCATGGTATGACCTTACCATGCCCTGGTAAAAATTTGAGAAGGTTTGGCTTATGTCGTCATGCACACCCTTCATAAATCGAACCATCATCGAGGAAGTTCCATGCTTTCGAGAGGGAAATCCCCAAGATTGAAGGGGAATCCAAATTTTCTTCATTCTTCGCCCTAGAGTTTTTTTCTATGACGAACATACACCCTGAAAATCAACGTGTGCAAATTTGGCATTTTCTCCGGCTCATTTACAATATTTAGGGGATTATGTGAATTTTCTATGCATTTAGCGCATATAAACCCAATCCAGCTACAAGTGCACGGGTGTGATGGGAGGGACGTGGATTGTCGTGTGATCGCGGTGCATCCAATGGTGCGCGCGCGCGATCCGTGTGGCTGGGGTTCCGGCCAATCATAATGCAACACACAATAGGCTCAGCGCACATTGTTTCCGGAATGGACGGAGATGAACCGTGTCCGGTAATGAACATGCAAAATAGTAAGAGAAGCCAAATTTCTGTTGTCGTTTGTCACTGAGCTCTTGAATACCACCGCACTGTACGGCTGCCCGGCCCCTCCATCCCAGAGCTCTCTCCAGGCGTCGTCCATTGCCTCGCGGCGCACAGTAATTGTCGGCGTTCTGGGTACGGGGGTCCCCAGACTTGCCTGCTTGCGGCCCACAGTGTGGCTAAGCAGCGGGCCGTATGGCCCATCTTCATCAACAAAGCATCCAAGACCCTCGCGAGGGTCCTAGCCTCACAAGGCGGACGACGCAAGACCTCCTCTGGAGTGGCCTAGCCAGGCAGGCTCACGAGGTGCGTAGATATCAAGGCGGGGCAAACCTCACGAGACTCGTGACGTGAGCCATGACGAACAGTGCCAGGTGGGTGCCAGTGCGCGCAGCGTCCCCATTTCCTCTCTGGCTAAGGAGGCAAGCGCAGGCGAAGAGTACCGAGGCATCAGGCAAAGGTTGCCATATTGGTGCAACAAGACCAAGTCCAGGAGGACAGCAAGGTGGAGGTCATCATGGAGCCCAAGACGGCATCACCCCAGGGCTTTTCGCAGGCGAAGACCGCTTTTGTCAGGATGGCTTGTACTAGCTGCCCCCCTTCAAATTTTCCTGCCGTTGTTGGCTCCTTTCCCGCTCGATATTTGGGAAGAGGACTAGGGCCTCTATAAATAGGACTAGCCACCACAGTAGGAGGCAACTGAGCTTGAGAACTGAGCTTGAGAACGGAGCTTAAATTGAAGCAAGCCTGGGTAGATCGAATCCTCACACCACAAGTTCACACGCAAAAGAACACCTCAACCTCAGGAGACTGTTCTTCCCTTGTACTGTTCATCATCAGCCCAAGAGGCAATCCACCACCACCACACTGGAGTAGGGTATTACACCTGGCAGTGGCCCGAACCAGTATAAACCTCGTGTCTCTTTTTGTGTTGTGAGTTCGTCGAGTTCGTCCGCAAGATCCTAGCGAGCTAGAGCGTAGATCGGTAGGAGGGAAAGACTTCACGCGCACCCCAGTGTTCGAACCTCAAGGGTTTTGTAACACCCCGGATGTAACTTTCCATATTTGTAACTCCAACTCTTGCCATTTTCGGCATTGTGATATGATATTCCCTCCGTGGTTGGGTTTTTTCTTCATTTTTCCATTTTGTCCATGTCATGCATTTCATATCATGTCATCATGTGCATCTCATTTGCATACGTGTTCGTCTTATGATTCCGAGCATCTTCCCCGTTGTCCGTTTTGCAATCCGGCACTCCTATGTCCCCGGCGTCCCCTTTTACATTTTTTCGTGAGCGGGTACTAAACTTTCTCGGAATGGACCGAGGTTTGTCAAGTGGCCTTGGTACACCACCGGTAGACCACCTGTCAAGTTTCGGGTCATTTGGAGCTCGTTTGGTACTCCAACGGTTAACCACACTCTCGCAAAGGCCTCTTTTAAGTTGCAGCCCAACACCCCTTCAAAACAGCCCAATAACCCATCTAAGTCACTTCCACGCTCTCCGCCGTTCGATCACGATCGTGTGGGCGAAAACCGCACTCCATTTGGAGCTTCCTAGCTCCTTCTACCTATAAAAACACCCCTCCCCCGAAATCCCGGATCAATTCCACCCCTAACCCTAGCCCCGTTCCTCTCCGCGCCGCCGTACACGTCCGGACGGAGCCGGACGCGTCCGCCAGCCGCCGCCGCCTCCGGCCCGGCCGCCCGGCCGCCCAGCGCCGCCCAGGAACCGCCGCCCGCTCTCCGCCGCCCGTCGCCACCTCCCGCCCAGCGCCCGACCCGGCCACCGCCGCCCTAGCGCCGCCGCACCGAGGTCCCCCGCCGGCGCCGCCCGCGCCTCCCTCCTCCGGCGCCCTCGCCCTCTCCCTCTCCGGCTGGCGGACCTCGATCCGCGCGAGCCGGATCTAGATCCAAACGGCGGTTGACTTTCTCCTCCCCCGATTTCCTGTTTTTATTCTGTCAGTATATTGTTGCATTTTCATCATGCCATAACTTTTCACCCGTGGCTCCGTTTCAGGCGTATAGCATACCAAATCGTTCTTCCCGAAGAGTAGATCATTTCATTCCATTGCATTATTTTCATTTGAGCTCATCTTGTTGCCCGAAATGCTGTTGGAAGAGGGCTATGTGATGTTAGTTTCTGTTTTATTAACAGAATATGCACTTTTGTCATTTTTGCCATGATTGATGTGTGCATCCTATTAACTTGAGTCCTACATGTGTTTTGTAATATGCCATGCCATCTTTACAGGAGTGTATGCCATGTATTTTTGTGATCTCTGTGGTGACTAGCACAAACATGCAAACTAGGCTTCATGATGTTGCTGATTTCAGCCCCTGTTTTGCTGATATTTTTATGCCATGTTAACTTGATGCCAACGAGAGATCCGTGCATATTTTGAGATATTTCAGTAAGGATGTTTTGAACATATGGTTATGATCTATCCATCCATGCCCTTGTTTGCAATTATGGAGTGCCATAGCTTGAGTCAATCGAGCTCTAGTTTTGCTATAAAATGTTTCCTGGCAGATTGTTTACATGTTATTCAATTTTGCCAAGGTCGTTATAGTTGATCCGTGTATGCTATGATGTTGTTCTTGCCATGTATATCTTCTATGCCATGTCTTATTGATGTATGTATGCTTAGTTTATCATGTAATGCTCTGTAGTGAGTGCGTCGAGCTTTTAAACATGCCTACTTGTTATCTGTTTTTGTCATGCCCTGTTGCTGAATCTGTTAACGGAACTTGCTATTTTGACATGGGCGCTATTGCATTTTCTGATCCCTTTTGGCTCTTGATCTATAAGTCTGTGAAACTGATATGTTTTGCACTTTCGCCATGCTTGTTTGGACCTGTTATGATGTTATTTAGCCGTAGCTCAGTGTTCATCTTTTGTCAAGCATCTTGAGTAGATCACTTCCATATGCTTTTCTGGTACGTTTGGGTGCAGTAGCTTAATTTCTTGTTGCTTGCTATGTGGCATCATGCTGTTAATGGCAGATTTGTGTCATTCTTGTTTTGCTTGTCATTTGCAAACCGTGCATCCGATTCCGGTGATCTTTATATCGATTTCAACCGAAATCATCTCACCTTTCCAGCGGCATACTTGTTTGCCAAGTTGATACCTGGTTCATCATTTTCCTTCCGGAGCACGCATACTTATTGCATATCACATCTCGCATATCATGCCATGTATTACATCATGTTGCTTGTGCATTGCACCGTGATTTATTGTGGTTCCTTTGTTTGTGTTCTTGCTTTGGGTAGAGCCGGGAGACGAGTACGTGAACGAGGAACCTGTTGAGAACGCGTACGAGGATCAAGCTTTCGACAACTCGAGAACTTTGCGAGCAAGATGACCATACCCTCGAAATCACTTCTATCTTTGCTTGCTAGATGCTCGCTCTTTTGCTATGCCTATGCTACAATGCCTATCACTTGCTATATCATGCCACCCATATTGCCATGTCAAGCCCCTAACCATCCTTTCCTAGCAAACCGTTGTTTGGCTATGTTACCGCTTTGCTCAGCCCCTCTTATAGCATTGCTAGTTGCAGGTGAAGATGAAGTTTGTTCCTTGTTGGAACATGGAGATGTTGTTCCTTGTTGGAACATGTTTACTTGTTGGGGATATCACAATATATCTGCTATAATTAATGCATCTATATACTTGGTAACGGATGGAAGACTCGGCCTTATGCCTGGTGTTTTGTTCCACTCTTGCCACCCTAGTTTCCGTCATACCGGTGTTATGTTCCTTGATTTCGCGTTCCTTACACGGTTGGGTGATTTATGGGACCCCCTTTACAGTTCGCTTTGAATAATACTCCTCAAGCAAGGCCCAAATTTGGTTTTACCATTTGCCACCTAAGCCTTTTTCCCCGGGGTTTCGCGTGCCCGCGGGTCATCTTTATTTTAACCCCGGACCAAGTGCTCCTTCGAGTGCTGGCCCGAATCGAGCTACTGCAAGGGGCCACCACGGGAAACTTCGAGGCTTGGTTTTACTCATAGCTAGTCTCATCCGGATGTGCCACGAGAATGAGATATGTGCAGCTCCTATCGGGATTTGTCGGCTGTCGGGCGGCTTTGCTGGTCTTGTTTTATTCTTTGTCGAAATGTCTTGTAGTCCGGGATTCGAGACTGATCGGGTCTTCCGGTGAAGGAATATCCTTCGTTGACCGTGAGAGCTTATTATGGGCTAAGTTGGGACACCCCTGCAGGGTATTATCTTTCGAAAGCCGTGCCCGCGGTTATGAGGCAGATGGGAATTTGTTAATGTCCGGTTGTAGAAAACCCGAAGTTGACCTTGATTAAAATACATCAACCGCGTGTGTAACCGTGATGGTCTCTTCTCGGAGTCCGGGAAGTGAACACGATGTTGGAGTTATGTTTGGCGTAAGTAGTTCAGATCACTTCTTGATCGCTACTAGCTTCACGACCGCGCTTTGCTTCTCTTCTCGCTCTCTTTTGCGAATGTAGCCACCATATATGCTAGTCGCTTGCTGCAGCTCCACCTCACAACTCTGTCCTTCCTATAAGCTTAAATAGTCTTGATCTCGCGGGTGTGAGATTGCTGAGTCCCCGTGACTCACAGATCCTACCAAAACAATTGCAGGTGCCGATGATGCCAGTGCAGATGATGCAACCGAGCTCAAGTGGGAGTTCGACGAGGAACGTGGTCGTTACTATGTGTCTTTTCCGGATGATCGGTAGTGGAGCCCAGTTGGGTCGATCGGGGATCTGTGTAGCATTTGGGGTATCTTCTTTTATTTTGGTTCCGTAGTCGGACCTTGAGTGTAATCTGCATGATGGATGTTTATTTATGTATTGTGTGAAGTGGCGACTGTAAGCCAACTATGTATCTCTTTCCCTTATGTATTACATGGGTTGTGTGAAGATTACCTCACTTGCGACATTGCTTTCAATGCGGTTATGCCTCTAAGTCGTGCTTCGACACGTGGGAGATATAGCCGCATCGAGGCGTTACAAGTTGGTAATCGAGCCATCCCGACTTAGGAGCCCTCGCTTGATTGTTTCTTTGGCGTTGTTGAGTCTAGAACAAAAATGTTTTGAGTCTTAGGATTATATATATCGGAGAGTAGGATTATTTTTACTCCCCAGTCCCTTCGTCGCTCTGGTGAGGTCTCCTGACGTAGAAGTTTTGACTCTCCTCTCCTCAAATTTCACTAAAAAAAAATTTAGGATCACGCGGGTATCTTGGGATCGTTACGATGGTTTTGTGTGAGAACATTGTTCTTGGTGCCTCCTGACATTTAGGGGTTGTGGCAGTGTCCCGGGGAGTTGAGCTCCGAGGTGTTGTCGTCACAATTTTATCATTGCATTTCTGGAATACATGAGCTTTGCCGACATCGAAAATCTCTTTTGTGCAGTTGTTGGTGAGATAACCCCGATAACCCAGTACTGGGGCGAGCTCGGGAGTATTGCCATGACTCGTATAACGGATGCTTTTCGAATGTCGAGGTACACGATTTTCGAAGGTTTCTTGGTTATGTGTTGACGGATGGATACAATTTGGATCTAGGTATTGTTAGTTTGGGTGATATATTTTGTGTCCCTGTATCCCCAACACCAGTTGCATAACCGAGAAAGTTTCGGGAGTTTATAGGTGGGATTCAAGTAGCTCCTAGCATTTCTTCCCGCAGATATTTGGTTTGCGATTGGGTAATCCTTACCACTTATTTGTTCGATCGTACCTTGTTATTTTTTTCATCAACCCTTAATCAAGTGGCTTCTCACGTTAATGGACGTGTGATGTTAGCTTTTGGAATTCATTCGTTCATCCTTGTTCGAATGTTTATTGTGAAGACTATGTGTTGCAATTTCTATCCGTTGATTCAACTTGTCTATCTGTCTATCAAAGTGCTAACGGATGTCACCCTCTTCAGGATGGCTCCGCCATGCGTCTGAATCCGGAACGCAATGATGGGAGTCGATCGAACCCTCCACCTCCACCTCCGCCTCCGGAGGCATGGCAAGCTATCATGGCAGCCACCAATGCCAATGCTCGAGATGATTTTGCAACTCTTGCAGAAGCGTACCCAAGGGCAAGGCAATCAAGGAAATCAAAGCCAAGGCAACAACCAGCCGCACTTTGCTACCCTCAATCAGTTCCTCGCTAATCAGCCAAGTCTTTCGGTTTACGTAGCCGAGGCCACGCACGCCGACGATTGGCTTGTGGACATCTGCAAACATTTTGAATGTAGCAATGTCGGACACGAGGACTTTGTCAAGTTTGCTTCGTTTCAACTCAAGGACCAAGCTGCTGAGTGGTTCTAGCAGTACAAAGATTCCAGAGGAGGTCGTGTCATTACCTGGGATGAGTTCCACCGAGACTTCAAAGCTCACCACATTCCAAAAAGTGTTGTTGAGAGCAAGCGTGAGGAGTTCCGCAATATCAAGCAAGGCAACATGTCTGTCTATCAATACAATATCCAGTTCCAGAAACTTCGCTAACCGCTAAGCAAGGCGTCCACGATGAAAAGAGTATGATCTATCAATTCAGAGGTGGTCTCGAGAGAAGATCTGCAATTAGCTCTCGTGCTTTTGAGCGAGAAAAGTATGATGAATTCTACAACATGGCACTTTGAAGCAAGAAGCTGCCCAGCTCAAATGTGAGGCTTCTAAGAAGAGAATCAGGGATGCAGTTCAGTCTTCTTCTTCCTCTCAAGTGGCAGCTAAGAAGCGAAGTTCTACCTTCCTCCTCCTCCGCTCCATCAGCCTTATCGGCGAGAAGAACTCGGTGGTCGTGGATCTTCCCACCCACCCAACCCAGGCTATCGTAACAAGTCTAATTCCCAAGCTCCAAGGCCAAATGCTCCTTATCACCGTCCGCTCTCGAGGTGACTTGCAACAAATGTCGGCAGAAAGGTCACTATGCGAACAAGTGCTTCAACCAAAGGCGCCTTCCGCCTCCTCCTCTGTGAGATCTTCCGGCAATGCGGTGGTCAAGCATAATCCCAAGTCTGCAAAGGTGAACATGATGAATGCAGCTCAAGCAGAGGAATCTACTGATGTGATAATGGGTAATCTTCCAGTTAATGATATTCCTGCAAAAGTTTTATTTGATACCAGTGCATCGCATTCTTTCATGCCATATCCTTTTGCATCGAAGCAAAATTTTGACACAGAGGAATTACCTAAAGCTATGCAAGTTATTTCTCTGGCTAAGCGTTTGAGCTCTAGCATGATGGTTCCGAATGTCGGTATCAAGATGGGCGACTATAAATTTCTGGCTAAACCAATTGTTCTTGGTGACTCGGATATTGATATTATTCTTGGGATGGATCGGCTTTCTCGGCACAAAGCTCAGCTTGATTGTGCTGCCGGGGAAATTCAATTGACACACTCTTACGAGGATGTGATCATCTATGCCGCTCGTGATGAAACCATTCGGTTGTTTTCCCTCAATGAGAAGGCGAGTTGGATGCTATCTCTCGATTCGATCGTTTGTGAGTACCAAGATGTCTTTCCAGAAGAGCTTCCAGGAATGCCTCCTCACCGGCCTGTTGAGTTCGTTATCAATCTTGAGCCTGGCACTGAACCCGTTTGCAAGCGTCCATACCAGCTTGGACCTAATGAGCTGAAGGAATTGAAGAAGCATCTCGAAGAACAAGAGCATCTGGGTTTGATCAGACCGAGTTCATCTCCTTGGGGTTGTGGTGTTCTTTTTGTCCAGAAGAAGGATGGCACGGACCGACTTTGTGTCGATTACCGTCCATTGAATAAGAAGACTATCAAGAACAAGTATCCACTTCCCAACATCAATGAGCTTTTCGAGCAACTCAAAGGTGCTAAAGTTTTCTCCAAGCTTGACCTTCGTATGGGTTATCATCAGATTCGCATTCGTGAACAAGATATTCCCAAGACAGCATTCAAAACAAGCTTTGGTTCTTATGAATATATTGTCATGTCTTTCGGCCTTGTCAATGCCCCTCCAACATTCTCTCGAATGATGAACTTCATCTTCAACCCCTACACCAATGAATTCGTCTTGGTCTATCTTGATGATATTTTGGTCTTCTCCAAGAATAAGAAGGATCATGCCAAACATTTGCGATTGGTGCTCGACAAGCTCGTGAGAGCATCAATTCTATGGAAGTTTTCCAAATGTGAATTTTGGCTTGATGAAGTGCTTTATCTTGGTCACATCATCTCCGCCAAGGGCATCGCTGTTAATCCCGAGAAGGTGTCTGCGGTTGTGAATTGGGAACCTCCTCGAATGTCAAGCGGCTTCGCGCTTTTCTTGGTCTTGCAAGCTATTGCGAAGATTCGTTGAGAACTTCTCTAAGATTGCAAAGCCTCTTTCCAACCTCCTCGAAGCATGTGAAGTATGTACGGTCTCCCCGAGTGTGACGTTGCTTTCAATACTCTCAAAGAGAAACTCGTCACAGCTCATCTTAACTCCTCCTGATGAATCCAAGCCATTCGAAGTTTTCTGTGATGCTTCTCTTCAAGGTCTCGGTGCTGTGTTAATGCAAGAGAAGAGAGTTGTGGCCTATACCTCTCGTCAGCTGAAGCCCAACGAAAAGAACTACCCCACTCACGATTTTGAGTTGGCGGCAATTGTCCACGCATTGATAACATGGAGACATCTCTTGTTGGGAAGGAAAGTGGACATTTTCACCGATCACAAGAGTCTCAAGTATATCTTCACTCAACCCAACCTCAACCTCGAGCAAACTTCGATGGGTCGAAATGATTCAAGAGTACAACCCAAGTATTGAATATACTCAGGCAAGGCCAATGTGATTGCAGATGCTCGAAAGCGAGGAAGGCTTATTGCAACAACTTAATTCTCAAGCCTTTCCAACGGATCTTTGTGAAGCTTTCCATAAGCTGAATCTTCAAGTTGTTCCTCGGGGCTTTCTTGCCAACCTCATAGTCTCTCCTACTTTGGAAGACCAAATTCGTGAGGCTCAACTCCTGGATACCATGGTGAAAAAGGTGAAACATGGTATCGACAAGGGCATTCAAGTACAAGTGCTTCCACATTGATGACAAAGATACTCTTTTCTTCGAGGACGGATTGTGGTTCCTAAGGGTGATCTACGTAAAGTCATTATGAGCAGGCGCACAATTCCCTTCTATCCATTCATCACGGAAGTACGAAGATGTACCATGACCTCAAGCGATCGTATTGGTGGACTCGAATGAAGCGAGAAATTGCTCAATTCGTGAATGAGTGTGATGTCTGCGAGAAGAGTGAAAGCGAGAACACCAACGTCGGTGGTCTCCCTCAACCTCTTGCTATTCCGGAATGGAAGTTTGATCATATCGAAATGGACTTCGTGACTGGATTTCCTAAGTCCAAGCGTGGAAATGATGCTATCTTCATTGTCATTGACAAGCTTACTAAAGTGGATCAGTTTCTTCCTATCAAAGAATCTATCACAGCAGCTCAGTTGGCAGAGCTATACACCTCCAGAAGTGTCTCCTTGCATGGCATTCCACAAGTGATCTCCTCAGACCATGGCAGCATCTTTACCTCCAAGTTCTGGGATTCTTTTCAGAAGGCCATGGGAACCAACATTCGTTTCAGCACAGCTTTCCATCCTCAAACAAGTGGCCAAGTCGAGCGAGTCAATCAAATCCTTGAAGATATGCTCAGGGCTTGTGTCATTTCCTTCGGTATGAAGTGGGAAGATTGTCTTCCATATGCCGAGTTCTCCTACAACAACAGCTTCCAAGCGAGTTCGGGCAAGGCCCCATTCGAAATTCTCTATGGCAGAAAGTGCCGTACTCCTCTCAATTGGTCCGAGACAGGTGAACGCCAACTTCTTGGCAACCACTTGATCACAGAAGCCGAAGAAATGTGCAAAGTCATTCGTGAGAATCTCAAAGCCGCATAATCGCGCCCGGAAGAGCTATTATGATGACAAGCATCGTGATGTGGCTTTTGAAATCGGAGACCATGTCTACCTCGCGTCTCTCCAATGAAAGGCACTCGTCGCTTTGGTATCAAAGGAAGCTTGCCCCTAGATACGTGGGTCCTTTCAAGATCATTGGCAAAAGAGGCGATCTCGCCTATCAACTTGAGCTCCCGTCCAACTTTGCGAACGTGCACGATGTGTTTCACGTGTCACAACTTCACAAGTGCTTCTAGACTCCTGAACGCAATATCAACTTCGAAGAAATTGACCTCCAAGAAGATCTCTATTATCATGAGCACCCCGTTGCTATTCTTGAAGAAACCGAGCGCAAGACTCGCCACAAGTCAATCAAATTCTTGAAAGTGAAGTGGTCACACCATTCCGACCGGGAAGCCACCTGGGAGCGCGAGGATCACCTCCGTTCCGAATATTCGGAGTTCTTTCAGTCCTAGATCTCGGGACGAGATCCTCTTGTAGTGGTGGAGTGTTGTAACACCCCGGATGTAACTTTCCATATTTCTAACTCCAACTCTTGCCATTTTCGGCATTGTGATATGATATTCCCTCCGTGGTTGGGTTTTTTCTTCATTTTTGCATTTTGTCCATGTCATGCATTTCATATCATGTCATCATATGCATCTCATTTGCATACGTGTTCATCTTATGATTCTGAGCATCTTCCCCGTTGTCCGTTTTGCAATCAGGCACTCCTATGTCCCCCGACGTCCCCTTTTACATTTTTTCGTGAGCGTGTACTAAACTTTCTCGGAATGGACCGAGGTTTGTCAAGTGGCCTTGGTACACCACCGGTAGACCACCTGTCAAGTTTCGGGTCATTTGGAGCTTGTTTGGTACTCCAACGGTTAACCGCACTCTCGCAAAGGCCTCTTTTAAGTTGCAGCCCAACACCCCTTCAAAACAGCCCAATAACCCATCTAAGTCACTTCCATGCTCTCCGTTGTTCGATCAGGATCGTGTGGTCGAAAACCGCACTCCATTTGGAGCTTCCTAGCTCCTTCTACCTATAAAAACACCCCCTCCCCCGAAATCCCGGATCAATTCCACCCCTAACCCTAGCCCCGCTCCTCTCCGCGCCGCCGGACACGTCCGGATGGAGCAGACGCGTCCGCCGCCAGCGCCGGCGAATCGGGGGCCGCCACGTGGCGCCCGACCACCGGCTCCGCCCGCCCGCGCCCGTCTGAGGCCCCCCTCATCTGTACCGCGCCTCCCAGCGCCGCCCAGCGCTCGGCCCTTGCGCCCGCCAGCCACCGCCGCCTCCCGCCCGGCCGCCCGGCCCGCCGCCGCCGCCTCCGCCGCCCGTCGCCGCCTCCGCCCGTGGCCTTCGACCCGACCACCGCCGCCCTAAGCGCCCGCTGCCCGAGGTCCCATGGCGCCGCCGCGCCTCCCTCCTCGGCGCCCTCACCCTCTCCCTCTCCGGCGGCGGACCTCGATCCGCGAGCCGGATCTAGATCAACGGCGGTTGACTTTCTCCTCCCCCGATTTCCTGTTTTTATTCTGTCAGTATATTGTTGCATTTTCATCATGCCATAACTTTGCACCCGTGGCTCCGTTTCGGGCGTATAGCATACCAAATTGTTCTTCTCGAAGAGTAGATCATTTAATTCCATTGCGTTATTTTCATTTGATCTCATCTTGATGCCCGAAATGCTGTTGGAAGAGGGCTATGTGATGTTAGTTTCTGTTTTATTAACAGAATATGCACTTTTGTCATTTTTGCCATGATTGATGTGTGCATCCTATTAACTTGAGTCCTACATGTGTTTTGTAATATGCCATGCCATATTTACAGGGGTGTATGCCATGTATTTTTGTGATCTCTGTGGTGACTAGCACAAGCATGCAAACTAGGCTTCATGATGTTGCTGATTTCAAATTTGTTTTGCTGATATTTTTATGCCACGTTAACTTGATGCTACCGAGATATCCATGCATATTTTGAGATATTTCAGTAAGGATGTTTTGAACATATGGTTATGATCTATCCATCCTTGCCCTTGTTTGCAATTATGGAGTGCCATAGCTTGAGTCAATCGAGCTCTAGTTTTGCTATAAAATGTTTCCTGGCAGATTGTTTACATGTTATTCAATTTTGCCAAGGTCGTTGTAGTTGATCCGTGTATGCTATGATGTTGTTCTTGCCATGTATACCTTCTATGCCATGTGTTCTTGATGTATGTATGCTTAGTTTATCATGTAATGCTGTGTAGTGAGTGCATCAAGCTCTTAAACATGCCTACTTGTTATCTGTTTTTGTCATGCCCTGTTGCTGAATCTGTTAACGAAACTTGCTATTTTGACATGGGTGCTATTGCATTTTCTTATCCCTTTTGGCTCTTCATCGGTAAGGGACTTTTGTTCTATGCTTTGTGTAGATTCATTCCATGCCTTGTTCTGCTATTAGAAGTTCGTGTAGCATGTCGTTTGCTTGCTCTGAACATTGCTTCCTGATGCTGATTCTGCCATGTTCAGTATTTTCACTTTTGCCATGCTTGTTTGGACCTGTTACGATGTGATTTAGCCATAGCTCAGTGTTCATCTTTTGTCAAGCATCTTGAGTAGATCACTTCCATATGCTTTTCTGGTACGTTTGGGTGCAGTAGCTTAATTTCTTGTTGCTTGCTATGTGGCATCATGCTGTTAATGGCAGATTTGTGTCATTCTTGTTTTGCTTGTCATTTGCAAACCGTGCATCCGATTCCGGTGATCTTTATATCGATTTCAACAGAAATCAGCTCACATTTCCAGTGGCATACTTGGTTTGCCAAGTTGATGCCTGGTTCATCATTTTCCTTCTGGAGCACGCATACGTATTGCATATCACATCTCGCATATCATGCCATGTATTGCATCATGTTGCTTGTGCATTGCACCGTGATTTATTGTGGTTCCTTTGTTTGTGTTCTTGCTTTGGGTAGAGCCGGAGGCGAGCACGTGAGCGAGGAACCTGTTGAGAACGCTTACGAGGATCAAGCTTTCGACAACTATGAGAACTTCTTGCAGCAAGATGACCATACCCTCGAAATCACTTCTATCTTTGCTTGCTAGATGCTCGCTCTTTTGCTATGCCTATGCTACGATGCCTATCACTTGCTATATCATGCCACCCATATTGCCATGTCAAGCCCCTAACCATCCTTTCCTAGCAAACCGTTGTTTGGCTATGTTACCGCTTTGCTCGGCCCCTCTTATAAGCGTTTCTAGTTGCGGTGAAGATGAAGTTTTTCCTTGTTGGAACATGGAGATGTTGTTCCTTGTTGGAACATGTTTACTTGTTGGGGATATCACAATATATCTGCTATAATTAATGCATCTATATACTTGGTAAAGGGTGGAAGACTCGGCCTTATGCCTGGTGTTTTGTTCCACTCTTGCCGCCCTAGTTTCCGTCATACCGGTGTTATGTTGGGTGATTTATGGGACCCCCTTGACAGTTCGCTTTGAATAAGACTCCTCCAACAAGGCCCAACTTTGGTTTTACCATTTGCCACCTAAGCCTTTTTCCCCCGGGTTTTCGCGAGCCCGAGGGTCATCGTTATTTTAACCCCGGACCGGTGCTCCTTGAGTCCGGCCGAATCGAGCTATCAAGGGCCACCACGGGGAAACTCGAGGCTTGGTTTTACTCATAGCTAGTCTCATCCGGATGTGCCCTGAGAACGAGATATGTGCAGCTCCTATCGGGATTTGTCGGCACAATCGGGCGGCTTTGCTGGTCTTGTTTTATTGCTTTCGAAATGTCTTGTAGTCCGGGATTCCGAGACTGATCGGGTCTTCCCGATAGAAGGAATATCCTTCGTTGACCGTGAGAGCTTATTATTGGCTAAGTTGGGGCACCCCTGCAGGGTATTATCTTTCGAAAGCCGTGCCCGCGGTTATGAGGCAGATGGGAATTTGTTAATGTCCGGTTGTAGAAAACCCGAAGTTGACCTTGATTAAAATACATCAACCGCGTGTGTAACCGTAATGGTCTCTTCTCGTGAGTCCGGAAGTGAACACGGTGTTGGAGTTATGTTTGTCGTAAGTAGTTCAGGATCACTTCTTGATCGCTACTAGCTTCACGACCGCGCTTTGCTTCTCTTCTCGCTCTCTTTTGCGAATGTAGCCACCATATATGCTAGTCGCTTGCTGCAGCTCCACCTCACAACTCTGTCCTTCCTATAAGCTTAAATAGTCTTGATCTCGCGGGTGTGAGATTGCTGAGTCCCCGTGACTCACAGATTCTACCAAAACAGTTGCAGGTGCCGACGATGCCAGTGCAGATGACGCAACCGAGCTCAAGTGGGAGTTCGACGTGGAACGTGGTCGTCACTATGTGTCTTTTCCGGATGATCAGTAGTGGAGCCCAGTTGGCTCGATCGGGGATCTGTGTAGCATTTGGGGTATCTTCTTTTATTTTGGTTCCGTAGTCGGACCTTGAGTGTAATCTGCATGATGGATGTTTATTTATGTATTGTGTGAAGTGGCATTTGTAAGCCAACTATGTATCTCTTTCCCTTATGTATTACATGGGTTGTGTGAAGATTACCTCACTTGCGACATTGCTTTCAATGCGGTTATGCCTCTAAGTCGTGCTTCGACACGTGGGAGATATAGCCGCATCGAGGGCGTTACAGGTTTGCCGGAACCCCACATCCGACATTTGGCGCACTAGGTAGGGGTGCGCCGTCGTTTCCCTTCCGTCGGCTCATTGCTCCATCACTCCGTCGCTTCCATGGCGGACGCTCGCGGTGCTCGAGCCGAGCGTCGGGTTGCCCTCTCCGCAGGCGTCGCTCAGACGGCCCCCGTAGGCGGGCCACCCCATCGCTCTCCGTCTCCCGCCGCCAACGCCGCCGCCGGCCGGGCGGGGAACGAGCAGCAGGCGTCCTCGCGGTACCCCTCGGTGCGGCAGGACGGCCGCACCGCCACTCCATTGCTCACACCTGCTGGGTCTTCGTCTCACGCGCACTGCGCTCCCATGGAGGCACGGGCCGCGCTCCTCGTGGCGAACGAGCTCCTGCGCTACCGCCCCATCGATGATCTCTAGAAGGAGTGGCTCGACCGCGTCACCGAAGTCGCCCGCGCCGCAGGGAGCTCCCGGCGCCGTCCCACTCTCTGCCTCCCCCTCAACCAGCCGCGGGCGACGGGGCTCATGGCATGCCTCCACCGCCTCAACCCCGAGAAGGTGCCTTAGCACCAAGGCGCGCGCCTCCGCGGCGTGATCCACCGCACCCGGCGCCCGCACGTGAAGAAAGAAGCTGCCAAGAAAGCTCGCAGCCGCGAGAAGCTGCGCCGGCGCTCCCCGCGCTTCCTCGTGAAGACCGAGCACCGGCCGCAGCGGCGCAGCGCGAACCCCGTCAAGACCAAGCTCCACCCCCGAAGCGGGCCCCGGCAACCACGGCCGGCTGCCGCGCCTTCACCCCCGAGCTGCGTAGCATTGCTTGGCCGGGCAAGTTCAAGTCGGACCTGCCTCCTCGCTACGACGATACCGCCAACCCCGCGGAGTTCCTGCAGCTCTATGAGCTGAGCATCGAAGCAACCAACAGCGACGAAAAATTCATGGCGAACTGGTTTTCCATGGCTCTCAAGGATGGGGCCCGCTCCTGGCTCCTGAACCTGCAACACGGCTCGATCTCCTCCACAGGGGCCGAGATCTTGCGACAACCGTCGCCAACTTCCAGGGCACTCGCGACCGCCCACCGGCTGCGGGCAATCTACGCCGCATCAAGCAACAGCCGGGGAAACTCTCCAGAAGTACATCCAGCGCTTCAACAACATCCGCCTCAAGACCCCCAAGGTCATGGATGAGGCCATCATCTCCGCGTTCTCCTATGGCGTCCGTGACGTCAAGTTGAAGGAAGAGCTGGCTATCCACGAAGAGCTCTGCACTTCTCAGGAGTTGTTCAACCTGGCGACCAAGTGCGCAAGAGCTGAGGAGGGGCGCTTCTCTCTCCTCGAGCTGCCAGCCACAGGACCGGAAGAAAAGAAGACCAAGGCCAAGGACGTGAAGCGCAAAGAGGCAGTTGTGCGCACAGCAGAGCCCGACAACAAGCGAGGGAGAGATGAGCCTTAGTCGTCCAAGAACGGTTGACCGTTCTGCGCCTTCCACAACCTGAACACCCACAACACCAGCGACTGCCAAGAGCTCAGAGCCATACAAGAAGGACCTTATGGTCGACGTCCCGAGCGCAACGACCGGGGCTACGGCCGCGGAGAAGGACATGGAGGCGGACGCTGGGACGATCGTGGCCCGCGCCAGGAGTGGCGCGACCGTCCTCGTGAGGACCGCTGGCATGATCAACCTCGCGAGGGCGCCTGGAGGGACCCGCCTCGTGAGGATCGCCCCCAGGGCAACGCCGGTCTTCCCCCGCTGCCGCCACCAAGAAGGAACGACGACCACCACCAGGACGAGGGGGCTGGGGGCTTCCAGGAACCGCGTGCGATCGCTTGCATCTTGGACGGTGCTCAGGCCCCAGCCTCTCAGCGCATCTTCAAATAGTTCGCTTGCGAGGTGAACGCGGTGCTCCCCAAGCTCGAGGTCACGCGCCCGCTCAGGTGGTCCGAATGCGCCATCACCTTCAACTCGGCAGACCAGCTCAAGTGCAGGGCCACCGCAGGCGCCCTCCCTACCGCTGTGCTCCCAGTCATCAGCAATGTGCAAGTCACCAAGACTCTCTTCGAAGGCGGTGCAGGGCTCAACGTCCTATCCGTCGCCACGTTCGACAATCTCCAAGTGCCCTATGAGCAGCTCCAGCCAACCAAGCCTTTCTCAGGAGTGACCGACGGTTCCACCACACCGATAGGGCAAGTCCGCCTGCCTGTCACCTTCGGGGAGCGCAAGAACTACTGCACCGAACTAATCGACTTCGACGTCGCGCACATCCGCTTGCCGTACAATGCCATCCTCGGGTACCCAGCCCTGGCCAAATTCATGGCAGTCACTCACCACGGCTACAACGTTCTCAAGATGCCAGGAAGCGGAGGAATCATCACGGTCCCATGTGAAGAGAGGGATGCGGTGTGCTCCTTTGAGCGCGCCTTCCAAGCATCAGCAATCGACAACCCCGAAACAGAAGTGAAGGCCTTCCGAAGACAATCCCCAAGAAGATGCTGTCGCGCTGCGCAGGACCCCAAGGAGATGGCAACGCAGCAGGAGCCTCATCAGGATCAGCGCCCGATCCAGGGGTGCCTCCCTCCATCGCATAGGAAGGCGCGCCCGGCGCCCTCCTCGGGCAGGGCTTGGGGGCTCTCTTCTGGAAGGCCTCAGACCTTGCCAACCTCACGCGGGAGGCGCTTGGGCACTACATGGAGGCGTGCTTCGCGGCGCATTTCCCTCAGGAGAACACAGGGCAAGGAGTGCCCGCCACCCAAGAGTTCATCACCAAGACCACCCAGGAACTGCAAGAAGCAAGAGCCATGTGCGGCCACAGCCGCTCACAAGGCACAGCTCCCCATCCAGGCGAGGATGCCGGACTGCGTGTCTGCATCGATGTCCCAGGGCTCAACAGGGCCGCATCTCAGGAGCGCTTCTGGCCATCGCGTGTGGGCCGCTATGAGGGCCCACCACACAGCTACGTTCGCATGCCCTTTGGCTTGCCAAGCATGGCGTCGGCCTATCAGCGCAACATGCGGCAAGTCCTGGCAGCTGAGGAGGCCAGGTTCCATGCCGTCCTGGAGGAGATGGAGACGGTCTTCAGGGAACGTCCTGAGCCCCCAGAGCCTCCCGAGGCTCAAGGTTCAGGTGGCTCATGAGGAACCGTTCCATCAATGCGCGGTTTCGGCTACACCAACTCTACCTCGTCTATAGAACCAGGTGACATCTTTCAAGTTCGTTTAGGCTGGGAGGGCCCCTCGGGCTGCATTATTCCCAGGCCGCACGGGTCCGTCCCTATGGCGTTTATCCCTTTTGCTTAAGTCTTTAGCTTACCTTGCTGGGGGCGCCCCTCGGGCTGCATCATCCCCAAGCCGCCCGGGCCAGGCCAAGTGGCATGTATCTTCCTGCCTTTATCCAAGTCAGTCTGATCTTTATGCTTAACCTGCCAACGGCTATCGCCTGCTCGATTGCCGCCCGCCGCGGGCCTGTTCACCCTATGCAATCCGCTTGCACGTTAAAAGGGGGGGCCCTGAGCATCGCGACTCAGGAGCTCCTACTGGCTCTCCAGCCCTCACCCCCTAGCCTTGACCACGGCATCGCGACACAGCATACCGGCGGTGAGCTCGCTCGAGGGCGGGACACGAGGGCGTAGAGTGCTTGCATCTAACCGCTCTGCGAGAACATCTGATCACCAAGAATCAAGACCAGGCACAACCCGGCTTGAGGTAGGGCCTCGTGAGTCCCGCCCTGGCTCACGAGTGCCCAGATACACCTCGCAGCCCTGCCGTGCAATCCACATGTCAGGGCGGGGCTGTACACGCCCCGGGGGCTCCTCCCGAAGGGGGGGCCCATCCCACGCCCAAGTGGAAGCACGATGCTCCGCGTTGGCTGACGACACTGTCGGGAAGCGGCTATGCCCGTGCACAAGCGGAAGCACTATGCTCCATGGTGATAAACAAGCGAGGCGACCCCAGTCGTGCCAACCTCGGGAGCCGAGCTCGGCGCCCAGCCTTACATAGCGCCTCCCCTCGGGAAAGCCGCGCATGGGGGGCTGGGCACGGGGCTGCGCAGGTCACGCCATGGCGCCGCCACCTAACCAGGTCCCTCGGACCTGGGTATCACGCACCCCTCCCGAGGCCTCGGCGAGGGCAGGTACGGGAATTGTTTGCACGTCAAGGGGGACTCCTGAGCATCGCGACTCAGGAGCCTAACTGGTCACGTAGCCCCTCACTCCTTGGTCCGTCCTAGTCTCCGGTCGACCCAATGGCGGTTGAAGTATGCGCGGGGCCGGGCTCTGCTGACGTAGAACAATAATCTATCCCCGCAAACTCTCCCTATATGTTGTTTGCGCGTCAAGGGGGACTCCTGAGCATCGTGACTCAGGAGCCTAACTAGTCACGTAGCCCCTCACTCCTTGGTCCTTCCTGGTCTCCGGTCGGCCCAATGGCGGTTGAGGTATGCGCGGGGCCGTGCTCTGCCGACGCAGAACGCAAAGCAAATAGGAAGGAAATCGCGAAATCTGGAAGCAAATATTACAAGCATATTGTCCTCACAATACCAAATAAAAGTCTAAACGCCTCCACGAGGCCTGTCGCATGTCGCAGGAATGGAACGGGAAGAATGGTCACGGATAACCTCTAGACGTCGCCAACGCCTGCGGAAGGCGCTCACTCATGATCGGCTTTGTCTTCACCACCAGCCGCAAGGTTGACGACGCTGGACAGAGGAGCGGAGACAAAGCTGCGGAACCTCCTCAGCAGGGCCCCCACTTGGTCCCGCACAGCCGCGGTAGCTGCCTCGTATTGATCTTCAGCCACAGGCTCTAGCAGCTCGTCAAGGCAAGCGTTGGGGTCGCTGAGGTGCAGATGACTGAAGACCGAAGTCGGTCTGTTGAAAGGCAGGGGCCTGAGCTTCTGCCTCCGCCATGGGAGCGAGGCCGTCGACGACCTTCTCAAGCGCCTTTACCACGACAGGAAGCAGCTAGGCGGGGCCATCCTCATCGGTGTCCAGAGGCTTCTCTAGGCCGTGCTCGTAGAGCGTCTTCAGTGCCATGCGAGACCTCTTGTTGAGATAGGCAAAGGTCGCGCGGTCTTCAATGAGGATTCGCGCCTTGGCATCCAGATCGGTCTCCCTCGCCCCCATCTTCTGCTCCAACTCTTCCAACCGGTTGCGCTTGGCAGCCTGCTTCTTCCCCAGCTCCACCAGCTCGGCATCACAGTTCTTGACGGCTTCCTCCCTGGACTTCATCTCCTCCTCCTTCTCCTGGCGGTAGCGCACCTCTTCAGTGTGCTTGTCGCGCAGGTTCTGCAACTCGCCCTCCAGCTCTTGGCAGCGGTCACGGGCGGCCTTGGCATATTTTAGCGCTGCCTCACGATCGGCTGCAGTGCTGGCGGCGCCTTGTTTCTCCCTCTCGGAAGCCACAGCAGCTTGGCCCAGCGCCGCACGAACTGCCAGATCAGAGTGAAGCCAACCAGAGGCTAGTTCCAGACGCCCGGCCACAGCGCGGAGTCCGCTCAGGAGATCCGCTGCGGTGGGTCATCTCCGCAAGGGCACGCTCCAAGACGGCGGCAGGAGCAGAAGGACCAGGGAGTGGAGATGCGGCAGTAGGAGGAAGCGACATCATCGCCAGGGCTTGAGAGACTGCGGGTTCCGGAGCAGCTGGGACCTCGTCAGCCGTGCCAAGTATCGGCGCCTACGGAGCCAGCGGGGCCATGGGGACTGACTCCACGCGGCAGCGCTCTTCTTGGCCTTGCGAAGACGATCGGGCCGGGGAGATGCAGGTGTTGTTGCCTCCTTTCTCTGCGGGAGGCACGGCCGCTGCATCCTCTTTCCTCTTCTTCGCCGAGGGTGTCGGCCTGATCAACCAAAGGCAAGCATCAGCAAGCGACGAGTACAAGCAAGGACAAAGCAAAGCTCAAGACACTTACCGATCCACTGTGACGTATTCCACTGACCGCTTGAGAAGCTTGAGGCCTGACAGCTGCGGGACTTGAGGGGCAGGCGTTCTGATACCAGCGGCGCCATGGGCAGCGGAAGCAAAGTAAGGGTGGAGCAGATCTGGAGGTAGCAGGCGGCAAAGAACGAGAAAGGGGATCTGGAGCCAGGCAAGGAAGAAGCAATGAAGGAAAGAACTGCCCACGCCAGCCTTTGTCAGGGCGAGCAGTTGTCGAGGCAGCATGAAGAAGTGGACACGCCCACGTCCAATCAACCGCCATGCGTCGATCGAGGCCGTAGGCTTTTGGGGCCCGCAATGCTCCGAACTTGACCTGTGGCTTCGCCGCAAAGCCAAGCCCGAGCGCACCTTGGGCCCGGGGGCTACTGTCGGCGTTCTGGGAACGGGGGTCCCCAGACTTGCCTGCCTGCGGCCCACAGCGTGGCTAAGCAGCGGGCCGTACGGCCCATCTTCATCAACAAAGCATCCAAGACCCTCGCGAGGGTCCAAGCCTCCTTTGGAGTGGCCTAGCCAGGCAGGCTCACGAGGAGTGGAGATATCAAGGCGGGGCAAACCTCACGAGACTCTCTTGACGTGAGCCATGACGAACGGTGCCAGGCGGGTGCCAGGCGGGCGCCCGATCGTCTGGCGTCCCCATTTCCTCTTTGGTGCTAAGGAGGCAAGCGCAGGCAAAGAGTACCAAGGCATCAGGCAAAGGTTGCCATATTGGTGCAACAAAACCAAGACCAGGAGGACGGCAAGGGGGAGGTCATCGTGGAGCCCAAGACGGCGTCACCCCAGGGCTTTTCGCAGGCGAAGACCGCTTTTGTCAGGATTGCTTGTACTAGCTATCCCCCTTCAAATTTGCCCGCCGTTGTTGGCTCCCTTCCCGCTCGATATTTGGGAAGAGCGCCAGGGCCTCTATAAATAGGACTAGCCACCATAGTAGGAGGCAACTGAGCTTGAGAATGGAGCTTAAACTGAAGCAAGCCTGGGTAGATCGAATCCTCACACCACAAGTTCACACGCACAAGAACACCTCAACCTCAGGAGGCTGTTCTTCCCTTGTACTGTTCATCATCAGCCCAAGAGGCAATCCACCACCACCACCTTTGGAGAAGGTATTACACCACAATGGTCGCCCGAACCAATTATAAACCTCGTGTCTCTTTACGTGTTGTGAGTTAAATCCGAGTTCGTCCGCAAGATCCTAGCGAGCTAGAGCGTAGATCGGTAGGAGGGAAAGACTTCACGTGCACCCCAGTGTTCGAACATCAAGGGTTTGCCGGAACCCCACATCCGACAGTAACTGCTAAGGAAGCGATGGCATCCCGTCGCGCCGCGTTCCTCACCGCCCGTGACCGCACACATGGTTAGGAAGCGATGGCATCTCGCCGCACCGAGTTACTGTAATTAGAGCAAATTACCAGTAGTACTTTAAGTTTGCAGTATTAACGTACAATGTCGGTAAGAGCATCCTTTGAGGGCTTTGAGCATTGATTAGCATGTGTGCCCGTGTGCTTTTTTGCGTTAATGACCCATAAGTCAGTTACCTGTGCGATGCTTCCTAATAAACCAGGCGTACCATTGACCGAAAAAATCAAGTACACGTGTACATTTTTTTGGAGATGGGATCTGCCAACTTTTTTTTCTCGTACACGAGTATTCTATGCGCTTCGTCTGGGTTGTGTGTTTCCCCCGCCCAAGTTTCAAGTTTCACACGAAAATTTTCATTAGGCGCACGATTTCAGAATTTATTCCTCCAATCACATCCCCTTCCTCTCAGTATCCCCCGTCCCTCGTGCCTCCCCCTATCGGCTTCTCAAACCGCCCCCGCCGCAACCACAGCTTCAACCACATCTACGTTCTGCTCGAATCCAGTCAGGTAACCCACCGATCTCTATCACGTCCCCGGCCTAATTGCTTAAATGGCGCCTGCGAAACATCCTCACGCCTCCAAATCCCCCCCCCCCCCCCCCCGCCAGGAGCTGATGGCGGTCCATGGCGCGATGGCCGCTGTGCGTGTTGACCTTGAGGAACACCTCGCCTCCTCCGCAGCCGCCGACATGGTGCAGGCTCTGGCCCAGATGAAGTCCCCCAGCGACTACCCCCCAGGACTTAACAGGTAAGATCTGACCAGCTAAATATTACCAATACCACTTGCAACGGCTATTATTTGTATGGTTGATTTATTAAGCATGTTTGTGCCTTGTTTATTTCAGTATTGCACATTGTGTGATGTTCAAATATTACCGTGTCCAGCTCAATTTCACCAATACCAGCAACAAACTTACAATTCATGACTCAGGATATCACTAGAGATGATGCCCATTTTCTATTTTTAATGGATGCTAACCCTGTTTTACTTAACATGCTTGTCCATGTACTTACGCAGGGTCATAACGGCCGATGCTTTTGTTTACCGTCGAGGTGAGCTGCATCCCATGTCTTACAGTATTTCACATAATTTGTGCAATTGCAGTTTAACTTCTACCATTTACTGGTTGCATGTAGGTACACATGTCAGTGGCACTGATCCATGCTTCGATCCGAAGAAACAGCTCGCCTCCGCCGTCGCTCACTTTGGGCGAGCTCTGGCCAAGATGAAGTGCCCCAGCAACTACCTCTCAGGACTTACCAAGTATGTACTCACCAGTTCAATCTTACCAATATCAGTTGCAATTAATGGATATGTTACATACGATCGATGTATTAAGCATGCTCGTAAACATGCCTAACATGTTTTTGCTACTTTCCCTACCTTTTATAGACATACGGGCCATTCTACTTTCGAAGCACCTGCCTTGTGGTGTTTAACTATGCCAATTGCATTTTTATCAGTATTGGTTTCAATGTCTATTAAGCCTGTTGCAATTAACAGTTGAATCCATTTTTAAACAATTGTATTTCAATGGCTAGAAACTTACAAAACATGACTTAGGATGTTGTTATGCCTGTTGCAATTAACAGTTGTATCCATTTTTAATCTGTCCATTTGCTACCATGCTACTCTTCGCAATGAAGATATACTAGAGATGCTGCCCCATTTACTATCTTTGGTGGATGCTAACCCTGTTGTACTTAACATGCTTGTCCATGTACTTACGCAGGGTCATAACGGCCGATGCTATTGTTTGCCGTCGAGGTTAGGTGCATCCCTTGTCTTACAGTATTTCACATCATTTGTGTAATTGCAGTTTAACTTCTACCATTTACTGGTTACCTGTAGGTACACATATCAGTGGCACTGATCCGCGCTTCGACCCGGAGGAAGAGCTCGCCTCCGCCGCCGCTGACTTTGGGCGGGCTCTGGCCAAGATGAAATGCCCAGCAACTACCTCTCAGGACTTACCAAGTATGTACCCACCAGTTCAATCTTACCAATACCAGTTGCAATTAATGCCTATGTTTTGTACTGTCGATGTATTAAGCATGTTGTAGTAAACATGCCTAACACGTTTTAGCTATTTTCCCTACCTTTTTATAGGCAATTTGGGCCATTATCTGCTCTGGCAGCACCTGCCCTGTGATGTTTAACTCTGCCAATTGCATTTTTATAAGTACCGGTTTCAATCGCCATTAAGCATGTTGCAATTAATAGTTGTATCCATTTTTAAAGAGTTGTATTTCAATGGCTACAAACTTACAAAACATGAATTAGGATGTTGTTAAGCCTGTTGCAATTAACAGTTGTATCCATTTGTTAATACATCCCTTTGCTACGGTGCTACCCTTTCGAAATGAAGATATCACTACAGATGCTGCCGTTTTATTAGCATTTTCTATTTTTGGTGGATGTTAACCCTGTTGTAGTTAACATTGGCTTTCCATGTACTTACACAGGGCTACAATAGGCGATGCTGTTGTTTGCCGTCGAGGTTAGCTGCATCCCATGTCTTATACACCATCTATTCCTAAATATAAGTATTTTTACAGATTCCAATATAGACTACATAAGGAGCAAAATGAGTGAATCAAGATTCTAATCTAAACTATATCTATAATTCTATATACATCCGTATGTAGTTCATATTCAAATCTCAAAAAAAACTTGTACTTAGGAACATAGGTAGTTGTATTTTACATCATTTGTGCAATCTCAGTTTAGCTTCTAACATTTACGGGTTGCTTGTAGGTACATATATGAGCGGTACTGATCCACGCTTCGATCCCTTTTGCGTATGGGGCAATGAGATATTCATGAACAAGCACCAAGTGAGGAAACTAAGAAAGATTGTTAGGCGAAAGAAATGGGTGATTGGAATTAAGCTCTTTATTTACACTTTGTCGAAGACAACTGTGAACTTTAGGATGGTAAGTAATGTGTTGGCTTTTCCCCTGCCCTCAACAAGTTACTCTATTATACCTCAATATCTGATATTTTTCTCTTTTCAGTGGTTTCCGAAGCTATTTATTGATGATTACCTTGCAAAATACATGACCGGACTGGAGGCAACTAAGGTTAAAGTATATAATTCATGCAACCATTATAATGCTCTAGAAGTCTTCCTGAAAGCGGTGAAGGATGGGCGGGTGATCGTCACAAGGGGTTGGACAAAAGTGGTTCATACCTATGGTATGCAGGAAGGCACATTATGGGCATTCCGCTTCTTCAACACCGTCGGCAGACAAAATGAATTACCCTTGTCTCTTCTACTTTACCGCCTTTAAATCTTGTGGGTCATCATAGTTAATTGCTTCCTAATCCTGTTTTGACTGCACATATTGCACTGGCAATTTTATTTATGGATTAATTGTTGAACCATTGTCTTTGAGAATTTGAATTGCATGTTTCATATTTCAAAATTTCCAATTCGAATAATAAATTACAGGCAAAAATAAAAAGAGAACAGACGGTCATGGAACTTTGCAAACGGTTCTGGCAGTAAAAGCGCTTGTGATGGATAGCCCAATGCCACACAATTTTCTACATCAAATCATGTGTGATGTAGTTTGAAAGCAAATAGTTAACTAAGGCAGAGTGTGTGTGATAGTTACACCTTTCACACACGAGCGTATACATAAAATTGTGTGGGATGTACATCCGAAGGGAAACGTTTTCCCTGGATTGACTGTGTGGGATGTACATAAGAACGGAAACGTATTCCTTGGATTGACTGTGTGTGATATACATACGAGCGGAAATGTTTTTATGGGATTCACCGAGTGCGATGTACATACCTATGGAAATGATTTTCTTGGATTACTGTGTGGGATGTACATACCTACGAAAAAGATTGGGTTTAGATGCCTCGCCCGATCGCACATGACCCCATCCTGGGTCCCAGGAGGGCCTATCCCCGACGATTTCTGGGTCGTGTGGGAAGGACACCCTATCGCACACACTCACTTGGCGACGGTTCCAAATGCCATCGCGGAAAGGGGTTAAAAAACCGTTTGTTTAGGACCGACGCGTACCAGTGATGTGCCAACTCTAATCATTCAAATTATCCATTTTGTGTGCCCGTACCACTCATGTAGCGGTAGGGGGTGGCCAATATTTTCCATGCTAGGTGTGTATTCTCATGATGAGTGTTTGTTCACTTGTCATTGCACTAGAAAGTGGCAACGTAATAGGGATGCCCGGTCCCGAAATGAAAAAATAGAATAATAAATTCCTTGGAAAGTGTTGGTCTGGAAGGTACCCATGGATACGGCTAGCCATGGATTGTGAAATAATGGTGGAAAGGAAATAAACTTATTTTCTGTTTAGGAACCGTCTAATGTGTCTAGCATGGAAGATATTGGGAATTCTCGTTCGTTTTTGTTGACAGGAAAAGCATTACTATCTCAAAACAATTTTATCTCTCTGTTTTAAAACTTGAGCTCTGACACCTCTGCAAATCTTTGCTTCCCTCTGCGAAGGGCCTATCTATTTACTTTATGCAATTTTTATTAGTCTCCATTCTACTATAAAGCACCAACTAGAGAACAATATTGTCATACTTGTGCATTGGGTCTAGCTAATATTGAGTGTGTTCATGAATGGATCAATGACTGAGCATAATGGGCTCGGTATAACTTTCTTTAGCGTTGATATTTTGAAAGACATGGTTGCTTGTTGGTATACTTGAGTATTTACGTTTTCATGTCAAACTATAGACTATTGCTTTGAATCACTCAAGTCCAAATATCCATGATACGAAAGAAAATTATGATGAATGTGATAGGTAGCATTCCACATCAAAAAATCTACTTTTATCATTTACCTACTCGAGGACGAGCAGGAATTAAGCTTGGGGATGCTTGATACGTTTGTAACGTATCTATAATTGTTTTATTGTTCCATGCTATTATAGTATCAATCTTGGATGTTTTATATGTCATTAAGTGCAATTATATATCATTTTTCGGACTAACCTATTAACTTAGTGCCCAGTGCCAGTTGTTGTTTATGGCTTTTCAGGAAATCAATATCAAAAAGAGTTCAAATGAAGAAAAACTTTGGATTAATTTTTCTGGACCAGAAGAGACCCTAGAAGGTTTGGGAGAAGGCCAGAAGAGCCACGAGGGAGCGACAAGCTCAAGGGGCGCGCCCTAGGGGGAGGCGCGCCCCCAGGCTTGTGGGCCCCCTAGCACCTCCAACCCTAATTCCACCTCTATGAAATCTCAAATATTCCCCTGACATCAGAGATCCAGCCGAAATACTTTTTTCGCCGCCGCAAGTTCCAGAACCACGAGATCCCATCTAGAGGCATTCTCCGATACTCTGCCAGAGGGGGAATCGATCATGGATGGGCTCTACATCAACCTTGTTGCCCTTTCGATGATGCGTGAGTAGTTTACCACAAACCTATGTGTCCATATTTAGTAGCTAGAAGGCTTCTTCTCTCTCTTTGATCTTCAATAAAATGTTCTCCTTGATGTTCTTGGAGATCTATATTATGTAATATCTTTTTGCGGTGTGTTTGTTGGGATCCAATTAATTGTGATATTATGATCAGATATATCCATGAATATTATTTGAGTTTTCTCTAAACTCTTTTATGCATGATTTTTATACATTCGTATTTTTCTCCGGTCTGTTGATTTGGTGTGGCCAACTAGATTGATTTATCTTGCAATGGGAGAGGTGCTTTATAATGGGTTCGATCTTGCGGTGCTCAATCCTAGTGACAGAAGGGGACATGACACGTATTGTATCGTTGCTATTAAGGCTAAAAAGATGGGGGGTTTTCGTACATGAGTTTACTTTGTCTACATCATGTCATCTTGCTTAAGGCGTTACTCCATTCTTTATTAACTTAATACTCTAGATGCATGCTGGATAGCGGTCAATGTGTGGAGTAATAGTAGTAGATGCATAATCATTTCGGTCTATTTGTCTCGGACTTGATGCCTATATACATGATCATTGCCTGGGATATCATCATAATTATTTTCTTTTCTATCAATTGCCCAGTAGTAATTTGTTTACCCACTGTATCATATTTTTAAGAGAGAAGCCTCTAGTGAAAACTATGGCCCCCGGGTCTGGTTTTTATGATATATTAAAACCAAAAATACCTCGCTGCATTTTTACTTTATTTACTTTATTTTTTTATTTTTTTTGATCTATCTTTCTATCACCATACAATTTAATCTTGCTCGTAACCGTCGAGGGATTGACAATCCCTTGTACCTGTTGGGTTGCAAGGATTTGTTGTTTGTGTGTAGGTCCTGCTAACGAGTTATTGTGTGCTTCTCTTACTGGATTAATAACCTTGGTTCTAGACTGAGGGAAATACTTATCTCTACTATACTGCATCATCCTCTCCTCTTCAAGGAAATCCCAACATAGTTCACAAGTAGCTCCCGCTTCGAAGGGCCTATCTTTTCTTTTACGTATTTACTTTTATGCAAGAGTCAATAATGTTCATCCCTATTCCCCTCTGTTTATTCTCTAGTGGGAAAGTGTCGGTGTACAAAAGTAGGGGCCCTTTATGTAGCCCTTTACTTGTGCACGGGTAGTCGTAGCCACACCCACGGCCACGCTTAGCAAAGCAGAGGAAGGAAAGATACAAGGCTGCCGAGGCAGCACTCGAGCTAGAAGCACGAAGAGTGAAGGGACAAGGTGAGCCTTCCCCGGCAGGACCCTTGCCGGGCCGGCTAACGTGGCCCCGGTAAGAGCCTTGCCGGGTCAATTTGCCCAACACCAGCAAGGCCACCACCCTTGAACCATAGAGTTCCGACACCATCGACAACGTCAGGACCAAGGCTCGGGAGCGCCTACGTGGTAGCATGCAGATCTTTGTGAAGACCAAAGGCCTGCAAGCCTATATGAGGACTAGAAGACGAAGACCCTGGCAAGATCTTGCAGGGGATGACCGTAGACCCCCAACAAGACCCTTGCCGGGGACGCCCACACGATCCCGGCATGTCCCTTGCCGGGGACGCCCATGAGATGTCGGCAAGCCCCTTGCCGGGGGTGTCTATGAGGCCGAAGCCAGGCCCGCACCTGCTAGAGTTTCGCTGCCCCGTACCCGCTCCAACGTGGCGGCCCGGCTACCAACTAGGCGAGCGCCTGCGTGGCGGCATGCAGCTTCTAGACCAGCTAGCCAAGCCCCTGTGTGGTGGCATGCAGATCTTCGTGAAGACCCTGCCACCGCACCAGCTCAGCAGCCACCCTGCCAACGTGGCTCTACATGCCTCGTCAGCTCGGACACGCGTCAGAGCGAGGCGAGGCGGCGATGGACGGGACGAGCCTCTTTGCCGTCCCCGATAAAGCAAGAGGGCACGTCGCAGTGCATTAAATGCGTTTGTCCTACGGTGCCTGGCGATAGACTTGTACACTGTACATACTTTCCACCTCATGTGTGCCACTGTGGCAACCCCTTTGACATATAAAAGGAGGCCCGAGGTGTACTGAGAAAGGATACGTACTTTTTGGACTGGGCATGCATTGCAGCTAGTTCAAGAGCTCAAGAACACTAAATACACACAAAGCAAGACTAGGGTATTACGCATCGTTTGCGGCCCGAACCTGGGTAAATATCCCCCGGTGTTGATCTTCTCGACCCGCTCTTGGCGCAGCCCCACGCCCCGCCAACCGTAGTAGGGATTCCCTGTGATCCCATAGGTGTCTTTCCTGAGCCCCGACATCCTTGGCGCGCCAGGTAGGGGGCACGCTGAGGCTGTGAAAATCTGGTTTTGAAGTCAACTCATCGACTCCTTCCTCGCGGTGGCTCCCAAGAAGAAGGCGATCACGGCGATCGGCTCATCTGGGGCTGAACCACCTGTCCCAGCGCGAGCGGGCGACGGAGCGGACGCGGATGGTGGCGGAGGCGTAGCCCGCGAGCATCCACGACACTCTGGCAATCGGAGCCAGGAGAGCGGCGTCGTGCGTGCTCGAGACGACGAGCCGTTCGCCGCTGGGAATGGGGGCAGGGCCGTGCTGCCCACGGGCGGCGCGGGGACCTCCTGGACGCCCCAGCTGGCACCCGCGATGCGACCTTCCCAGGCCGCGCGTGATGAGCAATGCCGCGACGTCAGTGCCTCCAGGCACCATCGCGGAAAGAGCCCTTTGCGTCACTCTCAAGACGCACCGGGCCGGCATGCGCGCCCAGACGCTGGCGGAAACGGCGTGCGATAGCAGGACCATGATAGAGCTCCTTCTAATGTGGTTAGAAGTCGGAGCGCGTCACGGTCCATGCAGCTTTCGCCGCCGCCCATGCCGGCGGAAGCGTTGGCACACGTGCAACTACTCCTCGACTTCCCTTCAGCAGCGGAGAAGCTCGAGGAGTGGAGGGCCACCATTCGAAGCCTCATCAGCTTCGGCAAGAAAGATGAGCCGCGCCCAGCGGGACCCTCGTGGCGGCATTCTGTCGAGCCGGTGCACGCCGGTGGTGGGAGGACTGGATACGCTGTGACCACGGTGCACTCTCCTCCCCCACGGCCGCGACTGCAGCCGCCGGCTCGCCCGGCCGATGCCCGCGACAATGTTTCTATGGTGTCATCCGACCCGCGATCCCACTGCGACCAACGTCAAGTCCTTCGGGAGCAAGCTCAGGAAGACGCTCAGACCACTATCGAGCGGCGGCGAGACGCGCGCCATCAGTTAGATAGGTGCGTGGGACCCACTATGGACCGCCCGGCGCCGGGGGGTGCCGGTGACCTAGCTTACGAGGTGGGTTGTTCCGCCTTTACCCGTGAGCTGCGGTATTTCCAGTGGCCCACCCACCGCACGTTCAAGCCTGAGGTCGGATAAAAATACAACGGCAAGACTCGCCCGTCGGAGTTCCTTGGCATCTACACAATCGTGATGCAAGCTGCCGAAGCTCGCGACGATAAGGTGCTTGCCAATTATTTCCTGTTGGCACTTAAGCCTAACGTCATGTCATGGTTGATGAACATGCCAGTGGATTCCATCTCTTCTTGGTCGGATCTGTGCCACGAGTTTGTTGGCGCCTTTACCGGAGGCCAACAAGCCCTTGGCCAGGCAGGTGACTTGCATGTCATCCCCCAGAAGGACGGCGAGTCCCTGTGCAAGTACATACAAAGGTTCAGCCGTGTGCAGTACAACATCTCAGATGTTCATCCCGCCGCTATCATCAACGCATTCCATCAGAATGTGCGCAACCGCAAGATGCGCGAGGAGCTGGCGATGAACAAGGTTAAGGATGTAGCCGAGCTGTATGTTCTGGCCGATAGGTGCGCACGGGCTGAAGAAGGAAGGAAGTACCCCGGCGAAGATGCCGGCGTGGAAACCGACTCCACAAACGAACACGTCATTGCCCCAGCCAAGAAGGGACGACGCCATAATTGGAAGCGTAAGGGCAAGGCCGTGCTTGACGTCGAGGGATCCGGTGACCCCGGCGCCGCCAAGAAGGCCAAGGTTGATGACCTCGGCAAGGAAGTTGCCGGGTGCACCGCGTGCCGGGCCTTGGCGGCTTCCGACAAGCCAGGAGACTCCGACAAGTAGTACTGCATGATCCACCGCACCGAAGGCCATGACCTCCATAATTGCCGGCATGTTCAGCTGCTTGCAGAGAAGCAGAAAGCTGAATATGAGAGGCACGGCAAGGAGAATGGTCAGGATGGTGCTGAGGGCTCCGGCAAGAAGCGTGGCGTTTGAGGAGGCTGCCGCGACAAGCATAATCAACAAGAGAGGCCCGCTCGGGGCCACGACAAGAAGGAGGAAGATGATGATCATGATGAGGACGACGAGTCCGGCAAGCACGAGTTCCATAAATCTACGGAGGCCATGTGCGTCGACGGTTGCGCCTCGCTGCACACCTCTCACCGCCAACTGAAGCAGTGGGCGCGTGAGGTCACTACGGTAGAGCCATCGTTTGTCGCCCAGAGGCCACTGAAGTGGTCCAGCACGCCTATTATTTTTGACACAAAGGATTACTCTGACCGCACAACTGCAGTCATGTGTTTGCCGTTGTTGGTTTCCCCAACAATACACAACCTCAAAGTGACGAAGATACTAGTTGATGGTGGGGCCGGTCTGAACTTGATCTCGCCCACTGTGATCGAGAGGCTGCAAATCCCCGACGGAGATCTCGAGGAGACGGGTACATTTCAAGGCATCAACCCGGGGAGGAGTCAGCCAAAGGGCAAAGTCACGTTGCCCGTCACATTTGGGGGCGAGCAGAACTATCGGTCGGAGAAGTTCTTTTTTATGTAGCCAGGATCCCCTTGCCCTATAATGGGATCCTCGGCCGCCCAGCGTTGGCCAAGTTTATGGTAGTATCACATTATGCTAACAATACGTTGAAGATGCCCGGGCCGATGAGCATCATCACCGTCCCCTCCGACAAGAAGGACGCGCTCATCTGCGCCGACCAACTCTACCGGGAGGCAGTTGCAGCGGCTGCCGCCAAGGCACCTATTCCTACCGCTGAGGACCGGGGAGGGAAGAAAACCAGGAAGGCCTCTGCCTCTGCCGGCAAGGCCCCTTCCAGCAAGACTTCCGACCCCGGCAAGGACTCCCGCACCTCCTCCGGCAAACGCGCCTCTTCGGAGCACCGCGTTATCAATGAGGACGTGCCAGAGAGCTCCGCCAGCGGGAGCAAGAGGTCCAAGGCGGCCCCGCCAGAAACCAAGAAGGTGCCCGTCAAGGCGGATGGCATGGGTGCAGCTTTTACCAAAAGCTCCACCCTCGACAGAAAATAGGAAAGCGCGCTCGTCGCCTTCCTGCGGGCGAATGTCGACGTGTTTGCATGGCAAGCATCCGACATCCCCTTCGTTCCCAGGGAGGTGATTGAGCACCACCTTGCTGTCTGTCCCATGTATGGCCCGTCAAGCAGAATGTCAGAAAGCAAGCTTTGGAGCGACAAGAGTTCATCATCGAAGAGATCAGGAAGTTGGAGGCGGCAGGCTTCGTCAGAGGAGTGCTCCACCCCACGTGGTTGGCCAATCCAGTGGTAGTGCATAAGGCAAATGGGAAGTGGAGGCTGTGTATTAACTACACAGATATCAAGGATCCTTTCCCCTTGCCACGCATCGACCAGATAGTGGACTCCACTGCTGGGTGTGACCTGTTGTCATTCCTCGACGCCTACTCAGGATACCACCAGATATTCATGATGAAGGAAGACGAAGAGAAAACTGCATTCATCACCCCATGTGGTATGTACTGTTTCATACGGATGTCTGCAGGTTGAAAAGTGCGGGTTCAACATTTGCCCGAGCAGTCCAACTTGGTTTTGAGCCCCAGCTGCATGGAAATTTGGAAGCATATATGGATGATATAGTAATCAAAACCAAAGACGAGGCCACTCTCGTGCAGGATCTGGAGGAAACATTAGCCAACCTACGCAAGATCAACATCCAGCTCAACCCAGAGAAGTGCATGTTCGGTGTCCCATCCGGCAAACTTCTTGGTTTCTTTGTGTCTCAACATGGAATCGAAGCAAATTCCGACAAGATCAAAGCAATTGAGAAGACTGAGGCGCCAAGACGAGTCAAAGACGTCCGTAGGCTTGCCGGCTGTGTTGCTGCTCTAAGTAGGTTCATCTCCAAATCTGCTGAGCGCGCCCTCCCCTTCTTCAAGGTGTTGAAGAAGGTGGGTCCAATGAAATGAAGTCCGGAGGCAGAGGCAGTGCTGCAAGATTTGAAGAAGTACCTCTCCTCCATGCCAATACTAGTCGCACCTAGACCGCAAGAGCCATTGCTGCTATATCTAGCGGCAACGAATCAAGTGGTTAGTGTTGCGCTAGTGGCACAGAGAGAATTTGAGGAATAAGCAGCAGTAGCGGCAGAGCCGTCGGATGATGATCTAGAGCTCTCCCCGGCAGGGCCTGATTCCGGCAAGGCAGAACCCCCAGCATAGCTTGGTCCCGGTAAGACGGAGTCCGAGCAAGCGGGCAAAGTCAAACAGAAGAAGAAGGTGGTGCAGCACCTGGTTTATTTTGTCAGTTCCCTCTTATAGGGGGCTTGGTCAAGATATTCTGGCATGCAGAAGCTACTTTTCGGCCTCCTCGTGGCCTCGAGAAAGCTGCGTCACTATTTCCAAGCACATGAGATCACCGTCGTCACCCGGCTCCCTTTGCAATGAATCCTGCACAACCCAGATGCGACTGGGAGGATTGTGGAGTGGGCGTTGGAGCTGTCGAGCTTTGGCCTCAAGTTTGAAAGTACTCCAACGATCAAGAGCCGAGCCTTGGTAGAGTTCATAGCAGAATGGACTGCAACACCCGACGAAGAGATTCAAGAGACCACCCTTCCCGGCAAGGAGGTGTGCCTCGATTGGATTATGTACTTTGATGGAGCTTTCCCACTTCAAGGTGTTGGTGCCGGTGTACTACTCGTCGCTCCCACCGGAGAGCGCCTCAAGTATGTGGTCCAGATGCACTTTCCTCGGGAAAATTAACGAACAACACGGCGAATTATGAGGGGTTGCTTGCTGGTCTGTGGATCGCGGCAGACCTCGGAATCAGGAAGCTCATCATCAGAGGTGATTCGCAACTCGTCGTATAGCAAGTTAACAAGGATTACCAGAGCCCGTTGATGGAGGCCTGTGTGGATGAAGTGAGGAAGTTGGAAGAGCGTTTTGACAGTCTATAAGTAGAGCATGTTCCACGAGCAGAGAACAGCATTGCTGATGACCTGTCGAAACGCGCTGCCCTCAAGTTGCCTGTGGAACCAGGTACCTTTGTGCGTCAAATAACTCAGCCATCCGTTGAGCCATCAGAAGGAAAGAACAAGCGAAGGAAGGCAGGCCCCAGCAAGTACTTTCCCGTTGAGCTTCCAGGAGCCACCGGCAAGGAAGTTGCCGGGTACCCCAAGCTTGCCGAGGGGCAGCAACCTCAGGCAGGGCTCCAGGCCCTGGCCGTAGAGGCAGCTGCACCTACAGCCAAAGATGAGCCTGTAGTCCTTGCCGTCGAGCCCCAGGCTTCGGCATGGGCGCAGCACACCGTCCATTTCCTCCAAACAGGGGAACTCCCTGAGGAACAGGAAGAAGCAGAGAAAGTTGCCCATCGGTCCTACATGTACCAGTTTGTGGATGATACCCTATACAAAAGGAGACCAAACGGTGTGAAACTGAAGTGCATTCCTCAGGAGGACGGCCTGGAGCTGTTGGCAGAGATACATGGAGGCATATGTGGCACTCACATAGGATCAAGGGCCCTTGCCGGGGAGGCATTCAGGCAAGGTTTCTTTTGGCCCACTGCCCTCCAGGATGCAACTGCACTAGTAACCAAGTGTGAAGCGTGTCAGTTCCATTCAAAGAAGCTCCATCAGCTAGCTCAAGCTCTTCAGACAATCCCTCTCTCCCGGCCATTTTTGGTCTGGGGGCTCAACATACTAGGCCCCTTTCCCCGTGCTGTCGGGGGCTTTGAGTACTTGTACGTTGCAATCGACAAGTTCACAAAGTGGCCAGAAGTGGAACCGGTGAGGAAGGTGACAACACAATCAGCCGTCAAGTTCTTCAAGGTACTAGTCTGTCATTTTGGTGTGCTGAATAGAGTCATCACCGACAACCGCACGCAGTTCACAAGCCGCACCTTTATGCAGTATATCCAAGACCTCGGCGGCAAGGTTTGTTTTGCTTCTGTTGCTCATCCCAGAAGTAACGACCAGGCTGAGAGGGCAAACGCAGAGGTGTTGCGAGGCCTCAAGACCAAAACTTTTGACAGGCTACACAAGTGTGGAAGGCGCTAGATTGATGAGTTGCCAATGGTTCTTTCTTCGATTAGAACGACGCCAAATCGAGCCACTGGCTAGACACCCTTTGCCGTGGTATACGGGGCAGAAGCAGTTCTCCCCACGGAACTCATATACGGGTCACCTTGAGTGCTCGCTTATGATGAGCTTGAGCAAGAGCAATTGCGCCAAGATGATGCGCGCTCCTTGAGGAGATCGTCTTCGGGCTGTTGTGCGAGCCGCTCGCTACCAGCAAGCCTTGCGCCTCTACCATAGCCGCAAGGTTCACGCCCGAAGCCTTGAGGAAGGCATCCTTGTTCTTCGGCGAATCCAGTCTGCCAAGAATTCCAACAAATTGATGCCAAAGTGGGAAGACCCTTTCCTGGTAATACGAGTCCCCAGGCCCGGCACAGTCCGCCTGGAGACTGAAGATGGTATCCCAGTGAGTAATTCCTGGAATATCGAACATCTTCACAAGTTTTACCCGTAAGACATGGTTGTCGGGCCCCCTGGCAAACCACCTTTTTGTACAAGCCTTGCTAGCAGGGCATGTAACCCATTGTACAAAGCCAGGCGCAGACCCTGAGCAACAGATGAATAAACGAAGGGCTGGTGCCTTAAGTTTTAGCATTCATACTAGGTTGAGTCTCCCTCTCTGGTGTGACACCCCCGATTCCATCGTACACTAATCATGCACGCAAACGTGTATGATCAAGATCAGGGACTCAAAGGAAGATATCACAACACAACTCGAACAACATAAATAAGTCATACAAGCATCATAATGCAAGCCAAGGGCCTCGAGGGCTCGAATACAAGTGCTCGATCATAGACGACTGAGCAGAAGCAATAATATCTGAGTACAGACATAAGTAAACAAGTTTGCCTTAAGAATGCTAGCACAAACTAAGATATAGATCGGAAGAGGCGCATGCCTCCTGCCTGGGATCCTCCTAAACTACTCCTGGTCGTCGGCGGCCTGAACGTAGTAGTAGGCACCCTCGGTGTAGTAGGGGTCGTTGTCGACGGTGGCGTCTGGCTCCTAGGCTCCACCATCTGGTTGCGATGTCCGAGAAAAAGAGGAAAAGGGGGAAAAGAGGGAGCAAAGAAACCGTGAGTACTCATCCAAAGTACTCGCAAGCAAGGATCTACACTACATATGCATGGGTATCTATGTAAAGGGGCAATATCGGTGGACTGATCTGCAGAATGCCAGAATAAGAGGGGGATAGCTAGTCCTGTCGAAGACTACACTTCTGGCAGCCTCCATCTTGCAGCATGTAGAAGAGAGTAGATGGTAAGTTCACCAAGTATCATCGCATAGCATAATCCTACCCGGCGATCCTCCCCTTGTCACCTAGTGTGAGAGCGATCACCGGGTTATATCTGGCACTTGGAAGGGTGTGTTTTATTAAGTATCTGGTTCTAGTTGTCATAAGGTCAAGGTACAAATCCGGGTCGTCCTGTTACTGAGGATCACGGCTATTCGAATAGATAAACTTCCTATAGGGGTGCACCACATTACCCAACACGCTCGATCCCTCTGGACGGATACAGTTTCCTGTGTCATGCCCGGCCTCGGAAGATCAACACGTCGCAGCCCCACCTACGCACAACAGAGAGGTCAGCACGCTGGTCTAATTCCTATGCGCGCAGGGGTCTGGGCCAACGCCCATTGCACACCTACATGTTGCGAGGGCGGCGACCTCCATTTCAAAGGAAGTTGTGTTACGCAGTTTAACCCGGTGCGCGCCGCTCAGTCATTGACGTCAAGAAGGCTTCGGCTGATACCACGACGTCGAGTGCCCATAATTGTTCCTGCGTAGTTGGTTAGTGCGTATAGGCCAGTGGCCAGACTTAGATGAAATACCAAGATCTCGTTAAACGTGTTAACTGATGTAACCGCGAACGCTGACCAGGGCCAGGCCCACCTCTCACGTAGGTGGTCTCAACCTGCCATGTTGCTCTGCCACAAAGATCCACTTAGAGGGCCGCGGGACAAAGGTCCTTTCAGACCCCAATCCGTGAATCACTCGCGGGCACTCTACGAGCCGACCCGACTTTAGTCACCACATGCATCATATATTATGTATATAAGTATATACCCATGATCACCTCCCGAGCGATCACGGCCCGGTAGTATAGCATGGTAGACGGACAAGAATGTCGGGCCACTTATGGAATACTAGCATCCTATACTAAGCATTTAGGATTGCAGGTAAGGGTAGCAACTGTAGCAACAATGACAGCCTTTGCAGAAGAATAGGATTAACCGAAAGCAGTAACATGCTACACTACTCTAATGCAAGTAGTAGAGAGAAGGAATATGCGATATCTGGTGATCAAGGGGGGGGGGGGGCTTGCCTGGAAACTCAGCCGAGAAGGAGGGGTCGTCAACACCGTAGTCGTACTGGGTAGCAGCGGCGTCGGTCTCAGTGTCTAACAGAGAAGAGGGGGGAGAAACAATAAATATAATGCAAACATAAGCATGATGATTCATGACATGACAATGATCGGTGTTAGGTGTGCCCTAACGCGGTAGGAGTTGATACCGATGAAGGGGGGGACATCCGGGAAAGTATCCCCAGTGTTTCGCGTTTTCGGACAGATGAACCGGAGGGGGAAAGTTGTATGTTCGCTATGCTAGGGATGTTCGGCGGACAAATGAGCTACGTATCCAGATTCGTCTCAAAATTCTGAGCAATTTTCATGTACAAAGTATTTTCATCCGAGTTACGAATTATTTTATATTAATTTTTAAAGTTTTAAATCATTTTCTAAATTATTATTACTTATTAATTCTAAATTAGCATTATTGCATTAGCCTGACGTTAGCATGACATCGGCAATTAACAGAGGTGTTGGCTGGTCCAAACTGGCATGTGGGGTCTGCATGTCATTGACTGATCAGGCTAATCAGGTTTAATTAAGTTAACTAGTGATTAGGTTAATTTAATCAGGATTAATTAAGTCAATTAATTATTTAATTATTCCTATTATTATTTATTTTTTAGTTAATCTTTTTTAACAAAAACATTCTGGGGGGTGGGGCCCCCTTGCCATAGGCCTAATGGCCTATAGTGGGTCGGGCGACGGGCATTGGTGGTAACGGGCGCGCCCGACTAGGGGCGAGCCCGAGCGCTGGTTCGGGCGAGGCCATCGGCACGGCCGTCGGCGCCCATGACACCGGCCAGGGCAAGCGGCGGAGGGGTGGAACCGGAGCGGGAGGTCGGCGCAGATGGCCGCAGTGGCCGTAGGGGTCGCCGTGGTCGGTCTCGAGTAGAGGCGGTGGCGAAGCGACGTCGGCGCCACGAGGAGCAAAGCGGCGACTAGAAGCGGGCGAAGGCGGCGGCGTGTCGGTGAGTTACTGACAGAGCGCCGCACGGACGGCGGCGGATGGCGGTGGCGAAGCGCGGCGACGGTGCGAAGCGGTGGTGGTCGCGGCGAAGCGACGTGGGGAGTGGGGCGGCGCGCTGACCATGGCCGGAACGGGCGCGTGGCGGGCGAGCAACGCAGTGGAGGCGCGGTGGCGCGGCGATGGACCAGCCAGACAAGGTGCGTGCGGGAGCGGCGAGAGCAGGGTGGTGAGGCGGAGATGGGGCACGCCGTGTGCGGCGCGGTTCCGACCAGCAGGGGGGTCGTGGCTGAGGTGTGCCCAAGGCATAGCGGGCGGGTGTGAGCTCGAGCCCACATGCAGGCAGGCACGCGGCAGCCACAACGCATGGGGAGGCAGCGGCAGCCAGCAGCGGGCTTGCGGGCGAAGGGCGCGGCGCGGGTGAGGGGAACGCGGCCAGCGGATCTCGGGCGCGGCCAACGCGCGTGTCGGTCGACATCGATTGAGCGGCACGGGACGTGGGGCAGCGGTCGACGCAGTGACCGAACAAGGCAGAGGAGGGAGAGGCCGGGGGCCTCACCGCGGGTCCGTAGGGAAAATGGCAGCGGGGCGTGGGGAGGATGACAGGGACGACGGCGACGTAGGGGAGGCAATTCGGCGAGGTAGCGTTCCGACGAGACGGCTCCGACGTGGTCCAGGCGGCTGCGTCGATGTCCAAGGACGGCGGGATTGTGGTTCGTTCCCCAATCCAGATTTGGATCGGGGAGGGAGAGAGAGCGACACAGGGGTGAGTGGGAGGAGAGAGTGGGGTGGGGTGTCGGTTAGGGTTTCCACCGACAAGGGGGTCATGGAAAGTGTGGGGTGACCGGTTGGGCCAGCGGGCTGGCCTGGCTACCAGTTGGGCCGGATGGCCCAGCACGGGGGTTTTTAGTTCTTCTTTTGTTTCTTTTTTTGTTTTTGGTTTTGTATTTTCCCTCTTTGTTTATTTTCTCTATGTTTTAATTCATTTTAAATTACTTAGACATCCTGTAAAAACGTCGTTCCTTCACCATAAATACCTAGGCATTAATTGGCACACTCCACACATTTTAGTTTTGATGTTTGAAAACTTTTATTGTTTGCCATATTTTGAATTTGATTTTTGAACCAGTTTTTGAACTAACGCGAGATTAGAAACAGTAACGGAGGTGACGTGGCATCATTAGCATAGGTTCACTGTAGCATAATTATCCGGGCGTTACAATTCTCCTCCACAACAAGAAATCTCGTCCTGAGATTTAGGAGGGAGAAGGAAACAGTGCGGGGTATTCATCACGCAAGCGATCCTCGTGTTCCCAAGTGGCTTCGTCTTTATAGTGACGCGACCACTGGACCTTGAGGAACTTGATCGCCTTCTGACATGTGCAGCGTTCAACTTGGTCGAGAATGCAGACCGGATGCTCTTTATAGGAGTGGTCCTATTGCAATTCGAGCACTTCATGATCCACTGCTCGGATTGGGTCCTTAAAGCAGCGGCGGAGTTGTGACACGTGGAACACATCGTGAACCTGAGAAAGGTTTGACGGAAGCTCCAGTTGATATGCCAGTTTTCCATGCCTTTTGATAATAGTGAATGGACCAATATAGCGAGGAGCTAGCTTGCCCTTGATCCCGAAGCGGTGAGCACCCTTCATTGGTGTAACTCGAAGATAAGCCTTTTCGCCAGGTCGATAGACCATATCTTTATGATGACGGTCATACTGACTCTTCTGACGCGACTGAGCAGTCTTGAGATTCTCACAAATGATGCGGACTTGTTCTTTGGCATGTTGGATAATATCCGGACCGAAGAGTGGACGTTCCCCAGTTTCTAACTAGTTTAGAGGGGTTCGGCACTTCGTCCATATAACACTTCGAAGGGGGCCATCTTCAGACTAGCTTGATAGCTATTGTTATAGGAGAACTCAGCATACGGGAGAGATTCCTCCCATTTCTTGCCGAAGGAAATAACACAAGCTTGAATCATGTCTTTGAGAACTTGGTTGACGCGTTCAACTTGCCCTTGCGACTGAGGATGAAATGCAATACTTCATGACAGATGAGTCCCCATAGCTTCTTGGAAACTTGCCAAGAATCTTGAAGTGAATAAGTTGCCACGGTCCAAACTAATAACCAGTGGAATACCGTGAAGTGAGACAATTCTGGACATGTAGAGAGTTGCAAGCTGACTAGCAGTGATCGATTCTTTGACCGCCGAAAATGTGCAACTTTAGAAAGTCGGTCGATAACGACAAGAATAGCATCATTACCTTTCTGCGATTTGGGAAATCTAGTGACGAAGTCCATTTCAACATGGTCCCATTTCCATTCAGGAATAGAGATAGGTTGCAGGGTTCCAGCAGGCCTTTGATGTTCTGCTTTGATACAACGGCAAACGTCACACTTAGCAACATAACAAGCAATATCTTGCTTCATATTAGACCACCAGAATCGCTGACGAATGTCTTGGTACAGCTTGGTACTACCGGGATGAATAGACAGAGGCGTATCATGAGCCTCTTTCATAACCCTTGGAGTCAGATCCAGGTTTTTCCTCGCACATGGCACCACTAGGCGGCCTTTGAAGTACAAGGCGCCATCATCGACAATAGTGAAGAATGAGGGCTTTCCTTCTGCGAGATAGCGTTTAATCTTCTCGACTTCAGAGTCATAATATTGAATAGTCTTGATATCGCCCACAAGATCTGGTTCGACAGCCAGGGCATTTAGAGAACCCTGAGAAACAACACGAAGATTCATCTTTTGGAACTCTGGGGGAGGGGGAGCGAGTGCACCAGGAGGGACAATATGGAGGTTCAGCTTTCTAAATTCTTCAACAAGCGAGCGCTGAACTTTTCGAACCTGGAGGTGGTTGCAGTAAGACTTGTGGCTCAAGGCATCAGCCATTACATTAGCCTTGCCTGGTGAATAGGAATTACCCAAGTCAAAGTCTGCAACAGTCTCCATCCATCTCTGTTGACGAAGGTTCAGGTCTAGCTGACTAAACAGATACTTCAGACTTTTGTTGTCGATGGAAATCTCGCAACGATTACCGAGAAGGTAATGTCGCCACTACTTTAGTGCATGAATGACAGCAGCAAGCTCGAGGTCATGAACCGGTTAGTTCTCTTTGTGAGGGCGCAATTGACGAGAGGCATAAGCAATCACTTTGCGCTCTTGCATTAGGACACAGCCTAATCCTTGACGGGAAGCGTCGCAGTAAATGACAAAGTCCGTCTTAGTATTAGGTGGAGCAAGCACTGGGGCAGAAGTCAACTTGTCTTTGAGTGTCTGGAAACATTCCTGACATTTGTCTGTCCATTGGAACTTGACGCCCTTATGCAACAGGTTAGTCAGAGGCCTGGCGATCTTGGAGAAGTTCTCGACGAATCGACGGCAATAGCTGGCGAGACCGAGAAAACTTCTGACTTGCTTGACATTCTTCGGAGGAGTCCATTCGAGAATAGCCTGGACTCGTTCAGGGTTGACGGCAATACCATCCTTAGAGATGACATGCCCAAGATAGGTTACTTCGGGTAGCCAGAATTCACACTTGGAGAACTTGTCATATAGTTGACGCTCTTGTAGCTTTTCCAGCACAAGACGAAGATGTTCAGCATGTTCTTCTTTGTTCTTGAAAAACACAGGGATATCATCCAAATAAACCACGACGAACTTGTTGAGGTAATCCATGAATATATAGTTCATGAGACGAGAGAAGATTATTGGAGCATTGGTTAAGCCGAAAGACATCACGGTGTACTCGTATGAACCATATCGAGTCACGAAGGTGATCTTTGGGATATACTCTTCACAAACACGGATCTGGTGGTAACCCAACCTCAAGTCGAGTTTAGAGAACACTGATGAACCAGCCAGTTGATCATACAGATCATTGATCTGAGGAAGAGGATATTTGTTCTGAATGGTAGCTTAGTTAATAGGATGGTAATTTTGGACCAATTGGTTTGTCCCATCCTTCTTCTTGACAAAGAGAGAAGGTGCTCCCCAAGGAGAGCTACTTGGGCGAATGAAACCTTTGCGAAGAGATTTGTCGATTTCCTCCTTAAGCTCAATGAGTTCATGCGGTGGCATCTTGTAGGGTCGCTTGGCTATAGGAGTGGTGCGTGGATTCAAGTCGATGATGAATTCGATAGCTCTAGCAGGGGGAATACCTGGAAGTTCTTCAGGGAAGACGTCGATGAACTCGCGCACGACAGGAATGTTTTCAATGCCCTCGAGTGGTGCAGCATTCAATGCATTCAACGCATAAAGCCTTGCCTCGGCATTCTGAACCAGACGAGCATTATAGCTTATTATTTCATCGGAAGGGTGTAGCAGATGGACGATCTTAGTGGCGCAAACTATAGAAGCAGTATACGCTTTCAACCAATCCATTCCTAGAATGAGATCAATGCTACAGGACTTCAGTACAATGGGAGAGACAAGGAATTCCAATACTTCAGTTTCTACGGGGACGTCATTGCAAATCATGGAGGTTCGACATTGGCCCGCAGGGGTGTGTACTAATAGCGAAGCGTTCATGTCTTCACTTTTAATGCCATGCATGAATGCAAAATCTTTTGACATGAATGAACCTGATGCTCCTGAATCGAATAAAACGGATGTTGGTACTGAATTTACAAGAGTACCCATCATGGTAGGAGGATGGTCTTGAGCTTCATTGAGATCAACGTGGTTGGCATGAACACGGCCATCAGACTTGGCATTGTTGTTGCGGGGCTGGTTGTTTCCACGGCCAGCTATGGGAGGGCCAGTTGATTTTGATTCTGATTCTGATAGCAGTTCGTGGCAAGGTGACCTGGTTGACCACACTTGTAGCACAGACCATTATTGGGAGTGGGAACAGGAGCTTGGGGTGGTGGAGCTGGAAGTCTTGGCTGCCTAGATGGTGGGGGAGGCAGACGCCGGTGCAGCATAGGACTGCCTTGGAGCAGGTGTAGTTGGCTGGTACATGTTGTTGGGAATCCATATATTACGCTTCTGCGAGGGCGGGCCCGAAGATGAGCCCGTCTCACGGTTGCGCCTATGAGAGCTCTCGTGTTCCTGCAGACCAGTTTCGACATTGATGGCCTTGTTCACCAAGGTGGCGAAGTCGGCAATGTCATGCACTAGTAGTGTGAGCTTCATGTCAGCTTGTAGTCCATCACAAAATTTCTCCTGTTTGTGAGCATCAGTTGCAATGTCCTCTTCAGCATAGCGGGACAAGTCCAGAAACTCCTGATGAAGATATGTACCTAGGGTAGGGTCATGGACCTGTTCAAGATACCCTCCCCAAGGACATCTCTAAAAGAACCAGAGGCATTCGAAGAAAAATCATCATCCACTCAACCATGAAGCTATGTTCCACTCAACAGTCTTGAAGACAGTCGACCATGCAGACAATCACTAGACTACCAGGAGATCTAGAGCCACTCCGCTCTGTATCGGTCGGGAATTAAATCATAGCTTTAATGGTCATTATGTATCTTTATTGCTGGCGTTACCAGTAACGCCCCCCTCTTGATGTACATTGAACCCTGTGTAACGGAGGGGAGCTGGGGTCCTGGCGCACTCTATATAAGCCACCCCCTCCTCTGGGACAAGGGTTCGCACCCCCTGTAACTCACACGCATATAATCCAGTCGGCCGCCTCCGGGCTCCGAGTAGGGTTGTTACTTCCTCCGAGAAGGGCCTGAACTTGTAAAACTTGCGTGTACAACTACTCCATAGCTAAGATCTTGCCTCTAAATCACCCACCCCCTATTCTACTGTCAGACTTAGAACCACGACAGTTGGCGCCCACCGTGGGGCAGGTGTCTTAGCGACTTTTTGGAGAAGTTGCGATTTTTCCGATCCCCATCATAATGGTTTTAGGCGGAGGTTTGGCCGAGGGCCGCGAGATCCGTCTCGGTGCGCTCGTGTTCATCGCCGACGACTCCGCTTGGCTCCAAGAAGCTCCACTGACGTGAGGCGCCACTCCGCCCACGGGCAACGACTTCGCTGCGCGTCATGGCGTCCTCTTCACGGCAGCCGACTCAAGATTTCGGTCGGGTCCTCAGATCGCCTCCCCTTGAAGCCCGCCGGAGCAAGCGTTCCGGTCGATCAAGGCTCCAGCGGTGGGTGAGACATGCGGTGGCTCGCCAGGCGGCCACCCCCCAAGTCGCGGCGGTCGAGCCCGACGAAACTCTCTATGGCATGTTCGACTTATCGACGGGCTCCGTAGAGACTACATCCGAGTGTGATAGCAGTGACCCCGCGGCGGAAGTCCTGATGGTCAATGGACCGCGCAATCCTCCTGGCCTCCCCTGCGGTGATGGCGGCGATGGTGGTGGCGATCCGCCGCGTGTTCACGAGGAATACCGCCCCGAGCCTCTTTCGTCGCAGCAGAGAGAAGATTTCCGCCGCTGCAATATGGATGCACTCGACACTCCTATCATTGGAGAAACCCCCGAGGCCCAGGCCTGGGAGGAAGCGCGTATAGCAAACTTAGCCGAGCGCACTCGACTGGAGAATCTCCAGCACACACTCGACGAGCGCGCTCGACAACGGATTCCTGAATCCAGTCGACGACAGCTTTTTCCGCCTCCAACTCAGGTATATCGAACTCCAATCCAGAATCTCACAGCCGCAGCCCGAATAGCAGAGTCAATCCAGCCGTCCCAGTCAGAAGCTGGCAGAGGTTTGATGCAGATCAGGGCTTTACTCCGGGCAGCAGGAGAACAGAATACAGCCGTGTCTCAGTCGTGGAATAGGATCCATAGCAGATCCGTTGTAGCAGATACAGTACAGTCGGCCCACAGCCCAAGATCGCCCCTGAGGCGTGAGGGACGTGGAGACCGGCGACATCAGTACAGAAACCGTGAGCAGTATGATCACCGACTCGATCACGATGATCGTCGTCGAGTGCCCACGCCTCCCCCAAGGAGTGGGTCATACATGCCTCGGCAACATGATGACAGACGCCCTCACAGTGGTGGTCGAAGGATTCCAGTCGACCCCAGGGAACCGGGCTTTGGTGCGAGATCTATTCTCGTACAAGGTTTGGTCGACAGAAACAGAGCTCACAGAGAAGTCCATGATGTAGATTTTCCAACCAGCAGCAGAGTGCATGTCTCAGTCCAAAGTGCTTCAAAGAGAGCCATCGAGGTCGGTGATTCCTCCCAACTTCAGGTTGGCGACTGGAGTCAGTAAGTTCACTGGTGAGTCTAAGCCTGGCACTTGGCTTGAGGACTACAGAGCGGCTGTTCAGATTGGCGGCGGCAATGATGAAGTGGCCATGAAGCACCTTCCTCTGATGTTGGAGCGCTCGGCCAGGGCATGGTTAAATCAGTTAGCGCCCGGCAGTATTTACAGTTGGGAAGATCTTGCCTGAGTGTTTGTCAGAACATTTGAAGGAACATGCGAACGGCCAGTAGGGTTGACAGAGCTGCAATCTTGTGTGCAGAAGCCAAATGAAACTTTGAGGGACTACATCCAGAGATGGATCACGTTGCATCACACGGTAGAAAATGTGTCTGATCACCAAGCAGTTTGTGCCATCAAGGAAGGCGTCAAATATCGAGAGTTGAATTTGAAGTTCGCTCGGAGCGGAGATATGTCTCTGAGTCGGATGATGGATATTGCCACCGAGTATGCCAATGGTGAAGAGGAGGATCGGCTCCGGAGTGGCAAGCACAAAACAGCAGCCCACGAAAACGGAGGAGGGAACTCTAGTCGGAAGCAGAAGCGCAAAACCGAGCCAGCTGCTCCTGGAGAAGCCTTAGCCATTACTCAAGGAAAGTTCAAGGGGAAGCCCAAGGGGTCGTGGACCCCTAAGAAAGTAAAAGTTCAAGATGGGAATGATGTGTTGGATTTGCCATGCCACATTCACACAAAGAAAGATGAGGAGGGTAATCTCATTTACCCAAAGCATACCACTCGACAGTGTTGGCTCCTAATCCAGCAGTTCCGAGAAAAACAGCCCAAAGAGAAAGAAAAAGAGTCGGACAAAGTTGAGGACAAAGAGGAAAGTGATGATGGATACCCTCACGTCAATTCCACTCTGATGATTTTTGCTGATGTTGAGAGCAAAAGTCGACTGAAAGTCATCAACGGAGAAGTAAACATGGTCGCTTCGGCGACGCCCAGTTATTTGAAATGGTCACAGACTGCCATTACATTTGCCATTCTGATCACCCGATGCATATAGCCACCCCCGAGAGGCAAGCATTGGTGGTCGACCCAGTCGTCGAAGGCACTCGGTTGACTAAAGTTCTAATGGATGGTGGCAGTGGCCTGAATATTCTGTATGCGGAGACGTTGAAAGGAATGGGCATTCCGATGTCCAGACTCAGTGAAAGCAATATGAGTTTCCATGGAGTCATTCCTAGCAAGAAGGCTGAGTCACTCGGCCAGATCGCCCTTGATGTAATTTTCGGTGATTCCAAGAATTACCGCCAAGAAAAGTTGTCATTTGAAGTTGTGGATTTCCAGAGTGCTTATCACGCTATTCTGGGTAGGCCAGCTTATGCACGTTTTATGGCTCGACCATGCTACATGTATCACAAGTTGAAGATGTCTGGTCCTAAAGGTGTGATCACTATCACTGGCAATCGAAAGAAGGCAGAGGAGTGCTTCCAGAAAGGCTCGAAGATCGCCAACGCACAGATGGCAGTGGTGGAATTACAGGAGTATCAGAAAAAAGCAGTTCCCAGTGATTTGTTGCGAGTTAAGAAGCCTGCCACGGATTCAACATTTCAGTCGTCTGGCAAAACAAAGCCGATTCATATTCACCCGACGGATCCTAATGCTGCTCCGACTCACATTTCAACAACACTCGACTCCAAATAGGAAGAAGCGATCATCCAGTTCCTCCGTGAGAACTAGGACATCTTTGCATGGAAACCTTCTGACATGCCGGGTGTTCCCAGGGGGCTGGCTGAGCATCATCTGCGAGTCGACCCAAAAGTGAAACCAATCAAAGAACATCTTCGACAGTCTGTCGTGCAGAAGAGAAAGGCAATCGGGGAAGAAGTGACTCGGCTCCTAGTAGCTGAGTTTATTCGAGAGATTTACCACTCCGAGTGGCTAGGTAATGTTGTCATGGTTACTAAGAAGGACGATTCACTTCGCATGTGCATTGACTTCAAGCATATCAATCGGGCCTGCCCGAAAGATCACTTTCCTCTCCCTCGCATCGACCAAATTGTAGACTCAACTGCGGGGTGTGAGTGTTTGTCCTTTTTGGACGCTTATTCGGGGTATCATCAGATCCGTCAGATGGACCCAACGAGATAAAAACAGCTTTCATTACCCCATTTGGGTGCTTCTGTTATGTCACCATGCCATTCGGCTTGAAGAATGCTGGAGCCACATTCATGCGGATGATTCAGAAGTGTTTACTCACTCAAATCAGTCGGAATGTGGAAGCATACATGGATGATACTGTGGTTAAGTCACGTAAAGGTTCCGACCTACTAGCTGACCTTGCTGAAACCTTTGCCAACCTCAGAAGGTATGATATCAAGCTTAATCCATCAAAGTGCACATTCGGAGTCCCAAAGTGAAAATTGCTCGGTTTCCTCGTTTCCGAACGAGGGATCGACGCTAACCCAGAGAAAGTGGGTGCCATACTCCAGATGAAACGCCCCATGCGTGTGCATGATGTCCAGAAGCTTACTGGTTGTTTGGCCGCCCTAAGTCGATTCATTTCTCGCCTCGGTGAAAAGGCATTGCTTCTTTACCGACTGATGAAGAAGTCAGATAAGTTCGAGTGGACTCCTGAAGCCGATGCAGCATTCGAAGAGCTAAAAGCCCTGTTTTCCACCCAGCCGATGCTTGCTACCCCAATCAGCAAAGAACCTTTACTTCTTTACATTGCAGCCACTGGACAAGTCGTCAGTACAATACTTACGGTAGAGCGGAAAGAAGAAGGAAAAGCCTATAAAGTTCAGCGCCCAGTATATTATGTTTCTGAAGTTTTGACTCCATCAAAGAAAAGATATCCGCATTATCAGAAGCTTGTTTATAGGATTTATATGACCACGAAGAAGGTTGCACATTACTTCTCTGACCATTCAATTAGAGTCATCAGCAACACTCCATTGTCAGAGATTCTGCACAACAAAGATGCAACTGGTCAAGTGGCAAAATGGGCGATTGAACTCCTTCCCTTAGATATCAGGTTTGAGGCAAAGAAAGCTATCAAGTCCCAAGCAATAGCAGATTTCCTCGCCGAGTGGATGGAACAGCAACTGCTGACTCAAGTTCACTCGGAGCACTAGACCACGTTTTTTGATGGTTCCAAGATGCTAAACGGTTCTGGTGCTGGGGTGGTACTGGTATCCCCCCGAGGAGACAAGCTCAGATACGTCCTCCAGATTCACTTTGATTCCTCCAACAACGAAGCAAAATATGAAGCACTCTTGTATGGGTTACGTATGGCCATTTCACTCAGCGTCCATCGCCTTATGGTCTATGGTGACTCAGATTTGGTAGTCAATCAAGTGATGAAGGAGTGGGACGTCAGAAGCCCAGCCATGACTGGTTACTGCAATGAAGTGAGGAAATTGGAAAAGAAGTTTGAGGAGTTAGAGCTCCATCATATACCTCGACTGAAAAATCATGCTGCCAATGATTTGGCAAACATAGGTTCCAAGAGAGAAGCCATTCCCAATAATGTGTTTTTGGAACACATTCACACACCGTCAGTTCAAGAAGATCCTTCCGCTGAAGAGCCCTTGCAGCCTAAGAGTGCCACAGATCTGACTGAAGTCGAGGTCCCAGCCGTGGTCGACCTGATCATGGAGGTTTTGGTCATCATTCCCGACTGGACAGTGCCGTACATTGCATATATTCTTAGGAAGGAACTCCTAGAAGATGAAGAAGGGGCTCGACAAATCGTTCGTCGATCCAAAGCCTTTACTGTGATAAAAGGACAACTGTTCAGGGAAGGAGTGACGGGAGTCAGTCAGAAATGCATAACGCCAGAAGAAGGTCGGATGATCCTCAACGACATCCACTCGGGGACCTGTGGTCACCATGCGTCCTCTCGGACCATCGTGGCTAAAGCATACCGAGCTGGGTTTTACTGGCCACGAGCAAATGAAATGGCGAAAGATATAGTCGACAAATGTGAGGGTTGCCAGTTTTACTCCAATATGTCGCACAAGCCTGCGTCCGCCCTGAAGACCATTCCACTCGTCTGGCCCTTTGTTGTTTGGGGATGGGATATGGTCGGACCAAGAGAACCGGTAGGAGCGGCTTCACTCACGTGCTTGTAGCAGTCGACAAGTTTACCAAATGGATTGAAGCTAAGCATATCAAGAATCTTGAAGCCAGCACTGCTGTCAGTTTCATCAGAGAATTGACATTCAGATATGGAGTTCCGCACAACATCATTACTGACAACGGGTCGAACTTTGATTCTGATGAGTTTAGAGCCTTCTGCGCTTCTCAAGGCACACGAGTCGACTATGCTTCAGTCGCTCACCCCCAGTCGAATGGACGAGCAGAAAGAGCAAATGGCCTAATTCTCAAAGGAGTGAAACCCCGACTGATGCGTGATCTCAATAGCAGGCGCCTGGGTTGATGAACTTCCATCAGTTCTTTGGAGTCTAAGGACAACTCCCAATCGGTCGACTGGCCGAACTCCATTCTTCTTGGTCTATGGAGCTGAAGTTGTTCTGCCGAGTGACTTACTTCACAATGCACCACGAGTCGAGATCTTCTCTGAAGATGAAGCGGAACAGGCTCGGCAGGACGCAGTCGACCTCCTAGAGGAGGAAAGAGAGATGGCTTTGATCTGGTCGACCATTTATCAACAAGACTTGCGTCGGTTCCACGCCAGAAACGTGAGGGGTCGAGCCTTTCAAGAGGGAGACTTGGTTCTTCGAGTGGATCACCAGAAACCACACAAGTTCGCCCCTGCCTCGGAAGGTCCCTTCGTTGTCACCAGAGTTCTCCACAATGGAGCATACCATCTTTACAATGTCGAGCATCAGAAAGACGAGCCACGAGCTTGGAACGCGGAGCGCTCCGCCCCTTTTATACTTAAGAACTCACTCAGGTGAGAAGTAATAAGAAATACCTTTGTAGTTTGTTTATCAAAGACAAGAGCTTTATAATCTTCCTAAACAATTGGTGTTGCTTTTATTTGCGTTTGAAATCCCCTAGTGGCTAACTTCGCTGTGAATCCGTTTCGCCTAAGTTTGAAAAATCCTACCGAGTGGTGAGCAAGCCTCCCACTCGGGGGCTTAGCTGCGAATCCGTTTCGCCTAAGTTTGAAAAATCCTACCGAGTGGTGAGCAAGCCTCTCACTCGGAGGCTTAGCCGCGAATCTGTTTCGCCTAAGTTTGAAAAATCCTACCGAGTGGTGAGCAAGCCTCTCACTCGGAGGCTTAGCTGCGAATCTGTTTCGCCTAAGTTTGTAAAATCCTACCGAGTGGTGAGCAAGCGTCTCACTCGGGGGCTTAGCTGCGAATCCGTTTCGCCTAAGTTTGAAAAATCCTACCGAGTGGTGAGCAAGGCTCTCACTCGGAGGCTTAGCTGCAGTCCAAGATCTAGCCTAATTTTAAAAATCCTACCGAGTGGTGAGCAAGCCTCTCACTCGGGGCTTAGCTGCAGTCCAAGACTACCTAAGTTTAAAAATCCCTACCGAGTCGTGAGCAAGCCTCTCACTCGGGGGCTTAGCTGCAGTCCAAGATGCTACTTAAGTTTAAAAATCCTACCGAGTGGTGAGCAAGCCTCTCACTCGGGGCTTAGCTGCAGTCCAAAGCTACTTAAGTTTAAAAATCCTACCGAGTGGTGAGCAAGCCTCTCACTCGGGGGCTTAGCTACGAATTCGTTTCGCTTACGTTTGAAAAATCCTATCGAGTGGTGAGCAAGCGTCTCACTCGGGGGCTTAGCTGCGAATCCGTTTCGCTTAAGTTTGAAAAATCCTACCGAGTGGTGAGCAAGCCTCTCACTCGGGGGCTTAGCTGTGAATCCGTTTCGCCTAAGTTTGAAAAATCCTACCGAGTGGTGAGAAATCCTCCCACTCGGAGGCTTAGCTGCAGTCCAAGTACTCACCTAGGTTTAAAAAATCCTACCGAGTGGTGAGCAATCCTCCCACTCGGGGGCTTAGCTGCAGTCTAGTACTCGCCTAAGTTTAAAAAATCCTACCGAGTGGTGAGAAATCCTCCCACTCGGAGAGTTAGCTGCAGTCCAGTACTCGCCTAAGTTTAAAAAAAATCCTACCGAGTGGTGAGCAATGTTCCCACTCGAAGGCTTAGCTGCAGTCCAAATACTCGTGTAAGTTTTGAAAAATCCTACTGAGTGGAGAGCAATCCTCCCACTCGGAGGCTTAGCTGCAGTCTTATACTTGCCTAAGTTTGAAACATATCCTTATCCGCAAGGACGACGAGGTGTAGGTCGACTGCAATCTTCTCCTTCGGAGCTACGCCACAAATACAATGTGCGTTCCATCCCTATCCGCAAGGACGACGAGGTGCAGGTCGACTACAACCTTCTCCTTCGGAGCTACGCCACAAATACAATGTGCGCTCAATCCCTATCCGCAAGGACGATGAGGTGCAGGTCGACTGCAACCTTCTCCTTCAGAGCTACGCCACAAATACAATGTGCGCCCTATCCCTATCCGCAAGGACGACGAGGTGCAGGTTGACTGTAACCTTCTCCTCTGGAGTTGTGCCACAAATACCACGTGCGCTCCATCCTTCTCTGCAAGGACGATGAGGCGCAGGTCGATTGAAGTCTCCACTTCAGGGTTGCATCTCAAACACAAAGGTCATTCCAAGTGTGGAACAAATTCCAAAATCAATAGCAAGCATATCCTGAGATAAATCAAGTTCAGACGAACCGTAAAATTTCAAGACCGCGGAAGTACTCGGGCATTCAGCCCGAAAGAGTTTAACGGTTACAAAAACCACTCGGCATCCCGAGGCAAATTTAAGGTGGAGCATAAAAGTTTGTTCACTCCACAGGAGGAGGGCTGGCAGGCTCGACGAATTCATCCAGGTCAATGCCATCGGCAATCCGAGTGGCGGCAGCAATGAAAGTCTCCATGAAGTATTGGAAGTCATGCTTCTTGGTATTGGCAACCTTGATCGCCGTCAGCTTCTCTTCTCGCGCCTCCTTGCAATGGACATGAACCAAAGACAGAGCCACATCAGCACCGCACTGGGCAGAAGACTTTTTCCACTCGTGCACTCGACCTGGGATCTCGTTAAGTCGAGTCATCAGAGAATTGAGGTCATTCTGGAGTGTTGCCCTTGGCCAGAGTGCTGTGTCGATCCGCGACGTTGCGACCTTCAGTCGAGCAAGGTAGTCAACAACACCGTCGATGCGGGATTCCAGTCGGAGCAAGTTCATAGCAGCTTCATCTTTCACGGGGGAGTTGATGGGGTCCAAGCTTGGTTCAATTCGCCCGGTCTCCTCCTCGAAGTCTCGGCAAAACTCTGCATGCACAATCCGAGGGTGAGTCAATAGTCGTATGCCGAGTCAACAAAGATAAACCAGTCGGAACAGAGTATATACCTTCAAGCTTGATGAACAGCTTCTTCGCAAGGCTCCTCAAATAACTTTCCAGATCATCTCTCCTGCGAGCAATGCCTTCAATCCACTCGTTCAGATTGACCTTGTCCTTCTTCAAGCGGGTTATTTCCTTGTTGGCTTCGTCCAAGGCAGATTTTATCTTGGCGTTTTCTTCCTCCAATTGGCGGACTGAAGCCAACTTTCTGTTCAGCCAGAGCGGTTTCGTCATTAGCCTTCTTCTGTGCGGCAGCCAGATCTTGATCCTTTTTTGCCAGAGCCTGGTTCAGTTTTTCTGGAAAGAAATGATGCTTGGTTCAGAAAGAGCAGAATGAAATCCAGATCAAAGACAAACCAGTCGACAAGTCTGTCTTACCATTGGTGTCATCCTTGGCTTTCTGCAGTTCCGTCTTGGCCAACTCTAGGTCAAGGTTGAGTTGAATCTGCTGTTTCTCCAAGTCAGCAAAGCGAGCTCCAAGATCACAAGATTTATGCAATCAAGGAATGGGTATGTCGACTGGATAAAAGATTGGTTATTTCAGAGAGGTAAAAGGATAAAGACAACAAATTCTAAGACTACCGTCGAATCAAACATCCAACAGTAGTCTCGGGGACTACACCCAGTGGGTGCACTCGGCGTGCCCCCACTGGTAAAGTTTACACTCGACAAAACCTTTCCAGCGCGAGTGCAAAAAAAAGACAGAGACAGCAACAGACAGGCTATTCAGACCATAGTCGACTGCCAGCAGTCTACCACGGTCTCGGGGACTACACCCAGTGGGTGCACTTAGCGTGCTCCCACTGGTTCAGTTTACACTCGACATGGCCCGACCAGACCGAGTGAAGGAATTCAAAATTCAAGACTACAGTCGACTGCCCGCAGTCCACCATAGTCTCGGGGACTACACCCAGTGGGTGCACTTAGCGTGCCCCCACTAGTCCAAAAATTCAATCAACGACAACAAAAATTCAACTCAAAGTATGAATTTGTTCAGTGACAAATCGAAACACCCAGTGGGTGTACAGTTCAGTCGAAAAAAAGAAGACAGAATAACAAAGATCGTACCTAGGTGGGAGGTGACCGCGTCTTCCATCTCCTCATTCTCGTTTTTGTAAGCTGAAGTTCCAGAGGTAGCAGCACTGCCAGTTTCAGTATTCGTTCAATCAAACCAAAGGAAAGACAAACAACACAGAATGTCGAGTAAATGCGAAAGAAAAACACTCGCGCAGAAGCAATAGGGATGTCAATCTTAATCTTTGGCAGCGCCTTCCGAGGCTTCTGCACTACAACCTTGGACTGCTTTGGAGCTTTCTCAGTCGGTGCCGGAGAGGACGTCCGAGGACGCTTTGACGACTGACCAGTTTGAGCGATCGCCTTTTCATGGGCGCTCGCCCGATCTTGGTCGAGCTTGGATCGCCTCTCCCTGCGAGGAGGCGAATCGACCTCTTCCTCGTCACTCGAGTCGTCACACTCCTTGTTCCCGTCTCCGTCAGAATGCCACTCGCCACTTTCACCTCCGCTTGCCTCCCCCTCCGGATTCTGCTCCTGCTCTCCGTTGGGTATCGAGTACATTTCGGTAAGGGCCTGTAAGAAAACAAGAAGAACAAAGTCAGTCGGCGAAACATAAACAGCTACATGATTGAATCAAGATTGTAGTCGGAAGTTCAGAATTAGACCTTGTCTGGTTCGTAAGATTGGTCGAGCGGAGGAATTATCCTGGCTCCCCTAGGGTTATCTTTGTTTCCAGTAATACTCATCAGCCACCCCTCCAACATGGTCTCGTCGACCTCCTCTGGATGGGTCCGAGTGATGTCATCAGTGCCCGAGTACATCCACATCGGATGGTCACGATCTTGAAGCAGTTGGATGCGTCGCCGGAGGAAGACCTCCAACAAATCCATACCAGTCACCCCATCACGGACAAGTTGGACTACTCGATCGACCAGCACCTTGACTTGCGCCTTCTCCTCCAGGATCACCTTCAAAGGAGAAGGCTTCCCCACTCGGGCCATGGAAAATGGGGGAAGTCCAGTCGACTGCCCTGGAGTCGGCTGGTCTTTGCAGTAGAACCAGGTCGACTGCCACCCACAGACCGAATCGGGAAGGATCATGGTTGGAAAGGAACTTTTGCCCCTCATCTGAAAACCAAGGCCCCCGCACATCTGAATCACTTGCGTCCTCTCGTCACTCGGATTGGCCTTTTTTACCGTCTGGGAGCGACAGGTGAAAATTTGCTTGAAAAGGCCCCAATAAGGTCGGCAGCCCAAGAAATTTTCACACAGAGACACGAAGGCAGCAAGGTACACGATGGTGTTGGGAGTAAAGTGGTGGAGTTGCGCCCCAAAGAAATTCAAGAAGCCTCGAAAGAAAGGGTGAGGAGGCAAGGAAAACCCGCGGTCGACGTGAGTGGCAAGGAAAACGCACTCACCCTCTCGAGGTTGCAGCTCGGTCTCGTTCCCCGGAAGCCGCGCCGATTCATGGGGAATCAGTCCTCCCTCGACCAGGTCATCGATGTCATCTTGATGAATCGCCGAGCGGATCCAGTCGCCCTGGATCCAACCCTGCGGCAGGCCGGCCCTCGAGGAAGATCCGCCCCGGCTGGACTTCTTCCCCTTTGCCTTCGCCGTCGCTTTCTTCGCCCGCTCCAGAGCCACCGTCTTCTCTTTCCCCATCATCATAGGCGAACGTGAACGAAGCAGCGTCACGGGGGCGAGAGCAGGCACGATGGAGAAGTCTAGAAGGAGGGGGAAGAATGAAAGCGCACTGTTCAAAAACCCCGGTCTGGCGCCTTATATGAGGTTACTTCCGAGTGACTGACTTGTAGGCCCAGGCGATCTTATCAAAACCCGCAACAGTCGTGCGCGCGATACGTGGCGAAAAAGGCAGCACGGAAATCGAGGCGGCCTTGCCCTATCCCATCCGATTACTGCGGCCTCCTCCGCCCCGCGCGGATCCCGAAATTCGAATCCCGCGAAATCCGCGGACAGCAGAACAACTTGTCAGACGGAAGATCTCCTCCACATCATCACTCGGAGCTCTTCCAGTAAAAGTTCACTCGACAAAAACTAGGAATGGATCAAGGCGACTGAAAAAGAAGTTGGTGTCATCACCTCGGTTCATTGATCCAGAACAAGATATACTCATAGCACGAAAAATGGGTCGGGAGTGTTCTCACTCCTTCCTCACTCAAACCCTGATCCATTCGGGGGCTAATGATGAAGCTATGTACCTAGGGTAGGGTCATGGACTTGTCCAAGATACCCTCCCCAAGGACATCTCTAAAAGAACCAGAGGCATTCGAAGAAAAATCATCATCCACTCGACTATGAAGCTATGTTCCACTCGATAGTCTTGAAGACACTCGACCATGCAGACAATCACCCGACTACCAGGAGATCTAGAGCCACTCCGCTCTGCAACGGTCGGGAATTAAATCATAGCTTTAATGGTCATTATGTATCTTTATTGCTCGCGTTACCAGTAACGCCCCCCTCTTGATGTACATCGAACCCGGGTCCTGGCGCACTCTATATACGCCACCCCCCTTCTCTGGGACAGGGGTTTGCACCCCCTGTAACTATCACGCATATAATCCAGTCGACCGCCTCCGGGCTCCGAGACGTAGGGCTGTTACTTCCTCCGAGAAGGCCCTGAACTTGTAAAACTTGTGTGTACAACTCCTCCATAGCTAAGATCTTGCCTCTACATCACCTACTCCTATTCTACTTTCAGACTTGGAACCACGACAACTCCCGCTGATAAGCTTCCACAGTTTTGTTGCCCTGGGTGAGGTTGCGGAACTCGCACTTCTTTTGGTCCATGACTCCATGAGGAATGAAGCGGGCATGGAAAGCGGCTTGGAAATCTGGCCAGGTGATGGTTGTTCCAACCGGCAAAGTACGCCTGTGGCTATCCCACCATTGAGCAGCGTGTCCCTTCAGAAAGAAGGAAGCAAAGGTGACATAGCGGGCAAGGGCTACATCACCAGACTCCATATCATAGGTGATGTCACGGAGCCAGTCATCAGCATCCAGAGGCTGAGTTGAGCTGCGGTAGATGGTTGGGTTGAGGCGCATGAAATCCTGCAGAGTCACTTGGGCAGGCTGCTGGTTCATATTGGGGCGAGGGAACTGATCCATCATATTCTCCATGAACTGGCGATTCAGCTCGAGCTGTTGGATCATACCAGCCATGTACTCAGGTGGTGGTGGGGCGTTGCCACCATGACCATGACCACCTGGTCTAACCATCCTGCTAATGTATAATAGGGGTAGTTCAGCATTGAGAAATTTGCAAGGACAAGAATCATTCATGATGAAACATGCAGAATGAAAGGAGCATGACAGATAATACATAGTAGCCGGCATATCTTTCAAAAGGGATCATGCATAGAGTTCGGTACACAGAGTTCAGTAGATAGACTAAATACATCATAGGCGGCACGCAGGATCGCGGAGAATGCATCTAATACTTATAAGAAAGACTACATTAGTCCCAGGAGGAACTGTGGAGGTAGGTGTAGCCTGACAGCTGGTAGTGACGTGACAGGAAGTCCTCCATGTCAGTAGCCTGGGGTCCATGGATACTCTGGTGCAGTACCCGACGCTCAAGTGGCAAAAGAGGACCAAGTGTGGGAGAGTAGCCTCCCACATCTGGCCAGCCGACACCCTGGGGCATCACGGTCCTGGCTTGGTAGATCGCAGATCGCGACAGCTCACAAGATCGGACTAAGGGGTGCAACATCATCAAAGCATGGTAAAGGTGCTGAAGGGTGGTGTACAACTCGTGGCGAAGAGCTCGGTTAGCTCGATCCAGCCCATCAGCATGCAGAACCAGGTTCTGATGGTGGAAGGGCACTCCGGTGACAGTGGAGTAGGTAGCAGTGTAGTATCCCTCCGCACCAATGTCGGATGCGATAGCAATGTGCCTGAAAGGGGAAGTGTCCAACGCCCGATACTCTCCATGAAGACATGTCAGAGCAGCATAAGCAGCATCGTAGACTGCCATATCGATGGTCACTCCAACACCATGAGCAGTGTGTAGCACAGTAGTGGAGTCATACTCCCGAGAGTAGAGGTGGACGATGGCACGGTACTGCTCCTGGTTAAAGTCCTCGTACTGCTTGTACACGGTGTACTCAGGGTGCCAGCGATAACCCAGATAGGTCATCATCTCAGCTAACATAGCAGGTGAACCTGGGACACCAATGGTCGTCGTGTGGCACACGACCTGCCTCGTGGGTTCCATCTGAAAGCAAAGATGTTTCAAAGGAGTCAAATGATAGTGTGGGTATTGTTCAAAATACTATTCTAAGGAATAACTATGGCTTATCCAACTTTGGGGTGAATGTGGTCATGGGATCCTAATGTTAGAGTTAGTAAATTTGTTTAACCCGAGTAGAAGAGAGTTCAGAGTCCCGAAGTAAAGATCGAGGAGTAAAAGATCCTAATACCACCCAATGGCAACGTGGGCCCGTAAGACACACAACCATGTTAGTAAAAGTTTTGCAATGTCTAGACTCGACTTTGGCCAAGGAGTGTGGAAGGGGGATTCCTACAAGCAGTCGACTCTGATACCAACTTGTGACGACCTCGATTCAATCGTACACTAATCATGCATGCAAACGTGTATGATCAAGTTCAGGGACTCAAGGGAAGATATCACAACACAACTCGAAAAACATAAATAAGTCATACAAGCATCATAATACAAGCCAGGGGCCTCGAGGGCTCGAATACAAGTGCTCTGATGTCTACTACGCAACCTTCTTGTAGACGTTGTTGGGCCTCCAAGTGCAGAGGTTTGTAGGACAGTAGCAAATTTTCCTCAAGTGGATGACCTAAGGTTTATCAATCCGTGGGAGGCGTAGGATGAAGATGGTCTCTCTCAAACAACCCTGCAAACAAATAACAAAGAATCTCTTGTGTCCCCAACACACCCAATACAATGGTAAATTGTATAGGTGCACTACTTCGGTGAAGAGATGGTGATACAAGTGCAATATGGATGATAGATATAGGTTTTTGTAATATGAAAATATAAAAACAGACAGGTAACTAATGATAAAAGTGAGCACAAACGGTATTGCAATGCGTTGCAACAAGGCCTAGGGTTCATACTTTCACTAGTGCAAGTTCTCTCAACAATAATAACATAATTGGATCATATAACTATCCCTCAACATGCAACAAAGAGTCACTCCAAAGTCACTAATAGTGGAGAACAAACGAAGAGATTATGGTAGGGTATGAAACCACCTCAAAGTTATTCTTTCCAATCAATCCGTTGGGCTATTCCTATAAGTGTCACAAACAGCCCTAGAGTTCGTACTAGAATAACACCTTAAGACACGAATCAACCAAAACCCTAATGTCACCTAGATACTCCAATGTCACCTCAAGTATCCGTGGGTATGATTATATGATATGCATCACACAATCTCAGATTCATCTATTCAACCAACACATAGAACCTCAAAGAGTGCCCCAAAGTTTCTACCGAAGAATCAAGAGGCAACGTGTGCCAACCCCTACGCATAAGTTCATGGCGGAACCCATAAGTTGATCACCAAAACATACATCAAGTGAATCACGTGATATCCCATTGTCACCACAGATACGCACGGCAAGACATACATCAAGTGTTCTCAAATCATTAAAGACTCAATCCGATAAGATTACTTCAAAGGGAAAAACTCAATCCATTACAAGAGAATAGAGGGGGAGAAGAAACATAAGATCCAACTATAATAGCAAAGCTCGCGATACATCAAGATCGTGCCAAATCAAGAACACGAGAAAGAGAGATCAAACACATAGCTACTAGTACATACCCTCGGCCCCGAGGGTGAACTACTCCCTCCTCGTCATGGAGAGCGTCGGGATGATGAAGATGGCCACCAGTGAGGGTTCCCCCCTCCGGCAGGGTGCCAGAACAGGGTCCCGATTGACTTTTGGTGGCTACAAAAGCTTGCGGCGGAAGAAATACGTCAGGGGAGCCATAAGGGGCCCACGAGGGTGGAGGGCGCGCCCCCCTGCCTTGTGCCTCCCTCGTTGTTTTCTTGATGTGGACTCCAAGTCTCCCGGGTTGCTTTCCTTCCAAAAATAACTTCTCCAGAAGGTTTCATTCCGTTTCGACTCCGTTTGATATTCCTTTTCTTCGAAACACTGAAACAAGGGAAAAAACAGGAATCGGCCTTTGGGCTCGGGTCAATAGGTTAGTCCCAAAAAATAATATGAAAGTGTAAAATAAAGCCCATAAACATCCAAAACAGATAATATAATAGCATGGAACAATCAAAAATTATAGATACGTTGGAGACGTATCAGCATCCCCAAGCTTAATTCATGCTCGTCCTCGAGTAGGTAAATGATAAAAACAGATTTTTTTTATGTGGAATGCTACCTAACATATTTATCCATGTAATATTTTTTATTGTGGCAAGAATATTCAGATCCATAAGATTCAAAACAAAAGTTTTATATTGACATGAAAACAATAATACTTCAAGCATACTAACAAAGCAATCGTGTCTTCTCAAAATAACATGGACAAAGAAAGTTATCCCTACAAAATCATATAGTCTGGCTATGCTCTATCTTCACTACACAAAGTATTTAAATCATGCACAACCCCGATGACAAGCCAAGCAATTGTTTCATACTTCTGATGTTCTCAAACCTTTTCAATCTTCACGCAATACATGAGCATGAGCCATGGACATAGCACTATAGGTGGAATAGAATGGTGGTTGTGGAGAAGACAAAAAGGAGAAGATAGTCTCACATCAACTAGGTGTATCAACGGGTTATGGAGATGCCCATCAATAGATATCAATGTGCGTGAGTAGGGATTGCCATGCAATGGATGCACTAGAGCTATAAGTGTATGAAAGCTCAACAAAAGAAACTAAGTGATGGTGTGCATCCAACTCGCTTGCTCACGAAGACCTAGGGCATTTTGAGGAAGCCCATCATTGGAATATACAAGCCAAGTTCTATAATGAAAAATTACCACTAGTATATGAAATTGATATCATAGGAGACTCTCTATCATGAAGATCATGATGCTACTTTGAAGCACAAGTGTGGTAAAAGGATACTAACATTGCCCCTTCTCTCTTTTCTCTCATTTTTTTGTTTTTTTGTTTGGGCCTTTTTCTCTTTTTTTATGGCCTCTTTTTTTTCGTCCGGAGTCTCATCCCGACTTGTGGGGGAATCATAGTCTCCATCATCCTTTTCCTCACTTGGGACAATGCTCTAAAAATGAAGATCATCACACTTTTATTTTCTTACAACTCAACAATTACAACTCGATTCTTAGAACAAAATATGACTCTATATGAATTCCTCCCGTGTATCGATATGCAATGAATCAAGAGTGACATGTATGAAAGAATTATGAATGGTGGCTTTGCCACAAATACGATGTCAACTACTTGATCATGCAAAGCAATATGACAATGATGGAGCGTGTTATAATAAATGGAATGGTGGAAAGTTGCATGGCAATATATCTCGTAATGGCTATGGAAATGCCATGATAGGTAGGTATGGTGGCTGTTTTGAGGAAGGTTTATGGTGGGTTTATGATACTGGCGTAAAGTGTGTGGTATTAGAGAGGCTACCAATGGTGGAAGGAAGAAGAGTGTGTATAATCCATGGACTCAACATTAGTCATAAAGAACTCATATACTTATTGCAAAAATCTACAGGTTATCAAAGCAAAGTATTACGCGCATGCTCCTAGCGGGATAGATTGGTAGGGAAAGACCATCGCTCGTCCCCGACCGCCACTCATAAGGAAGACAATCAATAAATAAATCATGCTCCGACTTCATCACATAACGGTTCACCATACGTGCATGCTACAGGAATCACAAACTTTAACACAAGTATCTCTCAAATTCACAACTACTCAACTAGCATGACTCTAATATCACCATCTTTATATCTCAAAATAATTATGAAGCATCAAACTTTTCTTAGTATTCAACACACTCATAAGAAAGCTTTACTAATCTTGAATACCAAGCATATTAGGATTATTTAAGCAAATTACCATGCTATTTAAGACTCTCAATATAATCTAAGTGAAGCATGAGAGATCAATAGTTTCTATAAAACAAATCTATCACCGTGCTCTAAAAGATATAAGTGAAGCACTAGAGCAAACAACAAACTACTCCAAAAAGATATATAAGTGAAGATTAATGAGTAGTTAAATAATTATGTAACTATGTGAAGACTCTCTAACATTTAAGGATTTCAGATCTTGGTATTTTATTTCAACATCAAGCAAAGCAAAAGAAAATAAAATGACGCTCCAAGCAAAACACATATCATGTGGTGAATAAAAATATAGCTCCAAGTAAAGTTACCGATGAACGAAGACGAAAGAGGGGATGCCTTCCGGGGCATCCCCAATCTTAGGCTCTTGGTTATCCTTGAATATTACCTTGGGGTGCCTTGGGAATCCCCAAGATTAGTCTCTTCCCACTCCTAATTCCATAGTCCATCGAATCTTTACCCAAAACTTGAAAACTTCACAACACAAAACTCAACAGAAATCTCGTGAGCTCCGTTAGCGAAAGAAAACAAAACACCACTTCAAGGTACTGTAATGAACTCATTATTTATTTATATTGGTGTTAAACCTACTGTATTCCAACTTCTCTATGGTTTATAAACTATTTTACTAGCCATAGATTCATCAAAATAAGCAAACAACACACGAAAAACAGAATCTGTCAAAAACAGAACAGTCTGTAGTAATCTGTAACTAACGCAAACTTCTGGAACTCAAACAATTCTAAAATAAATTGGTGGACCTGAGGAATTTGTCTAGTAATCATATTAAAAAATAATCAACTAAATATCACTCTCCAGTAAAAAGTTGAAGCTAATCTCGTGAGCGCTAAATTTTCTGTTTTTTTACAGCATGATCATAAAGACTTCATCCAAGTCTTCCCAAAGGTTCTACTTGGCACAAACACTAATTAAAACACAAAACCACATCTAAACAGAAGCTAGATTGATTATTTATTCCTAAACAGAACCAAAAAGTAATAAACTAAAATAAAATTTGGTTGCCTCCCAACAAGCTCTAACGTTTAACACCCCTAGCTAGGCATGATGATTTCAATGATGCTCACATAAAAAATAGGAATTGAAACATAAAGAGATCATCATGAAGAATATGACTAGCACATTTAAGTCTAACCCACTTCCTATGCATAGGGATTTTGTGAGCAAACAACTTATGGGAACAAGAATCAACTTGCATAGGAAGGTAAAACAAGCATAACTTCAAGATTTTAAGCACATAGAGAGGAAACTTGATATTATTGCAATTCCTACAAGCATATATTCCTCCCTCATAATAATTTTCAGTAGCATCATGAATGAATTCAACAATATAACCAGCACCTAAAGCATTATTTTCATGATCTACAAGCGTAGGAATTTTACTACTCTCCACATAATCAAATTTCTTCTCATGAATAATAGTGGGAGCAAACTCAACAAAATGACTATCATCTGACTGAAAATTAAGATCAAGATGACAAGTTTCATGGTTATCATTATTCTTTAAAGCATACGTGTCATCACAATAATCATCATAGATAGGAGGCATGCTTTCATCATAGTAATTTTGCTCATCAAACCTTGGGGGACAAAAAATATCATCTTCATCAAACATAGCTTCCCCAAGCTTGTGGCTTTGCATATCATTAGCATCATGGATATTCAAGGAGTTCGTACTAACAACATTGCAATCATGCTCATCATTCAAAGATTTAGAGCCAAACATTTTTATGCATTCTTCTTCTAACACTTTGGCACAATTTTCCTTTCCATCATTCTCATGAAAGATATTAAAAAGATGAAGCATATGAGACAACCTCAATTCCATTTTTTGGTAGTTTTCTTTTATAAACTAAACTAGTGATAAAACAAGAAACTAAAAGTTTTGATTGCAAGATCTAAAGATATACCTTCAAGCACTCACCTCCCGGGCAACGGCGCCAGAAAAGAGCTTGATGTCTACTACGCAACCTTCCTCTTGTAGACGTTGTTGGGACTCCAAGTGCAGAGGTTTGTAGGACAGTAGAAAATTTCCCTCAAGTGGTTGACCTAAGATTTATCAATCCGTGGGAGGCGTAGGATGAAGATGGTCTCTCTCAAACCACCCTGCAACCAAATAACAAAGAGTCTCTTGTGTCCCCAACACACCCAATACAATGGTAAATTGTATAGGTGCACTAGTTCGGCGAAGTGATGGTGATACAAGTGCAATATGGATGATAGATATAGGTTTTTGTAATCTGAAAATATAAAAACAGCAAGTTAACTAATGATAAAAGTGAGCACAAACGGTATTGCAATGCGTTGCAACAAGGCCTAGGGTTCATACTTTCACTAGTGCAAGTTCTCTCAACAATAATAACATGATTGGATCATATAACTATCCCTCAACATGCAACAAAGAGTCACTCCAAAGTCACTAATAGTGGAGAACAAATGAAGAGATTATGGTAGGGTACGAAACCACCTCAAAGTTATTCTTTCCAATCAATCCGTTGGGCTATTCCTATAAGTGTCACAAACAGCCCTAGAGTTCGTACTAGAATAACACCTTAAGACACAAATCAACCAAAACCCTAATGTCACCTAGATACTCCAATGTCACCTCAAGTATCCGTGGGTATGATTATACGATATGCACAACACAATCTCAGATTCATCTATTCAACCAACACATAGAACCTCAAAGAGTGCCCCAAAGTTTCTACCGGAGAATCAAGACGAAAACGTGTGCCAACCCCTACGCATATGTTCATGGGCGGAACCCGCAAGTTGATCACCAAAACATACATCAAGTGAATCACGTGATATCCCATTGTCACCACAGATACGCACGGCAAGACATACATCAAGTGTTCTCAAATCATTAAACACTCAATCCGATAAGATTACTTCAAAGGGAAAACTCAACCCATTACAAGAGAGTAGAGGGGGAGAAGAAACATAAGATCCAACTATAATAGCAAAGCTTGCGATACATCAAGATCGTGCCAAATCAAGAACACAAGAAAGAGAGATCAAACACATAGCTACTGGTACATACCCTCAGCCCCGAGGGTGAACTACTCCCTCCTCGTCATGGAGAGCGCCGGGATGATGAAGATGGCCACCGGTGAGGGTTCCCACCTCTGGCAGGGTGCCGGAACAGGGTCCTGATTGACTTTTGGTGGCTACAAAGTCTTGTGGTGGCGGAACTCCCGATCTATTCTGTTCCACCATCGTTTTAGTGTATATGGATATATATATATAGGCGGAAGAAATACGTCAGGGGAGCCACGAGGGGCCCACGAGGGTGGAGGGCGCGCCCTATGGGGGTGGGCGCGCCTCCTGCCTCGTGCCTCCCTCGTTGCTTCCTTGACGTGCACCCAAAGTCTCCCGGGTTGCTTTCCTTCCAAAAATAACTTCTCCAGAAGGTTTCATTCCGTTTCGACTCCGTTTGATATTCCTTTTCTTCGAAACACTGAAACAAGGGAAAAAACAGGAACTGGCACTGGGCTCTGGGTCAATAGGTTAGTCCCAAAAAATAATATAAAAGTGTAAAATAAAGCCCATAAACATCCAAAACAGATAATATAATAGCATGGAACAATCAAAAATTATATATACGTTGGATACGTATCATGCTCGATCATAGACGACTCATCGGAAGCAACAATATCTGAGTACAGACATAAGTAAACAAGTTTTCCTTAAGAAGGCTAGCACAAACTGGGATACAGATCAAAAGAGGCGCAGACCTCCTGCCTGGGATCCTCCTAAACTACTCCTGGTCGTCGGCAGCCTGAACATAGTAGTAGGCACCCTCGGTGTAGTAGGGGTCGTCATCGACGATGGCGTCTAGCTCCTGGGCTCTAACATATGGTTGCGACGTCCGAGAAAAAGAAGAAAAGGGGGAAAAGAGGGAGCAAAGCAATCGTGAGTACTCATCCAAAGTACTCGCAAGCAAGGATCTACACTACATATGCATGTGTATTTGTGTAAAGGGGCAATATCGGTGGACTGAACTGCAGAATGCCAGAATAAGAGGGGGATAGCTAGTCCTGTCAAAGACTACGCTTCTGGCAGCCTCCATCTTGCAGCATGTAGAAGAGAGTAGATGGTAAGTTCACCAAGTATCATCGCATAGAATAATCCTACCTAGCGATCCTCCCCTCGTCGCCCTGTGTGAGAGCGATCACCGGGTTATATCTGGCACATGGAAGGGCGTGTTTTAGTAAGTATCCGGTTCTAGTTGTCATAAGGTCAAGGTACAACTCCGGGTCGTCCTGTTACCGAGGATCATCACGGCTATTCGAAAAGATAAACTTCCCTGCAGGGGTGCACCACATTACCCAACATGCTCGATCCCTCTGGCCGGACACACTTTCCTGGGTCATGCCCGGCCTCGGAAGATCAACACGCCGCAGCCCCACCTAGGCACAACAGAGAGGTCAGCACGCCGGTCTAAATCCTATGCGCACAGGGGTCTGGGCCCATCGCCCATTGCACTCCTCCATGTTGCGAGGGCGGCCAGAAGCAGACCTAGCAACCTCCATTAAAAAGGAAGTTGTGTTACGCGGTCCAACCCGGCGCGCGCCGCTCAGTCGCTGATGTCAAGAAGGCTTCGGCTGATACCACGATGTCGAGTGCCCATAATTGTTCCCGCGTAGTTGGTTAGTGCGTATAGGCCAGTGGCCAGACTCAGATCAAATACCAAGCTCTCGTTAAATGTGTTAATTGATGTAACGCGAACGCCGACTAGGGCCAGGCCCACCTCTCACCTAGGTGGTCTCAACCTGCCCTATCGCTCCCCCACAAAGATCCACCCAGAGGGTTGTCGGGACAAAGGTCCTTTAGCCCCCAATTCGTGAATCACTCGTGGTTACTCTACGAGCGGACCCGACTTTAGTCACCACATGTATCATATATTATGTATATAAGTATATACCCGTGATCACCTCCCGAGTGATCACGGCCCGGTAGTATAGCATGGCAAAGCAAACAGACAAGAATGTAGGGCCACTTATGGAATACTAGCATCCTATACTAAGCATTTAGGATTGCAGGTAAGGGTAATAACTGTAGCAACAATGACAGGCTATGCAGCAGAATAGGATTAACCGAAAGCAGTAACATGCTACACTACTCTAATGCAAGCAGTAGAGAGAAGGAATAGGCGATATCTGGTGATCAAGGGGGGGGGGGGCTTTCCTGGAAGCTCAGCCGAGAAGGAGGGGCCGTCAACACCGTAGTCCTACTGGGTAGCAGTGGCGTCGGTCCCGGTCTCTAACGAGAGAAGACGGGGAAGAAACAATAAATATAATGCAAACATAAGCATGACGATGCATGACATGACAATGTGCGGTGCTAGGTGTGCCCTAACGCGGTAGGAGGTGATACCGACGAAGGGGGGAAACATCCGGGAAAGTATCCCTGGTGTTTTGCATTTTTGGACAGATGAACCCGAGGGGGAAAGTTGTATGTTTGCTATGCTAGGGATGTGCAGCGGACGAACGGGCTACGTATCCGGATTTGTCTCGAAATTCTGAGCAACTTTCATGTACAAAGTATTTTCATCTGAGTTACGGAATATTTTATATTAGTTTTTAAAGTTTTATATCATTTTCTAAATTATTATTACTAAATTAATTCGAAATTAGCATTACTACATCAGCATGACATCAACATACATCAGCAGTCAACAGAGGTGTTGACTAGGTCAAACTGACATGTGGGGTTCGCATGTCACTGACTGATCGGGCTAATCAGGGTTTAATTAAGTTAACTAGTGATTAGGTTAATCTAATCAGGATTAATTAAGTTAATTAATTCTTTAATTATTATTATTATTATTATTATTTTTAATTAATAACTTCTTTAACAAAAACGTTCTGGGGGTGGGGCCCCCTTGCCATAGGCCCAATGGCCTATAGTGGGTCGGGCGACGAGCGTTGGTGGTAACGGGCGCTCCCGACTAGGGCGAGCCAGAGCGCTGGTTTGGGCGAGGCCATCGGCACGGCCGTCGGCGCCCATGACACCGGCCAGGGGAAGCGGCGGAGGGGAACTGGAGCGGGAGGCCGATGCAGATGGCCGCGGTGGCTGGCGGGGTCGCCGCGAGCGGTCACGAGTAGAGACGACGAGTGGGCCGACGTGCGCGCGCGAGGAGCAGCAGCGGGCGACTAGAAGTGGGGCGGAGGCGAACTGCGAGTCCGGTGAGCTGCAGCAGCGCCAGGCACGGACGGCGGCAGATGGCAGTGGCGGGGCACAACGGGACGGCGCAGGGCGGTGGTGGTCGCGAGCGGGCGACGTGGGAAGCGGGCGGCACGCTGGCTGTGGCCGGAACGGGCACGTGGCGGGCGAGCAGCACAGTGGAAGCGCGGTGGCGCGGTGACGGACTAGCCATATGGGGTGCGTGTCGGATTTCGGGTTCCGGCAGACCCTTGAGGTTCGAACACTGGGGTGCGCGTGGAGATCTCGCCCTCTACCTACCTGCACCACGCCGCCTCGCTAGGATCTATACTACGAAAGGAACAACGCAAGAGACACAAGGTTTATACTAGTTCGGGCCACCATTGTGGTGTAATACCCTACTCTAGTTTGTGGCGTGGTGGATTGCCTCTTGGGCTGATGGTGATGAACAATACAAGGAAGAACAGCCTCGCGAGGGTCTGTTCTTGGCGGGCGATGAACTGCTTGGAGGAGTTCAGTCGCTCTCTCTCTCTCTCTCTCTCTCTCTCTCTAGATTGCTTGGCCCTAGCTCGCATTACGGATCCTGGATCCAGCCCTGTCTATTCAAGATTCAAGATGCCTCTAGCTCTATGCGTGGCTAGTCCTATTTATAGGCGAAGGCCCTGGGCATCTTCCCAAATATTGAGCGGGAAGGGCGCCAACAATTGGCCATTTTGAAGGGGAACATCTAGTACACTTATCCTGACTAAAGTTGGTCCTCGCCTGTCAAAGGCTCTGGCGGTGGCCTTTGCTTGGGCTCCACAATGACTTCTTTCCTGCCGTTGGGATGGTCTTGGTCTTGTTGCACCGAAATGGATGCCTTTGCTTGATGCTCTCGCCTGCGCTTGCTCCCTTTGCACCAAAAAGGAAAGGAGGACACTGCGCGGGCTGGCGCCCGCCTGGCGCCCTTGGTCGTCATGGCTTGCGTCATGGGCACCTCGTGAGGTACCCCGCCTTGATCTCTCCGCCTCCTCGCGAGCCAGCCTGATGAGGCCGTGCTCGAGGTAGCTCCATGTCGCCCGCCTCATGAGGCTTGGCCCTCGCGAGGGTCTTGAGCTTGTGTTGATGAAGATGGGCCGTGATGGGCCCCGTTTGAAGCCACGCCGCAGCAAGTCTGGGACCCCGTTCCCGAGCGCCGATAGTAGCCCCGGGCCCAAAGCGGCGCCGGGCTTGGCGGGCGAGAGAGGCACTGAGGCAAGTGCAAAGCGCGCGAGCCCTAACAGCCTGCGGCCTTGGGCGCCAGCGTGGCGGTTGATTGGGCGTGGGCATCTCCACTTCCCCACGACGCCGGCAATCGCTGCAATTGACAAGTCCCTGCATGCAAAGCGGGTCATGATTACCTGCGATCGTGGAGGTCGGCGGTTGGCCTCCCCTGGCTTTAAGTACGGAATGGTGAGCGCTCCTCTGGTCCGTTTCTTCTTGCTTCTCCTTCTTCCCGGTCCTTGCTCCGTCTTGCTGCAATGGCTCTGATCCACCGGTTCTCCGCGGCAGAGAAGGGAAAGGCTCCCCGAGAGGGTCCTGACACGCTTCCGCCGAAGAAACGGCTAGCCCTCTGCCATCGGAATGAGGGTGCCCACCAGGTGGTGTCGAGGCCCTGGTGCGAGCGGCCACCACCACGGTTCCCGCTTCCCTTGTACACCGACATCGAGGGCTCTGAAGGAGTTGATGCCGAACGCCACGGGCGATGCCGCCGTCGGCGCTGGCGGGTCACGAAGGTGCGTGTTGTTCCCCCTGGAGTCCACGCCGAGGGCTCCGCCCGAGAGTTTGTGCTCCACGCCGCCATGCCTCCTCGGTCTTGGATTTGCCTTCCTCCCTTCTTCGCCTCCGTGATTCCGCTGGGAGGATCCCTGGAGCTCTGGCTGCAGCACGCCGGCTGCGGCACCCTTGCGACCGGGGCAGAGGTTGCGGTCGTTGCCCCGGGCGAGGTCTTCATGACTCGAGGCTGGGGCGAGATCGCCCGGGTGTGCAGGACAAGGGGCGCCCTCGCGATCCACCTGGAGTACGATGGCGCTTAGGTCATGCTCTTCAAGGTCTTCGATGCGGAAGGGCGCCGACTGGAGTGCTGCCCCGGGAGAGGTGATCGAGGCCCTGCCGCGGCGAGGGCTAGGCTCGCCGACCGCTCCCTCGGCAGCTCCTCGGGCGGTGAAGGCGTCGGAGGATCTAGCGACTCCGCCGAGCTCTTCACGACTTCGGAGACGAGCGACGACAGCTACGAGCCCCCGAGCCTGCGCCGCTCTCGGAGCAGGGCGGGCTCGGCAGGCCGTCGCCGCCTCTGATCTGGATGGGGTTGGCGCCGGTGCCCGACGGCCCACTGTTGATGATGGCGTCTTTTGCGGGGGCGCGTGTAGTTAGCGTTCTTTAGGATCTGCTCCCTACGAGGAATCAAAAGCGCGCCCCGTAGGGGCTTGAAAGGTGCATGTGGTCCTGTTTATTAATATGATCCTTGTCGTGAAGCAGTGCGAGTTGCTCATTCCGTCTTAGCTCAGTTCTCCCTTTCGAACCTTGCGAGGGCTCGACGCTCTGCGCCGACAGGTCCCAGTCCCAAGGAAGGCTTCAGCCGTCGCTGGTATGCCAGGTCGCGATGCCGTGGTCAAGGCCAAGAGGTGAGCGGCCCGAGGTCCGGTAAGAGCCCCTGTGTCGCGATGCTCAAGAGGTCCCCCTTAGCACCCAAGCAGCCATCGTTCGGTGAGAAAGGAGAGCGATGTTGCTAACACGGGATTGCGTTGGGTGAGGGGACGGTGTCGTGTTAGTTAGTGCTTCCGGGGGGTGACTTATCTCGAGAATCAGGAGCCGCTTCCTGGTGTGTTGCCGGGTCCGTGCATCGGCAGGCGAGGGGTCGCTTGGCGAGGTCCTCGCGTGTCCCTCCCCTCTCGCCTTTGCTCCCCTTTCTGCTCTACGTCCTCGGGTCCCGGCCCTCGAGCGAGTCTCAGCCGTCACTGGTATGCCAGGTAACGATGCCGTGGTCAAGGCGGTGAGGGCTGGAGAGCCAGAGGAGCCACGAGTCGCGATGCTCGTGCACCCCCTTTAATGTGCAAGCGGTTCGCGGATGAGAGTGAAGGAGACACCGTGGGGCCTCGCCGACGCTGCCCTTGAAGAGATCCTGCAGGCTCATCACGAAAGAACGAAAGTTCGCCGTGATAACCGGCTACCAGCCGCTAGTTGCCCCGGAGGGGTGACGAGGCACCAAGGCTTGACGAGGTGGCGCTATGCGGGCTGCCGCGCCGTGAGCTCAGCCATTCAGGTTTGTCGGCGTTGTGGACGGACCCATGCGCAAGCGTCGTGCCGTTAGGGAGCAGCTCCATCAGTTGGTGTCAGTTGAGCGAGCAACTAGGTCAAGCATGTTAATCACGAAGGAGCAAGTCCATTTAGATAAGCGCAAAGAAGATGAACATCGCCGGGTCGGACCCGGCGACACTGGGATGATGCAGCCCGAGGGCGCCCACAACAAGATAAGCTAGGAACATGAAGTAAAGGGATACACACCGCGAGGGACGGACCCACGCGGCTGGGAATAATGCAGCCTGGGGCGCTCCAAATTGAAATGAAACTTGAAAGATGTCACCTGATAGCGTTGAAGACGAAAGGGTGTTGGTGCAGCGGACTTCGGTGGGCTGCGGGAGCCGATCCTCCACGAGCCCCTGTGCTCAGGGGCCTCGGGAGGCTCCGGAGGCGCTGGTGGCTCCTCGTGAACCATCTCCATCTCAGCCAGGGCTGCGGAACGCCTGGCCTCTTGAGCCTCGAGGATGCTCCTCATGAGGCGCTGGCGCGTGGCAGCCGCGTTCGGCAAGCCGTAAGGCATGAGAACGTAGCTGTGGGGTGGAACCATGGCGCCCACGCGAGAGGCCAGAGGTGCTCCTGAGAGGCGGCTCGGTTGAGCCCTGGTATGTCGATGCAGACGTGCAGCCCACCATCCTCGCCTGGATGGGGAGCTACGGCAGGTAAGCGGCGGCTTCCACTCATGACTCTTGACTCCTACAGCTCCTAAATGATCTTGCTGGAGAACTCCTGAGGGTTTGGCCCTCCTTGCCTTGCTCCTTCTTGAGGGAAACATGCTTCGAAACACGCCTCCAAGTGGTGCCCAAGCGCCTCCCTCGTGACCTTGGCAAGGTCGGTGGCCCTCCAGGGGGGAGCCCCCGAGCCCTGGCTGAGGAGGGCGCCGGGCGCGCTTTCCTATGCGATAGAAGGACGTTCCCTCTGAGCAGGCGTGGACCCTGAGGGGCCGGGCCGGATGATGTCTTCTTCTTCTTGGGGGCGGTCTCGGGAAGCCTCCTGCTTCCGCGGTCCGGGTCTTCCAGTGATGCGGCCCGAAAGGCTCGCTCCAGGGAGCCCACCGCGTCTTTCTCTTTGCAGGGCACCGTGATGACTCCGCCACTTCCAGGCATCTTGAGGACATTGTAGCTGTGGTGGGTTACGGCCATGAACTTGGCCAGCGTTGGGTACTCGAGGATGCCGTTGTATGGCAAGCGAATGTGGGCGACGTCGAAGTCGATGAGCTCGGTGCGGTAGTTGTCACGCGCGCTGAAGGTGACAGGAAGGCGAACCTGCCCAATCGGGACCGTGGAGTCGTCGGTGACCCCAGAGAAAGGCTTGGTCGGCTGAAGCTGATTGTAAGGCACTTGGAGATTGCTGAACGTTTCCATAGACAGGACGTTGAGCCCTACCCCGCCATCGATGAGGGTCTTGGTGACTAGCACGTTGCTGATGATTGGGGAGCAAAGCATCGGGAGGACTCCGGCTGTGGCCGCACACTTGAGCAGATCCGCTGAGCTGAACGTGATGGCGCACGCCGACCACCTGAGGGGGCATGTGGCTTTGAGCTTGGGGAGGACTGCATTCACTTCACGGGCGAACTGCTTGAAGATGCGTTGAGAGGCTCGGGCTTGAGCTCCGCCCAGGATGCAGGCGATCGCGCACGGCTCCTGGAAGCCCCGAGCCCCCTCGTCCTGATGATGGTCTTCATTTCTCCTTGCCTGCGGTGGCAGAGGAGGGAGGCCTGCGTTGCCTTGCGGGCGATCCTCGCGAGGCTGATCCCACCAGCCTCCCTCGCGAGGCGGGTCCCGCCAGCGATCCTCGCGAGGTTGGTCGCGCCACCCTTGGCGGGGGCCGCGGTGTTCCCAGCGTCATGCGTTCCTTCCTCCTCCTCGGCCGTAGCCCCGGTTGCTGCGGTCGGGACGTCGGCCAATCCTCCCTTCTCGCACGGCTCGGAGCTCTTGACATTCGTTGGTGTTGTGGGTGTGGAGGTCGTGGTACACGCAGTACCGGCTGCCCTTGGAAGACTCGGGCTGATCTGCCCGCTTGGTGTCGATTCTGCGCATGAGCACGGCAGCCCCTTGCGCTTCACATCCTTGGCTTTGGGTTTCTTCTCTTACGGAGTCTGCGGCGGGCAGCTCGAGGAGGAGAGGCGCCCTTCCTTAGGCGCGCACTTGGTCGCCAAGTTGAACAACTCCAAGGAAGTGCACAAGTCTTCATGCATCGCCAGCTCCTCCTTCATCTTGACGTCGCGCACACCGTCGGAGAAGGCGGAGATGATGGCCTCCTCGGTCACCTTGGGAATCTTGAGGCGTGCGTTGTTGAAGCGTTGGATGTATTTTTGCAGGGTCTCCCCTGGTTGCTGCTTGATGCGGTGCATGTCGCTCATGGCGGGTGGCCGGTCACGAGTACCTTGGAAGTTGGCGATGAAGCGGGTGCGCATCTCGTCGAGGAGGAGATCGTGCACAGAGCCGTGTTCAGGATCCAGGTGCGGGCCCCGTCCTTGAGCGCCATGGGAAACCAGTTCGCCATGACCTTCTCGTCTCTGTTGGCGGCTTCAATGCCCAGCTCGTGGAGCTGGAGGAACTCTGTGGGGTCGGCCGTACCGTCATAGCGAGGAGGCAGGTCTGGCTTGAACTTGCCGGGCCACGCGACGCTTGCCTTCGGTGGTGAAGGCACGGCAGCTTTGTGGGCCACAGGAGGCCTTGGGTGACAAAGATCTTGGTCCTGCGGGTCCCCATGTGCTGCAGTGGGAGCAGCTGAGGTCTTGACGTCTTTGGAGCGGGAGCGTGGTCGCGGCAGCCTGGAGCGGGAGCACTCGGGCAGCTTCTTGCGGGCGAGGACTTCTGGCAGCTCTGCTCTTGCCCAGGCGCCGGATAGAGCAGGTTCCGCCCGAGACCACGCCTTGGGGCAGGCGCCTTCTTGAGGAGGCAGCCGAGGCGCCCGGAGCTTCGTCGCCCGCCAGAGGCGGGTGCAGTTCACCGACGGACGGGCCAGGGGAGCCCCTGCGCGCGGACGAGCTTCGGCGGCAGCGGTCGAGCCACTCTTCGTGGGCGTCGTCGATTTGGGCCGGTAGCGCAGGAGCTCGTTTGCCACGATGGCGTAGCTCGAGCCTCCATGGGCGCGGAATGCGCGAGACGAAGAACCAGCCGGGGCGAGTGAGGGGGTAGCAGTGCGGCCGTCTTGCCTCACGGAGGGATGCTGGGATGATGCTTGCTGCTCGTTCCCCGCTGGGCCGATGGCGGCGTTGACGGCAGACGATGGGGAACGACGAGGGCGCCCGCCGACAGGAGCCGTCTGGGCGACGTGGGAAGCGAGAGCGGCTCGGCACTCGGCATGGGCCCGACGAGCGTCACACATGGATGCGGTGGTCGACGGAGAACAGGGCGGCGGAAGAGAATTCCGGCGCACCCCTACCTGGCGCACCAAATGTCTGATTTCGGGTTCCGGCAGACCCTTGAGGTTCGAACACTGGGGTGCGCGCGGAGATCTCGCCCTATACCTACCTGCACCCCACCGCCTCGCTAGGATCTATACTACAAAAGGAACAACACAAGAGACACAAGGTTTATACTAGTTCGGGCCACCGGTGTAATACCCTACTCTAGTTTGTGGTGTGGTGGATTGCCTCTTGGGTTGATGGTGATGAACAATACAAGGAAGAACAGCCTCGCGAGGGTCTGTTCTTGGCCGGGGCGATGAACTGCTTGGAGGAGTTCAGTCGCTCTCTCTCTCTCTCTCTCTCTCTCTCTCTCTCTCTCTAGATTGCTTGGCCCTAGCTCTGTTCTGGATCCTGAATCCAGCCCTGTCTATTCAAGATTCAACATGCCTCTAGCTCTGTGCGTGGCTAGTCCTATTTATAGGCGAAGGCCCTGGGGCTCTTCCCAAATATTGAGCGGGAAGGGCGCCAACAATTGGCCATTTTGAAGGGGAACATCTAGTACACTTACCCTGACTAAAGTTGGTCCTCGCCTATCAAAGGCTCTGGCGGTGACGCCTGCTTGGGCTCCACAATGACTTCTTTCCTGCCGTTGGGCTGGTCTTGGTCTTGTTGCACCGAAATGGATGCCTTTGCTTGATGATCTCGCCTGCGCTTGCTCCCTTTGCACCAAATAGGAAAGGAGGAAATCACTGGCTGGCGCCTCACCGCGCCCTTTGGTCGTCATGGCTTGCGTCATGGGCACCTCGTGAGGTACCCGCCTTGATCTCTCCGCCTCGCGAGCCAGCCTGATGAGGCCGTGCTCGAGGAAGCTCCTGTCCGTCCCGCCTGAGGCTTGGCCCCTCGCGAGGGTCTGGAGCTTGTGTTGATGAAGATGGGCCGTGATGGGCCCCCCTTTGAGCCACGCCGCAGGCCGCAGGCAGGCAAGTCTGGGGACCTCCGTTCCCAGAATGCCGACAGTGCGCGCGTGAGCGGTGAGAGCAGGGTGGTGAGGCGCAGACACGGCACGTTGTGTGCGGTGCGGTTCCGGCGAGCAGAGGGGTCGTGGCCGGGGTGTGCCCAAGGCACGGCGGGGGGGGGGTGAGCGCGAGCACACACGCAGGCAGGCACGGGGCAGCCACAACGCGTGGGGAGGCAGCGGCAGCCAGCAGAGGGGTTGCGGGCGAAGGTAGCGGCGCGGGTGAGGGGAACGCGGCCAGCGGATCTCGGGCGCGGCCGACGCGCGGGTTGGGCGACATCGATCGAGCAGCGGGACGTGGGGCAGCAGTCGACGCATTGACCGAACAAGGCAGAGGAGGGAGAGACCGGGGGCCTCACCGCGGGTCAATAGGTAAAATGGCAGCGGGGCGTGGGGAGGACGACGGGGACGACGGCAACATAGGGGAGGCAGTCCGGCGAGGTAGCGTTTCAACGAGACGGCTCCGACATGGTCCAGGCGGCGGCATCGATGTCCAGGGGCGGCGGGGTGTGGTTTGTTACCCGATCCAGATCTAGGTCGGGGAGGGAGAGAGAGCGACGTGGGGTGAGTGGGAGGAGAGAGTGGGGTGGGGTGTCGTTAGGGTTTCCACCGACAGGGGGGTTATCGGGAGTGTGGGGTGGCCGGTTGGGCGGCAAGCTAACTGGTTGCCACCGGGCAGATAATGCCCAAATAGGGGTTTTTAGTTTTTCTTTTGTCTGTTTTTTTGTTTTCTGTTTTGTATTTTCCCTTTTTATTTATTTTCTCTATGTTTTAATTCATTTTAAATTATTTAGACATCCTGTAAAAATATGGTTCCTTCACCATAAATACCTAGGCATTAATTGTCAAACTCCGAACATTTTAGTTTTGATGTTTGAAAACTTGTATTGGTTGCCATATTTTGAATTTGATTTTTGAACCGGTTTTTGAACTAATGCGAGATTAGAAACAGTAACGGAGGTGACATGGCATCATTAGCATAGGTTCAATGTAGCATAATTATCCGAGCGTTACATCTGGTAGGGTTGATAGTGCTTGGAGCAACTAACCCCTAGCATAGAGGTCGAGTGCGTGTCCTTCTGTCTCTTCTAGTCCTTTTTGGTTCACAGGCTGCACAGGCGCTTCTGCAAAACCGTTTGAAGGGAAGAAGATGGACCGACACCCCCGACCCCGGCAAGCCGAGGTTGCCGGGGGCTGCAGATTCAGATAAGTCTTTTCTCCCCCGCTGTGCGTTTCCGTATGAAACTTTAATGTACAAAACTTAGTTCATTCCTATGCCACCGTGCTCCCTTCTTCCTATGCCCGAAACCCCTTCCAGGCTGGAATTTGGTTGTAGTTGCGGTGGAAGGGAAACAAACAAAGGGCCCGATCCTACTTTGCCCCTACTCCCGCCGAAGGCGTGGGTATAATCATGGTATAAAGCGGGAGGACGACAAGGTTTGTTGCCAGGCGACGTTGTTTGCTTAAAAAAACAAGGACTCGCTCCTTAGTGTGGGCCTCGCTCATGCACAAAAGAACCCGACAAACATCCTTTTTCATCAATATGTTGATTAAACAAGTACAATTCATACGGAACATAAACATGAGCAGGGGATTACAAAGTATAAATTCAACAAGTGCCCACAGGCTTAAGATTTAAAAGAAAAGATAAGGTGCCCGCACTACTGCAGGATGCTGCTAACGCGACACTACGATCAGAGACCCTTCGAGAAACTGTGTGCGATGCAATAATCGCAAACGGTGGTGTATGAAAACCGTCAGAAATGTATAAAACATTTGCGATGACGGATGCATCAAACACGGTTCAGGTTTTAGTTGCATGTGCGATGAAGGGCATACAGTTCAGTTTATTTAACTGTTTGTGATGAGGAGGAACAAAAGAAACAGGCAACCGGATGAAGGCGTGTGCAATACACAACATACGGTTCAATCGAATGAATTGTTTGTGATTAGGGAACACAAAAGAAACGTGCAGCCAGATGAAGGTGTGTGCGATATACGGCATGCGGTTCACTCGGATGAACTGTTTGTGATTAGGCAACACAAAAGAAACGGTCAGCCAGATCAAGGTGTGTGCGATATACGCATACTGTTCACTCGGCCCTTGTCGACAGTGTGTGACCTCTGTGGCAACCATTCGCTCCCCACGCGCCTCTTCGTGTACCATGGCAACCGTCCATCGTCTCTTCGCCTTTCCCTCTCGATTTGGAACTGTTGTCGCACACTCTTCCTCCCTCCATTTGCCTTCACCTTTCCTTCTACCATTGTTCGATCATCTTCACCATGGAGGGAATAGGCCGGAAACGACCCCATTATTCTTGCCCCGATCTGAAAGATGACGTGGTGGAGGAACTCATTGATCGGTGCGATGTCATCACCTCGGCTAGCATGGCAGGTTCGTTCAATACCATTCTCGACCCAACTAATAACATCATTACAAGGAACCCAAGGGTCCAGGAGCGGTTTGATCTCCCCTATCTTCTTCATGACCCTGCTGACTGGCGCGGGGACGAGGGAAGCCTCGCCTTGTGCAAGTTGATGCTGCTTGATAATGATACGTATGTAGTTAAGATGCCATCGCTTGAGGGCAAGTCCTGGGCAGGCGCAAATGGAGATTGGGTTGTTTATATTGGGGACAACTGCGAGTTGGAACTTGTGAATGTGTACACTCGTCACCGGGTTCCACTTCTAAAAATCTCAGACGACTGCCCAGAGGTTGAGTACACCGGTATTCTATGTGAGTTCAAATACGATCATGGTGACAGTCGTCTACGGAAGATAGCAATTTGTCGAGTTCCCAACCGCTCTTGGGATCACACGAACTGTGAAGTTGTTGCTATCTTCAACAAGCTTGTTGCCTTCCTTACTTCCACGCCTCGATGGATATTGCTCAAAAATCAATTTCAGTACACGGATGAGTACTGTGATGCAATTCAATACGAGGGTCTTGTGTTTGTTGCCACCACTCATGGCACTGTTTTTGCATGGAATCATCATGCTTTCGGTACGTTTGTCTTCCACCATAATTATAATTGTTTCATCCACATGCATGCAGGTTAGCTAGTTTCCCTTTACTAATTAATTAACCTTCTTGTGTTTCCAAGGTCCTGTGAACATTCCACCACCTATACTTGAAAAAAATTATAACCAAGGGGAAGATGACGATGTTGATGATCACGAGCATGAGGACGAGCTGGACCTATACAGTCAGTGGTGCCTGCAACTTATTCCGATGGATCACCTCTTCTTGTTTGTATACAGGGCACTTTTGATGTTACTAAGGAATCAGGTGTTGTCTCGCATGGACGCACTCTCCGGACCTATTCCAACATCCGTTGCAGGGTATTCGGGATGGATACTAGTGTACTAGCGCCAACACCTTCTCCCTGTTTCAGTATTGAAAGTCTTGGAGGAAACTCGCTCTTTCTTGGACAAAACTATCCAATGATGGTGGAAGGCGATCCAGGTGCTGTTGACACAACGTTACTACCATTTATGAGAAGCAACTGTATCCATACCTCGGACATTGCTATGCTTCCCTACCGTCCCAATATGGGTCCTGACATAGGCCGCTTCAGCCAGGATGATCAGTCCTGCGTTGGTCTCAAGATTGATAGTAGCTGGCCCTTCCGAGAGAATCACTTCTGGTTCAAAGCAAGATTTTCCAACGCCAACGAGTGGTTGAGCTGAAGTTCATTTCATCGCTTTGTTATTTGTTGTGTGAGAAAAACTTTACTAGAATGTTTTGTTGGAAATGATCTATAATCCAATGTGTATCCTCATTGTCGTTGTGGGCTGATGACTTGTGGTATGTAATCAATGGTACATTTGCATATGTGTCCATCAACTCACGCCTGCTAGTGGTGTCCATATGAACAGTGCTAGTGATTTTAGTTGCAAAAATTAGATAGTGCTAGTGATTTTTAGCTGCATATTTCGACAAATCGCAGTGTTACAAGGTTGACAAATAGAAATGTTACTAGATAAACAAATGTCAATCTTTCCAGTTTGACAAACGCAACATACCCAAAATGGCAAATATGCAAATCTTACCCAATTGTTTGTACATGGTTGCACACGGGTCATGCAAAACAAAGGTTTGCGTTGAAGGGATGCAGAAATCCTGCTCGTCACATTTTCCCTTGGCTTCCTGGGGAAGCTGTCGGTTTGCATTCGGGTGTTCTAACTAAAACGTTTGCAATGAGTGTTTTATATTTAAAAACCATTGAAGGTTTTTTCAAAAGAAAATCGTTTGATAAGTCTGTACATTAAGAGAGAAAAAACAAGTTCGTTCAAACCATATATTTCATTCAGTAACTGCGAATTTATATTCATATGATCAAGAATACGAGATACAGTATTAAATCCCAAAAAAAACTATTTCTGGTGGCGGCGGAGGCGGCGTGCCGTGCCGCCATTGTCGTTGTCGTCCTTCGGGACGCCGTTGTTGAAGTCTTCAAGGCAGCACAAAATGTTCTGCAATGTAAATCAAACATCATGTCGTCGCACGATCGATGGGCGGGGCGCGGGAGGACGGCAACTGGCGCCGCTGAGAGGTAGCGGTCAACGACAGCGTCCCATGCCGCTAAGGGGGGGGGGCGCACAGGCACGAGTGCGGCGGGCGCAGCCAAACGCACGGGGGCCGGCTCCACAGTGGGTGGAGGGGCGCACACAGACACAGGCACGGGCAATGGCGCTGGCATGTACACGAGCTCGCGCGGGTCCGCGGAGACCTCGCTGACGCCCGCGGCTTCCAGCTCTGCAATAGTGCTTGGCGACCAGCCCGTCAATGCTACGGGGATGGTCGCTGGCGCGGGCGCGGGGATGGGAGCTAGGACTGGAGCGGGGGAAGCAACCGCAGCGGCCAGCTCGTTCTGGGCCATGTCTATGAGGCCCATTCCTCCTTATTTTCTATCTCCTCCGGCTCGGAGTCGACTTCACCAAACTTGAAGACTAGTGGCAGATGATCGTTCTGCGCCATGGCATTGGTGGAGGTCTGCGGGAGGGAGGGGAATGGGAGGCGAATAGTAAGGCCACCCGTATTAAACAGCGGCTTGGGCGCCATTTATGGAGAGGAAGGCGGGCGGCCATGGAAGTCAAATGGCTCGCTTCCTAGTGAGCCTACGCAGCGTACAGCTCGCACGCTTCTCGGTGAGCCTGCACATTGAAGGACAACTTGCATGCCACTCGATCAGCCTGCGCACTGGACTGCGCTTGCACACCTCCCGTTCAGTCAAGGTCAAGCTGGTGTCCGCACGGCACCTCCTGCAGCCATTAAAACCAAGACACATGGTTTCACGTGAATGGTTAACAAAACGCACACGGTTTGAATTCTACAAACGTTTGAGATATTAAAGTGGCAGCTATTTTTTCAAAATGTCTTTGTTGGCTGTCATTATTCGAGTGCGCCTTCTCTCAAAATGGACACAAAAAATGCCACAGCATGTCGGGTGCAATTCCATGATAGCATGCCAAGTTTCATGAATTTCAGACGAGTTTTTGATATACTAGAATTTAAAAACCAAGCATCTTAATATTTTGCTGGCAATCAACGGTGCCCTGGTGTTTGAAATTCATTCCCATTTCTTGCGTGGGACCTAAGCATGCACCCAAGGATACAGATTTGATTTTTCAACCAACTTATATGCACTGGAGCATGTGCATGTAGTTCAAATTTGAATTATGCACATAAATGCATTGAAAACTCAGTTAATGCATAAAAATGTCCAAACGAACCCCAAAATATCCCAAAAATAGACACAACACTCCTGTTGTTCTATGTTGACATGAGAAAAAAATTGAAAGCAATAAGAGGCAATGGATATCGTTTTGTCCCCAAAGGTGGGACGTTCCCTACCGAAACCATCATGCTTGTTGTGAGAGGCTCTAGTTTGTGAGAAGCATATACCCGAACCTGCCCCGAATAGGACAATTTTTTTACCACGGCATGGTGATGCCGCTCCATGATAGCATGCCAAGTTTCATGAATTTCAGACGAGTTTTGGATTTACTAGAATTTAAAAAACCAGGCATCTCAACGTTTTAACGGTAATCAACAGTGCCCTGCTGTTTGAATTTCATTCTCATCTCTTGCATCGGACCTAGAAATTCACCCAAGGACACAGATTAGATTTTTCAACTAACTTTAGTGCATTAATTGGAGCATGTGCTTGTAGTTAAAATTTGAATTATGCACATAAAATGCCTAGAAAACCCAGTTAATGCATAAAATGTCCAAACGAACCCCGAAAAATCACAAAAATTGAAACAACACTCCTGTTGTTCTATGTTGACACTAGAAAATGTTTGAAGGCAATACGAGGCAATGGATATCGTTTCGTCCCCAAAGGTGGGATGTTCTCTATAGAAACCATCATGCTTGTTGTGAGAAGCTCTGGTTTGTGAGAAGCTTATACCCGAACCTGCCCCAAATGGTACAATTTTTTTACCACAGCATGTCGATGCCGCTCCATGATAGCATGCCAAGTTTCATGAATTTCACACGAGTTTGGGATTTACTAGAATTTAAAAACCAGGCATCTCAATGTTTTGCCGGCAATCAACAGTGCCTTGGTGTTTGAATTTCATTCCCATCACTTGCAGGGGACCTAGACATTCACCCAAGGACACACATGTGATTTTTCAACCAACTTTGGTGCATTGGAGCATGTGCTTGTAGTTCAAATTTGAATTATGCACATAAAATGCCTTGAAAACCAAGTTAATGTATAAAAAAGGCCAGACGAACCCCGAAAAATTCCAAGATTAAACACAACACTCCTGTTGTTCTATGTTGGCACTAGACATTTTTTTAAAGCAATAAGAGGCAACGGATATCGTCCCGTCCCCAAAGGTGGTACGTTCCCTATCGAAACCATCATACTTGTTGTGAGAAGCTCTGGTTTGTGTGAAGCATATACCCAAACCTAACCCAAATGGGACAAAATGTTTACCACGGCATGTTTATGCCGCTCCATGATAGCATGCCAAGTTTCATGAATTTCAGACGATTTTTGGATTTACTAGAATTTAAAAACCAAGCATCTCAATGTTTTGCCGGCAATCAATGGTGACATGGTGTTTGAAATTCATTTCCATTTCTTGCATGGGACCTTAGCATGCACCCAAGGACACATATATGCACTAGAGCATGTGCATGTAGTTCAAAATTGAATTATCCACATAAATGCATTAAAAATTAAGTTAATGCATAAAAAAGTCCAAATGAACCCCGAAAAATCCCAAAAATTGACACAACGCTCCTGTTGTTCTATGTTGACACAAGAAAAAATTTGAAAGCAATAAGAGGCAATGGATATCGTTTCGTCCCCAAAGGTGGGACGTTCCTTATCAAAACCATCATTCTTGTTGTGAGAAGCTCTGGTTTGTTAGAAGCTTATACCCGAACTTGCAACAAATGGGACAAATTTTTTACCACGGCATGTTGATGCCGCTCCATGATAGCATGCCAAGTTTCATGAATTTCAGACGAGTTGGATTTACTAGAATTTAAAAACCAGGCATCTCAATGTTTTGTCGGCAATCAATAGTGCCCTGGTGTTTGAATTTCATTCCCATCTCTTGCATGGGACCTAGAAATTCACCCAAGGACACACATGTATTTTTCAACCAACTTTAGTGCATTAAAGCATGTGCTTGTAGTTCAAATTTGAATTATGCACATAAAATGCCTAGAAAACCCAGTTAATGTATCAAAAGGCCAAACGAACCCCAAAAAATTCCAAGATTAAACACAACACTCCTGTTGTTCTATGTTGACACTAGAAAAATTTTGCAAGCAATAAGAGGCAACGGATATCGTCCCTTTGCCAAAGGTGGTAAGTTCCCTATCGAAACCATCATGCTTGTTGTGAGAAGCTCTGGTTTGTGAGAAGCTTATACCCAAACCTGCCCCAAATGGGACAAAATTTTCACCACGACATGTTGATGCCGCCTCATGATAGCATGCCAAGTTTCATGAATTTCAGACGAGTTTTGGATTTACTAGAATTTAAAAACCAGGCATCTCAACGTTTTGCCCATAATCAACGATTATACAGTGTTTGAATTTCATTCTCATCTCTTGCATGGGACCTAGAAATTTACCCAAGGACACAGATTAGATTTTTCAACCAACTTTAGTGCATTAATTGGAGCATGTGCTTGTAGTTCAAATTTGAATTATGCACATAAAATGCCTAGAAAACCTAGGCAATGTATAAAAAAAGGTCAAACGAACCCCGAAAAATTCATTCCCATTTCTTGCATGGGACCTAAGCATGCACTGAATGACACATATTTGATTTTTCAACCAATTTGTATGCACCAGAGCATGTCCATGTATTTTAATTTTGAATTGTGCACGTGAAATGGCTAGAAAACCAGTTTAATGTATAAAATGTCTAAACTAACCCTGAATAATTCCAATTTTTTTACGACACACATACAGTTGCATGTTCACTACAGATAAAAGGTCTAGCAATTCAAATAGCGTCCATTGCCGCTGTGACCCCATTTTGTAATTCAAATCAAGTATATCCCACACAGTTTATTATCACCAACTTTGTGAGATGTAGTACAAAATATCTTGGAGCACCGTCGGTGTATAGTACGCCTATGGCTTACGCAAGAAGGTGTGTCGGCTATAGTCCACAGCCGGTGTGTGAAGCACACTAGCTCACTCCCCAAAAACTCCCACCTCTGCATCCCTCGCAATCTCGAAAATATATACCGCGTGGAAGGTTTTAATGTTTGATAGCACACGATTAGTATGTGCCGACCATGTGCGATGTCTGTTACTCCCACTCTGCTTCAGTCCCTTGATTCAAATTTTCAGTAGCCACAGCATTTTAATCCCGCCTCTGCATCCCTCGCAATCTCAAAAATATTTGCTCGCCCTTAATCCAAATTTTCAGTAGTCCCGCCTTGTTACTCCCGCCTAGTAAAATTTTCAGTTGCCGCGATATTTCCTCAAACACAGCCTTGTCCCCCTCCCTCCACACACACACCCCAAAACCTCCACTCACACAGACACACACAACCCTGGAAACCCTTGGTAGATCGCCGCCATCGCCGATGTCTCCATCCTCAACCTCTGCATGTGTGCCGGGGAGCTCAAGGAGCCAATGGCCAAAAAGAGGTTTATCGCAGCCTTTTCACCCGACGCTGGCAAGGTGGCCGCCGATGTGCCCCCGTCGTCCTCCGCGGGCCCGATCCGCCCGCCGCCGCGCCCCTACGCCAGTTCGAGGACGTCCCCGTCCTCCCTCGGACCCGGCAACCGACGAAGTCCTACCTCGGTGTCCGGCAGTGGCAGTGGGGGAAGTGGGTTACCAAGATTACAGATCAAGAGACCCACACCCGCCGGTGGCTTGGTAGCTTCCACACGGCCGAGCTCGCGTTCATGGAGTACGACCGCTAGCAGGTCCGCTACCATGGTGCGGCGGCTAGGCTCAATTTCCCCTTCGGCACATGTCCGGTCCACGTCGTTCCGCCAGAGCCAGGGGTGGTGATCTCGGCTATGGCGCGGGAGGACCGCGAGGCATGGGAGTGCCTCGAGGCCAAGGCCTCCGATGAGGCCTACATGCAAGTGCTCCCCCAGCAGCACCCGGAGCTTGTGGAGGCGGAGCGGGCGATCTTTGCCGGCACGGAGGGCGGCGAGGTTATCACGCTCTCCTCCGATGACGGGGTCGAAGGCGGCGAGGATGGCAGCATGGAGGGCGGTGAGGTTATCGCGCTCTCCTATGATGACGAGGTTGAAGGCGCGGCAACGGCGGCGCGGAAGGCATCGAGGTGGGCCCCAAGGACGAGGAGATCGACGCCGACGAGTGGAGGAGTGCCTTCCCCAACGACCCCAACAACGGTACTGGCCCGGACCCGGCTCGCGGCACACCGTACATGACGAGGAAGGATTGGCTCGACCTCTACTTTGATCGAAAGTAGTTTAGCTTAGTTTAAATTCATGTTTTATGTTCGGCTATGCAAAACTATCTATGTTTATGTTTGAATGCATGCTACTTTCGGTTGAACCTGCTTTGAACTTGATCAAATTGAAGTTTACAACCTTAAGTTTAGGGGATCGACTAGAAAAGGCCAAAAATTAAAGTTTACAACCATAAGTTTAGGGTTTTAATCCTTTAACTTTTTAAGGATCGCCTAGAGATGTCCTTATGACTTGTTTATTTCAGTTCTTCACAATGTGATGCTCTATATGTGCAACTATTTGCCGTGCAGTTCAATTTCATCAATAACAGTTTCAACAATACCACTATGAATTACGATATTTGGTTGTTGTTAAGGATATTGCAGTTAACATGCCTTTTCGTTTTTCAATTGTTGTTTAGCAACATGCATTGTACTGAATGACTAAATATGCAATCCCAGGATACATAGCAACAACGAAGAGTGTTACCTTAATGTTCTGACGATGTCTAGATATACAAGTAATAAAATTTTATATAATGGGATGGATGGAGTGTTGTACTACATCATTTTTCAATTGTTGTTTAGCTTCTAATATTAACTTGGTGCTTTTAGGAACATATATCATTGCCAAAGATCCACACTTCGACCCTTTCTGCGTGCAGGCAATGAGATATTCATGAACCAGCATCAAGTGAGGAAACTGATAAAGATTGTTATTAAAATGGGTCAAAAGATGTCAATCGAACTATTTGTTTACACTTTATGCAAGACAATAGTGAACTGCAAGATGGTAAGTAACAACCATGTAGCCTTCTTTTTACTGCCCGTAATGAGTTGTGTTACATGAAAATATCTGAATCTTTTTTCTTTTGCAGTGGATCTTGAAGCGGTTTACTCAAGATTACCTCTCAAACTACATGATTGGCGGCCGACCATCGCAAGGGGTTGGACTAGAGTCTTGCATGCCTTCTGCATCCAGGAGAGCACAATAGGGCCATTCCGCTTCACCTTGTTCATCAACTAGAATGTCCATCGCCTCTTTCTTTACCATCTGTAATAGTACAAGTATAGAACCCTGGTACATCATTCTTTATTTGGTGCTTATGTAATTCTTAAACATATGTACCTGTGAATCGAATAATGCATTGGTTGTTTGAACCTGATGGATATGAATAAAGCTATAGCCTACTTTCAAGTTTAAATTAGGTACATTTTAAATAGCAGCAATTAAATTAGGGTGAAATTATGTTGTGCAGGTCATTACGGCACACCCAGTTGGTAAAACACAAACGTTTGCGATATACACCATAATCCGAGATGGTTCACAGAGAGGAAACATGTGCAAGCATGCACATAGTTGCCGTTTGCAAAGCGTGTGTGATGTCAGACACTATAACATATGGTGCAGGAAAACTAAATGTTTGTGATTGTCTACCCATCGTACACGGTTTATAATCATAAAATGTTTGTGATGTGCCAGGCATCGTAAAACTCCCGTGCCTAGAATCTGCCTGGAAAACTCCCGTGCCTGGAATCTGCCTGGTTTTAGGCAAAACCACAAAACTCTGACTGTGATGGCAATGCGGGCATAAACAACTAGCAAGGATGAAGCGTTTGGGATATTCGATATATCGGAAATGGTTATATAGGGACAACTGTATGCATCAAGGCTCCCTATCCCCGACGGTTTCTGGGTCGTGTGGGAAGGACCCCCCTAGCGCCCACACTCACTTGGCGAGGGTTCCAAATGTCGTCGCGGAAAGGGGTTAAAAACCGTTTGTTTAGGACCGACGTGCACCTGTGTCGTAATCCCTTTCTTTTCCCTCTCCTCAGGAAGCGGACCGGGATAGCAGGAGGGCAAAAGGAGTGCCTAGGCGAGGTACGAGCAGCAGAAGACACCAAGAGAATGTCCCAGCGGCCGCCCAGAAGAGGGCTGGTGATGACGGTGCCAGGGAAGAAGCCGGAAGATGAGGCAGTTGGCCGACAATACGAGACGAAGGCATCGATGCCATTGTACTCTGACTTGACGGCCCGCCACCCGCCTTCTTCGTCTTCTCGAGCCTTCTAGCGCCAGCCGCCAGAAGCGCCGGCCCCAAGCAGTTCAAGGAGCTGTCTCGAGGAGCCGCCGCCAAGAACTCCCTCCCCCCCCCCCCACGACAAGTCACTCTGCCGGGGAGAAGGCCAGGTGCAGATGGTGATGCTGTCGGCCTCGCCTAGGGATGGGGCGTCCGAGTCTAGTCGGACCCATCCCCATCGTCCTCCCCACCGGTCCCCTCCTCGTCGCCATTGCTCGAGGAGGAGCTCTCGTCGTTGGTCGAGCTCTCCGTGCAGCACCTTAACATGTGTCCCGAGCGCTCGAAGACCTTGACGGAAAGCAGGTCGCTCTCCACTAATTTGAAGTGGAGAACGTGCCCCTTCATCAAGCAGTGGGCGCGTGCGAAGGTTTTCCAACCCCGACGAAGGAGCATTACATGAGGGACGGGGAACCTTGTGTTCACCCACATGTCGCTGATACGTCTCCAACGTATCTATAATTTTTGATTGCTCCATGTTATATTATCTTCTGTTTTGGACATTATTGGGCTTTATTATTCACTTTTATATTATTTTTGGGACTAACCTATTAACTGGAGGCCCAACCCAGAATTGATGTTTTTTGCCTGTTTCAGAGTTTCACAGAAAAAGAATATCAAACGGAGTCCAAACGGAATGAAATCTTCGGGAACGTGATTTTTGGAACGAACATGATCCAGAGGACTTGGACCCTACTTCAAGAAATCAAGCAGGAAGCCACGAGGTAGGGGGCGCGCCTATCCCCCCCCCCAGGCGCGCCCTCCACCCTCGTGGGCCCCATGTTGCTCCACCGACGTACTCCTTCCTCATATATATACCTACGTATCCCCAAACGATCAGATACAGAGCCAAAAACCTAATTCCTCCGCCGCAACCTTCTCAGACTCCACGCCGATCCCATCTTGGGGCCTGTCCGAGTTCACGGAAGGGGCATCAATCACGGAGGGCTTCTACATCAACACCATAGCCTCTCCGATGAAGTGTGAGTAGTTTACCTCACACCTTGGTCCATAGTTATTAGCTAGATGGCTTCTTCTCTTTTTGGATCTCAATACAATGTTCTCCCCCTCTCTCATGGAGATCTATTCGATGTAATCTTCTTTTGCGGTGTGTTTGTTGAGACCGATGAATTATGGGTTTATGCTCAAGTTTATCTATGAACAATATTTGAATCTTCTGAATTATTTTATGTATGATTGGTTATCTTTGCAAGTCTCTTCGAATTATCAGTTTGGTTTGGCCTACTAGATTGATCTTTCTTGCAATGGGAGAAGTGCTTAGCTTTGGGTTCAATCTTGCGGTGTCCTTTCCAAGTGATGAGGGGCAGCAAGGCACGTATTGTATTGTTGCCATCGAGGATAACAAGATGGGGTTTTTTATCATATTGCATGAATTTATCCCTCTACATCATGTCATCTTTCTTAAAACATTACTCTGTTCTTATGAACTTAATACTCTAGATGCATGCTGGATAGCGGTCGATGTGTGGATTAATAGTAGTAGATGCAGGGAGGAGTCGGTCTACTTGTCTCGGACGTGATGCCTATATACATGATCGTACCTAGATATTCTCATAACTATGCTCAATTATGTCAATTGCTCAACAGTAATTTGTTCACCCACCGTAAAATACTTATGCTCTTGAGAGAAGCCACTAGTGAAACCTATGGCCCCCGGGTCTATTTTCCATCATATTAATCTTACAACACTTTGTTATTCCCGTTGCTTTTATTTTACTTTGCATCTTTATCATAAAAATACCAAAAATATTATCCTATCATATATATCAGATCTCACTCTCGTAAGTGACCGTTTAGGGATTGACAACCCCTTATCGCGTTGGTTGCGAGGATTTATTTATTTGTGTAGGTGCGAAGGACTTGCGTGTAGCCTCCTACTGGATTGATACCTTGGTTCTCAAAAACTGAGGGAAATACTTACGCTACTTTGCTGCATCAGCCTTTCCTCTTCAAGGCAAAACCAACGCAGTGCTCAAGAGGTAGCAAGAAGGATTTCTGGCGCCGTTGCCGGGGAGGTCTACGTAAAAGTCAACATACCAAGTACCCATCACAAACCCTTATCTCCCGCATTACATTATTTGCCATTTGCCTCTCGTTTTCCTCTCCCCCACTTCACCCTTGCCGTTTATTCGCCCTCTCTTTTTCGTTCACCTCTTTTTCGCTTGCTTCTTGTTTGCTCGTGTGTTGGATTGCTAGCTTGTCACGATGGCTCAAGATAATACCAAATTATGTGACTTTACCAATACCAACAACAATGATTTCATTAGCACTCCGATTGCTCCTCTTACCGATACTAAACCTTGTGAAATCAATGTTGCTTTGTTGAATCTTGTTATGAAAGATCAATTCGCCGGCCTTCCTAGTGAAGATGCCGCTACTCATCTAAATAGCTTCGTTGATTTGTGTGATATGCAAAAGAATAAAGATGTTGACAATGATATTGTTAAATTAAAGCTATTTCCTTTTTCGCTTAGAGATCGTGCTAAAGCTTGGTTTTCATCTTTTCCAAAAAATAGTATTGATTCTTGGAATAAGTGCAAAGATGCTTTTATCTCTAAGTATTTTCGTCCCGCTAAGATTATCTCTCTTAGAAACGATATTATGAATTTTAAGCAACTTGATCATGAACATGTTGCACCAGCTTGGGAGAGAATGAAATTAATGATATGTAATTGCCCTCATGGTTTGAATTTGTGGATGATTATACAAAAAAAATATGCCGAATTGAATTTTGCTTCTAGAAATCTTTTAGATTCGGCCGCAGGAGGCACTTTTATGGAAGTCACTTCAGGAGAAGCTACTAAACTCCTAGATAATATTATGGTTAATTATTCTCAATGGCACACTGAAAGATCTACTAATAAAAAAGTGCATGCGATAGAAGAAATTAATGTTTCGAGTGGAAAGATGGATGAACTTATGAAATTATTTGCTAGTAAGAGTGTTTCTTCTGATCCTAATGATATGCCTTTGTCTACTTTGATTGAGAATAATAATGAATCTATGGATGTGAATTTTGTTGGTAGGAATAATTTTGGTAACAACGCATTATAGAGGAAACTTTAATCCTAGGCCTTATCCTATTAATTCCTCTAATAATTATGGTAATTCCTACAACAATTCTTATGGAAAATTTAATAAGATGCCCTCTGAATTTGAGACTAGTGTTAAAGAGTTTATGAATTCGCAAAAGAATTTCAGTGCTTTGCTTGAAGAAAAATTGCTTAAAGTTGATGAATTGGCTAGGAACGTTGATAGAATTTCTCTTGATGTTGATTCTTTGAAACTTAGATCTATTCCACCTGAGCATGATATCAATGAGTCTCTCAAAGCCATGAGAATTTCCATTGATGAGTGCAAAGAAAGAACCGCTAGGATGCATGCTAAGAAAGATTGCTTTATAAAAGCGTGTTCTTCAAATTTTTATGAAAATAAAGATGAAGATCTAAAAGTTATTCATGTATCCCCTATTAAATCTTTTTTTTGCAACATGAATCTTGATAATGATGGGACTGAATATGATCCACCTTTACCTAGAAGGTGTTCCAAAAATTCGGAGTTTTTAGATCTTGATGCTAAAATTGATAAAAGTGGGATTGAAGAGATCAAAACCCTAGATATTAATAAACCCACTATTTTGGATTTCAAGGAATTTAATTATGATAATTCCTCTTTGATAGATTGTATTTCCTTGTTGCAATCCGTTCTAAATTCTCCTCATGCTTATAGTCAAAATGAAGCTTTTACAAACATATCGTTGATGCTTTGATGCAATCTTATGAAGAAAAACTTGAGTTGGAAGTTTCTATCCCTAGAAAACCTTATGATGAGTGGGAACCTACAATTAAAATTAAGATTAAAAATCATGAATGCTATGCTTTGTGTGATTTGGGTGCTAGTGTTTCCACGATTCCAAAAACTTTATGTGATTTGCTAGGTTTCCGTGATTTTGATGATTGCTCTTTAAACTTGCACCTTGCGGATTCCACTATTAAGAAACCTATGGGAAGAATTAATGATGTTCTTATTGTTGCAAATAGGAACTATGTGCCCGTAGAATTTATCATTCTTGATATAGATTGCAATCCTTCATGTCCTATAATTCTTGGTAGACCTTTCCTTAGAACGATTGGTGCAATTATTGATATGAAGGAAGGGAATATTAGATTCTAATTTCCATTAAAGAAATGCATGGAACACTTCTCTAGGAAGAAAATAAAATTACCATATGAATCTATCATGAGAGCCACTTATGGATTTCCTACCAAAGACGGCAATACCTATATCTATCCTTGCTATTATGCCTAGCTAGGGGCGTTAAACGATAGCGCTTGTTGGGAGGCAACCCAATTTTATTTTTAGTTTTTTTCTTTTTGCTTCTATTTAGGAATAAATATTTGATATAGCCTCTGGTTAGATGTGTTTTTATGTTATAATTAGTGTTTGTGCCAAGTTAAACCTATAGGATCTTCTTGGATGATAGTTATTTGATCTTGCTGCAATTTCCAGAAACTTTCTGTTCACAAAAATAATTGTTAAAAATCACCAGAACGTGATAAAATATTGATTCAAATTGCTGCTGATCAATAAACAAATTTCCTAGGTCTTCCTAGTTTGGCTGATTTTTTGGAGTTCCAGAAGTTTGCGTTAGTTATAGATTACTACAGACTGTTCTGTTTTTGACAGATTCTGTTTTTCGTGTGTTGTTTGCTTATTTTGATGAATCTATGGCTAGTAAAAGATTTTATAAACCATAGAGAAGTTGGAATACAGTAGGTTTAACACCAATATAAATAAATAATAAGTTAATTACAGTACCTTGAAGTGGTCTTTTGTTTTCTTTCGCTAACGGAGCTCACGAGATTTTCTGTTAAGTTTTGTGTTGTGAAGTTTTCAAGTTTTGGGTAAAAGATTTGATGGATTATGGAACAAGGAGTGGCAAGAGTTTAAGCTTGGGGATGCCCATGGCACCCCAGGATAATCTAAGGACACCAAAAAGCCAAAGCTTGGGGATGCCCCGGAAGGCATCCCCTCTTTCGTCTACTTCCATCGGTAACTTTACTTGGAGCTATATTTTTATTCACCACATGATATGCGTTTTTCTTGGAGCATCTTGTATGATTTGAGTCTTTGTTTGTTAGCTTACCACAATCATCCTTGCTGTACACACCTTTTGAGAGAGACACACATGATTCAGAAATTAATAGAATTCTCTATGTGCTTCACTTATATCTTTTGAGCTATATATTTTTTTCTCTTGCTTCACTTATATCTTTTAGAGCACGGTGGTGGATTTGTTTTATAGAAACTATTGATCTCCCATGCTTCACTTATATTATTTTGAGAGCCTTAAAATAGAATGGCAATTTGCTTGAATTAATATCATGAGAAATTTGATGCTTGATAATTGTTTTGAGATATAAAGGTGGTAATATCATAGTTGTGCTAGTTGAGTAATTGTGGAATTGAAAAATACATGTGTTGGAGTTTGTGATTCCCGTAGCATGCACGTATAGTGAACCGTTATGTAACAAAGTCGGAGCATGAAGTATTTGTTGATTGTGTTCCTTTGTGTGGCGGTCAGGATCGCGCGATGGTTAACTCCTACCAACCCTTCCCCTAGGAGCATGTGTAGTAGTACTTTGCTTCGAGGGGTAATAAATTTTTGCAATAAGTATATGAGTTCTTTATGACTAATGTGAGTCCATGGATTATACGCACACTTACCTTTCCGCAATTTCTAGCCTCTTCGGTACTGCGCATTTCCCTTTCTCACCTTGAGAGTTGGTGCAAACTTCGTCGGTGCATCCAAACCCCGTGATATGATACGCTCTATCACACATAAACCTCCTTATATCTTCCTCAAAACAGCAACCATACCTACCTATCATGGCATTTCCATATCCATTCCGAGATATATTTCCATGCAACTTTCCACCACTTCATTTATCATGACATACTCCATCATTGTCATATTGCTTTGCATGATCATGTAGTTGACGTTGTATTTGTGGCAAAGCCACCGTTCATAATTCTTTCATACATGTCGCTCTTGATTCATTGCATATCCCGGTACACCGCCGGAGGCATTCATATAGAATCATATTTTGTTCTAAGTGTTGAGTTGTAATTCATGAGCTGTAAGTAAATAAAAGTGTGATGATCATCATTATTAGAGCATTGTCCCAAGTGGGGAAAGGATGATGGAGACTATGATTCTCCCACAAGTCGGGATGAGACTCTGGACTAAATAAAAAAAGAGGCCATAAAAAAAGAGAGAAGGCCCAAATAAAAAAATGAGAGAAAAAGAGAAGGGACAATGTTACTATCCTTTTACCACACTTGTGCTTCAAAGTAGCACCGTGATCTTCATAATAGAGAGTCTCTCATTTTGTCACTTTCATATAATAGTGGGAAATTTCATTATAGAACTTGGCTTGTATATTCCAATGATGGGCTTCCTCAAATGCCCGAGGTCTTCGTGAGCAAGCAAGCTAGATGCACACACACTTAGTTTCTTTTTGTGCTTTCATACACTTATAGCTCTAGTGCATCCGTTGCATGGCAATCCCTACTCCTCGCATTAACATCAATTGCTGGGCATCTCCATAGCCCGTTGATTAGCCTCATTGATGTGAGACTTTCTGTTTTTTGTCTTCCCACATAACCCCTACCATTATACCTTATTCCACCATAGTGCTATATCCATGTCTTGCGCTCATGTATTGCGTAAGAGTTGAAAAGGCTGAAGCGCGTTAAAAGTATGAACCAATTGCTTGGCTAAAACCGGGGTCGTACATGATATGAATATTTTGTGTGGGGAAGATGGAGCATAGCCAGACTATATGATTTTCTAGGGATAACTTGCTTTGGCTATGTTACTTTGATAAGACATAATTGCTTAGTTAGTATGCTTGAAATATTATTGCTTTTATGTCAACATTAAACATTTATCTTGAATCATATAAAATCTGAACATTCATGCCACAATAAGAAGAATTACATTGAAATTATGGTAAGTAGCATTCCACGTCTAAAATTCTGTTTTTATCATTTACCTACTCGAGGACGAGCAGGAAATAAGCTTGGGGACGCTTGATACGTCTCCAACGTATCTATAATTTTTGATTGCTCCATGCTATATTATCTTCTGTTTTGGACATTATTGGGCTTTATTATTCACTTTTATATTATTTTTGGGACTAGCCTATTAACCGGAGGCCCAGCCAGAATTGCTATTTTTTTTTGCCTATTTCAGAATTTTGCAGAAAAAGAATATCAAACAAAGTCCAAACGGAATGAAACCTTCGGGAACGTGATTTTTGGAACGAACATGATCCAGAGGACTTGGACCCTACGTCAAGAAATCAAGAAGGAAGCCACGAGGTAGGGGGCGCCCCTACCCCCCAGGCGCGCCCCTAATTCCACCGCCGCAACCTTCTGTACCCACGAGATCCCATCTTGGAGCCTGTTCAAAAGCTCCGCCGGAAGGGGCATCAATCAAGGAGGGCTTCTACATCAACACCATAGCCTCTCCGATGAAGTGTGAGTAGTTTACCTCAGACCTTCGGGTCCATAGTTATTAGCTAGATGGCTTCTTCTCTCTTTTGGATCTCAATACAATGTTCTCCCCTCTCGTGGAGATCTATTCGATGTAATCTTCTTTTGCGGTGTGTTTGTTGAGACCGATGAATTGTGGGTTTATGATCAAGTTTATCTATGAACAATATATGAATCTTCTGAATTCTTTTATGTATGATTGGTTATCTTTGCAAGTCTCTTTGAATTATCAGTTTGGTTTGGCCTACTAGATTGATCTTTATTGCAATGGGAGAAGTGCTTAGCTTTGGGTTTAATCTTGCGGTGTCCTTTCCAAGTGACAGTAGGGGCAGCAAGGCACGTATTGTATTGTTGCCATCGAGGATAACAAGATGGGGTTTTTATCATATTGCATGAATTTATCCCTCTACATCATGTAATCTTGCTTAAAGCGTTACTCCGTTCTTATGAACTTAATACTCTAGATGCATGCTGGATAGCAGTCGATGTGTGGAGTAATAGTAGTAGATGCAGGCAGGAGTCGGTCTACTTGTCTCGGACGTGATGCCTATATACATGATCATACCTAGATATTCTCATAATTCTGTCAATTGCTCAACAGTAATTTGTTCACCCACCGTAAAATACTTATGCTCTTGAGAGAAGCCACTAGTGAAACCTATGGCCCCCGGGTCTATTTTCCATCGTATTAATCTTCCAACACTTTGTTATTTCCGTTGCTTTTATTTTACTTTGCATATTTATCATAAAAATACCAAAAATATTATCCTATCATATCTATCAGATCTCACTCTCGTAAGTGACCGTGTAGGGATTGACAACCCCTTATCGCGTTGGTTGCGAGGATTTATTTGTTTGTAGGTGCGAGGGACTTGCGTGTAGCCTCCTACTGGATTGATACCTTGGTTCTCAAAAACTGAGGGAAATACTTATGCTACTTTGCTGCATCGCACTTTCCTCTTCAAGGGAAAACCAGCGCAGTGCTCAAGAGGTAGCAGTCGCCATTGCAACACCCCTTCGTGTGAAGCCTTAGCCACGACGGTTGGTCGATCTTCAGCACCCTCGCGAACGCCTTTGGAAGGCGAAGGCGGCTACATGGCGGCTCGCGCAACTGCAAGATGAACTCCAGCGTTGTGTCTCCGACACGGCCGCTCGACGAGGCAGGAGGAGATGGTGGCAGAGCAGGTGGCGTCGCGGGTGTCCCCTTTCCACGCCCACCTCTGCCTCGACCACCTCGCAGACCGCGACCACGTCTGGCACCTCCACCTTGAGTGTCTGGCTCTTCCTTAACCGCCGCGGCTCTCTGGCGGGAGGAAGATCTAGTTGCCTTTGTAGAAGGACGGTCGCGGCCGCGCCCTCTCGGCATGGTGATAGATGGAGAATGGAGAAGAAGAGAAGACGTGAGAGGATGCCTCTCCTCCTCCTCCTGAACCCCTGTTTATAGCCAAATAAAGAAGGCTGAAGACTGGCTCTGCACCTCTGAAGAGCCCTTTCTAATCTGGCTCATTAAAGCAGCTGGCAACGAGCAAGGTCGCCAACCGCCCTCCCCGCGCCAATCAAAGGCGCATGGCTATCGGCCATGGCGCGCCTTCCCATATCCCATGCATCCGTCACCCCCCCGCGCCATGCATGCAGCGTACGTGGCGAAAAAGGCGGGCCTGGTGGGAAACGTGGAATGGCGGCTCCAAGATTCAGGAAGGCAACGAGGGTAAATGAGCAGCGCCCCTGCGGTTTCCTCTTTTTTATGGGGAAGACGTGGGCCGCCTCTTTACTATTCACCACGGGGTGAGCAAGCATGCTGCGGTCACTCCAGGCACGACCCTCACGTCACGCACTCAATGCGGGTCGTGGGTAAGCGCAACTGGCGAGGGAGTTACCACAGTTAAAACTCTGCCACGCATGTCCGCGCACCGTTCTGGGCCTGGCCCAACAACACCTTGCGCTTATGTGTGGCCCAGGCCTGGGGGCTCCTATCGGTGTACAAAAGTAGGGGCCCTTTCTGTACCCCTTTACTTGTGCACGGACAGTCGTAGCCACACCCACGGCCACGCTTGGCGAAGCAGAGGAAGGAAAGATACAAGGCTGCTGAGGCGGCACTCGAGCCAGAAGCACGAAGAGCAAAGGGACAAGGTGAGCCTACCCCGACAAGACCCTTGCCGGGGCGGCCTACATGGCCCCGGCAAGAGCCTTGCCGGGGCAATTTGCCCAACACTAGCAAGGCCACCACCCTTGAGCCTGAGAGTTCCGACACCATCGACAATGTCAGGACCAAGGGTCGGGAGCGCCTGCATGGTAGCACGTGATATCTACTACACAACCTTCTTCTTGTAGACGTTGTTGGGCCTCCAAGTGCAGAGGTTTGTAGGGCAGTAGCAAATTTCCCTCAAGTGGATGACCTAAGGTTTATCAATCCGTGGGAGGCGTTGGATGAAGATGGTCTCTCTCAAACAACCCTGCAACCAAAGTGCAAAGAGTCTCTTGTGTCCCCAACACACCCAATACAATGGTAAATTGTATAGTGCACTAGTTCAGTGAAGAGATGGTGATACAAGTGCAATATGGATGATAGATATAGGTTTTTGTAATCTGAAAATATAAAAACAGCAAGGTAACTAATGATAACAGTGAGCACAAACGGTATTGCAATGCTTCGAAACAAGGCCTGGGGTTCATACTTTCACTAGTGCAAGTTCTCTCAACAAGGATAACATAATAGATCATATAACAATCCCTCAACATGCAACAAAGAGTCACTCCAAAGTCACTAATAGCATAGAACAAACTAAGAGATTATGGTAGGGTACGAAACCACCTCAAAGTTATTCTTTCCGATCAATCCATTAGGCTATTCCTATAAGTGTCACAAACAGCTCTAGAGTTCGTAGTAAAATAACACATTAAGACACAAATCAACCAAAACCCTAATATCACCTAGATACTCCAATGTCACCTCAAGTATCCACGGGTATGATTATACGATATGCATCATACAATCTCGGATTCATCTATTCAACCAACACAAAGAACTTCAAAGAGTGCCCCAAAGTTTCTACCGGAGAGTCAAGACGAAAACGTGTACCAACCCCTATGCATAAGTTCACAAGGTCACTAAACCCGCAAGTTGATCACCAAAACATACATCAAGTAGATCACGTGAATATCCCATTGTCACCACAGATAAGCACATGCAAGACATACATAAAGTGTTCTCAAATCCTTAAAGACTCAATCATATAAGATAACTTCAAAGGGAAAACTCAATTCAATACAAGAGAGTAGAAGGGGAGAAACATCATTAAGATCCAACTATAATAGTGAAGCTCGCGGTACATCAAGATCATGCCACATCAAGAACACGAGAGAGAGAGAGAGAGAGAGAGAGAGAGAGAGAGAGAGAGAGATCAAACACATAGCTCTTTGGTACATACCCTCAAATTTCGAGGGTGAACTACTCCCTCCTCATCATGAAGAGCACCGGGATGATGAAGATGGCCACCGGTGATGGATTCCCCCTCCGGCAGGGTGCCGGAACAGGGTCTTGATTGGTTTTTGGTGGCTACAAAGGCTTGCAGCGGTGGAACTCCCGATCTAGGTTATATTTTGGAGGTTTGGGGATTTATAGGAGAGGTTAGCAGTAAGAACAAGTCAGGGGGGCCCACGGAGAGTCCACAAGGCAAGGGGGTGCGCCCTAGGGGGATGGGCGCGCCCTCCACCCCTATGGGGCCCACAGGACTCGGTAACTCTTCGTTCCAGTATTTTTTATATTTTCCAGAAAAAATCTCCGCTGATTTTCAGCGCATTCCGAGAACTTTTATTTCTGCAGAAAAAAAAACACCACGTTCTGCTGAAAAGACCGTCAGTCCGGGTTAGTTCTAGCCAAATCATACCAAAATCATGTAAAAAATATTATAAACATGGCATGAATACATCAAAAAGTATAGATATGTTGGAGACGTATCATCATGCAGATCTTTGTGAAGACCAAAGTCCTGCAAGCCTAGATGAGGACCAGAAGACGAAGACCCCCGGCAAGATCTTGCCGGGGACGATCGTAGACCCCCGGCAAGACCGTTGCCGGGGACGCCCTTGAGATCCCAGCAAGGCCCTTGCCAGGGCGTCATGAGGCCGGGCTGTGCCCAAGACTGCCAGAGTTTCGCTGCCTCAAGACTCAGCCCGACGTGGCGGCCCGCCCGCCAACTAGGTGAGCACCTGCATGGCAGCATGCAGCTTCTAGGCGAGCTAGCCAAGCACCTACATGGTGGCATGCAGATCTTCGTGAAGACCCTGCCACCTCACCAGCTCAGTAGCCAACCAGCCAGCGTGGCGCTGCATGCCTCGTCAGCTCGGACGCGCGTCAGAGCAAGGCGAGGCGGCGACGGACGGGACAAGCCTCTTTGACGTCCCCGATAAAGCAAGAGGGCACATCGGTAGTGCATTAAATGCGTTTGTCCTATGGAGCCAAGCGATATAATTGTACACTGTACATACTTTCCACCTCCTATGTGCCACTGTGGCAACCCCTTTGACATATATAAGGAGGCCCGAGGCGTACTGAGGAAGGATTTGGACTTTTTGGACTGGGCATGCATCGCAGCTAGTTCAAGAGCTCAAGAACACTAAATACACACAAAGCAGGACTAGGGTTTTACGCATCGTTTGCGGCCCGAACCTGGGTAAAAATCCCCCAGTGTTGATCTTCTTGACCCGCTCTTTGCGCAGCCCCATGCCCCGCCAACCATAGTAGGGATTCCCTGTGATCCCATAGGTGTCGTTCCTGAGCCCCGACAGAAAGCATCATGTGGCGGGGAAAGACCAGGCATATATGGCCATGCAAATATATTTGACCATGAAATATTATTGTTGACAATTGTCTCTATGAAGACTATATGACAATTGAGTATGTGGAGCTCTTACTTAGACTTTGTTGAAAATAAGTTGAATTGCAATTGTTTGGTGATTAAGAACATAGGTTGTTAAGTTTCAAGAGAATGCATTGTTTGAACCATAACATGTGAATAGATGGCTACTTTATCAACATGAGTTTTTATGAGAAAGAGTTGGTGTTTGTAATGCTAGGAAAAGTGATTGAATTATCATTGATCAAATTTATGCACTATGCTAGCATTCACACTTTATAAATTATTGTCTTTTTATCATTTACCTACTCAAGGATGAGCAGGAATTGAGCTTGAGGATGCTGATACGTCTCCAACGTACCTATAATTTATAAAAAATTCATGACATTTTTATTACAATTTTGTATGGTTTCAGTGCACTTTTATATTATTTTTATGGACTAACTTATTAATCTAGTGCCCAGTCCGAATTCCAATTTTTTGCATGTTTTTTGTTTCTCAGGATTACCATACCAAACAAAGTCCAAATGAAATAAAAATGCAAGAAGATTTTTATGGAATATATCTGATATTTGAGAGGAAGAATCAATGTGAGGTGGACCTCGAGGGGCCCATAAGCCACATGGGTGCGGCCTACCCCCTGGCCGCGCCCAGATGGCTTGTTGGCGCCTCCAAGGTTGGTTGATGCCCTTCTTTTGCAACAACAAAGAGAGTATCCAGAAAAAAATACCCTCAAAATTTCAGCCCAATCGGAGTTACGAATCTCCGGGAATTGAAGAAATGGTTTTCGGCCAGAAACGGGGTCATAGAAACAGAAGGAAAGAGAGAGAGAGAGAGAGAGAGAGAGAGAGAGAGAGAGAGAGAGAGAGAGAGAGAGAGAGATTCAATCTCGGAGGGGGCCCTCGCCCCTTTGGGCACCATGGAGTCCAAGGAACAGAGGGAGAACCTCTCAGCATCTAGGCGGAGACCATGGAGGAGAAAGCCAGAGGAGGAGCCTCTCTTCCCCTATCTCTTGGTGGCGCCGGAGTGCCGCAGTGGGAACCATCACCGCGGTGATCGTCCTCATCAACATCACCTTCTTCATCACCTCCCCTGTCTCTTTTCAACAGTCTACTCTCCCGCATCTGGCTGTAATCCCCTACTTGAACATGGTGCTTTATGCCACATATTATTATCCAATGATGTGTTGCCATCCTATGATGTTTGAGTAGATTTCTTTCGTTCTTTGGGTTGATTGATGATCTTGACTGGTTTGAGTTGTATGTTTTATTTTGGTGTTTTCCTATGGTGCCTTCCGTGCCGCGCACACATGGGGGATTCCCGCTGTAGGGTGTTGCAATACGTTCATGATTCGCTTATAGTGCGTGGCTAGAGTGACCGAAGCTTACACTCAAGTAAGGGGGTTGTTGCGTATGGGAGTTAAGGGGACTCGATAGCTATGGTTGGGTTTACCTTAATGACTTCTAGTAGTTGTGGATACTTGCTAGAGGTCCAATCGTAAGTTCATATGATCCAAGTACGAAAAGTATGTTAGCTCATGCCTCTCCCTCATATAAAATTGTGATAATGTGATTAACGATCTTGATAACAGTTTCCTAGGACAATTCCGCACACCGATCCATCATTATTCCACGCTCGCTATTTGCAATACATATATTCCAACTTTATTTAGGCATCACTATTTTTATATTTTAGCTCTCCGATATAATGCAAAGCTATCCCCTTCATACCCACAACGTAGTTTTATTTCTCGTTTCTATATGAAAGCAAACACTTGGTGTACGTAGAGTCGTATTAGTGGCAGATAGGACTTGGAAGAATATTAATCTTACCTTTATCTCCTTGTGGTTTCAGCATTCCATACTTATCACTTCCATCTTTGCAAATTTCTATGATGATTCCTGGCACTTGGGGATTATTGGCGGGGAGGTTCGAGCATTTGTATTTCTGATTGAAATCCTTGAGTGTTGTTATAATCGCATGCGCGTGATGGTTAACTCCTACCAACCAATTCCCTAGGGGCATGCGAGTAGTACTTTGCTTCGAGGGTTAATAGGCTTTTACAATAAGTATGTGAGTTCTCTATGACTAATGTGAGTCCACGGGTTCTACACACTCCTACCTTTCCACAATTTGCTAGCCTCTTGGGTACCGTGCTTTGCCCTTTCTCACCTCAAGAGTTGGTGCAAATTTCGCCGGTGCATCCAAACCCCGTGGTATTATACGCTCTATCACACATAAGCCTCCTTATATCTTCCTCAAAACAGCCACCATACCTACCTATTATGGGATTTCCATAGCCATTCCGAGATATATTGTCATGCAACTTCACTTCCACCATTCCGTTTTCCTGACATATGTTTCCATTGTCATATTGCTTTGCATGATCATATAGATGACAAGATATTTGTGGCTCAGACACCGTTCATCATTACTGTACATGTTATGCTAGATCATTGCACATCCTGGTACACTGCCAGAGGCATTCATATAGAGTCATATTGTTCTAGTTTTATCGAGTTGTAAGTAAGTAGAAGTGTGATGATCATCATTATTAGAGCATTGTCCCAGTGAGGAAAGGATGATGGAGACCATGATTCCCCCACAAGTAGGATGAGACTCCGGACGAAAAAAAAGAGAACAAAAATGATCCCAAAAAATGAGAGAAAAAGAGAAAAGGGGCAATGTTACTATCCTTTTCCACACTTGTACTTCATAGTAGCACCATGTTTTTCATATATAGTCTCCTGAGTTAGCACTTTCATATACTAGTGGGCCTTTTTCGTTATAGAACTTGGCTTGCATATTCCGATGATGGGGTTCCTGAAAGTGCAACTAATCCAAGGGTGGTTTTGGTAATTCTTAACATCATATAGCTCATTGAACTAATACTCTTTCAAGATGATCATTTCAGAAAGTTCAATGATTGGCATGGCATGGACTATAGATTCGGACCCCTCAAAATGCTAAGGACACATATTGGCTCAAGCTCAAGACTCTACATTTTCATTTTAGTGACCCAAGATCACATTGAGTCCATAGGAAAAGCCAATACTATTAAAAGGGGATTAGGTGTTGCTTAATGGCTTGCTTGCTCAAAATGCTTAGTGATATGCTCCAAAAGCCCTCAACCACTTTCTCATATCCACATATTTCCCGAACCAAAAGTCAAACTCGGCCCCACCGATTTGATCAATCCGGCGCCACCGAGTTCATTTGATATAGCCATTGCCAGAAACCCTAATCAGTTTGATCTCACCGATAGGGATCTCGGTCTCACCGAGATGGGATTGCAAACTCTCTATTTCCCTTCGTAACGTTTCGGTCTAACCGAGATGAGTGATTGGTCCCACCGAGTTCGCAATGCAAACTCTCTATTTCCTTTTCGTAACATTTCGATCTCACCGAAATGAGCGATCGGTCCCATCGAGTTTGTCTGACCAACTCTCGGTTTGCCTATTACAGAAATCGGTCTCACCGAGTTCATGTGATCGGTCTCACCGAGATTACATTATTCCCTAACCCTAATGAAATTGGTCCCACCGAGTTGACATGTCGGTCCCACCGAAAATCCTAACGTTCACATTTTGAACTAAATCGGTCACACCGAGTTTGAGTATTCGGTGTCACCAAGTTTGGTAAATTGTGAGTAACGGTTAGATTTTGTGTGGAGGCTATATATATCCCTCCACCCTTCCTCCATTCATGGAGAGAGCTATCTCAACGTGCCTACACTTCCACCATTCCTTTTTTGAGAGAGAACCACCTACTCATGTGTTGAGACCAAGATATTCCAATCCAACCAAAAGAATCTTGATCTCTAGCCTTCCCCAAGTTGCTTTCCACTCAAATCATCTTTCCACCAAATCCAAATCTGTGAGAGAGAGTTGAGTGTTGGGGAGACTATCATTTGAAGCACAAGAGCAAGGAGGTCATCATCAACACACCATCTATTACCTTTTGGAGAGTGGTGTCTCCTAGATTGGCTAGGTGTCACTTGGGAGCCTCCGTCCAGATTGTGGAGTTGAACTAAGGAGTTTGTAAGGGCAAGGAGATTGCCTACTTCATAAAGATCTACCCAAGTGAGGCAAGTCCTTCGTGGGCGATGGCCATGGTGGGATAGACAAGGTTGCTTCTTTGTGGACCCTTCGTGGGTGGAGCCCTCCATGGACTCGCGCAACCGTTACCCTTCGTGGGTTGAAGTCTCCATCAACGTGGATGTACGATAGCACCACCTATCGGAACCACACCAAAAATCTTCATGTCTACATTGCGTTTGCTCCCTCCAAACTCCTCCCCTTTACCTTCACATGCAATGATTTACATTCCGCTGCTATACTCTTAGGCTTGCATGTGTAGGTTGATTGCTTGACTTGTGCTAAGCTGCTAAAATCTGCCAAGACTTAAAATTGGGAAAAGGCTAGATTTGTATTTGGTCAAGTAGTCTAATCACCCCCCCTCTAGACATACTTTTGATCCTACAAGTGGTATCAGAGCTTTGGTCTCCATTTGCCTTGATTTCCATATCTTTGGTGATCATAGCCTTGGTTTCACAACCTAGGAGAGTATGGCGTCTAGCGAGGGAAATTACCACCGTAGAGGTCCTTACTTTGATGGTACTAATTTTGCTAGTTGGAAGCATAAGATGAAAATGCATATTCTTGGACATAAACCCTCCGTTTGGGCTATTGTGTGTATTGGCTTGCAAGGTGAATTCTTTGATGGGAGAGAACCAAACCGTGAAGCTACCGCAGAAGAGTTGAAGATGCTGCAATACAATGCCCAAGCTTGCGATATCCTCTTCAATGGATTGTACCCCGAAGAATTCAACAAAATCAGTCGTCTTGAGAATGCAAAGGAAATTTGGAATACTTTGATTGATATGCACAAAGTTACCGACTCCGTTAAGGAATCCAAATTGGATGTGCTTCAAAGTCAGCTTGACAAGTTCAAAATGGAGGATGGTGAAGGTGTCGCTGAAATGTACTCTAGGCTTGCTCTCATCACAAAGAAGTGAAGAGATGGCCGACAAATTCATCATCAACAAGATCCTAAGAGCCTTGGATGGAAAATATATACAGTGTGCACATTGATCCAAATGATGCCCAACTACAAAGATCTCAAGCCAACCGCAGTCATTGGTAGAATTTTTGCTCATGAGATGTCACTCAAGGATAAATAAGAGCTTCACAACAAGTCAAGTGGTGCTTACAAAGCCTCATGTGATGCTCCTACATCATCAAGTGAGAAAGAAGCCTTCAATGAGGAATTGAGCCTAATGGTGAAGAACTTCAACAAGTTCTACAAGAGTAGAAGCAAGGAAAGAAGTTCCAAGTCAAGGTCCTACAATGACAAAAGATCTTCTAGTCGTGAGCGTAATTGCTACAATTGTGGAAGACCCGGACACTACTCCAATGAGTGTACGGATCCGTACAAAAGAAGATAAGACTCACCTAAAAGGAGAAGTAGAAGAGAAGAATCACCTCCAAGAGAGAGAAGGAGTAGAGATGATCGTTATGAACGAAGAACCTCTCGCAGAAGCAAGGATTCGAAAAGGAAGGACAAGTCATCAAGGAGCTACACAAAAGGAAGACATCAAGCTCACGTTGTTGAATGGGTATCCGCCTCCGAATCTGACCATCACTCCGAGAGAAGTTATCACTCCGACCTAGAATATACTCAAGATGAAGGTGTTGCCGGTCTAGCACTTGTGTGAACCAACTCCTACAAAATATTTGACTCACGAAATGAAGGAATTGGAAGATGCTTCATGGCTAAAGGCCCAAAGGTATCACACCCTGAGTATGTTGATTTCAATAGTGATGAAGATGATTTGCTAGGTGATGATGATTTACTTGTTGACAACTCTAGTGATGAAAACTATGATGAACTTGCTATTAATCATGCTAATCAAGATAAAACAAATGACGAGGATAAGAAGGAGATTGAGCGTCTAACTAAAGAACTAAACACTCTTAAGTTAGCTAATGAAACCACCTTAGAAGATCATCGAGAGCTTTTAAAGACTCATGAGAAGCTACGCTTTGAAAAGCTCAACCTTGAGCAAGAGCATGGGTTCCTAAAATCAATCAATGATGATCTTTGTAAGAAAAGTTCTTCTTACATTGCCAAGCATTTACTCTTGTCTACTTACATGCCACAAGTAAAATCTAGTAACAAGAGCAAGAAAGATTCTTCTTCTAGTAGTAACAATAACCATGTTATATCCAATGTTGTTGCTTCTAGTAGTTCTCTTGATTCCACTAATGATTCTCTTAGCCAAGTTACACTTGAGCAAGAAAATAGCTTATTGAAGGGAATTATAGAGAAAGGTGTTTACAAGAGCCTTGCCGGAAGTAAGCAATTCGAGGAAATTGTACGCAAGCAAGGAAGGCACCGTAAGAATCAAGGTGTTGGTTTTGAATGAAAGTTCAATGCCAATTGAGTTGAGTGGGAAGAAGATCAATACCCCAAGACGAAGTTTGTTCCTCAACAAGAGAAGTATGATTCTACTTCTTTCAAGGGGACACAGGCTCAAGATGATCTTCCACCACAAGACCACAAGCAAAAAGGCAAGGGCAAGCTTCAAGAGGAGATTGATGCATTTGAAGAAGCTCCCAAGGCCTTGGTCAAGTGGGTTCCCAAGACTACATCAAGTTCTACTTCATCAAGTATGACCAAAACTCCAAGGATTCCCATCAAGTTGATGTGGATCCCGAAGAAGAAGAACTAGAGAGTTCTTGAGGGTGACTCTGCCAACATACTTCACTCATATCATTTTGGCAAGAACAAGTGCAAACAACTTCCACATATTGCACTAGTTCAAGGAGTCTCAAACCCTCTTGTTGGTAAGACATGGGACAAGGTAACCCAATGCTTTCATGGACACCATCTCGTGTGAACTTCACTCTATGTCTATGGATATCCTTGTTTGTTCCTTGTGGGACTAACCCGTATAGGTATTAAAAGTGCAACTCACTCCAATGGATTGCTCCAAATTATATACATCGACATTGAGCATCCACATCTTCAACATCTACATGAAGTCATCATCGACAAACCCAAGGTTAGTTCATCCCTCTTAGGGGGGATATCACATCTAGGGGGAGCTTTACTCTAAGTATTGAGCTAAAGCAACTCTAATGGTGTGAACACAACAATGCTTTATGTAGAAGTGGTAACCCCACTTGTTCTTAAACGATGAGTATGACCTATGGTAGATGCTAGAGTGTTTGTGCATGTTTTGCCACATATTTCATCTGCCATTTTATTGTGTGAGCATGTTGATTGCATATATTTTTCATTCGAGGACATCCATTTGTTGGTTTGATTGTTTGGCTCTTTTTCTTTTGCCAAATGGATGGACAATAATGCCTAAGAACTTTCTCCAGCTATCTTTGATTTTCTCGTCTCAAACTCTATTCATGCTACATCACAAAGTTTGATCAAGTCAGATTCGAACCCTCTGGGTGAGGAGCACTCAGAGTCACCGATTCATCATAGACTTAAACTTCCAAAACCTCTTTGTGCATTTCAGTCTGACCGGTTCATCCTTTTTTGTCATACCGAGTTCACTGAGTTGATCCAGGTTTTCAATATCGGTGCAAGAACCATTCGGTCACACCGAGTTGCAGTAACTGCTTGTGATTCTGCATCTCGGTGCCACCGAGTTGTTCCACTCAGTCACACCGACAGGGTCAGGATATATATACCGACAGATCAAAATTTGGAACTCCAAAACCTTTCGCCCGCGCGTGTCCTGCTCTGCCGACTCGGGTCTTTGGATTGTCCTCTCGTCGCCAATGACCTCCCGCCGCTGGTCTCCGTCGCCGTCAACGGAAATCTACACCGTCGTTGCCGCCGTAGCAAGCTCATCACCAAGTTAGGGTATGAGTTTGAACCTTTGTGCAATTCTTACCTCTGATTCTTAGCACAAAGTCAATGCCATGTTTCTGACCACGTATGAGATCATCCTATCCAATAAAAACTTCCTTTAGATTAGTTCTGATTCAAAAATTTAGGGTTAGGTTTTCGCCGAACTCATCTCGGACCGACCGAGTTGTGGAAGTCGGTCTCACCGATTTGGCTTAGGACATTGCACTTGTAATTTTTGGTCTGACCGAAACTTGCAAATTGGTGTGACCGAGTTCAACTCTCAGTGAAACCCTAGAAATCTCGGAGCCACTGAACTGTGTCTCAGTTTGACCGATTCCACTAGTTTAGACTCCAAAAGTTGCATCGGTGTCACCGAGTTTAACAAATCGGTAGCTCCAAAATGCTTTCTGTGGAAAACTAAAACTAAGTTTTTGACTCATTTGTTTTGCAAAATCTCTGCACTTTGTGATGCTCATCCACTCTATCTCATCTATAACTATTCACGGGTAAGCTTTCAGTTTGTAGTGTCAGACATGTCAGATCAGAGTGATAGCCAGAACAAGTCTGAGGAGCAGGTGAATCTGAGTGAGGGTACTAGTCCCTCTGGCAGTTATGATGAAGGCAGTAGAAGTACTCCTAGCAACCTGCCTAATGCTGCTACTAGGCAGAGGAGGAAGAGAAATTCTGAGTCTAAAGATGAAGATTATATTGCTGCTGAGGAGGAGGTCAGCTCCAAGAAAAAGGTTGACAAGAAAGAATTTGGCACAACTGCATCTACAAAGCCTGCTTTGAACAAGAAGGCTGATGCAGAGAGGGTGCTCATGTCAAAGGCCAGAGCCTCCACTCTTGAAACTTCCAACTCAACTGGTGGAGAGGCTACTTGTGAGGGCAAGAAGAGAAAGGAAAGGGTCAAGAAGACCATGGCCAGAGTCATTGGAAAACCCTCAATGATGAATCATTCTGATGAGGAAGAAGAAGAGGATGCTACACCAGCACCCAAAGCTCAAAAGCTGATGGGGGATGCCATCAAGTCTGGGGCTGCCCCTTCAAAGCCCAAGACTGCCCCCAAAGCTTCTGCTCCAGCCCCCAAGACTGCACCAAAGAGGAGCACAAGGAACATACCAGATGCTGAAAAGAACAAGGCCCCAGTGCCTGAGATTGAAGAAGAAGAAGAAGAAGATGCTGAAGCCCAAGTGCTTAGGAAGCTCAAGCTCAGGATCCCTGACCATGATGACAATCAACCAGTGGCAGAAAATATGGAAGTCTGAGAAGATGCAGGACTCAGATTATGGAGAGAATCAGATCCATATGCTATGTGGAGAAGGACTGCTATGGATTATAGGTTTCACACCAAGGAGCAGCAGGACTTCTATGAGACTATTCTATTGGACAAGAAACCCGTAGTATGTGACATGAAGTGGGCAGACTGGAAGTACATCGGCAATAATCAAGATCACTTCCCAGGAGTGCATGAAAGTTTCAGACTATGTGGAGTAGACACTTTTGTGGGTTAGAAACTCACCAAGTCGAATGATGAGCTCATTATGCAATTCTACTCTACAGCTCATTTATATCCTGATGAAAGGATTGTATGGATGTCTGGAGGTACAAGGTACCAATCAACAGTTGCTGAGTGGGCCAAGCTGATTAATGCCCTTGCAGAGCTTGAGGATGACATAGATGTCTATGCCAAGAAGAAGAAAGATCACAACTCCATGGCCAACATGTGTAAGGAGATTCCTGACAAAGCCTTGGAGACTCACAAGATGGGATTTTTGTATTATCTATTGTCTGGACTGTGCACTGTTAACACCATCTTGAGGCATGCCTTGTTGCCCAAATCAGGGGATTATAGGATGATCAGAGGTCACTCCATAAATTTGCTGCAGTTGTTTGATGTGCCCCAGAAGTTTAAAGTGATGAGTTTGATTATTGAGACAATCAAGAGGACAGCAGCAGAACAGAAGAGATCATGTGGGTATGCTCCACACATCCAGATGCTCATCAACTCCAAGACGGGGACAGGCACATACTTTTTGGACAAGGAATATATCCCTTGAGGCCTGACTTTGAGGACAACACAGTTTTCATGAATGATCAAGATCCCACATCTGTAGAGGCTCAAGAGAAGAGGGAGAAAGCAAATGCTGAGAAGGCAGCAAAGATGCCAAGTGTTGAAGAGGCTTCACAAGTTTTCCTCAAGTCTAAGCAAGATCAACTTGGATATCTTATTCAAGCAACTTTGAGGATTGAGAAAGGGTTGGCCACCCTGACTCAGAATCAAGAGAGCCTGGAGAGGATCATTGGAACAAAGTTCTAAGATCTTGACTTAAAGGTGACATGGATGCAAACAGCTGTTGAGCAACTCCAGGAAGAAGCCGAAGAGAGGAAAGGGAAAGCTACCACAGATGCCTTTCAGAGAGTGCCTAGGGCACAGAGATCTGTAGCAGTGCATGTGACAGACACACGAGCTACTACGTCAGCACCTGTATCCACAACTTCATTTGCCCCTCCGGTTGCAACTCCTCCAGCTCCAACAACTTCAACAGATGCATTCGTCCTTGGAGTCCTCTTGACGCCACCTCCCGAAGATCAAGCCTAGAGAGATGCATAGCACTATGCATTTTCGAGCTTTTTGGTCAATTGTTGCCAAAGGGGGAGAAAGTGTATAGATCATAGGCTTCAAGAGAGAGATATTTGCTTCTTTTTGCCTCATTTGCTACTTGTTTAATAATTTTTGTGTTCTTGCTTGGATGATAATCTATGCTTATGTGTGTGAGATACTTGTATGATCATGTGTTTGATCATATCATACCTTAATGCATGTGCTTGAATGATGCTATTATTTATCTCTCAGGTATGATCATTCACTTTGCCTTGGTGATGAGTGCATATTTCATATTCTATCATTTTGAGCGCTCCACCAAGATGTATGTGACATGGAAGAGTAACCCATGATCCTAATCGATTGTGCATTTGCATTCAAAAGCAAATTTTAAATAATGCACAAATTTAGGGCGAGCTCTTGCTTATCACATACTTCTCAAAGCAACGATATATTTCAATCTTATTATCTTTTGTCAAATCTTTGATCTATATGCTGTCATCAATTACCAAAAAGGGGGAGATTGAAAGTGCAACTAATCCCTGGGTGGTTTTGGTAATTCTTAACAACATATAGCTCATTGAACCAATAGTCTTTCAAGATGATCATTTCATAAAGTTCAATGATTGGCATGGCATGGGCTAGAGATGTGGACCCTTCAAAATGCTAAGCACACATATTGGCTCAAGCTCAGGACTCTACATTTTCATTTTAGTGATCCAAGATCACATTGAGTCCATAGGAAAAGCCAATACTATTAAAAGGGGATGAGGTGTTGCATAATGGCTTGCTTGCTCAAAATGCTTAGTGATATGCTCCAGAAGTCCTCAACCACTTTCTCATATCCACATATGTCCCAAACCAAAAGTCAAACTCGGCCCCACCGATTTGATCTATCCGGCGCCACCGAGTTCATTTGACATAGCCATTGCCAGAAACCCTAATCAGTTCGGTCTCATCAATATGGATCTCGGTCTCATTGAGATGGGATAGCAAACTCTTTGTTTCACTTCGTAACATTTTGGTATAACCGAGATGAGTGATCGGTCCAACCGAGTTCACAATGCAAACTCTCTGTTTCCTTTTTGTAACGTTTCGGTCTCACCGAAATGAGCGATCGGTCCTACCGAGTTTGCCTGACCAACTCTCTGTTTGCCTATTATAAAAATCAGTCTCACCGAGTTCATGTGATCGGTCGGATTATGTTATGCCCTAACCCTAATGAAATCGGTCCCACAGAGTCGACATGTCTGTCTGCTACCTCTTGAGCATGCGTTGGTTTTCCCTTGAAGAGGAAAGGGTGATGCAGCAACGTAGCGTAAGTATTTCCCTCAGTTTTTGAGAACCAAGGTATCAATCCAGTAGGAGACAACGCACAAGTCACCTAGTACCTGCACAAACAATCAAGAACCTTGCAACCAACGTGATAAACGGGTTGTCAATCCCTTCACGATCACTTGCAAAAGTGAGATCTAATAGAGATAGTAAAATAAATATTTTTGGTATTTTTGTTGTATAGATTGGAAAGTAAAGAATGCAAAATAGTAAACGAGATGCGATGTAAATAAAAGAGATATAATATAACAGGAAATAGACCCGGGGGCCATAGGTTTCACTAGTGGCTTCTCTCAAGATAGCCTGTATTATTATGGGTGAACAAATTACTGCCGATCAATTGATAGAAGATATCTAAGGCAATGATCATGAATATAGGCATCACGTCTGTGTCAAGTAGATCGAAACGATTCTGCATCTACTAATATTACTCCACACATTGACCGCTATCCAGCATGCATCTAGAGTATTAAGTTCATAAGAACAGAGTAACACATTAAGCAAGATGACATGATGTAGAGGGATAAACTCAAGCAGTATGATATAAACCCCATCTTTTTATCCTCGATGGCAACAATACAATACGTGCCTTGGTGCCCCCATCACACCGGGAAAGGACACCGCAAGATTGAACCCAAAGCTAAGCACTTCTCCCATTGCAAGAAAGATCAATCTAGTAGGCCAAACTAAACCGATAATTCGAAGAGACTTGCAAATATATCAAATCATGCATATAATAATTCAGAGAAGAACCAAATAATATTCATAGATAATCTTGTTCATAAATCCACAATTCATCGGATCTCGGCAAACACACTGCAAAAGAGTATTACATCGAATAGATCTCCAAGAACATCGAGGAGAATTTTGTATTGAGAATCAAAGGGAGAGAAGATGCCATCTAGCTAATAACTATGGACCCGAAGGTCTATGGTAAACTACTCACGCTCATCGGAGAGGCAATGGTGTTGATGTAGAAGCCCTCCATGATCGATTCCCCCTCCGGCGGATCGCCAAAAAAGGCCCCAAGATGGGATCTCACAGGTACAGAAGGTTCCGGCGATGGAAAAGTGGTTTCCTGGCTCCCCCTGATGTTTCTAGGGTATAAGAGTATATATAGGCGAAAGAAGTACGTCGATGGAGCTACGAGGGGCCCACAAGGGTGGGGGCACGCCTACCCCCCTAGGCGCGCCCTCCTACCTCGTGGCTTCCTCATGGCGTTCCAGACTTCGACTCCAAGTCTTCTGGATTACTTTCGGTCCAAGAAAGATCATCGCGAAGGTTTCATTCCGTTTGGACTCCATTTGGTATTCATTTTCTGCGAAACTCTAAAATAGGAAAAAAATAGAAATTGGCACTGGGCCTCAGGTTAATAGGTTAGTCCCAAAAATAATGTAAAATATTATATTAAAGCCCATTAAACATGCAAAACAGATAATATAATAGCATGGAACAATAAAAAATTATAGGTATGTTGGAGACGTATCAAGCACCCCCAAGCTTAATTTCTGCTCATCCTCGAGTAGGTAAATGATAAAAACAGAATTTTTGATGTGGAATGCTACCAAACATAATTATCAATGTAATTTTTTTTATTGTGGCATGAGTGTTCAGATCCAAAAGACTCAAGAAAAAAGTTTAATATTGGCATAAAAACAATAATACTTCAAGCATACTAACAAAGCAATCATGTCTTCTCAAAATAACATGGCCAAAGAAAGCTATCCCTACAAAATCATATAGTCTGGGTATGCTCCATCTTCATCACACAAAATATTTAAATCATGCACAACCCCGATGACAAGCCAAGCAATTATTTCATACTTTTGATGTTCTCAAACTTTTTCAATCTTCACGCAGTACATGAGTGTGAGACATGGACATAACACGATAGGTGGGATAGAATGGTGGTTGAGGAGGAGACAAAAAGGAGGAAGATAGTATCACATCAACTAGGCGTATCAACGGGCTATGGAGATGCCCATCAATAGATATCAATGTGAGGGAGTAGGGATTGCCATGCAACAAATGCACTAGAGCTATAAGTTTATGAAAGTTCAACAAAAGAAACTAAGTGGGTGTGCATCCAACTTGCTTGCTCACGAAGACCTAGGGCACTTTGAGGAAGCCCATCATTGGAATATACAAGCCAAGTTCTATAACGAAAATTCCCACTAGTATATGAAAGTGACAAAATAAGAGACTCCCTATCATGAAGATCATGGTGCTACTTTTAGGCACAAGTGTGGAAAAAGGATAGTAGCATTGTCCCTTATCTCTTTATCTCTCTCTTTTTGTTTGGCTTCTTTGGCCTCCCCTTTTCTTTTTTTATTTCCTCACACAGGACAATGCTCTAATAATGATAATCATCACACTTCTTATTTTCTTACAACTCAATTCTTAGAACAAAATATGACTCTATATGAATGCCTCCGGCGGTGTACTGGGATGTGCAATGAATCAAGAGTGGCATGTATGAAAAAATTATGGATGGTGGCTTTGCCACAAACACGATGTCAACTACATGATCATGCAAGGGAATATGACAATGATGGAGCGTATCATAATAAACGGAACGGTGGAAAGTAGCATGGCAATATATCTCGGAATGGCTATGGAAATGCCATAATAGGTAGGTATGATGGCTGTTTTGAGGAATGGTAAATGGTGGATGAGGGAGTCCTGGATTAGGGGGTGTCCGGATAGCCGAACTATCACCGTTGGCCGGACTCCTGGACTATGAAGATACAAGATTGAAGACTTCGTCCCATGTCCGGATGGGACTTTCCTTGGCGTGGAAGGCAAGCTTGGCGATACGGATATGTAGATCTCCTACCATTGTAACCGACTGTGTAACCCTAACCCTATCCGGTGTCTATAAAAACCGGAGGGTTTTAGTCTCAGAGGACGAACAACAATCATACCATAGGCTAGCTTCTAGGGTTTAGCCTCTCTGATATCGTGGTAGATCCACTCTTGTACTACCCATATCATCAATATTAATCAAGCATGAGTAGGGTATTACCTCCATCGACAGGGCCCAAACCTGGGTAAAAACATCGTGTCCCTTGTCTCCTGTTACCATCCGCCTAGACGCACAGTTCGGGACCCCCTACCCGACATCCGCCGGTTTTGACACCGACATTGGTGCTTTCATTGAGAGTTCCTCTATGTCGTCAACCTTAGGCCCGATGGCTCATTCGATCATCGACAACGACGCGGTCCAGGGTGAGATTTTTCTCCCCGGACAGATCTTCGTGTTCGGCGGCTTTGCACTGCGGGCCAATTCACTTGGCCATCTGGAGCAGATCGAAAGCTACGCCCCTGGCCATCAGGTCAGATTTGGAAGTTTGAACTACATGGCCGACATCCGCGGAGACTTGATCTTCGACGGATTCGAGCCATAGCCAAGCGCGCCGCACTATCTCGATGGGCATGATCTAGCTCTGCCACGAGCGGTTCTCAAGGTCGCAGCGTCACTCCGACCCTTAGCTCGGAGCCGACTCCGCCGATCGAGGACGAGTGGTTGGACAACGCCGATCGAGGACGAGTGGTTGGACACCGCCCCGGGGGCTACGATCTCTATGGCGATTGAGCCGAACTCCATCCCTGTCCTTTGCGAGGACCGTGACTCCAAGGTGCCGGACTCCTCTCCGGACTCCGAACCCTCCGCGCCCCGGCTAATCGAATCTGATTGGGCGCCGGTTATGGAGTTCATCGCCATGACATCTTTCAGCTCTCGCCTTCAAATGACATCCTGAATTCACTAAAGTCTCTCTCTTTATCAGAGAGCCCTGGCCGGACTACGGTCGGGAAGGTTGGGATGCGGACGACGAAGAAATTCAACGCCCACCCACCACCCACTTTGTAGCCATCGCCGATGATTTAACCGACATGCTCGACTTCGACTCAAGACATTGACGGTATGGACGACGATGCCGAGACGACCAAGAACTAGCGCCACAGGCAATCGGAAGGCCACCTCGTCATACGACATATACATGGTGGACATCCCAAAAGATGGGAACGGCGATGGAACAACGGAGGATGACCCCTCCAAGAAGCAGCCCAAGCGCCAAGGCGCCGTGGCGCCTAAATCCCGCCACAAAGAAAACGGTGATTCCAAAGACGGAGATAATAACACCGGACAAAGGTCAAGACAACCCCTCCGAGGATTCAAAGCAAAGGAGGAGGGAGAAGCCAACCCTCACGATAGAGCGGCAGACAGGGAGGTGGAGGACGATAATTATATGCCTGCCTCTGAAGATGAGGCAAGCCTCGACGACGACGAATTTGTCGTGCCTGAGGACCCCACCTAACAGGAGCGTTTCAAACGCAGGCTTATGGCCACAGCAAGCAGCCTCAAGAAAAAGCAGCAGCAGCTTAGAGCTGACCAAGACCTGCTAGCTGACAGATGGACAGAAGTCCTTGCAGCCGAAGAGTAAGAACTCGAACGCCCCTCCAAGAGATACCCAAAACGCAGGCTGCTACCCCAATTAGAGGAAGCAGCACCCAAACCTACATCACCAGCGTATGATGCGGGCCGACTGCCACCCCTGCGGGTCAGCAACAGAGAGGCCTCTAGACCCTCCATTCAAGCTGCACCCCAGCGTCGCTCGAAAAGTACCAAGGCACGGGGAAACGCGCCAGACCTGCGAGACATATTGGAGGACAAGGCAAGGCAAACAAGATCGATCTATGGATCGCGTGGGCGCCCCACGACACGCGACGATAACCGTCACGCTGGATACAGCAATTCTGGCCGGGCCGAACACAGTAGACAAAGCTCATTTGAGCTGCGTAGTGATATAGCTCAATGTAGAGGCGCCGCACACCCACTATGCTTCACAGACGAAGTGATGGATCATCAAATCCCCGAGGGTTTCAAACCCGTAAACATCGAATCATATGATAGCACAACAAATCCTGCGGTTTGGATCGAGGACTACCTCCTCCATATCCACATGGCCCGCGGTGATGATCTACACGCCATCAAATACCTCCCACTCAAGCTTAAAGGACCAGCTCGGCATTGGCTTAACAGCTTGCCAGCAGAATCAATTGGTTGTTGGGAGGACCTGGAAGCCGCATTCCTTGATAACTTCGAGGGCACATATGTGCAACCACCGCATAATCGATGACCTCAGCCACATAATTCAGCAGCTAGAAGAATCGCCGCACAATTCTGGACACGGTTCCTAACCAAGAAAAATCAAATCGTTGACTGTCCGGATGCAGAGGCCCTTGCAGCCTTCAAACATAACATCCGCGACGAGTGGCTTGCCCGGCACCTAGGACTGGAAAAGCCAAAATCCATGGCAGCCCTCACAACGCTCATGGCCCGCTTTTGCGCGGGAGAGGACAGATGGCTAGCTCATAGTAACAACTTGACCAAAAACCCTGGTAGTTCGGATACCAAGGACAGCAATGGCAGGTCGCGTCGCAACAAGCACAAGCGCCGCATTAACGGCGATAATGCTGAGGATACAGCAGTCAATGCCGGATTCAGAGGCTCTAAACCCGGTCAGCGGTAAAAGCCGTTCAAAAGAAACACTCAGGGCCCGTCCAATCTGGACCGAATACTTGATCGCTCGTGCCAAATACATGGCACCCCCGAAAAACCAGCCAACCACACCAACAGGGATTGTTGGGTTTTGAACAGCGAGCAAGTTAAATGCCGAACTCAATGACAAGGGGCTGAATAGCGATGACGAGGAGGAGTCCCGCCACCGAATAATAGAGGATGTAAGGGTTTCCCCACAAGTGCGGATCAGGAACATGATATACGCAACCCACATACCCAAAAGGGAGCGGAAGCGCGGCGCTTAAGGGACGTATATGCGATGGAGCCAGTCGTCCCAAAGTTCAACCCATGGTCCTCCTGCCCGATCACCTTTGATCGAAGGGACCACCCCACTAGCATCCGCCACGGTGGATTCGCCGCATTGGTTCTTGACCCAATCATTGACGGATTTCACCTCACTAGAGTCCTGATGGACGGCGGTAGCAGCCTGAACCTGCTCTATCAGGATACATTGCGCAAAATGGGCATAGACCCCTCAAGGATTAAACCCACAAAGACGACCTTTAAAGGCGTCATATCAGGTGTAGAGGCCAACTGTACAGGCTCAGTTACACTCGAAGTGGTCTTCGGATCCCCGGTTAACTTCCGAAGCAAGGAGTTAATCTTCGACATAGTCCCGTTCCGCAGCGGCTACCACGCACTGCTTGGACGAACCGCATTTGCAAAGTTCAATCCGGTGCCGCACTACGCATACCTCAAGCTCAAGATGCCAGGCCCTCGAGGAGTAATCATGGTCAATGGAAACACCGAACGCTCTCTCCAAACGGAGGAGCACATGGCGGCCCTCGCGGCGGAGGTGCAAAGCAGCCTCTCACAGCAATTCTCGAGTCCGGCTATTAAACGTCCGGACACCGTCAAGCGTGCCCGGAGTAACCTACAACAAGACCGCCTGGCACGATCCGAGCACGCGTAGCAATCCGGCCCCAACCCCAGCCCTCGCGAAATCGCTGAAGCCAAGATTACGCTGGCATATAACTACGCCCGGAGATACCATGGGCATAAGGGAGGGGCACGACCACCAAGACGCCTGCACGCGGCTCAACCGCACTGTGGGCCCCTGATTGTGTCATTCTTTTTCTTATTTTCTCTTACTTTCAGGACTCCGTTTTCCGAAGCCCCGTCTGCACTATAATTGCCGAACTCACGATGCAACAGCCAGGAAGCGTAAAGCTACGCCGAGTGTCCGTGTGGTCTCTACTATGAGCATTATACCTATTTTACATACCATCCCGCAGCTTACCCCTGGAGGGGGACATGTTAAATAGTCCCATCCCTTGCTTATCGCACTATTTGTATCGTTCTACTTTCATTGCAGTACCTTTTTGAATAAACAATACATAGCTTTTGCCTATTGTTGCACTACTTTCTTTATCTATATATATGTTCATTCATGACATGTTGCACCCGTACACTTTGGTACGGCCAATACACCAGGGGCTTAAGTACCCCAAATATATGGTGTGATAAGTCCGAACACTTTCACAAGTGCGGCACCCCGAACTTATAGCATTATATGCATCGGCTCCGAATCATGTCTTGGGTCAATAGTTGGGTTTGCCCGGCTCCCATGTTTTGGTACCTTACGTTCCGTTTTATCGGCTAAGGTAGCGCTGGGAGAACCACTGCGATTGTGGCCCGGTTGAGCTGGGTTGAGCACCTCAGTGGAGAAAGCTAAAAACTGACCGTCATGATAGTGAAGGAAATATGCCCTAGAGGCAATAATAAAGTTATTATTTATTTCCTTATATCATGATAAATGTCTATTATTCATGCTAGAATTGTATTAACCAGAAACATAATACATGTGTGAATATATAGACAAACAATATGTCACTAGTATGCCTCTACTTAACTAGCTTGTTAGTCAAAGATGGTTATGTTTCCTAACCATGAACAAGGAGTTGTTATTTGATTAACAAGGTCACATCATTAGTAGAATGATCTGATTGACATGACCCATTCCGTTAGCTTAACACTTGATCGCTTAGTATGTTAATGCTTTCTTCATGACCCATACATGTTCCTGTAACTATGAGATTATGCAACTCCCGTTAACGGAGGAACACTTTGGTACTACCAAACGTCACAACGAATCGGGTGATTATAAAGGAGTATTACAGGTGTCTCCAAAGGTACTTGTTGGGTTGGCGTATTTCGAGATTAGGTTTTGTCACTCCGATTGTCGGAGAGGTATCTCCGTGCCTTCTCGGTAATGCACATCACTTAAGCCTTGCAAGCATTACAACTAATGAGTTAGTTGTGAGATGATGTATTACGGAACGAGTAAAGAGACTTACCGTAACGAGATTGAACTAGGTATTGGATACCGACGATCGAATCTCGGGTAAGTAACATACCAATGACAAAGGGAACAACGTATGTCGTTATGCGGTTTGACCGATAAAAGATCTTCAGAGAATATGTAGGAACCAATATGGGCATCCAGGTTCCGCTTATTGGTTATTGACCGAGAATGGTTCTAGGTCATGTCTACATAGTTCTCGAACCCGTAGGGTCCGTGACGCTTAACGCTTTCGATGACAGTTCACAATGAGTTTATAAGTATTGATGCACGAAGGTTGTTCGAGTCCCGGATGTGATCACGGACATGACGAGGAGTCTCGAAATGGTCGAGACATAAAGATTGATATATTGGAAGCCTAAGTTTGGACTTGAATGGTTCCGAGTGAAAACAGGATGTTATTTAACACCGGGGTTACGGAACCCCGGGGTATATGGGCCCTCATGGGCCTTGAGGGAGAAGGAGAAGGGCCGGCCAGGTGGGCTGCGCCCCTCCCCCTTCCAAATCCGAATCGGACACGGTGTGGGGGGGCGGCGCCCCTCCCCCCTTCCCCCCCCCCCAATCCTACCCCAACTCGGAGACGGGGGGGGGGGGAGTCCTACTCCCGGTGGGAGTAGGACTCCTCCTTGGTGCGCCTCCTCTAGGGCCGGCCACCTCCCCCTTGGCTCCTTTATATCACGGGGCAGGGGCACCCCAAGACACACAAGTTGATCTACGGATCTTTCCTTAGCCGTGTGCGGTGCCCCTTCCACCATATTCCACTTCGTCATATCGTCATGAGCTTAGGCGAAGCCCTCGCCGGAGAAGTCATATCGTCATGAGCTTAGGCGAAGCCCCGCGTCGGTGGAGCATCAACATCGCTATCACGCCCGTCGTCTTGACGGAACTCATCCCCGACACTTTGCTGGATCGGAGTCCGGGATCGCCATCGAGCTGAACGTGTGCGTAACTCGGAGGTGCCGTGACGTTCGGTGCTTGGATCGGTCGGATCGTGAAGACGCACGACTACATCAACCGCGTTGTTATAACGCGTCCGCTTTCGGTCTACGAGGGTATGTGGACGGACACTCTCCCCTCTCGTTGCTATGCCATCACCATGGTCTTGCGTGTTCGTAGGAAATTTTCTGAAATTACTACGTTCCCCAACAGTGGTATCAGAGCCTAGGTTTTTATGGTTTGATGTTATTTGCACGAGTAGAACACAAGTGAGTTGTGGACGATACAAGTCATACTGCCTACCAAAGCATGTCATACTTTGGTTCAGCGGTATTGTTGGACGAGACGATCCGGACCAACCTTACGCCAGACGCTTACGCCGAGACCGGTTCCCTCGACGTGCTTTGCACATAGATGGCTTGCGGAAGACTGTCTCTCCAACTTTAGTTGAACTGGTATGGCTACGCCCGGTCCTTGAGAAGGTTAAAACGGAGTCTATTTGACAAACTATCGTTGTGGTTTTGATGCGTAGGTAAGAACGGTTCTTGCTCAGCCCGTAGCAGCCACGTAAAACTTGCAACAACAAAGTAGAGGACGTCTAACTTGTTTTTGCAGGGCATGTTGTGATGTGATATGGTCAAGACGTGATGCTATATTTTATTGTATGAGATGATCATGTTTTGTAACCGAAGTTATCGGCAATCGGCAGGAGCCATATGGTTGTCGCTTATTGTATGCAATGCAATCGCGATGTAATGCTTTACTTTATTACTAAACGGTAGTGATAGTCGTGGAAGCATAAGATTGGCGAGACGACAACGATGCTACGATGGAGATCAAGGTGTCGCGCCGGTGACGATGGTGATCATGACGGTGCTTCAGCGATGGAGATCACAAGCACAAGATGATGATGACCATATCATATCACTTATATTGATTGCATGTGATGTTTATCCTTTATGCATCTTATCTTGCTTTGATTGACGGTAGCATTATAAGATGATCTCTCACTAAAAAATTATCAAGAAGTGTTCTCCTGAGTATGCACCGCTGCCAAAGTTCGTAGTACCCGGACACCACGTGATGATCGGGTGTGATAAGTTCTACGTCCATCTACAACGGTGCAAAACAGTTGCACACGCCGAATACTCGAGTTAAACTTGACGAGCCTAGCATATAACAGATATGGCCTCGAACACGGAGACCAAAAGGTCGAACGTGAATCATATAGTAGATATGATCAACATAGTGATGTTCACCGTTGAAACTACTCCGTCTCACGTGATGATCGGACACGGTTTAGTTGATATGGATCACGTGATCACTTAGATGACTAGAGAGATGTCCGTCTAAGTGGGAGTTTTAATATGATTAATTGAACTTAAATTTATCATGAACTTAGTACCGATAGTATTTTGCTTGTCTATGTTTATTGTAGATAGATGGCTCGTCTTTGTTGTTCCGTTGAATTTTAATGCGTTCCTTGAGAAAGCAAAGTTGAAAGATGATGGTAGCAATTACACGGACTGGGTCCGTAATTTGAGGATTATCCTCATTGCTGCACAGAAAAATTACGTCCGGAAGCACCGCTGGGTGACGAACTGCTGCAGATGCTTTGAGCCGAAGTTATGAACGTCTGCAAAGCAGAGCTGATGACTACTCTATAGTTCAAGGTGCCATGCTTTACGGCTTAGAACCGGGTCTTCAACGACGTTTTGAACGTCATGGAGCATATGAGATGTTCCAGGAGTTGAAGTTAATATTTCAAGCAAATGCCCGGATTGAGAGATATGAAGTCTCCAATAAGTTCTAAAGCTGCAAGATGGAGGAGAATAGTTCACAAGTGAACACATACTCAAAATGTCCGGGTATAACAATCACTTAATTCAGGGAGTTAATCTTCCGGATGATAGTGTCATTGATGTAATTCTCCAATCATCGCCACCAAGCTACCAGAGCTTCGTGATGAACTATAATATGCAAGGGATGACTAAGACAATTCTCGAGCTCTTCGCGATGCCGAAAAGTCATGGAGGTAGAAATCAAGAAAGAGCATCAAGTGTTGATGATCAACAAGACCACTAGTTTCAAGAAAAAGGGCAAAGGGAAGAAGAAGGGAAACTTCAAAAAGAACAGCAAGAAAGTTGCTGATCAAGAGAAGAAACCCAAGTCTGGACCTAAGCCTGAAACTGAGTGTTTTTACTGCAAGCAGACCGGACACTGGAAGCGGAACTGCCCCAAGTATTTGGCGGATAAAAAGGATGGCAAGGTGAACAAAGGTATATGTGATATACATGTTATTGTTGTGTACCTTACTAGAGCTCGTTGTAGCACCTGTGTATTTGATATCGGTTACATTGCTAATATTTGCAACTCAAAGCAGGGGACTACGGAATAGACGAGCACCGCAAAGGACGAGGTGACGATGCGCGTGGGAAATGGTTCCAAAGTCAATGTGATCGCGGTCGGCACGCTACCTCTACATCTACCTTCGGGATTAGTCTTAGACCTAAATAATTGTTATTTGGTGCCAAATTGAGCATGAACATTATATCTGGATCTTGTTTAATGCGAGGACGGTTATTCATTTAAATCGAGAGAATAATGGTTGTTCTATTTATATGAGTAATATCTTTTATGGTCATGCACCCTTGAAGAATGGTCTATTCTTGTTGAATCTCGGCGGTAGTGATACACATATTCATAATGTTGAAGCCAAAAGATGCAGAGTTGATAATGATAGTGCAACTTATTTGTGGCAATCGCCGTTTAGGTCATATCGGTGTAAAACGCATGAAGAAACTCCATCTTGATGGACTTCGAATCACTTGATTATGAATCACTTGGTACTTGCGAACCGTGCCTCATGGGCAAGATGACCAAAACGCCGTTCTCCTAACTATGGAGCGAGCAACAGATTTATTGGAAATCATACATACCGATGTTTGTGGTCCAATGAATGTTGAGGCACGCCATGGTATCGTTATTTCCTCACCTTCACAGATGATTTGAGCAGATATGGGTATATCTACTTAATGAAACACAAATCTGAAACATTTGAAAAGTTCAAAGAATTTCAGAGTGAAGTAGAAAATCATCGTAACAAGAAAATAAAGTTTCTACGATCTGATCATGGAGGTGAATATTTGAGTTACGAGTTTGGTTTACATTTGAAACAATGTGGAATAGTTTCGCAACTCACGCCACCCGAACACCACAGAGAAATGGTGTGTCCGAACGCCGTAATCGCATTTCTTTACTAGATATGGTGCGATCTCTGATGTCTATTTCCGATTTACCGTTATCGTTTTGGGGTTATGCTTTAGAGACGGCCGCATTCACGTTAAATAGGACACCGTCAAAATCCGTTGAGACGACGCCTTATGAACTGTGGTTTGGCAAGAAACCAAAGTTGTCGTTTCTTAAAGTTTGGGGCTGCGATGCTTATGTGAAGAAACTTCAACCAGATAAGCTCGAACCCAAATCGGAAAAATGTGTCTTCATAGGATACCCAAAGGAAATCATGGGTACACCTTCTATCCACAGATCTGAAGGCAAGATTTTCGTTGCTAAATTCGGATCCTTTCTAGAGAAAGAGTTTCTCTCGAAAGAAGTGAGTGGGAGGAAAGTAGAACTTGATGAGATAATCAGATCTGCTCCCTTATTGGAAAGTAGTTCATCACAAGAAATGGTTCCCGTGACAACTACACCAATTAGTGAAGAAACTAATGATGATGATCATGAAGCTTCGATCAAGTTATCTTTGAACCTCAGAGGGTCGACTGTAATAAAATACGCACCAGAGTGGTACGGTAATCCTATTCGGAAGTCATGTTACTTGACCATGGCGAACCTACAAACTATGAAGAAGCGATGGTGAGCCCAGATTCGCAAAATGGCTGGAAGCCATGAAATCTGAGATGGGATCCATGTATGAGAACAAAGTATGGACTTTGGTTGACTTGCCCGATGATCGGCAAGCCATTGAAAATAAATGGATCTTTAAGAAGAAGACCGACGCCGATGGTAATGTAACCGTCTACAAAGCTCGACTTGTTGCGAAAGGTTTTCGACAAGTTCAAGGGGTTGACTACGATGAGACTTTCTCACCCGTAGCGATGCTTAAGTCTGTCCGAATCATGTTAGCAATTGCCGCATTTTATGATTATGAAATTTGGCAAATGGATGTAAAAACTGCATTCTTGAATGGATTTCTAGAAGAAGAGTTGTATATGATACAACCAGAAGGTTTTGTCGATCCAAAAGGTGCTAACAAAGTGTGCAAGCTCCAACGATCAATTTATAGTCTGGTGCAAGCCTCTCGGAGTTGGAATAAACGCTTTGATAGTGTGATCAAAGCATATGGGTTTATACAGACTTTTGGAGAAGCCTGTATTTACAAGAAAGTGAGTGGGAGCTCAGAGCATTTCCGATATTATATGTGGACGACATATTATTAATTGGAAATGATATAGAATTTCTGGATGGCATAAAAGGATACTTGAATAAAAGTTTTTCAATGAAAGACCTCGGTGAGGCTGCTTACATATTGGGCATCAAGATCTATAGAAATAGATCAAGACGCTTAATTGGACTTTCACAAAGCACATACCTTGATAAAATTTTGAAAAAGTTCAAAATGGATCGTGCAAAGAAAGGTTTTTGCCTGTGTTGCAAGGTATAAGATTGAGTAAGACTCAATGCCCGACCACAGCAGAAGATAGAGAGAAAATGAAAGATGTTCCCTATGCTTCAGCCATAGGCTCTATCATGTATGCAATGCTGTGTACCAGACCGACGTATGCTTAGCTATAAGCTTGGCAGGAAGGTACCAAAGTAATCCAGAATGGATCATCGGACAGCGGTCAAGAACATCCTGAAATACACGAAAAGGACTAAGGATATGTTTCTCGTATATGGAGGTGACAAAGAGCTAGTCGTAAATGGTTACGTCGATGTAAGCTTTGACACTGATCCGGACGATTCTAAATCGCAAACCGGATACGTGTTTTTATTAAACGGTGGAGCTGTCGGTTGGTGCAGTTCTAAACAAAGCGTCGTGGCGGGATCTACATGTGAAGCGGAGTACATAGCTGCTTCGAAGCAAAGAAATGAAGGAGTCTGGATGAAAGAGTTCATTTCCGATCTAGGTGTCATACCTAGTGCATCGGGACCGATGAAGATCTTCTGTGACAATATCGTGCAATTGCCTTGGCAAGGAATCCAGATTTCACAAGAGGACCAAGCACATCAAGAGACGCTTCAATTCCATTCGGGACCAAGTCCAAGTGGGAGACATAGAGATTTGCAAAATACACACGGATCTGAATGTTGCGCACCCGTTGACTAAGCCTCTTCCACGAGCAAAACATGATCAGCACCAAGACTCCATGGGTGTTAGGATCATTACTTTGTAATCTAGATTATTGACTCTAGTGCAAGTGGGAGACTGAAGGAAATATGCCCTAGAGGCAATAATAAAGTTATTATTTATTTCCTTATATCATGATAAATGTCTATTATTCATGCTAGAATTGTATTAACCAGAAACATAATACATGTGTGAATATATAGACAAACAATATGTCACTAGTATGCCTCTACTTAACTAGCTTGTTAATCAAAGATGGTTATGTTTCCTAACCATGAACAAGGAGTTGTTATTTGATTAACAAGGTCACATCATTAGTAGAATGATCTGATTGACATGACCCATTCCGTTAGCTTAACACTTGATCGCTTAGTATGTTAATGCTTTCTTCATGACCCATACATGTTCCTGTAACTATGAGATTATGCAACTCCTGCTTACCGGAGGAACACTTTGGTACTACCAAACGTCACAACGTAATCGGGTGATTATAAAGGAGTATTACAGGTGTCTCCAAAGGTACTTGTTGGGTTGGCGTATTTCGAGATTAGGTTTTGTCACTCCGATTGCTCGGAGAGGTATCTCCGTGCCTTCTCGGTAATGCACATCACTTAAGCCTTGCAAGCATTACAACTAATGAGTTAGTTGTGAGATGATGTATTACGGAACGAGTAAAGAGACTTACCGTAACGAGATTGAACTAGGTATTGGATACCGACGATCGAATCTCGGGTAAGTAACATACCAATGACAAAGGGAACAACGTATGTCGTTATGCGGTTTGACCGATAAAAGATCTTCAGAGAATATGTAGGAACCAATATGGGCATCCAGGTTCCGCTTATTGGTTATTGACCGAGAATGGTTCTAGGTCATGTCTACATAGTTCTCGAACCCGTAGGGTCCGTGACGCTTAACGCTTCGGCGATGATGCTCACAATGAGTTTATAAGTATTGATGCACAAGGTTGTTCGAGTCCCGGATGTGATCACGGACATGACGAGGAGTCTCGAAATGGTCGAGACATAAAGATTGATATATTGGAAGCCTAAGTTTGGACTTCGAATGGTTCCGAGTGAAAACAGGATGTTACTGAACACCGGGGTTACCGGAACCCCGGGGTATATGGGCCCTCATGGGCCTTGAGGGAGAAGGAGAAGGGCCGGCCAGGTGGGCTGCGCCCCTCCCCTTCCAGTCCGAATAGGACAAGGAGAGGGGCGCGCCTTCCCCTTTCCCTCCCCAATCCTACTCCAACTAGGAGAAGGGGAGTCCTACTCCCGGTGGGAGTAGGACTCCTCCTTGGTGCGCCTCCTATAGGGCCGCCACCTCCCCTTGTCTCCTTTATATACGGGGCAGGGGCACCCCAAGACACACAAGTTGATCTACGGATCTTTCCTTAGCCGTGTGCGGTGCCCCTTCCACCATATTCCACTTCGTCATATCGTCATGAGCTTAGGCGAAGCCCTCGCCGGAGAAGTCATATCGTCATGGAGCTTAGGCGAAGCCCTGCGTCGGTGGAGCATCAACATCGTCATCACGCCCGTCGTCGACGGAACTCATCCTCGACACTTTGCCGGATCGGAGTCCGGGATCGCCATCGAGCTGAACGTGCGTAACTCGGAGGTGCCGTGACGTTCGGTGCTTGGATCGGTCGGATCGTGAAGACGTCACGACTACATCAACCGCGTTGTTATAACGCTTCCGCTTTCGGTCTACGAGGGTACGTGGACGGACACTCTCCCCTCTCGTTGCTATGCCATCACCATGGTCTTGCGTGTTCGTAGGAATTTTTTTGAAATTACTACGTTCCCCAACAGATAGGGCGAGAGCCGGTCGCTGTTCGATAGGTTTTTTCGGGTCCCTAAAGACTTATGCCGCTTAGAGCAAGGAGTCGGCATTGTCCGGCCAAAGGCGTGGATAGCGCCCCGAACTCGGTCTTCCGAATACTAGGGGCTTCGCCGAAATTTAAAATTATGGAATTCTATGGCTAAGTGAGAGTGTTCAAGCACTATAGTCCGGTTGCCTTGTTTGTTGCGTTGAGCGCCTCCCTCAAAGGACCCAAGAATGGGAACAAGAGCGCTCAAGTTTATCCCGAACACCCCAAAGACTGTGGCATGGGGGCTGAAGCCAACGACTTGCCATCTCTCAAATTTGATAAACGTCCGCACGTAAGGTAATATTTTAAATTCACAAGCGTTGCTTAAGCGCATATGAAAAAGTTTTCAGCGTCAGGGATAACAAATGCGAGTCTATTCAAAATTACATCTTTGGAGCATTCACCCGCTATAAGGCGGGCACCCTTCATGACGCCCTCATATTACATTTCGGGCTTGCGATGCTCCTTGCCCTTCGGTGGTTCGTCTGTCACAAGCTTCTCCGCATCCAGCTTGCCCCAAAGGCACTTTAGCACGGGCAAGGCCCGACGGGCACCTTCAATGCAGACGGAGCGCTTGATGACTTCAATCCATGGACAGGCGTCCACCAGCCGCCGCACTAGCCCGAAGTAGCTCCTAGGCATGGCTTCCAATGGCCACAGCCGAATTATGAGGCCCTTCATGGCCTGTTCGGCGACCTTGTGGAGCTCGACCAGCTGCTTCAGCTGGTCGCTCAGGGGCACCGGATGTTCGGCCTCAGCATACTGAGACCAGAACACCTTTTCCGTCGAGCTCCCCTCCTTGGCGCGGTAGAACACAGCAGCATCAGACACACTACGGGGCAGATCTCACTACTAGGAAAAGGGCTATAGATGGAATTGACACTAATGGCGCACCAGACATGTGGTGCGCCATTAGTATATACTAATGGAGCACCACCATATGATGCGCCATTAGTGTTGAAACTACTAATGGCGCACCCTGCCCACGGTGCGCCATTAGTACCAAATTTTTTTGAACTAGTGCCTGTCCAAACATACTAATGGCGCATTCTGCTGGTGGTGCGCCATTACTAGTTGTAACTAGTAATGGCGCACCAGTAAGGTGCGCCACTAATGTTTTTTATTATTGTTTTTATTCCTTTTTTGCAAAAGTACTAATGGCGCACCACTGGGGTGTGCCATTAGTAACCTGGATTACTAATGGCGCATTTGTTGTCTGGTGCGCCATTAGTAAGTGGGCAGCAACAAGATATTTTGGACAGCCTCTCCTCCCACACTCACTTTCTCCCCACTTCATTCTCTCCACCGCCTCCTCCTTGTCTCGGTGCCTCCTCTTTTTCACCTCATTTCCACCATAGATTCATTCAAATTAAGTGGTTAAGTTACCTTGTTTTGCTAGGTAAGTAAGGGGAGAAGCTATATTTATGTTGTTCTCCCTACAACAATGTGCACATGCACTTTTTATGGCCTAGCTAGATCTATGTATGTTAGTGGTGTTGCATATGTTTGTGGTGTTGCATATGTGTTTGTGTTTGGAGGTGTACCGTATTTGAAATGCGATAGTTGCCAATATTTTGCGGAATGTTGATTCATTTCCTTTTCAAGTAGAATTTTGGCATTAAGCCTTCTTTTGGTCCTATTTTTAGGGAAAGTCATGCCAAATTTTTCTTGGTTCTAAAATATCGTTTTGCTCTACCCATGACGACCATGGTCCGCACGGTGACCGAAGGCATCGTGAATAGGTTTTTGAGGTCCGCGAAGGCCGAGATGCTTCAAAAGAACGAGACGGAGATAAGATGTCCGTGTCGAAGATGCAAGCTGAATATCCTTATTATGAACCGGATTCGTGCAGGTGCGGGACCACCTGCTCTTGCGTGGTATCGTGGATGGCTATCGGTGGCAAGGTGATGAAGATGACTACGAAGTCGTCCATGGGGGCCGGGCAAGAAATGAGGAAGGGCAGCAAGACAATCACCGCGGCTCGGGGGGACGAGAAGACGAAGAATCCCCAGGAGATGATCACGACGGTGATGCTGTACACAGTCATCATGTAGAAGATGCAGGACATGATGATGATGCCGACGGAGCGTATTTACGCTGGACCATCGATGGGCTGGGTGTAGGACCCTCATATTCAAGAGCTGCTTCTCAAGCGGACGGATAACGCAAGAGCTGCCGCCGAGAGAAAGCCAAGATGGATCAACTTGAGTTAGACGCGGTTACTCCATTGTATGAAGGATGCAGGCCCGAGGATACCCGCTTGAAAGTAACGCTCATGGCTCGAGATGTAGGTAAAACACAAAATGACCGACGCATGCTTCGACGAGAACATGTCATTCTGGCACGAACGTCTTCCCAAGGGGAACAAGTGCCCGACCAGTTTGGAGGAGGCGAAGAAAATCGTGTGTCCTATGGATTTACCGCACGTGAAATACCATGTGTGCATGAACAATTGCATCATCGGGACGAGCACGCGGAGTCTACCATATGTCCGGTGTGCGGTGTCACTCGATACAAGAAGAGGAAGAAAGCTCCTCAAAAAGTGGTGTGGTACTTTCCGATCACTCCTCGTCTGCAGCGGTATTTCACGGATCCTAAGGTAGCAAAGCTCCTGCATTGGCACGCCGGATAGGGAGAAGAAGAAGCGAGAAGATGACGCAAATGATCCGGAGATAGATAAAAAGACAAGATGCTGAGTCACCCCTAAGGATGCGAGCCGGTGGCAAGCGTTGAACTTCGAATACCCAGAATTTGGGAACGATCCAAGGAACATCGTCTTTGGTAGCGAGCACCGATGGAGTCAATCCGCTTTGGCAGCCGTGAGAAGCACACATAGCACCTGGCCTGTGTTTGTGTGGATGTACAACCTTCCCCCCTGGTTGTGCATGAAGAGGAAGTACATTCACATGAGTATGCTAATTGAAGGGCCGAAACAACCAGGGAACGACATCAATATGTATCTGGGGTTGCTGAAAGAGGAGCTTGACACGCTGTGGAAAACGCCACCAATACGTGGGACGCCGCAGAGAAAGAATATTTCCCTATGAGAGCCGCACCGCTCACGACGGTGCACGACTATCTCGATTACGGATATCTTGCGGGCAGGTAGTCCACGGATTTTCCGGATGAGTAAGGTGCTTGGATGACACAACGTATCGCCTGCTAGTTAGAGATCCCGGGTCTTCGAAACCCGTGTTCATGGGACATCGAAGGTGGCTTCGCGACGATAACCCGTGGAGGAAACGCAAGGATCTGTTCGATGGTGAAACCGAACCCGAAAACGCCTGCAGTACGAGGAGCGGCGAGGAAATAGACAAGCTGTTGAAAAATTGGAAAGACTACCCACCGCCGGAAAAGAAGCAAAAGGCGCCAGAGCCGAAAGAAGCGAAAGGCGCCAGAGCTGCTGAAGGTATGGAAAACAAGGTCTGTTTTCCGGGACTTGCCGTCTTGGAAGATCCACCGTGTGCCTCACAGCCTTGATGTCATGCATATCACGAAGAACGTGTCGAGAGTCTGCTTGGTACCCTGCTCAACATGCCGAGAGGACCAAAGATGGGCCGAAAGCAAGGGCGGACTTGAAATCAATGGGCATCGTGCAGGAGCTTCACGCTATATATGATGATGATGATGATGATGATGATGATGATGAGGCGAAGCGGGACACGAAGAAGTCGTCGCAAAGGAAAAAAGGCCAAGAAGACCGGAAATGACTACCCTCCCGCGTGCTTCACTCTAAGTCGAGGAGATCGAGCAGTTTTTCACCTGCCTCCTAGGAGTAAAACTTCCTTACGGTTACGCTGGGAAGATAAGAAGATACCTAGACCCAATGAAGCGAAGTTCAAGCGGGATGAAGTCTCACGACCGTCACGCGTCTTGATGACGCAGATACTTCCAGTTGCAATCCGGCGGGATCATGGACGCGCACGTCCGCGGAAACGCTATTTGGCCTATGCAACTTCTTCGACGTCATCTCTTGGAAGTCGATTGGCGTGAGGCAACTCGAAGGCTACAGGAAGAGATCGTGGTGATACTATGCGAGCTTGAGATGTACTTTCCGCCCGCATTCTTCGACGTTATGGTGCATCTGCTGGTCCATATAGTGGAGGATATCATCCAACTCGGGCCGACGTTCCTGCACAGCATGATGCCGCTCGAAAGGATGGATGGTGTCATCAAAGGATACGTTCGCAACATGTCACGTCCCGTAAGGAAGCATAGCCAGGGCTTTCGATCAAGAGTGCATCTCCTACTGCACGAATTATCTAGGCATCGAGAACCCCGTTGGTCTGCCCGTCAACAAGCACCTCGGCAGGCTCGCTGGATGGGGTCACCGTGAGGGTCGCCGCGAAATGCATGTCGACTTCGAGGGTCGACTCGCCGACTTTGAAAGAGCAAACCTAGTCGCGCTACAACACATAGACGTGGTCGATCCTTGGGTGGTAGAGCACAAAACCTTTATTAAGAAGACGACAATGACCGAGGCCAACAGAGGACGGACGGAGATACACTCAAAGAGCACAACTCATGTTTCACGCGTTGGTTCAAGCGAAGCTTCATTGCACCCTTTACATGAGGATTCTTCCGCGGAAGAACAACTCATATTCGCCTTGTCACAGTACGAGCACAACCTGATGACCTATGAGGTGTACGATATCAACGGCTACACATTCTACACGAGGCCAAGGACATGAAGAGCGATGGTTATCGAACTCCGGTAACGATGGAATCCTACACCGTAACGACAAGGACAGATACTACGGAAGGATCGAGGAGATCTGGGAGCTGAGCTACGTGGAGAGAAGGTCCGATGTTCCGTGTCGAGATGGGCCAAGAACGTCATAAAAGAAGACCAGTATTTCACCACCATGGTTATACCCGAAGCCAAATCCAAGACCCATGGCATAAGCGTCACCGCTAAAAATGAGCCATGGGTACTGGCTTCCCAAGTGGACCAATGCTTCTTCATTACCGACCCACCAAAGCCCGGTCGTGTTGTCGTGAGGAGAGGCAAAGGAAGATCATCGAAATGGATGGAGTAGCCAATGAGCAAGACTTCGACAAGTACGGCGACCGAGGATCGAACATGACGACGATGATGAAGTAGCAAAGATACACCACAAGAAGAAGCGGGACCACCCTACCTACAGGACGTCCGTTCCACAGAAGAACTCCATTTGCGAAAAAGAAGGGCAAGAAGATTGTGAACAGATAGCTAGCTAAGATCGATTGTATTTAAATCGTAGCCTTCATTTCTCTATTGTATTTCATGGGTACTTTTTGAACTATCCTTCTCCATCTCGATCTCGATTGTATTTCATGATTGTACTCGATCTCGATCCCTCCATCTCGATCGCTATCCCACCTCGCCAGATCCGGTCCCCTCGCCGCCGAAACACGCCCAGTCCACCGGCCGCCACCCCCCGCACCTCGATTCCCCTACTCAACCGCCGCCGACCCCGCACCCAAGCACCTCCCCGCCTCCACCGGCATTACTGTTTGATGATATTTTAAAAAAAAATTATTACTTGTCTTATAAAAAAAAAATATTACTGTTATGATTTAAACAAGTTTGAACATATTTAAACACAAATAAGTATCAAACAACTTTTTAAATGCTAAAAAATTTTGTGGAGCACAGGAGTCGAACCTGTGACCTCCTGGTGTGAGAACTGGCTGCCGACTAGTCGAGCTAGTAGAGGGGACTTGATGTGGATCAGTTCGGTGGTAGATAACCTGTTGGCTCGAAATAAATAAAAAAATTTACTAATGGCGCACCACGGTGAGGTGCGCCATTAGTATGGATGTACTTATGGCGCACCGAGGGGTGGTGCGCCATTAGTATTGTGCCCGATCCCCCCTTCCCTCTCCCCCTTCGCCCGATCCCCCCTTCCCTCTCCCCCTCGCCAGTTCCCTCTCCCTCCCTCCACCGCGCCGCCGCCGCCGCTGCCCTAACCCGACGCCGTCCGCCCGCTCCACCGCCCGCCGCCACTGCCTCTCCGCCCTCTCTCGCCTTCCCTCTCCCTCGCCCTCTCCCCGCCTTCCCTCGCCCTCGGCCACCGTCGCCCCACCCGACACCGTCGCCCGCCGCCCTCGACGCCACCGTCGCCCCGCCCGCCTCAGCGCCGCCCGACACCACTGCCGCCTGGCCGCCTCGACCCGCCCGACGCCACCTCCCTCGCCCAAGCCTCGAGGGCACCCAGCGTGGAACGGATCGGGCGAGACGCAGAGACGGGCGAGTGGAGGAGCCCGCCCGCGTGTCACCAGAGCTTCAACGCCCAGCCGCTGCCGGAGCTTCAACGCCGGCGTCTTCCTCCATTCCTCCATCCCCTCCCCAGGTGATTCCCCCCTTCTCCTCCACCCCTCCCCTGCAAACCCTAGAGCCTAGCACACACCATCGAGTGTCCCCCTCTTTAGTTACAAGCATTGCTGCTCTAATCGTTCTAATGCTAAATAGTCAGACATGTAACATTGAATAGTGGCAATGCTTCCAACATGAAACTGAACACCGGTCGGTCCAACCTCTGGCAAAATGAAAACAAAAGCAAAGCAAGAATACTGAATAAATTTTAAAATATATAATTAGAAGGGGGCCAACCGCCAACATATAAATCCCAAATGACCCAAGCAAAAGCTCCAGGAGGACATTCAGTTATGATAAGACGAAATATAAGAGCCTTTTTAATAAATACACTTTTGCAGTTGATAAATTTACTTGACACTCATTTAGAATCCGTGAAAGGGATCTCAGAACACGCTAATGCATCGTAAATGTGGCAGTTAATATTGACAGCAGGAGCTAAAGAATAGACTAATTACCAATGAACTAAATAGCATAGAGAATCATAAAAAAAGGTCTGCTCGACCAAAACAAATATGAAGGTAACCTGAGCTTCAGCTTTATAGAAAACAGAGACATAATGTATCAAAACTTTGTCTTTGAAGAAGCATACTGAAGGACAAGATAAGCAAGAAAATAGCTTCTCGTTAACTAGTTGAATAGAACTGCCAATAGCTACAAGCATTGGAGGAAAAAGGGCAACCGTTTGACACATATATAGTATGTACAACTAGAAAGGCAAAAACGATGCCAACTAGAAACCAACCCAAGTAAAGCTAGGGTGGTTGGGTTCGTCACCAACAGAAGATATCAATCCAGATCCGGATCTCACATCAGCACAATAGAGAGGAATAGAAAATTAAAACAATGTATAGTGGAGAAGGAAAAACTGAGTATTTGTAGCGTAGCAAGAGGGCTCGATTTTGCCTTTCATCTTGAAGCCCAACACTCACGTCTCTTGCTGCATAACCTACCCATCGCGATGTAATTGAACTGCCTTGGTTATCACTCATCGTAATGACCATCCAAGGCGCAGAACATCCAACATTAGCCATGAATTGAACAGGCTGCAAGAGAAGTAAGGGTGAGCTCTTCACGGGCATCTCCAACGCCGTCACCCATTTGGGGCCTATTATGGCTGTCTTGATTGCTCAACACATACCATGTCACCTGTAATGGAATTTCATTTGTTTCACTTGCATGAACCAAACATATATGTGTGCCGACTACATGCCCTCCAAGTGTGTTGATTCCCATGTCAATTTAGTAGTTGTAGCTATATTCTCTTTGGAGCAAGGAACAAATTTCAGGTTCATTTACATCTGCAGACTCCAGCTTGCTTGTTCATAACTATGTTTTCCTCCTTTGTGTCATTCAGGTCTATGTTTGCTTTCCTCCTGCTGTGCACTAACCTAGAAGCTTGTAACCATGTCCGTAGACTAAATTAATACTATCCCTAAGTGAAGGTAATGTTTCCAGGAAGAGAATTGATAGTGTTGATAAAGTGCCGTGATATTTCGTAGTATTGTCAATGTCGGGCATGTCGAATATTTGCTCTCTTTTTTACTTAGCCAACTTATTTTACTACATGGGGTGTTTTGGAGTTTTGTTTCTAAAAGAGATTGTGTGGAGTTTTGTTCTTGAGTGTTTGTACTGATGCATAAAACTATCTACATCTAAAATGGCATGGTATTAGTATTTTTATTTTTAAAGGTGTGCCACTTTCCTTGAGCTTTCAAGAAATCATAGTTATGTCCTGATGTTATCGTCACTTGAATATACATTATGATTTAATGCATGTTCGTGAAATAGTCAATGCATCACTATTTTTTGGAAACTGTTTGTTTCGTGTGAAGTTTTGATTTCAGCTTGATATATTAATAATAATATTACCATGTTTGTTGTAAATGTCTATTTACAAACTTCATTTAAAATGAACCTATTCTGTTTTTAGTAACTTATCTTTTAGTTTGATAGTCGAGGTTGTCCATGGCATCTTCGTAAGTGCATTTTTGCATCTTCGAAGTGCGGTTGTCCATGGCATTCTTTATCGCTACAAGTTGATTAATTTCCTCCGATTATTCTCAAATTCTTGAATTATTTGTAATGTCTTGCGTAATTATTTGTGCCTTTGTTTTAGAAAAAGTAGACGAGAGAGATTAAAGGGGTTGTGACCAATGATCCTGTGAGCTGGTGGAGTGATTTGTTTTCTACATAAAGCTCTTTAGTCAGCTGGTTTTCGTGAAATACACATGAAGCTTCACCAGCTCACTGTGGGTGTGGGTTCCATGTGACATGTGACATTGCATCCATGTCCACCTGGGATAATGATTTTGCAGGTACCCCGAGAGGCCCTTGAGTTTGCCGGAATGTCGATTAACTTCCGTTCCTAAGAATTCGTACTCCATATGTCCTATTTTCAGCAAAGGTCATGCTGAAATTTTCCGTGAATTTTAGCATGACTTTGCTAAAAATAGGACATATGGGGTACTTGTGACTAATGCATGGGCCGGGGTATCTTAGTAGTTAATTAAGTAGGATCAAGTGCCCCGGCTTTTAGGGGTGCCTCGGTGTCGATAAAAACCGAAATGATGAAAGGTTAGTCTTTTAGGGTGCCTTGGCGTCGAAAAACCCTCAATGATAAAAAGCTTAGATTTTAGGATGCCTCGGTGTCGACAAACCCTAAATGATGAGACCATGATCTTGTTCCTTGACAATAACCAACTTTTGACCAAACTTTGTTTCTATTTAGAGAGAAACATGGCCCACAACGATGAGGCCGGGGTTGAGCGGCAAGGCATTCTCGAGCTGTCCCAGGAGATGGAGAAACAACCTCACTTGTATGAGGTCACGCCTTCCCCACCGATCCCGAGACCACGGATGGTGCCGCCGAGGATGACCACACCGATGCCACCACCGATGGTGCCGCCGAGGATGCCACCATCGATGATGGCGGCGCATTTACGGATGGCAGCCAACCGAAGAGGCAACGGAAGGACTGGCGCCCGATCGTGCTCCGCACCCTCAAGGAGGAAGTTATCAAGTGGACTCCAACGGGAATCCAACGGCGACCGAACGAATAGTCAAGGGGTACTCGCTTCAGCTCGGGTGCATTGTCCGGAGCACCGTCTCGATCAACACCGAGAACCTGAGGCATCCTGACCGAGGGAATTTGCGCAACCTCCTCTTCACGAAGCTGCACGAACGATACAAGTTCCCGCTGAATTTGATAACACAAGCCTCAAAGGGAATAAAGTGAACAATGCTGCCCTCACGAAGATGAGCAAGGCCCTGTCTACTTGGAAAAGCAATGTGAAGAGAAGGATCGAGAAAGGTGAGAGTTATCAGAAGATCAAGGAGAAAAATCCTTCGATCACCGAAGATGACTACAACGACTTCAAGATCAATTGCTCGAGCACCGCAAGCTCCCAATCAAGTGAGTGGGGAAACAAATGCGGAGCTGAACATAGGGGAACACACACTCGGTCCCGGCGGTTCTGAGTGGCGGAGCCTATATGGGACAAGGAGGAGGCGGACCGTGCCGAGCAAGGCCTACCGCCCTCTTCGATACATACGGTGACAAGCGGACCAGGAACTTTGTCAGGCCCGTACAAGAAGGACCCGAAAACAAAGGAGCTTACCACGGATCCGAAGACCGGGCAGCTTGAGCTTGTTCTCGTAAGGAATACACCCCCGCCGTAATTAGCTCCATATGGTTGCATTCTAATTAATGAAGCCGAATTTCTAAATGGTTCACATTCCTTCCAAGAAGCGATCGAAAGCAAGAGCTGGGTCGACTAAGAGCAACCCTTGGGACACTACTCTAAATAGGGGTTGAATGTAATGAAGAACAAGGATAAGCTCGAAGTCGGCGTCACCTGGTCGTGGTGGCCGCAAAGGCTTGTCGACAAAATGGGGTCATACTATACCGCTGGTGTGCGGAAGGAGAAAAGACCAGCTCGGAAAGCCGACGCGAGAGGTTCAAGAACTCAAAGGCACAGTGGCGCGGATTCGGAGATTGTCCAAGAGCAAGTGGAACAACGACTGGAGCGACGATCACCGCCCTTGTGCCTACCTTGATCTCGGGGTTGAGTCTGCGTGGATTGCGGGCGGCCAGCGGGCCGCCCCGATTCCTAGCTTCACGGCCAGCAATCGCATAATGCAATGGCGGGCCATTGGTGCCTCCCGGCGGAGGCGGCATTGGTGTCTCCAACACCGCACGGAGCTTAATGCACCGGGTGTACGCCGCCGGCACCTCTTCGCAAGCGGCCCCTCCGGTTAATCGTGCCGCCCGCCGTTGGCGGTAAGGCCGACATTAGCCGAGCTCGACGCCATCATCACGGTAACTAATTAAGCCTCTCTCGGCCGAGGACTTCATCTCCTTGCCTTTGATCGGGCATCCCTGACACCCTACATGTTTTCGCAGGGCGCCGCCGACGTTTCGTGCACTCTCCTCCACTTCGTGAACAACGAGTTGGTCGATGTCGCCAAGGGAAAAATAGTTCAACCGGGCAACCCCTTGTTCCATGGTACCCAGATGCCACCCAACTTGTTTAGGGTTCAACTGGTTCGGGTGCTGCCAGGCTGCGACGAGTTGTTACCTCGAATCGACCCGTCGGGGCCGACGATGAAGACGTGATGACCCTCGTCAGCCTGAGCTGGCCCTCGCTTTGGCGAAGAGCCGGATTCGTTTGGGGCGGGGACACCACCCCAAAGACAACACCGCCAGCCGTGTTGGCGCCAAGTCGGCCCCATGGCAAGACCGCCGTAACGGTGCCGGACATCCCTATGCCATCGATCCAAACATGCATATGGCACAGGATCGTAACGACGACGCAGCGACTATGATACATTTGGCAACATCGATCAAGACTTTGCCGAGCATGGAGTACGATGGCGACTTCATGGGGCCTCCTTCTCAAGAACCAAACCCAACAAAAGACGTGTGCGATCTAGCTCGTACCGCGGAGAAGCCAAGTTGCAACAGGCGCCGTCTGGCGTTCAGCTCTCAGGAGACGCCTCCAGCTACCGACTTCACCGAGCCTCAGATAGGCGAGGTGCGAAATATTATCAGCCCCAACACACTCAAGAAGGCGGTCTGTGAGCAAAACTCGGTCCCATTACAGGAGAAGAAGGCATGCAAAAGAAAGACTAAGAAGGGTGCGAGCCAGCCGGCACCGAGTACGATTCGTGCTCAGGACGGGCCACCTTCACCGCAGGATATCTCGAGGAGGGTGCATGTGGCAGGTAGGGCGATGCTACCGACAAATATGCTCAATGCTGCAACCGGTGCTATGCGAAGTCTGCATGATGTTGTTATTTCTTTGGAGAAGCGGCGTCTCGGGGAGAAGGATGTGGCATACCCGGTTTTCGGCCAAGGTGCTAGAGGGCAAGGGCTTTGTGGATAACTCCATCGGGCGTCACGATCGTCCTGCGTTTTGATGACATCCATGCTATGTTGAACCTTCATCCGCTGCACTACACCTGCGTTCGCTATTTTCGCTGAGTATGGAGATGCAGATCATTCGCGACAAGACCCGGACATCGTGATAGTCGACGCCTTCTACATGCGTGCCAAGATCTTGGGCAGCGCTGGGGACCGGCAAGTCGCGAGTTCTTACCTCGAAGGCGTCATTCTGGCAAACCAAGATAAGGATAACTTCCTCGTGCCTTACTTTCCCAAGTCCTCCCCTCAACCGGCCCGTAACATATGAATTCTTACATTTCGATCGTTTTTCTTTTAACATTCCGTGTTTTCTGCAGTGACACACGTTGCACGCTCATCCTCCTAAGCCCCAAATATTCCATGGCCACGTATTTCGACCCGCACCGTCAGTCGAACGTAGACTACACAAATGTCAAGAAGGTTCTTGATGATGTTCTCCCTGCCACGCCAAATCTGGAGGCACCTTCACCGGGCCTATTCGTAAGCACGGCAAGCACGTGTTCTCCCACAATACGACGCTCGCTGCTGCCAGTCACCGCTGGCGGTCGAAGGTGCCTACCACGCCATCCATCACATGCGAGGCGATAAATGCGGGACCATCATCAATTTCTGCTACCGAGTAAACTCAAAGATTGGGCCGCGGCGTGTCGGCAATCCAGACGCGAACCTCCGACAAGAATTCTTTCGAATCCAGTCGGAGTTTGCGTAAATAATCCATCAAGATGTCCATCGTAACTCGGGGCAGTTCTACCTCAAGAAATCAACCGTCCAACAGTTACATCTACACAATGCTAAAAATGCAGGATGACAACGCCTGCTCTTTCATGACTCCCACGATGAGACGGCGGCTTCATCCACGCCCGATCCCTTGAGTCGAGTTGTCTAGTTCTGAAACATCGATTTGGTCATGTTGTAATTAAACTTTAATGAACTTGTAGTATGTCTCTTTGGTTTCGAGAGTCGTTCAACTTAGATGTAATCGATGCTATTAATGTCTTGCTTTTCTCTTCCGATTGTTCTGTTGCATACTTATATATTGCTTATGTATTGTCTGTGAATTGGTACTAACGATTCGTTTGGCTAGTGCATAGCGATGCCGGCGTATGTCGTGTACAAGGGAAAGGTTCCTGAGTCTCGATGATCGGGAGGAGTGTTGGAGACAGGTTCATCGATTCAGCTGTAACAGTTACAAAGGGTACACCACTAGGGCCGAGGCCGAATCTAGATACTCCCGCTATCTAGCGGGAGAGGGGAGGGAGCGTTGGAGGAACCGGATGAAGACGAAGTTTCATCGTGATGATGCTCATCGTGATGACCGCAGCTCTCTTCTATGTAATGGTAGTTTAGATGATCGATATCGACTTGTAATGTGAAGACAAACTCGCTACTCGCGGTCTCGAGACTTGTAATATAATGTCCTATCTTTGTTCGGTCTTTTCAATTTGGAGACTAGTATGATGAATTGTATTCGGAGACTAATATGATGAATTGTATTCAAAGACTAATCTTCTATTGTATTTGATGAATCTGTTGTTGATGTGTGATGTCTATATTTTGTCAAATTATACATTTTGTAACCTGTGCAAAAACAGAAAATAAAAATAAAAAAACCTAATACTCATACTAATGGCGCATCACATGATAAAGGCGCCATTAGTATGACAAAGGCATACTAATGGCGCATCACGGGTAGTGCGCCATTAGTATGCCATGATTACTAATGGCGCATCCAGAGGTGGTGCGCCATTAGTATGCCAAAGCACTGGGTATACATGGCCTCGGGAGGCATACTAATGGCGCACCTGGCCTATACTAATGGCGCACCAGCGGTCGCCATTAGTATACTGAATACTAATGGCGCACTAGTGGTGCGCCATTAGTAAAAATTACTAATGGCGTGCTATTAATGGCGCACCACAGATGCGCCATTAATAGCCATACTAGGTGCGCCATTAGTAGGGGTTTTTCTAGTAGTGTCTGCGAATGCTCCTGGAGAGCTCCGGATCCGGGTAAGTAATAGATAATTCACTTTCACATGCTTGCTTTGCATAAAGAATGCCTTACCCGCTGCTATCTTCTTTAATGATTCAATTTCCTGGAGGGCTTTTTGGGCTTGGCCTTAGCGGCTTTGGCACTCTCAAGAGCCGAGGCGAGCTCGGACTCTCGAGTCTTGAGTCACGCTCCAAACTCTCGTGTTTTTCCACGAGCACAGGAGCTCTTGCCGCACCTCCGCCACCCGTGCCTCCTGCTTCTCTCGCTCAGTGCGCTCCGTGGCCGCTTTGCTTTCGGCCGTGGACACCGCTTCCTTCAGGGTCGCCACCTCGTTCGTGGCCCCTACAATACCCACGTTAGTCCTGTCATTTTTGCAACCAAATCCTTTCTATAAGGTATTATTTTAATAAGGTATTACTTACCTTCCTTGTCCTCGAGCCGCTTCTTGGCAAGGCCGAGCTCGTTCTCGAACCGCTCGAGGCTCTCCTTCAATGCATTGACCTCCGCAGTAAGTGCGGCAGAGGTCAGCAGCGCAGCTTGCATTCCCATATTGACATACTTATGTTAGACTCCTCACAGATATCTTTTTAGATCCTCATCCGGCTTTTCTTTCCGAACACCGAACTAAGCATCAGGGCTACTGTCTATGCGGTAATATTTTTACATATTCTAAACTTACCTCAAAGCCTATTAGAAGGCTGGTACAGGCTTGATCAGCCCGCTCTTGGCGGATCGATCTTTCTGGATCACCACACTCATAACAAAGGCGGTGCTCCTTCGTCGATGGAGGCGCCGTTAAGCGCCTCCGGAAGCTATTCGGTGCCTCCGGATGGATGAAGGTCACCGTGTCGCAGCCTTACCCTTCTTCTGAAGGGCCGCTTGCGGACTTCGAACCAAGAAGGTTCCGGTACGGAGTCCGGCACAGGGCCGGACTTAGAGCCCTCTGGGGTTTCGCCACCTTTGCACCCGGAGTCCGGGAGGTCGCCTTGCGGCACCTCCAGGACCACCTCCTCCTGGCTGGGCCCCTTTTGGGAGTCCATCGCGGTGTCGTCTGCGTCACGAGGAGAGGAGGCGGTCGAAAGTGAAGTGCTATTCACATCCGACAAACCCAGGGAGCCGCTCGACGAAGCGGCGAGCTCGTCCTTGGGCGGGCTAAATGGTTATATTCGGTGCTAGAAGACACTATGCGAGAAATAAACAGTCATGAGCTGTTCCGTAGTCCGGACACTTACGATCTCGCCAGGGGCTTGGCCCTTGGTGGCCACTCCTCCTCGTCGTTGTCGGTGTTGGTGGAGAAGTCCGGAGGAAGGGTCCTTCCCTTCTTGGACCCTCCAGCCTCCCCAGTCGGGCGGTCTTCCTTTTCTTCTCTCCCCCCGCTGGGGGAGAGGCTTCTTTTTTCTCCTCCTCGTCTTCAGAGGAGGGTTCCGCCTCAGAGTCGTCGGACGATGAGTCCGATAGCACCTGGCGCCGGGAGCTCCTTTGAGTTCCCGTGGCCTCCTTCTTGGCCTTCTTCTCCGACACCACGTGAGGTGCCGGAGCCAGCCTCTGGCCAATCGAGCGCCTGCTGGGTTTTTCAAGCAAGGGGCGGACAGTTAATCTGTCCGGATGTCTTCAACCAGTCTGTCAAAGGTTAGGGAGTTTTAGATCCGCATAGAGTCAAACTATGAAAAAGAGT